>OZ022242.1:30498630-31241130 GCA_963978895.1 Erpobdella octoculata | reverse complement strand
CTCCCGGTCGTTCTCTCTTCCCGCTTGTCTCTCGCTCCCGTTGCCCTCCCGCTCCCTATCGCTCCCGGTCACAGCACCAGAAAATCTAAATTCGACTGTTTTCGTAAACTGTATATGTACACATTCACCAAAGGCCACAAACACGTCAAAGCATCACGCATGCCCGATATGTCAAATCTGGCATCGGTCATTTAACACCAAGGGGCCACGCTTCAAAGACACTCGACACTCGAACAATGAACAAGCTTGTAGAAGACATGGTTGTAATATACAACAATTTTATTTGTCACAAACAGTAAATAAAACAACTGGACAAAAATAGCGTCAAGATCTTAAGATCAAACGAGCAAAAGAAAATTTATTAAAGTTTAAAAAAATTGCCTTCAGCTGTTTGTACAAACGGTAGGTTTATACACACTCAAACAGCCAGATACCATACACCTCAAAACGTCACTAACACCCGCTTTACCACTTCTGCCACACTTCAAAGAGACGCACACGCTCGCTTTAGTGAGGTCAGTAAAGGTTCCAGATTTCAAAGAGACGCTAACGCTCGTCGATAAATTAACCCGACTCAGATTTCATGCATACTTCAAATAAAAACTAAATACAATGAAATCATTTAATTGATATAAAAAACCTATTTTGTTTTTGAATAAAAGTAGCGGTAGCGAAAAGCGCTGAGAACAGCTAAAAAATGTAGCGGCGCTGCCATCAACGATCTCGTAAGCTAATAGTACCACTCTTAACAAATTTAAAATCCGTCAAAAAATGAGCGGAGCGGAGCGGGTGAGCGAGCGGGAACTATATATATATATATACATATACATACATAAATAAGCGGGAACGGGAACGGAAAGCCAACTGAGAGCGAAAGATCAAGCGGGGAAGCGACCGAGAACGGGAAAGCGACCGGGAACTGGAAAGCTACCAGGAGCGGGAAAGCAACCGGGAGCGTAAAAGCGACCGAGAGAGGGAAAGTGATCGAGAGCGGAAAAGCGACCGGGAGCGGGAAAGCGACGGGGAGCGAGAAAGCGACTGGGAGCGGGAAAGCGACCGGGAGCGGGAAAGCGACCGGGAGCGGGAAAGCGACCGGGAGCGGAAAAGCGACCGGGAGCGGAAAAGCGACCGGGAGCGGGAAAGCGACCCGGAACGGGAAATCGACCGGGAGCGAGAAAAAACCGGAAATGGGAAAGCGTCTGTGAGCGGGAAAACAGCCTGGAGCGAAAAACCGACCGGGAACGGGAAAGCGACCGGGAGCGAGAAACCGACCGAGAACGTGAGAGCAAGCAGGAACGGGAAATAGACCGAGAGTGAGAAAACAAGCGGGAAAGGAAACGGGAGCAGGAGAGACAAGCATTAGAAAAACCTTTAAAAACCCCGGGCAACGCCGGGTACCTCCGCTAGTAGATAAATAAAAACAAAGTTTTAGAAACCGTTTATTGGAAATGTCTTGTAAAGATTAATAATAATAATAATAATAATAATAATAATAATAATAATAATAATAATAATAATAATAATAATAATAATAATAATAATAATAATAATAATAATAATAATAATAATAATAATAATTATAATAATAATAATATGAATAATAATAATAATAATAATAATAATAATAATAATAATAATAATAATAATAATAATAATAATAATAATAATAATAATAATAATAATAATAATAATAATAATAATAATAATAATAATAATAATAATAATAATAATAATAATAATAATAATAATAATAACAATAATAATACACATTTTACTTGAAACTTTTAATAGCTAAAATTATTATAATTGCACGACAAAATACTTCCGCATATATGATTACAAAATTTTATTCACAACATTCACACAAGCCTGTACAAAACTAGCAAATGCAAATCATTAAATTTCAGTTTTTTTTAATTTGAAAATTAAACAGGAATTGTTACCTCCTATACAGCAAATAACCATCAAATGAATACACATATAAACTAAAACCTTTTTCATTAATTTGTCCATATCAGTTTACAACCGAGTCTGAACAAATTTTCATTTTATAACGCAGCTTATTTAAAACCTAACTACTTTAACGCTATTGTCTAAAAACCCTCGTATTTTAATGACTTAAAAATTTCAATATTAATTGCAACTGCAATTTATCATCTAGCTACAACAAATTCTGACATAAAAAACCATATGGTGCATTCCTTAATTAAAGGCTAAGTTATTTTTGTTTATGATTTTATAAGCCACGATGAACAGTGGAGTGACTAACTTGTAAAGTTTTAAAGTTTCGGCTCATAAAGTTTCTGTCTAAAACAAATTTACTAATTAAGACACCAATCTGTTTTATTTCAAATTTTCTTTAAAAAACCATTACAAATTTGTTTAAAAATTCTCTATGTAAATAATAATTTTTTGTTTTGATATTATTAAGTTTCTGTATCCACGTTGCGTGTAATTAAGATAAACAAAATCTAAAAAATTAGAATTAATTGAAGTTCATCATTTTTCATAAATTTTTAAGTTTTAATTGCTTGTTAAATTTTTAAGTTTTAATTGATTGTTACATTTTTAATTTTTAATTAAGAGTAAATTACAGTTACAAGATAATGAACTTTTTTATTTTAATATATTTTTATTTATAAAATGTTCATTTCAACGCTAAATATTTCAAGTTGTCATTTGGGCGGCGCATGTGAAACAAAATCCGAATGAGTGTTTTGTCATATTGAAATCTGACCTTCAACAGTTCTCCGACATCTAAGTTTATGATCCAGGCAAGTCGATCAAAAATTAAGTGAAAAAACTAAAAACTCGGTGGTTTATGGTTTGTTTTGCTGAAATAACAAGTAAACTGCGAACTAACTTTAACAGTCTGGGAAGTTTATTTCTCGTGTCATTAGTTTTTGTTTTCAAAGTTTAATGGGCTAGCTCGTATCTGTCAGCTGTCAAGTTATAATATTTGTCAACTTTATCAACTGGCTCAGCAACTTTGTCATTTTCATACTTTAGAGCATCTTTTGAATCCTCGGAATGTTAATCCAGCAAAGCACTTCAATGTTTTTTCACTAGGGGAACTTTTTAATATTTATCGATGAATTAATTATGATCATAATGAAATAAATGAAATTTATTGCAAAATTCAAATAAGCTATTAAAAATTCTAAGAAAAAATTGTACAAAAATGATTTAATTTTTCTCTAAGAATGACAAACAGTATTGTGTTTGTTATAATAATAATGTTTGACAATATTTAGAGTGGCGTAAGTCCTAAAGGATTTCAAGGCCACTGAAGGGATCTTTGCAGAGGCAGCTATTTATAGGCGCCTACCCCTTTAGCAATGCGAGTAAACTCCTTGTTTAAGGGAGTTACGCTGGTGACGCCGGTGAGGCTTGAACTGCCGACTTAATGATCGACAGGCGAACGCTCTACCGCTCTACTACCAGCGCCTCTAATACGCTAGCAGGGTTACACCGCGTTGCCCAGAGTTTTCAAAAGTTTTTTTTTTCGTTTTTTCTTTCTCTTGCTTTCTCGCGTTATCTTTTTTTTATCTGTTTGTTCTTTCTTTCTCTATTTTTTTCCTCTTCTTTTTTTAATTTTTTGTTTTTACTCACGTTTATTTCTTTCTTTTTCTTACCTTCTTTTTCCTCTCAATTGCTTTTCCTCCCTTTTCTCTGTTATCTCTCTCTAATTTTGTTTCTCATTTTCTTTTCCCTTCTCTATTTTTTGAAATAAAGAAGTGGCACTTGACCTGTTTAGCAAAAATGTTTGCTCATAAGACGTAAAATACGTTGCATATTTGTTGAAAATTGTAAACTTTGTTAAGAAAATTAAATTAAAGTTTTGTTTTGCAATAACTACACAGGTCTAATAAAAAATTGAAAGCTGTTTTGGTTTTTTTGCTCAATTCTTATGTTTTAGCGTGTGCTAAATCCGAAAATGACTTTCATTTTGTCATAGAACGTCACGTTTATTTACAACTTAAGTATATATGTTTAACAAGTTTTCATCTTAAATACAAGATAAAAAACTGAACAAATTTCATTTATAACCATGTAACAAATTTAATTTTTTATTCAAAGTACATTTATTAGTAAGAACTCAACAAATTTCTTTATTTAAAAATACAATGATAGTTATTATCTGTATACATTTAAAAACAATATTCAAAATAAAACTTTAGCTATTTATTTATGACTCGAAGATAGTCCAAAAAATTTTTATATAATAACCTGACGTTCTGTAATTTTGTTGAGTATTTTTTTTGTTCTCAGCACAATTAAATACATTGAAATCAGTTGAAAAATCCAGACAGTTTTTTTGTTGTAGACCTGTGCTATCAATGCTTGTATATACAAACTGCTAGCCTGGAATAAATTTACTGGCCATAAAAAGTGATATAAAAAGCAAAAAATATTTTTAAAACCTTTGTTATCGTTTTCTTTATTTGCTAAACTTTGTTCAAATTAGTTCAGTGGTTTAGATTTGTATAAAAGACAAACAAACAGAAAAACCGTCATTTTTATTTCCTTTAAAATAACTTTGCTGTTGTATGCTCTATTGCATGCTTGTATTAGACGAAACAATTTCGAAATTCAAATTTTACCCACTTCTGGTTATCCGAAATAGCTAAAATTTGTTGTATTTGTTTTTTAAATATTATAGTTTAAATTAAATTTTCAGTTTTATTGGACGGTTTAAAATGACCACGATTTCTACTGACATTCAAGAACAACCTAGATTTTGTGTTGATGTTGTTAAACATTGATTTATTTTTTATTCTCGCTAGATGTCGAACTGTTTTATGTTGTTATCAGAAAACCTGCAATTTGGGTTCCTGATCTTCTAATTTCCATATGCCTTGAATTTGTGACTTATTGCGTGAACAAGTGACCGTAAAAACTTTGTTTATTAAAATCCTTTATATATTTGACATCGAAAGATACTAATTTAATGTGTATAATTTTCATGAAGATATAAGTCAATAATTTTAAAAACAACATAAATGAAAAGAAGATATTTTGTGTAAAAATGATATCTGCAATTATGAAAAGAAAATTTGATAATCAATAATTTTTATAAAATGACGCTATATTTTATCATAGCGTTCAACTAAATAATAAAAAAATTGTTTTTTTATTGATTATCTCAAAATTAATGTTTGTGCCTTACGAGTTTATGGACCAAGTTTCACATCGATTTAATAAAGGAAAAGGGGTTTGTACTCAGAAAAGCGGAGTTAATATAAAGGATACAAAAGACAAATCAAAAAGCTAAACACAAAACAATAATTTTGAAATTAATCAAAAAGTTATCGACCAAATTGTACAACATGGTATTTTTTCCTTATCTAAATAAATGCAGTTGATATTTGAAATTAAATTTGGAAAATTTTTTTTAATGTTACAAATTCAATTGTTACTAGTATATGCTAAAGCCATATTTTAATTTTTACAGTTTAAAAATTTAAAACTTCTTGAATCAGTTTAATTTTAAAAAAAAAATTGTAAAACTGTTATCTATGTCTGTCTTTAGCTCAGAATAATGGTGCCCATCAGTTTGTAAGTTTTCTAGAAGTATTTATAGTTTTTCAACATTGTTTGGTTGTTGCATTGCTACTGAATCTGTTGGGCTGCTTGAGAATTTACTGAAAAAACAAGAAATTAGAATTAACGTCAGAATTACAATAAAATAGATTAGTAAAAAATATAGATTTTATGCAAACTTTTTATTCCAGCAATGGCGCACAACAAACGCTATAGTAACTATCACTACTAGTGTCAGCAATGTTGCAATTATAGCTCCAAGTGTATTTCCAGTTTTCAAATTTGAAATGACTAAAATTGAATTAACAAAACTACTGTAAATAAACTGGAAAATTACAAGAAAAAACCAACAAAATTGAATGACCTCATCAGCTGTGTGCAAAACTTGTATAAACTTATTTATACAAACTACATTCAAATACCAAACATAAAAATTGTTTAAAATGTTAACGTACGACAAATTAAAAAAGCAAAAATAAACTGTAAAGAAAGCCACGCACTAAAATTAAGAATAATAATAATAAAATAAAAAAAGTTAATGTTTTCTCTGTGGCGCTTTTAATATTCTGTTGTTAGCAGTTCAGATATTTGAATAAACGAATGGAATTTTAGGGAGTGCTCTTTTAAAGTCTGGTACAGTTATCTTTTCACAAAAAGTTTATATGCATCGTTGATACATTAAACAGTTAAGCCCGTTATAGCAAAATGTTGCAATAAAATCTTTGCGTTTGATATTCACAAACATATGCCACAAACAAATGTTATTAACCTGAACATGTTGAATTGCTACCAAACATTTTAGTGAATCCATATTTACAATCGCATTGAAAACTTTCATAAATGTTCGTACAAATAGTTGAAGACAAGTTACAGTTGTGTATTTCTTCATCACATTCATTAATGTCTATAATAACATAGTTTTAATACTAGTTAATTTTGAATTACATTCTTTTGTTATGTTTTAAACTACCTGAGCATTTATTTTCTTGTAGAGTTTTAAATCCTTGTTTGCAGTCGCATGTGTAACTACCTTCTGTGTTTTCACATGTTGTTGAATTCAAATCACAAACATTAGGAACTTTTTTACATTCATCGAAGTCTGAAGAAACATGTAATCGTAGTTTAAGAAAATTGTGTTTTTGTCTTGAAAACGCACATAAAAATGCTACAACTTTTATTTAAAAAAATAAAATAAACTCAAAGCTTGTGAGTTGCTATTCAAGCGTACTTTCGTATAATTCAACAATTTCTTTAGGTTGCGTTTAATTCCTTTATTGATTATAATATATATATATATATATAAATGAATGTTTGTATGTATATATTCATGTCCTTTATGCATTGCTACACCATTCATCCGATCGTAATGAAATTCTCACACTACCTTGAGAGTCAAGGGGAATCAAATATAGAGAATATTTTTTTGAAATCCGTCACAAAATGAGCGGAGCGGAGCGGGTGAGCGAGCGGGAACTTAATATATATGTTTGTGCGTATGTATGTGTGTATGTATGTTTGTGTATGTACATGTATGTGTGTCTGTGTGTGTGTTTATGTATGTACTAGACGTTTTTCTAATGTTTGTCTCTTTCTCTCCCGTTTCCTTTCCCACCTGTTTTCCCACTCCTGTTGGCTTTCCCTTTTTCGGTCGTTTTTCCGCTGCCTGTCGCTTTCCCGCTCTCGGTCGCTTTCCCGCTCCCGGTCGTTTTCCCGTTCCCGGTCGCTGTTCCGTTCCAGCTCACGTTTGCTCTCCCATTCCCGCTCACGCTTGCTTTTCCGTTCCCGCTCGCTGTCAGTTCCGGGTCGCTTTCCCGTTTCTATAATAGACAAACTAACCAACAAACATTCATATATATATATATATAGTCTTAGCAAATCTATTTTACGTTTTATAGGCTAACAGAAGTTATGAAAGAATGTAAAAGAGAAAATGAGCGTGAACGGGAAGGGAACGGGAGAGCAACCGTGACCGGGAATGGGAGAGCAAGCATGACCGGGAACGGGAGAGCAGGCGTGAGCGGGAACGGGAGAGCAGGCGTGAGCGGGAACGGGAAAGCGACCGGGAACGGGAACGGGAAAGCGACCGGGAACGGGAACGGGGAAGCGACCGGGAACGGGAAAGCGACCGGGAACGCGGAAAGCGACCGGGAACGCGGAAAGCGACTGGAATCAGGAGAGCAAGCTTGGAAGTTATGAAAGAATGTAAAAGAGAAAATGAGCGTGAACGGGAAGGGAACGGGAGAGCAACCGTGACCGGGAATGGGAGAGCAAGCATGACCGGGAACGGGAGAGCAGGCGTGAGCGGGAACGGGAAAGCGACCGGGAACGGGAAAGCGACCGGGAACGGGAAAGCGACCGGGAACGGGAAAGCGACCGGGAACGCGGAAAGCGACCGGGAAAGCGGAAAGCGACTGGAATCAGGAGAGCAAGCTTGGAAGGAAACGCGAGCAAGAGAGAAAATCGATAACAAAACTTCTGAGCGGGAAAGCGACCGGGAGCGAGAGCGGAAAAGCGACCGGGAACGCGACGAAAACGGGAAAGTGGAGAAGGAAACGGGAGCGAGAGAGACAAACATTAGAAAAACCTCTAAAAACCCCGGGCAACGCCGGGTAACCCCGCTAGTTGATTATAAAACATACAATATCCCATTTGCAAAAGTTATTTTTGAAATTTTTAGATTCTTGGTTGTTTTTTGTTTTGACGTATATATATAAATAGAACAGTATTGCTTATGAAAACTACCCGAAAAAGTTTGCAAAGAGTTATGAAGCAGCTTGATTTTAGACAACGGCATATAAATATTTCAAGCAATTGCGTTTAAAAATTCAGACAACTGAAATTGTACAAATTTTTCTATTTTATTCTGGGAATAACAATAAGCAACAAATCATCAACCAGGGATCACATGGATCGCCCACTTGCTGCTTGCTCCAATCAGATCTAAGCTCTTAACATTGTGAAAAACCATGGATTGACGAAAAACAATCTAGAACTCGTCTACAATGCATGTTCTAAGATCAATGCTGCCCCCAAATGTGGTCTCTACTGTAAAGGAAGCTTTGAAGAGATATGGCACAAACCGGGGTATACTGGTTGACGTTGGGCATGTTTTTAAACCAATGCTGTCACTAAATAAAATTCACAAATATAAACTCATGCTCGATCCCATGACTTTGTTCTGCCAGTGAAGGATACACGAAATTTGGTAAGCTGAATACTATATAGAGCAATTTTTCTACAGATAAAACATTGATAATCAAAAAATAGAGTAACTGTATACATTTAAATTTATATTTATATTCTCTAAATGCTAAACAATTAAATAAACATTCAACAAAATTAAACAAGTTGAAAAAAAGTCAGTTCTCGAGCGGCTTGTTATGAGGCGCCTTCTTGCCTACCTTTACAATAACCGTCTCCCGAAAACACAGTCCGCCTATCGCCGGCACCATTTCACTGAAACGGCGATGTTGAAGGTGGTTTCTGATGTACGTAGGGCCGTCGATTCAGGGGATGTTGCCATACTTCTTCTCCTGGATATGTCTGCCGCTTTCGACACTGTCGACCACGATCTCTTATTGACTAGACGTCACATTCGGCATCCGTCGGGTTGCGCATGCATGGATCATATCTTATCTTACTGACAGGAAACAATCGATTATTGGGCATGGTGATCTGGCTCATTCGGGTGATGATATCTGTTCTGGGGTCCCGCAGGGTTCTGTTCTAGGACCGCTCTTGTTTCTGCTGTTTGTGGCTGATATTGAGAATCTTGTTGCGAAATTGCGAACTATGGTCTTTCCAGCCACCAATTCGCGGACGACATCTAACTCTTCGGACACTGCAGGCCGGTAGACGTTTCGACTCTCATAGGACAGGTTGAAGCTTGCTTCTCTCATCTCGCGGACTGGACGAGGTCGAACCGATTGTTTCTAAACTCGGACAAAACCGAGTTGATGTAGTTCGGATCAAGCCATGCCTTGCGTCAGATGCCACCTACGCCACTCCAACTTGCTCGTGCAAAAGTCTACCCCTCACGAACGGTCAGAAGTCTCGGCGTTCATCTTGATTCTACCCTGTCTATGGGAGGTCATGTAAACAGGGTCTCAGCTGGCTTTTATGGCATTATGCGTGTCCTCAGAGATGTCAGACCTTTCGTCCCTCAGGGCTTGTTTACAACTCTGGTAGTCCAGCTTGTGCTGACACGCTTGGACTACTGTAACTCCTTACTCTCAAACGTTAATAAAAAGATACTCATCACCTTTCAAAAGATAATCAACAATGCCGCTAGACTAGTCTGCGGGTCTAAAAGGTTCTGTCTGATTACACCAATTTTGGTGGGGCTTCAGTGGCTCTGGGTGTCGGAAAAGTTACATACGATATTGAGAGATTGAGAGAGATTTAGCATACGTTTTATCAAGACAAGTTTTGCTCAAGGCGAGAGAGAGAGGGTACTTGCAAAGGCAGCCATTTATAGTCGCCTACCCCTTTAGCAAATGCGAGTGAACTCCTTGCTTAAGGGAGTTACGCTGGGATATCAAGCATTATCTTTAGCGTCAAGCTCCATGGATCTCCAGAGTACCTAAGTTCTCTGCCTGTGTCCTCAGGCACACTACCAAAAAGATCTTCCCTCCGATCGGCTACTCTCCCCACTCTCGTCACCCAAAGATCTCGTCTCACAGGGTTCGGTGACCGTTGTTTCCACGTTGCCGGGCCCATCATCTGGAACTTTCTTCCACCGTTGATCAGAAGGCAGACGACTTCTGATCCCTTTCATGCATTACTTAAACTATTTCTTTTAAACAAATCACTCCATATAACCTGATTATACGTCTATTAATTTCTTACCATTTATTATTATTTATTTCTGACTATTTGCTTGCTGACTTATGACTGAGTGCTTTGTATAATCTTTTATTTTTGGATTTTAAATGCACATTAAAAATAAGAATATAAAATAAAATAAAATAAAAGTTATGTGTTTTAATAATACCTGTACAATGGGTGCTGTTTTTTTCTATTTGCAAAAATCCACTTTTGCAAACACATTGAAAACTTCCAGAAATATTTCTACAAGTTGTCGTTTGAAGGTTGCAATCATCCGATTTGTCTTCACATTCGTTACCGTCTAAAAAAATATATTATAAATTTTATTATAATTTAAAAAAACTTTCAGTTTTCCAAATACATACATCTCTATGTCGCTACCGCACAACGAAATAGATTTTTAAATTCATCACTATTTTAGTGAAAGTGTGCCCTCACTTCACCAAAAATGCCTTTCGGCTTCTTAAAACTAGCATGATATTTATTATTAGTTTATTTGCAATTACTTGAAATATTTTATAAAAACCTTTTAAATAAAACGAATTTTCAATAGAAATACCAAATTTGTTTAATCAAAACTCCTCAAGTTTTTGAAGTTACAAAGTATGTGTTGATTCATGTTATTGTTGTTCCTGTGTTGGTTTATCAAAGTCAACCGACACACACAGTTCATATTCATTCAATGTTACTGATGAACCAAACATTCTCTTTCGAGTAATCGTGTTTCGTAAGTATTTGACTTTATCAATGGTAGCCTTGAAACAATTCTCTCACACAAAACAATCGTGACAATTAGTTTGACAATAATAAGAAACAAGTAAAAAACGAGTTTTTGAACAAAAATTTTTTTAAATTGAATCATGTATTTTCATCCAATATTTAAGCTATGCTGAAAGTTTCAGCTTTCTAGCTAGTCAAAAAGCTGGTTAAATTTTACTTGCAAGATTTGCGTACAGAGAAAGACACACACAAAACCGTAGTGACAATTAATATAACAATATTAATAGCAGGTATTTTACAGTAACATTAGCAAACAAACGCAATTGATAAATGTTTATGCAAAAAGCACAAACTCATTAACTTATTTGCATTTATTTTGAGTATTTATTACTAACCAATGCATTTAATGTCATATATAGTTGAACTTTCACTTAGAAATCCTTCATTGCAAACACATTCTGTAACACTTTTGTCTCCAATTACAAATTCTTGACATTTATGTATTCCACATAAACCATTTTTATTTCTGCAATCTAAGTTGAAAAAAATTTACAAACTACAAATTGTTTACGTTGAATTTTTATTTAATTGTAAAATACATCTTTGATTGCATGATTCTCCTTTCCATCCATCTAAACATTCTTTTGTTGGACATTTACCACTTTTATCAATTCCAATATATTTACAGTGAAACATTTCAGAACAAGATTTGTCCAGAACTGAACTTCTACAAACTTAATTAAATAATAAGAAAATCGTAAAAAAATGTTTCATTTAAAAATCTTTTATAGATTTGTAATTCAGCAACTAAAATGTTTTGAAAAATATTTTCTGCTGATAGTAAGTTTATAAAAAAATTAAAACATTGACCACAGTCTTCCAAATACCTAATATGTAAAGTATGTAAAGATTAAAAATTTTAAAAACCTTTAAATCAATATGGCATAAACAATTTTTTTATTAAAAAATTGAAAATTTGAAAATTATATGTCGTTTTTAAATTTCTCTACATAAAATTTTTATTTTTTAAAATTTGATTAACGTTTTAATTGATTTAGTTCTATAATATACTGAAATATGGTTTAATTGATCTGGAAGTTTAACAAAATGTAAATTCCGCAGCAACAAATAAATCCAATAAATTTCAATTTGATTGTGAAGATTGAAATATGGGCTATTTTTGATTAATATAGAATAAACATATATGTTATCATTCATTTTTAAAATTAAATATTCAGAATAATATAACATATTAAATATTGAGGCGCTGGTGGCAGAGCGGTAGGTCGATCGTAAGGTCGGCTGTTCACCGGCGTCACCAGCGTAACTCGCTTAAGCAAGGAGTTCACTTGCATTGCTAAAGGGGTAGGCTGCCTCTACATAAGAACCCTTTTTTCGTGGCCTAGAAGTCTAACGATTGACGCCACGTTAAACATTGTCAAAAAAATATGAAGAATTTGAAAAAAAAAACAAAATGTTTTAACATTTGCAAAAACGTTTATTTTACAAATGTGGAAAATTGTATTTAAATTTCTGTATAATTCATAGTTTGAATTCATGCTGAAATTTAAAACTACTTAATAAATAAACTCGTTGTCTTACTTTCAAAGAAACAATTATTAATATATAATATAAATAAACCCATTTACCAGCATAAACACTGAAAGTGAGCCAACTTCCACAAAATTGAGAGCTGTTTCCATAGCATTTTTTATTGCAGATTTCTTCGTTGGTCTTTGCAATTAAGTTTAGTTTGTTTCCGCATGAACAGAATATGTTCTAAAATTAACATACACATATTTAAAAAATATAAACAAGCAAACAATAAAATACAAAATATTTTCAGTTTTTGTATATAGCTTTATTTTGTTTACTTTAAATTTTCTTTTGAAAAATGGCTTTTTCTAAATTATAAATAACGATGTTTAAATTAAATAACTAAGGTACAATTGTATGATTTTATCATTTCGAAAATACTTAAAAATATTATTTAAAATTATTCTTTGTAAATATTGCAAAATTAATTGTTTTTTTAGGTTAGTGAAAGGAGTTAGTTAACCCCAAAAGACACTCGCCTGAGAAAAGCGTTTTAACGTTTTGCTTAATGGTAACGCCGGTGAGATTCGAACCGCCGACTTATAAGGCGACAGGCAAACGCTTTACCGCTTTACCACCACCGCCGATTTTTTAAGTATTTAATTGTTAAAATATTATTTTCATAAAAGTTACTGAGATGCTGAAGTGTTTGAAAGTAGACAAAACACCAGGAATTGATGCACTTTATCCGAAGTTTCTATTTGAAGTAAGAGAGGAAATTGGAGAAGTAATGGCAGAGTTAATGAATAAGTCAATGCAAAAAGGTGAAATACCACAGGACTGGAGGGATGCAATTGTTGTTCCACTATTTAAAAAGGGCAATAGAAGTGAAGCAAGTAACTATAGACCTGTCAGCCTGACCTGCATTATCTGCAAAGTTATGGAAAGAATTATCAAGGATGATATGATGAGACATATGGAAGAGCATAAGATAATTAAAGATAGTCAGCATGGGTTTATGAACAATAAATCATGTTTAACTAATTTATTAGAATTATTTGAAGATACTTATGATTTTTTGGACGCAGTACCATCAGTTGATGTAGTTTATTTAGACTTTGCCAAAGCTTTTGACAAAGTGCCTCATCAGAGACTGCGTAAGAAACTTGAGGCAATAGGCATAGAAGGAAAGCTATTAGAATGGATAGGAGGTTGGTTGCTTGATAGAAGACAAAGAGTTGCAATAAATGGGATGAAATCAAAATAGATTAGTGTCACAAGTGGTGTTCCACAAGGATCAGTTTTGGGACCAACCTCATTCTTAGTTTACATCAACGACTTAGACGATGGGATAAAGTCAAGAATTTATAAGTTTGCTGATGACACGAAGCTGTGCAGAGCAATAAAGACTGAGGAAGATGCTGAAGTGCTCAGAGATGACTTGAAAAAATTATATAAATGGTCACAGGACTGGCAGATGTTATTTAATGTAGAAAAGTGCTCTGTCATGCATATGGGCAAGCGAAATCAAAAATGTAGGTATGCGATGAACGGCACAACATTGAAAGAAACAACGGAAGAAAGAGACTTGGGTATTCTGGTGCATAATAGTGCCAAACCATCAATACAATGTGCTAAGGCAGCCAATAGAGGGAATCAGGTGCTAGGCATAATTAAAAGAACTATGGTGAGCAGAGACAAGAACTTAATTCTAAAACTATATAAGACACTAGTAAGACCGCATTTGGAATATTGTGTGCAGGTGTGGAGTCCTTCACTTAAACAAGACATTAATATTCTAGAAAGGGTACAGAGGAGAGCTACGAAAATAATTAATGGAATGCATGGTTTAAGCTATGAAGAGAGATTGTTGAGGTGTAGGCTGACGACCCTTGAGAGAAGGAGAATAAGAGGAGACTTAATACTAGTATATAATATATTGAATAATGGTCTTAATCTTGATCCAGACAAGTTCTTTACTAGAGTTTCCAACAGAAATACAAGAGGTCATCCGATGAAGCTTTACAAAGACAGGACAGGACCTTTGAAGCGGACGTTTTTCAGCGCAAGAATCATCAACGAGTGGAACAAACTAAAAGAAGATGTTGCAAATGCTCAGACTTTGAATGAATTCAAATCGAAACTTTCGTTATGTAACTTTTAGTTTTTAAAAAAGTAGTGAATATTATACAGTCATTTTTGATTCCTTATTCACTATAATAAAGTTATGTTATGTGTATGTTATAATGCTATAATGTTGCAGTTGTTTCGTTACAAAACTGAAGGAAAAATAAAAATTCCTAAAATTACTTAAACAAACAAAAATTGCCATGAATTGATAGCATTCTTAAATATTGTTTTTAATGTTTAAATTGTAACGTTTTTGTAGTTGTTTTGTTACAAAATTTAATTTTTAAAAATTACTCAAACTCACCCAAATTGCCATAAAATAAAAATTGTTTTGAGAACAAAAATTATAACACCACTCAATAGTCATCTCAAAGTCATGATTGTTCAAATTTTTAAAAAAGTCTTTGTAACATCCCTTGTAGATTGGTCGATAAAACGTTTCAACTGAACAATTTCCAATTAAAGTTTTTGTTGTATAAAATGAATATCTCAACAAGTTTTTAAAAAAACAACAAAGCTAGTTAGTATTTAAATAACATACCAATATATATCGAATAAAATTGAATTCCTCCAATTGTATCAATATTATCATAACACATCAAATTACAATTAGATGATGGAACTGTATAACTAATGATATTGCCACAATAACACTCTGTTTCATTCTGCGAAGTTATTTAGTATTAACAATTTATAAATAATTGTTTAATAACTTTTTTATATTTAACCTTCAAAGCAGCAAACCATGAATTTGATTTATTACAGAAATGAATGCACTCGTTTGCAGACTCAACAGTTATCTTCATGGAAGTTGCATTAAAATGTTTGTAACATCCAATGTATCGGAATCCTAAACTTTTTTCTTAATGTGCAAATATTTTGCAAAATTATCAACATATTGTTAATTTGTAACAAAATAAAAAAAGATAATTAATTTTTAAGTGAGTTTTAGTTTTATTTTTTTACATTATAACAATTTTTTACGTTTGATATCAAGCAAATAATACCTTTGCAATCATCATAAATAGTTGTTTTTTTAAATCCTTTCTTACAAACACACTCTGAAACATTTCTGCTTCCAATATTATAATCTTGGCATTTATGTTGTCCACACATTCCGTTGTTAAAATTACAATCTGTAATAATTGGTTAAATTTATATGAATGTGAAACTTTAAATTCACAAAAAAGAATCTCTGATTACCTCTCTGATTACACGATTCTCCTTTCCATCCAGCATTACATTGATTTGTTGGACATTTCATATTTGTATCAATTACAGATCCCTTACAATGATACATTTCAGAACATGTTTTTTTTAGAGTTGAACTGAAACAAACTGGATTAATAAATCAAACATTAGATAAAAAAAAAATTTACTAAAATTATTTAAAAAACAAACAAAATTATTTAAATAAACATTTTGATATTTTTAACTACTATAATTAGTTTGTATTCAACCAATGAAATAAATTATTAACTTGTTTGAATGCTTTGTGATGAGGGACCTCCACATATTTGAGATGAATTTCCTTCACATTTATAGTTACACAAATGTTGGTCATAAACTTTGTTTGTTATCAGTTTGTTGTAACAATTGCATTTTTTCAACTGTGAATAAATACAAAAATATTTTTTTAAACCAATTAAAAACATATATTATTAATTTAACCCTAATTTTTTATACAATTAATTTTTATTAATTCACTGCTATATTTTAAAGGTTTTTGGTTTAACATTCAAAACAAACTAAAAAAAATGATTTTCTAACTTTTTTAGTACATAATATTCTCAAAATTTAACACTTAATTATGTCTTTTGAAAATTATTCAAATCATATTTATTCATTGAAATACATGTAAGAAATACAAACTTGAAATTTATTTACTTCTGTTCCCATAAGAGCATAATTTCGTTGAGAGCAATAATCAAAACACCAATCATTGGTTATATATTTGTTCCTTTCATATATATGATCATCACTATCTATATGTCCTTCATAAAAACATCCAAGATGTTTAGGTTTAACAGGACTGTCCACTGAAAAATTGAATTTTAACTAAAAAAGCAATGCTGTCGAAGTTAATTTCATTATTTTTTAACAACAAACAAAAACTATTCTATTATTATTTAAACAAAATCAAATTTAAAAATTAAGCTTTGCAACTAAAATATTTCAACAAACATAATTTTGTTTGTCTCTTTGTCTGTATGTATGTATGTATGTATGTATGTATGACTGAACTTTACGAACGCTGTTAGGTTGCACTGAAATCCCAAAATAATATACAATGAGAGTTACAAAATCCGTCATAATAACGTGTTGTAAAAAGGAATAAAAAATTGCAAAATCAATTGGCGTTGTGATCAGAAAGAAAAATAACATTTGATTGTTAGATAACTTTTGAAATCTAAACTACTAATATATCAAAACTATCATTCTAAAACTCTGATTGGTATGCGACCGATTTTCTATTGCAAGCAAAAAGCCGCATAAAAAAGATTTTACAGTATTAAAATGTATTAAATGAGTGAAAGATTTCTGAATGAAAAATATACTTATAAAAATACGCACATTAGCAAAAGTAGAATTTGAAAATTAAATAAATCAAACCTAAATAAACAGAATAAAAATTATTTCCTCCACAAGTATTAATGTTGTCAGAGCACAACAAATTACAATTGGATGATGGAATTGTATATTCCGTAGAATTGCAGCAGTAACATTCTGATTTATTCTTAAAATTGAAATAGAAATAAACTAAAAAAAATAAAGACAATCTTATATATAAAAATGAAATGTTTGTTTGTTTGGACATAAAATGTAAACGGCCAAACAGATTTAATTGAAATTTGGCACACTTATGTATGTTATTCAAGCGGTGGTTCCTGTAAAAATTTTAAATAAATTGGTTTCTCCGTTGATGTTTTATGGACAAAAAACGTTTTGGTCAGCGGTAGTAAGTTGGAGTAAATTTTTTTTCTACAAAATAAAATAAAATTAATTTATAGTTAAATTATACAAAATATTTTTAATTTTTTTTTCTTAAGTTTTAAAGGTTTTAAATATAAATATTAAATTAAATAAATATGTGTGTTGTTTAGTGCCGCCCATAGATATCTATGGTGCCGCCGGATACCTTTGTTTTGATTTCATAGAGCTCATTGAGGCTCATTCTCTTCCGAACCTCCGATACGACAGCTCTGCTATCGGTAAACTTTATATTTGATTTTAGCAACTTATTTTTTAAATATAGATAACTTTGGATTTCAGGACTAATCAATAAATTGCAGGTGAAATTTCTTCTATTTAGAGATATTTTGTGTTTCACAAAAAGAGTTCCAGACTTAACAAATTAAAATTAAATCAAATTAGAAATTCATTGTTCATATCTCCTATTCAAAAGTAAGTGGCAAAGCTTTGGTAATTTGTTTTTAGTTTTTAAAATCATGATTTACTGTGTATCTTTCAATTTGTTTCGTTTGTTGCATTGCACGTGTTTAATTATGTTATATTATTATTAATTATTATAAGATTATCATTATGCTCTAACATTTTGTGTTTTACAAAAAGGAGTTGCAGATTGGAAAAATAAATTTAAATTCATTGTTCATATTTATCGTTCAAGGCTTCTGACTTCAATTGTTCCTCATCTAATATTGTTGAGCGACGAGCTTGCTATCAGCCTATCGGTAAATGAGAAATTTTTTTGGGCAGGTAAGTTTTTTTTATGTGATGGCATTACAACCATTATTATTCATGAGTAGTTATGACTATAAGATTATGAATTAATTTATCGGTCTTATTTTATTTTTTACTTTTCAGAGGAAATTAGAAAATTACATTTTAAAGAAAATCTTACATGCAACACCAATTTATTGTAAAAGTTTCACTGATATATGAGGTGCATGAAATTTGAAAGAAATGAAAGCAAGTGCAGTATTTTTGTGTTTCAACAAAATCATGAACAAAGTTCTCAAGCCAGCCTATCAATCTGCTGCTGTTTTGTTCAATTTATAATTGCATCATTTGCTAAATAAAAGTGGTACTCTTCGATTGTTCCAAATTGATGATTTCAGAAAACTCTCGGAAAATTCATTAAGTTAATGCTTTGAAGGTTTTTAATATTATTATTACTTCATGTTTTATTTCAATCTGTGTTTTATATCACATTTTTCAAAGCCACGGGTCAACATTTATTAACATACCACATGTAGCGTTATATGCTTTCTGTAGACATGACACTTAAAAACTAAGAACAACTCAAAAACTAAGACTAGCGATTTTACGAAAAGCAGCTGTTGAACAGTGTGTGATAAATCTATTGTAAGCATTTACAAGTATTTAAAATAAATATAACCTGTTGAGATATATGAGCGGATTTTAACATTATTGCAGCCGTTAACTAATAAATTCTTTTTTTTTCAGCTTCAGTCAATCATAATAAACCTTTGCAGAAGATCACACTTGCAGAGTGGAACCAATACATTAAAGAACACTAATTAAAATTGAGGAAGTTCAGACGTAACTAAACGAGCAAACCAAACAACAAAGTGTTAACGAGAGAACAGATCAATTTTGATGACTGTGCACAGCATTCCGCTACAGCCCATCTAAGCCACATTGGGAAGGCTCTAAAATTTAATGGAGGAACAGAAGAGCGAAAAGAAGAGCAAGCTGGAGCGGTAAAGCGTAAAAGCAACCGGGATCGGGAAAAGTAAAAGAGACCGGGGTCGGAAAAGCGACCGTGAGCAGAAATGCGACCAGGAGTGAGAAAGCGGCATGGAACGGGAAAGCAAGCGGTTAAGGAAACGGGAGCCAGAGAGAAAACGATAAAAAGCCTTTAAAATCCCCGGGCAACGCCGGGTAACCCAGCTAGTTATTTAAAACACAAAGTAGCTCATTTCTTGCATTTGACAGGGAAATGATGTTTTATGTTTCAAAACTTTAGAAAAAAGTATTTATTTTTAACAATTTGTTTTGTTTTCAAAATATAAGTATGTCAAACATATTTTCTATCTATATATATATAAAAAAACATGTCCTGACTGATTGACTGATAATTAACGCCTAGCTCAAACGCTTCATCCTAGAAACATGAAGTTTGAAACTTATATTTCTTTTATTGCTAGAACATCCACTAAAAAAGGATTTTTGAGAATATTGCTCCTGTGGGTAAGAAATTAAAAAACAAACATTTTTTCTAAAACAATGTATATCTCGAAAACCAAGAATGAGGAGATTTTGAAATTTGGTATATGGATTTGTCTTGAAAAATAAAAAGATACGTGTTTCACCATTTTTTGAAAATTTGGTCTCCCGGACCTCAAATGTGGGTTGGAAAATGGGGTTATTTGGTTTTTAAAGTAGCTGCTACTTAAAAACTGTGAATGCTACAGAAATAAAAATTAGTACTTTGTTTCTACTCTAAAAATAATAAAATTTTACCATTTTTTGAAAATTTGGTTTCCAGGACTTCAAATGTGGGGTGGAAATTAGGGTTATTTGCATTTTAAGGTAAATCCTACTCAAATACTGCAAATGCTACTAAAGTAAAATTAGTATTTAGTTTCTACTCTAAAAATAATTATATGCATGTTTCACCATATTTTGAAAATTCGGTTTCCAGGACCTCAAATGTGGGGTGGAAAAAAGGGTAATAAGTTTTTTAAGCAACTACTACTCAAAAACAGTAAATGCTACAGGAGTGAAAATTAGTTCTTAGTTTTTACTCTAAAACTAATGATATAGGTGTTCCACCATTTTTTTTTAAATTGGTTTCCAGGACCTTAAATGTGGGGTGGGATTATTTGATATTAAAAATAACTGATACTCAAAAACTGTAAATGCTACAAAAAGAAAAATTAGTATTTAGTTTCTACTCTAAAAATAATGATATAGGTGTTTCACCATTTTTCGAAAATTTGGTTTCCAGGACCTCAAAAGTTGGGTGGAGAATAAAGTTCTTTGGTTTTCAAAGCAACTGCTATTCAAAAACTGTAGATGCTACAGGAGTAAAAATTAGAATTTGATTTCTACTCCAAAAAAATGATATACGTATTTTACGATTTTTTGAAAATTTGGTTTCCAGGACTTCAAATGTGGGGTGCAAAATAGGGTTACTTGGTTTTTGAAGTAATTGCTACTCAAAAACTGTAAATGCTACAAAAGTTAAAATAAGTATTTAGTATTTACTCAAAAAATAACGACATAAGTGTTACAAAATTTTTTAAAACTTTGGTTTCCAGGACCTCAAATGTGGGGTGGAAATAAAGGTTATTTGATTTTAAAATAACTGCTACTCAAAAACTGTAAGTGCTACAGATGTAAAAATTAGTATTTTGAGGTTTTGTGCCGGTTAAAAGTAGCTCTGTCCAGTTTATCACCGGCCGGGCCAAGCCGTTGTTTTAAGGTCTTTATACGGGCCAGGCCAAACCTTAAATCAAGGTGGAACGGGCCGAGGTTTTTAACTAAGTATATAGACATTTTAGTGATTTTAGGGTCTTCAGACGGACCGGGCCAAACCAAAAATCAAGGTGGGACGGGTCGAAGCTTTTCATCAAGAGTATAGAAATTTTAGGCCTGTAAAAACGAGCCGGGCCCTAATTAGACGGGCCGTACCGGTCCAGGAATTTTGGTTTTTGAAACTGGCTGGGCCAAGTAGTGGACGGGCCGAGCCGAGACCTAAAAAATTGATCCGTGTAGTACTCTACTATGGATGCACGGTTCAAATTCTTTAATTTCATGCGAGCGAAGCCGCAACGGCCACTTCTAGTTTAGCATAATCACAACTAAACAAATAAATAACGTATTTTTGGTTTTGTGGAAATTCTAAATATCAATATCCTAATTCCAAAATCAAACATTTTATAGATCAGTTAATACTTTCTGTAATGACTAACTATTGTGAAAAAGATGACATAATTCTTAGCCATTGAGAAAAAATTAATGTTTTTTACATAATATTGTTACTCATTATAACCTTTAAAGCAGCAAACAATAAATTGAATTTTCCACAAATTTGTAGGCATACATTTGTTGATTGAATGTTGAATTTTGTTTCAAGATCTTGTAAAATTGTTCCATAGCATCCAACATATATAGGTTGTAAATTTAAGTCTGGTTAAAAAATCAAAAAAATTGTATTAACTAGTTTCAAAATGTGAAAAACATAACTAAAGTTCATAGCCTAAAATATTTTAGCCATCACAATATGGTTTTGCTTGAACAATCCTGTTTTATCATAAATCAATTTAGCACACTAAAACAATAACATAAAAAAGCAAAATTTAGGGTACTTAATAATGTATGTAAGCTAACGTGGTCCTCAAGTTGCCGACGTGATCTCTATCTAGATGGTGCAATACAAACACAAGAAGAAATAGAATAAATAATAATGAAAATAGTTCTTTTCAACTTGGTTGATGAAAACAACCAACCGTAACAAATCTTTTTTTACATTAAACTTTTTTACATTAAACTTTTTTCTAACAATACATATTTTTAGTAAATTTTTTCCTAATTTAGTAAAACACTTAAATAACTAAAGTAATAATAAACAAATTAAATAAACAAATACTTTTAATATCGCTAAAAAAATACTTTTTTAGCAAAAAACATTTATTTTTGTTATTTTTTAAGCGTAATTTATTTATTTATTTATTTATTCTCAAACAGAAGGGCCTATCGGCCTCTAATACCGTTCGGACAGTACAAACGAAACAAAAAAAACCAATAAACGAAATATGTACACATACTCAGATGCAAATCGTAAATTGTTAAGATGTTAGAAACATACAATAGCAAGGTATGCTCGCGTATAACATATTGAATAAGATATTAAGTCTTGTAAATATTTAAATTTTGCATTTATGGAACGGTTAAACCTGACAAATTGTTGTTCTTAACGCTTATACATAATGCCGTGAAGTTGAAACTTCCACCGCAATCTTCAAAATCCCTCTAAATACTTCCAAAAATCTGTTCATTTGGCATCCAGATCTGCTAATGCTTCATGAAAAATTCAAAGTCTTGAAAACTTAGATAAATCCATCTGATTTATCAAGCTTCTGAACCGACTGTAGTATGATGATCCAACAACATCCTGAGGCAAAGAATTCCATGCTGAGACCACGCATCCAGTTATGAAAAACCTGGCATCGTCAGTTCTATATTGACCTGGCATCAGTTTGTAGCTATGGCCCCTTGTTTTTTCATAATTTGCTCGTTTAAATTGTCCAACCAGGCTATAATCCACCATTCCATTTAAAGATCTGTAGCAGAAACAAAGATCTGCGATAAGTCTGCGCTCTTCTAGAGTTTTCAATCCCAAAAAGCTGAGACGGGTCGAATATGGTAGATGGCTGATATTTGGAACCATACGGGTGAATCTTTTCTGAACCTTCTCCAGGCCGTCGATTAGGTACTTGTGCCGAGGGCTCCAAACTGGAGAGCAGTATTCGAGCAATGGTCGCACGTATGTAGTGAATGCTTTTTTCATCAGATACGGATCTTTAGACAGGAGGCATAGTTTTATTAATCTGAGTTTCACCGACGCAGAGTGGATAATGTTCTCAATGTGTTTTTTGAAATCAAGGTTTTTATCAATTAGTACACCCAGATCCCTTGCTTGCTCGGTCGGTTTAAGCTCGTATGTCCCAATTAGATATCTAGGTATTTCGAAGCCTTTGTCGTTTCTTCGCCTGTGAATAGGACATACAAAACACTTTGATAGTGCCAGATTCAGTTGCCATGTTTCACTCCAGAGAACTAGTTTATCAATTGCTCTCTGTATTTCTGGAGCCGAAGAAGATGTGGGCTGAGTTGCTGAGTAAATTTTTATGTCGTCTGCAAACATCTTGACAGAGACCGGTCCAAAAGCATCACCATCCGTAATATCGTTAATAAAAATTAGAAAGAGTATGGGGCCCAGGACACTTCCTTGAGGAACACCACTGGTAACATCTCTCGGAGCAGATAAGCACTCACCAATTCGAACAAGCTGTTTTCGAGCACTCAAAAAATCCAAGATCCATGCCAACAAATCACCTGATATTCCGTAGCTAATGAGTTTAGTCTTCAATTTTGGGTGGGAGACAGAGTCGAAAACTTTTTGAAAATCAAAATAAACAATGTCCACTCGACTACCATCCAGTAACCCCATAATCCAGTCATGTACACACTCCAGAAGGTTCGTACAAGTTGATCTCTGTCTCAGGAAACCGTGCTGATGTGGAGAAATAAGACCATGAGTAGAGAGGTGGGCCAAGATGCTTTTGCTAACAATTTTTTCCATAACGCGGCAGCATGTACACGTGAGAGAGATTGGTCTGTAGTTTGAGACAACACTTGTAGGTCCTTTTTTGTGAATTGGTGTGATGTATGCAGTTCTCCATATTTCAGGTAATCTTCGTGTTTTGAGAGACATTTCAAAAATATGACAGAGTGGAATAGTCATGTTTTGGGCGCAGCGTTTAAGCAATATATTCGGTATACCATCTGGGCCACAAGATTTTGTCATTCGAAGACTTCTGAGGGTTGAAAAAACAACATCAGGAGTGAACGTAACTTCTTCCAGGAGATGGGAGACCTCTGCACCAGAGGTGGATTACTTCCATCGTCTTTTGTAAAAACGGTTGCAAAATAGTCGTTGAAGATATTTGACATTTTAGCCGGATCTGTAACAATCGTGCCATCACTTGTTTCTATCCCAGTAATTTTAGAATTCAAGGAGAGTTTGTTGTGAATATATTTGTAGAAAGCACCAACATTACCAGATAAAACAAGACCCTTCTCAATGTCAGATTGTTCTTTTTTTACTGCTTTAGTACATAATTTTGAAAACTCCATGTATTTGATTTTATCTTTATTCTCTTTAGTATGCTTCCAGATTTTCCAGAAAAATAATTTGGATTTATATAGACGTTTTATTCTATTGGAGTTTTTCCTTGGTCGTCCTCGTGAGCTCAATACAGTACGAACTGGAACGAAGGTTTGTGTCACATAACTCATACACTGCTGAAGGGCATTCCAGCAGTTTTCTACGTCGAAACAATATTGGAAGATGTCGTCCCATTTCACAAGTTTCAGAAAGTTGTTTATTGCTGCAAAGTTTGCTTTATCAAACATATATGAGTTTCGAACACCGCTTTTGTTTCTTGGATCTGTAACATTTAAATGGAGAATCATTACATTGTGGTCACTGGTAGCGATCTGGCATCTGAACTCCACATTTGAGATCAACATTGAGTCCCCAGAGAGCACCAAATCTAGAATGTTGTTTCCTCGAGTCGGCTTTTGAATTAACTGTTGAAGTCCAAATTTATTTACAAATTCCATAAACACTCCGTAGACTCTGTTGTTTGGATATGAGTAACAGGTCCAATCCACCTCCGGCAAATTAAAGTCTCCAACCAGGCACATTGTACGTATAGGAGAATATAACGCTTTAAAACAATTAATACTGTCCACCATATAGATCTCCGCCTCAGCACCAAAACCTCCAGGACGATAGTATGTGACAATTCTGTATGATTTATCGTTTAATTCAATATCTACACAAACAAGTTCAATATGCCGGAAGTTATCAGGTACTAATACGGTTCTGTGAGGAATACTTGTTTTTACTACCATCGCTACACCCCCCCACGAGTTTTTCTATCGTGTCGAACTGAATCATTATCTTTAGTCAGAAATAAACTACTTGGAATCTCTTCTAATAGCCAAGTTTCAGTAATACAGAACATATCTTGTCTGCAGTCTTCTAGAAAAAAACGAAAATCTTCAATCTTGTTAGATATACTTCTGAGGTTTGTGAGAGCTAGGGTGCTACCGTTACTTCCGAAAAAGTTGACCCTCGCCACTTAACCCAGCCGGGGCAGGAGGATGACCATCAGTAACTTTTCTTCTTTCGCATCTCTTTTTGTAGTTGAGTTCAGCCTGTTGTTTTGTCAGGTCTCTGTTCATGAAGATTTTTCGTACATCCTCATTCTTGGACGAGCGCAAGATCCAAGACGACATCAGCAGTTCTTCAGCTGCCGCAGGGTTTTCTAGAGTAACACATATTTTTGCTCTGGGATTTCTAAGGTCTTTTCCTAACCGCCTTGTCGCGACAATCCTGGGTACCACAGCAAGGTTGTTTTTACAGAGGTCTACCACACAATCTGCATCTGATTTTTTCTCATCATATTTCAAACCAGAAATGACAATGTTATTTGCTCTTCGCTTTTTGTCATCTTTTTTTTGTTCCAACCTCCAGAAAGTGGTAGTCAGAACTTCGGCAATACTAGTTGAATTGCCTAATAGATTTCGCTCGTCAGTCGCTAATTTAGAAGAATCAGTCCCAGACTCCAAAGCACCCAATCTTATAGAAATGTCCTCGAGTTTGGTCGACATTTCTTTTAACGAGTCAGTTGTTGTTTTGGCTATTCTATCAAGAAGAGCCTCATAGTTTTTATTCATGGTCTCCAGTAAGCGCGTCATATTGTCGCTCATTCTGTCGACGATACGGCTGAGAACTACTTCTAGACTTTCGAGAGTTATAGCTTTCGACATATCTTGTTTAGACTATTAATTAATCAATGTTTAAACACAAAATCGACAAAACCTCAAAGTTTTAGACGCGAAACAACAAGTTAATAGCGAGAGCAAGTACCGAGTTGTTTACAAATAATTTAATTTATTCAACATTATTTTTCATATAGATTCTTATGTTATTTTATTACTTGAAATTTATTTTAAAAATCAACATAATTATCGATCAATAACAGATTTTATTTTAATTTCACTAAAATATAACAAGACAATATTTGATTACCTCCGTTAGAACAAACAAATATTGAAAAAACAAATGAATAATGCACAATAATTTTTATTAACACAGCCATGTTGCCACTCTATTGTGGTCAAGACAGTATGTAATGCTACTATAAATGCTAATAATAATAATAATAATAATAATAATAATAATAATAATAATAATAATAATAATAATAATAATAATAATAATAATAATAATAATAATAATAATAATAATAATAATAATAATAATAATAATAATAATAATAATAATAATAATAATAATAATAATAATAATAATAATAATAATAATAATAATAATAATAATAAATACTCAAATATTATATGCTATTATATGAATACGTGTGTGGTACACAAAGTTGAATCTGTAAACAAAGTAGTAGTAGTAGTAGTGATGGTGGTGGTGGTGTCAGAGTTTCTGCAAATTGATAACTAATAATATTAATCACAATTTGTTTCTCAAACAATTTCTAAATTTTAATAGAATGCATTGTCAGGAGAAGCAAGTCTATATTTCAAATTTCAGCTCGATTGGTTAATTTTCATTTCATTGGTTTGCAAGCATTCACACCAATTTAAGTATAGAAATAAATATAGGTTTTTTATTGATTTTTTTAACGCTTAAAAATCGACGTTTTGATAGATTTTTTTACTGTACTTTGTGTGGGAAGATCGCTCAACCAATTATGTTATTAACCTAGCCATAATTACTGTACTGACCTAGATACAAAAAACCAACCCAACTGAACAAACGCGTTATTAGTTTCTTTCTCAAAATTTTATAATCATGAAAGATGTTTTTTTTGACAATGTCAGTTGTGAACAAGTTAAATATAATTGGCCGTTACTTCTTTTAATGGTCCCAGTAATTACTTGGATGCACTTTCTCAAGCTTTTATTAGCCCTGATAATATTGAATAACAATTATAATAGCTTTATATTGCAGGAACATGAATTTATCAACTTTTAAATTTTGTTTTTATTTTCAAATATTTTTATTTAACTACTTTAATTTAATTATTTTATTTTATTTTTTAATTATTTAATTACTTGTAATTTTATTACTTTAAATATAAAGTAATAAAATTATTTTTTGCAGTAATGTCATGTGAGCATTGTTTCTTTTAAACCTTATTATTTAAAGTTAACAAAACATTTGTTATCTATTTGAAATAAACAAAATAGAAACCCTAAATTTCATTTGTGTTTGAGTTTCTTAAACAAGTTTTATTGTAAAGAAGATGAAGAACACAAGCAGGGACGCCTCAATGTCTGTATAATCGTTTCTATATTGGTGCTCTTATAATAAAAAAAACTGTTATACTTTGATTCTTTGTCAGTTTAAAGCAGCATTAAAGTAGTCATAGTAATAGTAACAAGGTTATCCTGAGAAACTAGATCCATAAATTCAAAATTCTTACATGTAAACTACCTGCACAAGCCCAAATCTATAAAAGTTTCTCATCATTTTTTTTTAAACAAGCACCGGTAGGCAGTATCTGCATTTCTAAAACAAAATAATTCAACATTTTAAAATATGTATTGGCTTTCAATAAATTGAGTAAAATGTTTTAATTATTATTCAGAACAAAAACAAAAATAGTTTTAAGTTGAGCTACTGAATATTTACTTGCTTATAAATTAATAAAAAAGATTTTCAATTTTTTTTCTCGATTTTTGTTGTTGTCACATTTAGCACATGCCTTATCAAGACAAGTTTAGCTCAAAGGCAAGAATTGTTTTTTTTGTATCTCTTTACCTTTTTCGCTTTATCTCTTTCTCTGTCTTTCTCTTTTTTTCTCTCACTCCCTCTCATTTTTATTTCTTTCTCTCTCTCTCTCACCACCTTTTTTTTTATCTATTGCTCTCCTTTCCTTTTCACAACGTTTTTATTAGGTCACTTTCTTGTCTGTTGGTTTGTTGGTTAGTTAGTCCGCGAATATAGAATTAAAATATTGCCTATATACAGTGTTATTTCCAGTCACTAAATAATTTCCATTCTCATTCCTATTTCCATTTGAACTCTTAGATTTCCATTCTATTTCTAAATAACATTAATAAAATAATTTTCATTCTTATTCTAATTCCATTACTTTTTTCAAATAATTCCTATTTTTTCAAATAATTCCTATTTTTTCAAATAATTCCTAATTTTTCAAATAATTCCTATTTTTTCAAATAATTTCTATTTCAATTCTAATTCCATTTTAAGACTTATTTCTATCGCTCACTTAATTAAAATTGAAACATCAAATGATTTTTAATTAATAACTAATTGTATTGGGTTATAGCTAACTGGCTTTTTTTAGTCTTCGTCGGAGTAAATAAATATTCCATATTTTGATCCTTTTTTATCATCGTTCCATTTATTAACAAGTGAATTTGCTCTTGGAAACCCTAACTTTTTAATCGCTGGGGAGGTATTTTTAATTCAAGTTGAAAGACTGAATGGCTGCATGCTGCTTATAATTATTCTATATTTTGAATTTTTACCAGGGACTACATTTCAACGAAACTTTGAAAAGAGCAACTTGTTCAAAGTGTAAGGGTTCTTGCAGAGGCAGCCATTTATAGCAAATGCGAGTGAACTCCTTGCTTAAGAGAATTACGCTGGTGACGCCGATGAGGATTGAACTGCCGACCTAATGATCGACAGGCGAACGCTCTACCGCTCTACCACCAGCGCCTCTAATAGCTAGCAGGGTTACACCACGTTGCCCAGAGTTTTCAAACGTTTTCTTTCGTTTTTTCTTTCTCTTGCTTTCTTGCGTTATCTTTCTCTTTTTTGTTTGTTCTTTCTTTCTCAATCCTTTTTCCTCTTTTTTTTCTTTTGTTATAAAATTTTCTCATGTTTATTCCTTTCTTTTTCTCACCTTCTTTTTTCTCTCTATTGGTTTTCCTCCCTTTTCTCTGTTATCTTTCTCTCTTTAATTTTGCTTCTCATTTTCTTTTCCCTTCTCTTTTTTTTGAAATAAAGAAGTGGCACTTGACCTTTTTAGCAAAATTGTTTGCTTATAAGACGTAAAATACGTTGCATATTTGTTGAAAATTGTTGTAAACTTTGCTAAGCAAATTAAATTAAAGTTTTGTTTTGAAATAACTACACTGGTCTATTTATTAGTAAGCACTAAACACATTTCTTTATTTAAATACATTGAATTCAGTTGAAAACATCCAGACAGGTTTTTTTGTTGAAGACCTGTGCTATCAATGCTTGTATAAAGAAACTGCTATCCTAGAATAAATTTATTGGCCATGAAAAGTGATATAAAAAGCAAAATATTTTTAAAACCTTTGATATAGTTTTTTTTTTTTTTGGTGAACTTTGTTCAAATTAGTTCAGTGGTTTAGATTTTTATAAAAGACAAACAAACAGACAAACCGTCATTTTTATTTCCTTTATATTAACTTTGCTGTTGTATGCTCTATTGCATGCTTGTATTAGACGAAACAACTTCGAAAGTCAAATTTTACCCACTTCTGGTTATCCTAACTAGCTAAAAATTGTTGCATTTGTTTTTTAAAGATTATAATTTAAATTAAATTTTCAGTTTTATTGGACGGTTCAAAATGACCACGATTTCTACTGACATTCAAGAACAACCTAGATTTTGTTTTGATGTTGTTAAACATTGATTTATTTTTTATTCTCGCTAGATGTCGAACTGTTTTATGTTGTTATCAGAAAACCTGCAATTTGGGCTCCTGATGTTCTAATTTACATATGCCTTGAATTTGTGACTTATTACGTGAACATGTGACCGTAAAAAACTTCGTTTATTAAAATCCTTTATATATTTAACATAGAAAAATACTAATTTAATGTGTATAATTTTCATGAAGATATAAGTCAATAATTTTAAAAACTACATAAATGAAAAGAAGATATTTTGTGTGAAAATGATATCTGCAACTATAAAAAAATGTAATAATCAATAATTTTTATAAAATGATGCTATATTTTATCATAGCGTTCAACTAAAGAAAAAAAATTTGTTTTTGTGATTGATTATCTCAAAATTAATGTTTGTGCCTTACAAGTCTATGGACCAAGTTTCACATTGATTTAATAACGGAAAAGGTGTTTGTACTCAGAAAGGTGGAGTTAATATAAAGGATAAAAAAGACAAATCAATAAGCTAAACACAAAACAATAATATTGAAATTAATCAAAAAACTAAACAGTTATCGACCAAAATGGAAAACATGGTATTTATTCTTTATCTAAATATATGGATTTTATATTTAAAATTAAATTTAGAAAAATCTTCTTAATGTTACAAATTCACTTGTTGCTAGTATAATATACTGAAGCCATACTCTAATTTTTTTACAGTTTAAAAATTTAAAACTATGGAAGTTCTTGTATCCGTTTGATAACTATAAAAAAGGTGGAAAAATGTTATCTATGTCTGTCTTTAGCTAAGAATAATAGTGTTCATCAGTTTGTAAGTTTTCTAGAAGTATTTATAGTTTTCCAACATTGTTTGGTTGTTGCATTGCTACTGAATCTGTTGGGCTGTTTGAGAATTTACTGAAAAAAAAACAAGAAATTAGAATTAACGTCAGAATAAAAATAAAATAGATTAGTAAAAAATATAGATTTTATGCAAACTTTTTATTCCAAAAATGGCGCACAACAAACGCTATAGTAACTATGACTACTATTGTCAGCAATGTTCCAATTATAGCTCCAATTATTTTTCCAGTTTCCAAATTTGAAATGACTAAAATTTAAATAACAAAAATACTATAAACAAACTAATAAAATAAAAAAAACAAAATTAAATGATCTCATTAGTTGTGTGCAAAAATTGTATAAACGTATTTATACAAACTGTATTCAAATACCAAACATAAAAATTGCTTAAAAATGTTAATGTAAGAGAAATTGAAAAAGCAAAAATTCTGTTGTTAGCAGTTCAGATATTTGAATAAACGAATGGAATTTTAGGAGGGTGCTCTTTTAAAGTCTGGTACAGTTATCCTTTCACAAAAGGTTTATATGCATCATTGATACATTAAATAGTTAAGCCCGTTATAGCAAAATGTTGCAATAAAAACTTTGCGTTTAATATTCACAAACATATGCCACAAATAAATGTTATTAACCTGAACATGTTGAATTGCTACCAAACATTTTAGTGAATCCATCTTTACAATCGCATTGAAAACTTCCATAAATGTTCGTACAAATAGTTGAAGACAAGTTACAATTGTGTATTTCTTCATCACATTCATTAATGTCTATAATAACATAGTTTTAAAACAAGTTACTTTTTTGTTATATTCTTTTGTTATGTCTTAAACTATCTGAGCATTTATTACCTTGTAGATTTTTAAGTCCATGTTTGCAATTACATTTGTAACTACCTTCTGTGTTTTCGCATGTTGTTGAATTCAAATCACAAACATTAGGAACTATTTTACATTCATCGAAGTCTGAAGAAACATATAATCGTAGTTTTAAAAATTTGTGTTTTTGTCTTGAAAACACTCACAGAAAATTGTTATAGAGATGCTTGATTTTCGATAACTATTTCAAGCAATTGTGTCTAAAAACTCAGCCAACTCCAAATTTATACTTCTCTAATTGCTAAACAATCAAATAAACATTCAACAAAAATAAACTTCTTGAAACTTGTTGTATAACCATTGAAAAAACTTCAGTTATGTGTTTTAATAATACCTGTACAATGTGTGCTGTTTTTTTCTATTTGCCTTAATCCACTTTTGCAGTCACATTGAAAACTTCCAGGATTGTTTCTACAAGTTGTCGTTTGCAAGTTGCAATCATCCGATTTGTCTTCACATTCGTTAACGTCTAAAAAATATATTATAGATTTTTATTATAATTAAAAAAAAACTTTATATTTGAAAGTTATACATTTTATAGTTATTTGTTTCATTTATAAATCGGTTTCTATTTAAACTATAAATGCAATTTTCCAAATACATTTTTATGTCGCTACCGCTATAGGTAACGAGCTATAGGGGGCTTCACGTCTTGTAGTTCTCTCTAGGAGTCCATGGTTTATCAAAGTCATCCGACCTACACAGTTCATATTCAATTAATGTTACTGATATGCCAAACATTCTCTTTGGAGCAATCGCGTTTCGTAAGTATTTGACTTTATCAATGGTAGCCTTGAAACGGTTTTCTCACACAAAGCAACAGTGACAATTATTATAATAATAATGACTAACAGGTATTTTACAGTAAAATTAGCAAACAAACACAATTGATAAATGTTTTTGCAATAAACACAAACTCATTAACTTATTTGCTTTTATTTTGAAGTGTTTATTACTAACCAATGCATTTAATGTCATATATAGTTGAACTTTCACTTTGAAATCCTTTATTGCAAACACATTCTGTAACACTTTTGTCTCCAATTACAAATTCTTGACATTTATGTATTCCACATAAACCATTTTTATTGCTGCAATCTATGTTGAAAAAAACTTAAATAGTTCACATTGAATTATTATTTAATTATAAAATACCTCTTAAATTGCATGATTCTCTTTTCCATCCATCTAAACATTCTTTTGTTGGACATTTACCCCTTTTATCCATTGCAATATCTTTACAGTGAAACATTTCAGAACAAGATTTGTCCAGAACTGAACTTCTACAAACTTAATTAAATAACAAGGAAACCATTACAGATTTGTAATTCAGCAACTAAAACATTTTTTGCTGATAATAAGTTTACAAAATATTAAAACATTGACTACAGTTTTCAAAATATCCTATTATGTGAAGTATGTGAATATTGAAAAATTAACAAACTTTTTATTCAATAGAGAATAAACAAACATTTTAATTAAAACTTAAGAATTTGAAAAGTATATTTTTAATAACAAATTTTAAATTCAAAAATTAAATGTCGTTTTTTCAAATGAATTAAAATTTAAAATTTGATTCTTTACATAAAATTTGTACTTTTTGAAATTTATTAATATTTTAACTGATCTTATTCTATAATTCACTCAAATGTTGTTTTTATTGATCTGAAAATTCAACAAAATGTAAATTCCGCAGCAACATATAAATCCACTAAATTTTAATTCGATTGTGAAGATTGAAAATATGAGCTAATTTTTAATCAATAAACAAATATTTTTTTATACATTTTTAAAATTAAAAAGTTAATATGAAGAATTTAAAAAAAAACAAATGTTTTAACATTTGATCAGAACGTTAATTTTTCAAATGTGGAATTTTTTATTTCAATTTCTGTATTATTCATAGTTCGAATTTATGCTAAAATTTAAAACTACTTACTAATTCAATTTGTTATCTTACTTTCAAAAAAAAACAATCATCAAAATATAATAAAAATAAACACACTTACCAGAATAAACACTGTAAAAGCGGTAAGGTTGCAAACCTCCACAAAGTTGAGAGCTGTTTCCACGGCATTTTTCTTTACAGTTTTCTTCGCTGGTCTTTTCAATTAAACCTAATTTGTTTCCGCATAAACAGTAGGTGTCCTAAAAATGTATATACAAACGATAAACAAAATTATAAACAAGCAAATCATGAAATATAAAATTTTTCAATTTTTATATTTACCGTCATTTTGTTTACTTTAAATTTTCTTTTAAAAAAAGCATTTTTTAAATTTATAAATAACTAAGTTTGATTTGATGTTTTCTTAAAAATAATACGCACTACAAAAACATATAAATAATAAAAAATAATTATTAACAAGCGAACCATCAAAGATAAAATTTTTAAAATTTTGTATTTAACATTAATTTGTTTACTTTGAATTTTTTTTTGAAAATATGATTTTTTTCAAATTTTTAAATGAAGATGTTTGATTCAAATAAAAAAAGTAAGTTATTTATTTGGGTTTATCATTTCGAAAGTATTTAAAAACAGTATTTAAGAATATACTTTGTAAATATTGCAAAATTGAATTTTTTTGTTAGAAAAATATTTTTAATGTTTAAACTGCTTTATTGTTGTAGTTGCTTTGTTACAACAATAAATAAAAATTAAAGTTTTTCTTAATTACATAAACTCACCGTAATTGCCATAAAAAAAAAATTGTTTTGAAAGCAAAAAGTTAAACACCACTCAATAGTCATCTTAGAGCAAAAATTGTTCAAATGTTCAAAAAACTTGGTGTAACATCCCTTGTAGATTGGTCGATAAAACGTTTCAACTGAACAATTTGAATTAACATTTTTGTTGTATAAAATGAATATCTCAACAAGTTTTTAAAGAAAACAACAAAACTAATTTTTATTTAAATAACATACCTATATATATCGAATAAAATTGATTTCCTCCACATGTATCAATATTATCAGAACACATCAAATTACAATTAGATGATGGAACTGTAAAATTAATGATGTTGCCATAATAACACTCTGTTTCATTCTGCAAAGTTATTTAGTATTAACAATTTATAAATAATTGTTTAATAACTTTTTTATATTTGACCTTCAAAGCAGCAAACCATGAATTTGATTTATTACAGAAATGAATGCACTCGTTTGCAGACTCAACAGTTATCTTCATGGAAGTTGCATTAAAATGTTTGTAACATCCAATGTATCGGAATCCTAAACTTTTTTCTTAATGTGCCATTATTGTGCAAATTTTTCAACATATTGTTAATTTTTAAAAAAATGAAAAAAGCATAATTAATTTTCAAGTAAGTTTTAGTTTTAGTTTTTTACATTATAACAAATTTTTTACGTTATATATTAAACAAATAATACCTTGGCACTCATCATAAATAGTTGTTTTTTTAAATCCTTTCTTACAAACACACTCTGAAATATTTCTGCTTTCAATAGTATATTCTTGGCATTTATGTTGTCCACACATTCCGTTGTTAAAATTACAATCTGTAATAATTGATTAAATTTATATGAATGTAAAACTTTAAATATACAAAAAAGAATCATCACCTCTCTGATTACACGATTCTCCTTTCCAACCAGCATTACATTGATTTGTTGGACATTTCATATTTGTATCAATTACAGATCCATTACAATGATACATTTCAGAACATGATTTTTTTAGAGTTGAACTATAACAAACTGGATTAATAAATCAAACATTAGATAAAAAAATTTACTAAAATTATTTAAAAAACAAACAAATAGTTTAAATAAAACTTTTGATATTTTTAACTACTATAATTGTTTGTATTCAAAAATGAAATAAGTAATTAACTTGATTGAATGCTTTGGGATGAGAAACCTCCACATATTTGAGAAGAATTTCCTCTACATTCATAGTTACACAAATGTTCGTCATGAACTTTGTTTGTTATCAGTTTGTTGTAACAATTGCATTTCATCCACTGTGAATAAATAGAAATTTTTTTTAAATTAATAAAAAACATAAATTGTTAATTTAACCTTAATTTTTTATACAATTAACCTTTTCAAAATTCACTGCTATATTTCAAAAGTTTTTAGTTTAAAATTCAAAACAAACTAAAAAAAATGATTTTCTAACTTTTTTAGTACATAATAATTTCAAAATTTAACACTCAATTATGTCTTTTAAAAATTATTCGAATGATGTTTATTTATTGAAATACATGTTAAAAATAAGTTTGTTTACGTTTGTTCCCATAAGAGCATAATTTCGTTGAGAGCAATAATCAAAACACCAATCATTGGTTATATATTCGTTCCATTCATTTATATGATAATCGCTATCTATAATTCCTCCATAAAAACATCCAAGATGTTTAGGTTTAACAGGACTGTCCACTGAAAAATTGAAATTCAACTACAAAACAATGCTGTCAAAGTTTAGTTTCAATATTTTTTTAACAATAAACAAAAACTATTCTATTAGGATTTACACACACAAAATTTAAAAATCGAGATTGGCAACTCAAATTTTATCAACAAACATAATTTGTCATAATAACGTGTTATAAAAAGGAAAAAAACTATTTTTTTAAAACTCTGATTTGTATGCAACCGATTTTCTGCTGCAAGCAAAAAGCCGCATAAAAAAGGTTTTACAGTATTAAAATGAATTGAATAAGTGAAAGATTTGTGAATGAAAAATATACTTATAAAAATACGCACATTAGCAAAAGTAGAATTTGAAAATTAAATAAATCAAACCTAAATAAACAGAATAGAAATGATTTCCTCCACAAGTATCAATGTTGTCAGAGCACAACAAATTACAAATGGATGATGGAATTGTATATTCCGTAGAATTGCAGCAGTAACATTCTGATTTATTCTTAAAATTAAAATAGAAATAAATTAAAAAAAACAAAGACAATTATTTATAACACAAAGTAGCTCATTTCTTTCGTTTGACAGGGAAATGATGTCTTATGTTTCAAAATTTTAGAAAGAAGCATTTATTTTCTACAATTTGTTTTATATTCTAAATATAAGTATGTCAATTATATTTTCCGTTTAGCATAATCACAACTAAACAAATAAATAATGTTTTTTTATTTTTGTGGAAACTCTAATATCAATCTCGTGATCCAAAATCAAACATTTTATAGTTCCGTTAAAATTGTCAGAAATGTCTACCATTTAGTGAAAGAAGATAACATAATTCTTAGCCATTGAGAACAAAATAAAGTTTGTTACATAACATTGTTAATCATTATAACCTTTAAAGCAGCAAACAATGAATTGTATTGTCCACAATATTGTAGGCATTCATTTGCTGATTGAATATTTAATTTTGTTTCAAGACCTTGAAAAAGTGTTTCATAGCACCCAACATATACAGGTTGTATATTTAAGTCTGGTTAAAAAACAAAAAAATATTAGTTTCAAAATGTGAAAAACATAATTAAAATCTATAGCAAAAAATATTTTAGTCACCAAGCTACAACACGAAGCACAACAAGACAATAACAAATGAAAAAGCAAAATTGAGCGTACTTAATTAAGGAAGCAAATGTGGTGTCTCTATTCGTCGAGTTCCTACCGTAACCTCTAAATAGTCTTTGCAATGCATACACAAAAAGAAACAAAAGAAATTAAAAAAAATTTTCTAACTTAGTCCATGAAAACAGCTGTCACAAGGCTTTTTTACATTAAGCAAGTTTACATTTACCATTTAGATATATATATATATATATATATATATATATATATATATATATATATATATATATATATATATATATATCGTTCTGAGACTATCATAGTCGTAGTCTAATGTTAAGTAGCTCCGAAAGTCTTAGACTTCTAGCCATCATTTTTTGGTGATGGTCAGTGGCTCAGTTGGTAAGAGCGCTTGCATTTAGGCGAGGCGGTGTTGCCGTAGACATATATATGATACACGATATATATATATATATATATATATATATATATATATATATATATATATATATATATATATATATATATATATATATATATATATATATATATCAGTGTTTGTGAGTCTGTGAGTTTGTCCTTTATAGAAATCTGAACCGCTGGGGCAATTTTAATGAAATTTGACAAAGAGTTAGTTTTCTAAATGGTAAATGTAAACTTGTTTAATGAGAGAGAGAGAGAGAGAGAGAGAGAGAGAGAGAGAGAGAGAGAGAGAGAGAGAGAGAGAGAAGAAACCGTTTATTGGAAATGTCTTGTAAAGATTAATAATAATAATAATAATAATAATAATAATAATAATAATAATAATAATAATAATAATAATAATAATAATAATAATAATAATAATAATAATAATAATAATAATAATAATAATAATAATAATAATAATAATAATAATAATAATAATAAACATTTTACTTGAAACTTTTAATAGCTAAAATTATTATAATTGCACAAAAAAATACTTCCGCATATATGAATACAAATTTTTATATATAACCAGTGTTGGGAAGTAACGCGTTACTGTAATACTAATACTTTTTTCAGTAACTTGTAATAGTAACGATTACTTTTATTTTAAAGTAATATGTAATAGTAATATATTACTTTTTTTGAGTAATTGTAACGAAATTTACGTTATTTTTTCGTTACATATTTAAAAAAATCATTTGACATTTCGTTGTCGAGTTTAGCTTTATGTTAGTTATCTTTGCAAACTAGAAACCCGTTTAGCTAAGCTATCTTTGTCTTCCTTTACCGCAATCGCAGCTACTTGGGAGTTACGAGCCACTGGATTGACCCAGCACTGCTATCCAGAAAATCTGCGGCGCTTACTTGTTGTCGCCTAATGGGACCTCATACCTACGATGTGTTAGCTGAAGCACTAGATGGTGTAACGCAAAGTTTGCAAAACGTGAGAAATTGTTATGACAGTAACTGACAAAGGATTAATTTTGTAACAGCGTTTTACAAATTTAGTGATGGAAATCTCACATCAAATTAAACACGATTTGTAATATTGTTTGTAAGTCTCCCGAGATAAATCTTAATCTTTGCAACCCTTTAGCTTTTTGTAAAATTTGTAAACATAAAAAGCAGCTGCTAAAAAACGTGAAAATTTGAAATTGGCATCTTCTCTGGTAGATGCTCTTGTGACCGGTGTTGGCAAGCTACTTACAAGAGATGATTTTATCAAGTTTGACACATCCCCAATTTCGTCTGCGGTGGTTAAAAGATGAAGCTTCCAAAGAGAAATCATTGTTTTTCCGCTTGTATAATACTGGTATGCCATCTAGTGCTCCTGTAAAACGTTTGTTTAGTCTTGGTAGCCAAATTCTTACACACAATCGCAATCGTCTTCTGATGAAAAGTTAGAGATGCAACTCCTACTTTGCGATAATAATGGAATATGATTAACATTGTGTTTTTAATAGCTATTTTTAGACTTTTGCACTGAAATAAAATTTATTTTTGTGTTGTAGTTTCTGATTTATATTTTATATTTGTTCCAGCCTTGATTATATAGTTTCTGAACCTGTGCAAACTGTTCAATAAGGTTTCGAGCACTTAGCGCCATGAAGTAAAGTAATACGTAATAGCCGTGTAATAGTATTACATTTTGTTAGTAACTTGTAATAGTAATATATTACAAATTTTAAAAAGTAACTTGTAATAGCAATATATTACATTTTTTAACCAAGTAACTGTAATAGTAATATATTACTTTTTAGAGTAATAGTCCCCAACACTGTATATAACACTCACACAAGCTTGTACGAAACTAGCAAATGCAAATCTTTAAATTTCAGTTTTTGTAATTTTGAAAATTAAACAGGTATTGTTACCTCCATTACAGCAAATAAACATCAAATGAATACACATATAAACCAAAACTTTTTTCATTAATCTATATATATAAAAGAACATGTCCTGACTGACTGACTGACTGACTGATAATCAACGCCTAGCTCAAACGCCTCATCCTAGGGACTTGAAATTTGGAACTTATATTACTTTTATTGCGTAAGCATCCACTAAGAAAGGATTTTTGAAAATTTTGCTCCTGAGGGAAAGAAACTGGAAAACAAACTTTTTTCTAAAACAATGTATATCTCGAAAACCAAAAATGAGTAGATTTTTGAAATTTGGTATATGGATTCTTCTTAAAAAATAAAAAGACACGTATTTCACTATTTTTTGAAAATTCGGTTTCCCGGACCTCAAATGTGGGTTGGAAAATTGGGTTATTTGGTTTTGAAGTAGCTGCTACTCAAAAAATGTAAAGGCTACAGGAGTAAGAATTAGTATTTAGTTTCTACTCCAAAAATAATGAAATACGTGTTTTAGCATTTTTTGAAAATTTGGTTTCCAGAACTTCAAATGTGGGGTGGAAAATATGGTTATTTGTTTTTTAAAGTAACTGCTACTCAAAAACTGTAAATACCACAGATGTAAAAATTAGTATTTAGTTTCTATTCTAAAAATAAAGATATACGTGTTTCACTATTTTTTACAAATTTTGTTTCCAGGACCCCAAATGTGGGGTGGAAAATAAGGTTATTTGGTTTTTAATATAACTGCTACTCGAAAACTGTAGATGCTACAGGAGTAAAAATTAGTATCTGGTTCCTACTCCAGAAATAATGATACACGTGTTTTACCATTTTTTGAAAATTTGGTTTCCAGGACTTCAAATGTGGGGTGGAAAATATGGTTATTTGGTTTTTAAGTAACTGCTACTCAACAACCGTAATTGCTAAAGATGTAAAAGTTAATACTTAGTATCTACTCAAAAAAAAAGATATACGTGTTTCACAATTTTTTTAAACTTTGGTTTTCATGACTTCAAGTGTGGGGTCAAAATAAGAGTTATTTGATTTTAAAATAACTGCTACTCAACCACTGCAAGCATTACAGATGTAAAACTTAGTATTGTGAGGTTTTGTGCCGGTTAAAAGTAGGTGAGTTCAGTTTATCACCGGTCGGGCCATGCCGTTATTTTATGGTCTTTTTACGGGCCAAGCTAAACCTTAAATCAAGGTGGTACGGGCCGAGGTTTTTCACTAAGCATATAGACATTTTAGTAATTTTAGGGTCTTCAGACGGGCCGGGCCAAACCTGAAGTCAAGGTGGGACGGGCCGAAGTTTTTCATCAAGTATATAGAATTTCTATGCCTGTAAAAACGGGCCGGGCCCAAATTAGACGGGACGTGCCGGCCAGAAATTTTGGTTTTGAAACTGGCTGGGCCAAGTTGTCGACGGACCGACACCTATGGATGCACGGTTCAAATTCTCTAATTTCATGCGAGCGAAGCCGCTACGGGCACTGCTTGTTTATCCATATCTCTTTACAACTGAATCTGTAATGCAGTTTATTTGAAAACCTAACAGTTTTAATGCTATTGTCAAAACCCTCGTATTTTAATGACTTAAAAATTTCAATATTAATTGCAACTGCAATTTATCATCTAGCTAGAAAACATTTTGACAAACTTGTAAAGTTTTAAAGTTTCGGCTCATAAAGTTTCTGTCTAAAACTAATTTACTATTTAAGACTCCAATCTGATTTATTTCAAATGTTCTTTTTAAAAACATTACAAATTAGTTCAAACATTCTCTATGTAAATATTATTTTTTTTGTTTTGACATTATTAAGTTTCTGTATCCACGATGTGTGTAAATAAGATTAACGAATTCTAAAAAATTAGAATTAATTAAAGTTCATCATTTTTCATAAATTTTTAAGTTTTAATTGCATGTTAAATTTTTAGTTTTTAATTAATAATAAACTACAGTTACAAGATAATGAACTTTTTTATTTTAAAATATTTTTATTTATAAAATGTTCATTTCAACGCTAAAAATGGCATTAGGGCGGCGCGGGTGAAACAAAATCCGAATGAGTGTTTTGTCATATTGAGATCTGACCTTCAACAGTTCTTCGACGCGTAAGTTTATGATCCAGGCAAGTCGATCAAAAATTAAGTGAAAAAACTGAAAACACAGTGGTTTATGGTTTTTGTTGCTGAAATAGCAAGTAAACTGCGTACTAACATTAACATTCTGGGAAGTTTATTTCTCGTGTCTTGTGTTTTTTTTCCAAAGTGTAATGGGCTGGTTCGTATCTGTCAGCTGACAAGTTATAAAATTTGTCAGCTAAACTAAAATTGAATTAACAAAACTACTGTAAATAAACTGGAAAATTACAACAAAAAACCAACAGAATTGAATGACCTCATCAGCTGTGTGCAAAACTTGTATAAACTTATTTATACAAACTATATTCAATTACCACACATAAAAATTGCTTAAAATGGTTAACGTACGACAAATTGAAAAAGCAAAAATAAGCTGTAAAGAAAGCCACGCACTGAAATTAACAATAATAATAAAAAAATAAGAAAAGATAATGTTTTTCTCTGTGGCGCTTTTAAGATTCGGTTGTTAGCAGTTCAGATATTTGAAAAAAAACTAATGGAATTTTAAGAGGGTGCTCTTTTAAAGTCAGGTACAATTATCCTTTTACAAAAGGTTTATACGCATCATTGATACATTAAACAGTTAAGCCCGTTATAGCAAAATGTTGCAATAAAAACTTTGCGTTTGATATTCACAAACATATGCCACAAACAAATGTTATTAACCTAAACATGTTGAATTGCTATCAATCATTTTAGTGAATCCATCTTTACAATCGCATTGAAAACTTCCATAAATGTTCGTACAAATAGTTGAAGACAAGTTACAATTGTGTATTTTTTCATCACATTCATTAATGTCTATAATATCATAGTATTAAAACAAATTACTTTTTTGTTACAATCTTTCGTTATGTTTTAAACTACCTGAGCAGTTATTTCCTTGTATATTTTTAAATCCATGTTTGCAATTGCATGTGTAACTACCTTCTGTGTTTTCACATGTTGTTGAATTCAAATCACAAACATTAGGAACTATTTTGCATTCATCGAAATCTGAAGAAACATGTAATCGTAGTTTTAGAAATTTGTTTTTGTCTTGAAAACACTCACATAAAAATGTGTTAGAGATGCTTGATTTTCGACAACGGCATATAACTCTTTCAAGCAATTGCGTCTACAAACTCAGCCAACTGCAAATTTATACTTCTCTAATTGCTAAACAATCAAATTACACATTCAACAAAAATAAATAAGTTGAAAAATGTAGTATAAATAATGAAATAAGTCAATTATATGTTTAAATAACAAGTTGAAAGAAAAATGTCCGTAATGTGTTGTAATAATACCTGTACAATGTGTGCTGTTTTTTTCTATTTGCATTAATCCATTATTGCAATCACATTGAAAACTCCCAGGAATGTTTCTACAAGTTGTCGTTTGAAGGTTGCAATTATCCGATTTGTCTTCACATTCGTTAACGTCTAAAAAATAAATTATAGATTTTTATTATAATTATAAAAAACTCTTCTCTAAATTTAAAAGTTATACATTTATTAGTTATTTGTTTCATTAATAAATCGGTTTCTATTTAAACTATAAATGCAATTTTCCAAATACATTTTTATGTCGCTACCGCTATAGGTAACGAGCTATAGGGGGCTTCACGTCCTGTAGTTCTATCAAGGAGTCCATGGTTTATCAATGTCAACTACAAAGTTTATATTCAATTAATGTTACTGATATGCCAAACATTTTCTTTAGAAACAATCGCGTTTCGTAAGTATTTGACTTTATCAATGGTAGCTTTGAAACGGTTCTCTCAAACAAAGCAGCAGTGACAATTATTATAATAATAATGACTAACAGGTATTTTACAGTAAAATTAACAAACAAACACAATTGATAAATGTTTTTGCAATAAACACAAACTCATTAACTTATTTGCTTTTATTTTGAAGTGTTTATTACTAACCAATGCATTTAATGTCATATATAGTTGAACTTTCACTTTGAAATCCTTTTTTGCAAACACATTCTGTAACACTTTTGTCTCCAATTACAAATTCTTGACATTTATGTATTCCACATAAACCATTTTTATTGCTGCAATCTAAGTTGAAAAATTTTTACAAACAACAAATTGTTTACGTTGAATATTTATTTAATTTTAAAATACCTCTTTGATTGCATGATTCTCCTTTCCATCCATCTAAACATTTTTTTGTTGGACATTCACCACTTTCATCAATTCCAATATCTTTACAGTGAAACATTTCAGAACAAGATTTTTCCAGAACTGAACTTCTACAAACTTAATTATATAACAAGAAAACTATTATAGATTTGTAATTCAGCGACTAAAAATGTATTGTAAAATATTTTTTGCTGATAATAAGTTTACAAAATGTTAAAACAATGAATACAGTTTTATAAATACCCTATTATGTGAAATATGTGATTATTGAAAAATTAACAAACATTTTGTATCAATAGAGAATAAACAAACATTTTATTAAGACCTAAGAATTTGAAAAGTATATTTTTATTAAAAAATTTTCAATTCAAAAATTAAATGTCGTTTTTTTCAAATAAATTAAAATTTAAAATTTGATTCTCTACATAAAATTTGTACTTTTTTGAAATTTATGGATTTTATAATTGATTTTATTCCATAATTCACTCAAATTATGTTTAATTGATCCGAAAACTCAACAAAATGTAAATTCCGCAGCAACAAATAAATTCACTAAATTTCAATTTGATTGTGAAGATTGAAAAAATGAGCTAAATTTTAATCAATATAAAATAAACAAATATTTTCTTGTACATTTTTAAAATTAAAAAGTTAATATGAAGAATTTAAAAAAAAACAATTATTTTAACATTTGACAAAAACGTTAATTTTTCAAATGTGAAACTTTTTATTTCAATTTCTGTATTATTCATAGTTTGAATTCATGCTGAAATTTAAAACTACTTACTTTCAAAGAAAAAATTATTAATTCATAATATAAATAAAACAATTTACCAGCATAAACACTGAAAGTGAGCCAACTTCCACAAAATTGAGAGCTGTTTCCATAGCATTTTTTATTGCAGATTTCTTCGTTGGTCTTTGCAATTAAGTTTAGTTTGTTTCCGCATGAACAGAATGTGTTCTAAAATTAACATACAAATATTTAATTGTTGGTCTTTGCAATTAAACCTAATTTGTTTCCGCAACTGTTAAGTCGATGTGCTAAAAATTGGGTACAGGCCAAGTCGTCGCGAAAGCCATTTCGTCGCCGTGATCATTTTCGTCGCGATGAAAACGCCAACTCTGCGACGAATCGGCCCGGAGCGCGACGAAAATTGCCCACTTTTGCGACCAAAAACCTCACAGTCGCGACGGGTAAAATTCTGTTGCTTAGGAGCAACTAAAGCTACCCCACCACACGAAGCCACCCGCCCGGCGAATGTAGTTGGAGACCACCATTAAGCAACACCACCTGGATACATGTATCACAGACTGGCACATCTACTGTCTATACAACAACTTCTTGCCCTCTCTGTTATACTTATACAGAAGCTTTTGAGCAACGGAATTTCACCCGTCACGCCTATGAGGCTATTGGCCGCGAAAATAGGCGATTTCGTCGCGGTCAGGGCCGATTCGTCGCAAGGTTGGCGTTTTCGTCGCGACTTGGCGACAAAATGCTCACGGCGATGAAATGGCTTTCGCGACCAAATGGCCGGTATTCCTAAAAATGTATATACAAATGATAAACAAAATTATAAACAAGCAAACCATGAAATATAAAATTTTTCAATTTTTATATTTAGCGTCATTTTGGTTTACTTTAAGTTTTCTTTTGAAAAAGCATTTTTAAATTTATAAATAACTATGTTTGATTTGATGTTTTCTTAAAAATAATACGCGCTACAAAAACATAAAAATAATAAAAAATAATTATTAACAAGCGAACCATAAAATACAAAAATTTTCAAATTTTGTATTTATCGTTAATTTGTTTACCTACTTTGATTTTTCTTTTGAAAATACGATTTTTTTCAAATTTTTATATGACGATGTTTGATTTGAATAACAAAAGTAAATTAATTTTTTGATTTTATCATTTCGAAAATATTTAAAAATAGTATTTAAATATTGCATCTAATACAATATTGTAAATATTGCAAAATTGAATGCTTTTTGAGTATGTAGTTGCTAGAATAATATTTTTAATGTTTAAACTGCTTTATTGTTGTAGTTGTTGTAGCTTTGTTACAACACTAAATAAAAATTAAAGACTTTAAAATTACATAAACTCACCTTAATTGCCATAAAATAAAAATTGTTTTGAGAACAAAAAGTTAAACACCACTCAATAGTCATCTCAGAGTCATAATTGCTCAAATTTTGAATTGCTCAAATTTTGAAAAAAGTCGGTGTAACATCCCTTGTAGATTGGTCGATAAAACGTTTCAACTGAACAATTTCCAATTAAAATTTTTGTTGTATAAAATGATTATCTCAACAAGTTTTTAAATAAAACAACAAAGCTAGTTATTATTTAAATAATATACCTATATATATGGAATAAAATTGATTTCCCCCACATGTATCAATATTATCAGAACACATCAAATTACAATTAGATGATGGAACTGTATAATTAGTTGTGTTGCCACAATAACATTCTGTTTCATTCTGTAAAATTATTTAGTATGAACAATTTATAAATAAATATTTAATAACTTTTCATATTTAACCTTCAAAGAAGCAAACCATGAATTTGATTTATTACAGAAATGAATGCACTCGTTTGCAGACTCAACAGTTATCTTCATGGAAGTTGCATTAAAATGTTTGTAACATCCAATGTATCGGAATCCTAAACTTTTTTCTTAAATTACAAATATTTTGCAAATTTATCAACATATTGTTAATTTGTAGAAAAACGAAAAAGGATAATTAATTTTCAAGTGAGTTTTAGTTTTATTTCTTTCCATTTTTGTAAAATTGTAAGTGATACAGATGCAAAATTTATTATTCAGTATTTATTCGATATATATATATATATATATATATATATATATATATATATATATATATATATATATATATATATATATATATATATATATATATATATATATATATATATATATGTGTGTGTGTGTGTGTGTTTTACCAATTTTTGATAATTTGGTTTCCAGGACCTCGAATGTGGCGTAGAAAAAAATTTTTTGAATAAAAACTTCAAAAATTAAAAATGTGAAAATTTTGCAATTTATTACCAAGATTATTCTTCCAAAATAACAAAATTAGTACTTTGAGGTCTTGTGCCCGTTAAAACTAGCTAAGTCCAGTTTATTACCGGCCGGGCTAGCCGTGATTTTCATAGGAGCCGGTCCAAACCTGAAGTCAAGTTTGGACGGGCCAAGGTATTTCACAAGGTATATACACATTTTAGTGATTTTAGTGTCTTCAGACGGGCCTGGCCAAACCTGAAGTCAAGATAGGACGGGCCAACGTTTTCCATCAAGAATATAAAATTTCTAGGCCTGTAAAATCGGGTCGAGACCAAATTAGACGGGCCGAGCGAGGCCTGGAAATTTTGCTTATAAAAAGGGCCGGGCCAAGTTGTCGACGGGCCTAGTCGAGATGTAAAAATCGGCACGTGCAGTACTCTACTAAGGATGCACGGTTCAATTTTTTTAATTTCAAGCGAGCGAAGCCGCTACGGGCACTGCTAGTATTTATATATATATATATATATATATAGTATATATATATATATATCCATTAAGGATTTTAGTGCCAATCTGTGAATATAATTTCATTATAGTATATATATATATATATATATATATATATATATATATATATATATATATATATATATATATATATATATATATATATATATATATATATATAGTATATATATATATATATATATATATATATATATATATATATATATATATATATATATATATATATATATATATCCATTAAGGATTTTAGTGCCAATCTGTGAATATAATTTCATTACCTTGAAAAGTATTATTTACGTTATAAGATATCTGAAATATTAGAATAAACGTGAACAATTGTTTGTTTAATTTAATCTATAATTAAAATGACAACGACACGAAGTTAAAAATAGAAAACAAATTAATCAACAACAACAAAAACTTTAATGAGAAAGGCGCCTGCACCCAGGTAGACTCACCTTTAATACAGGTGTAATTAGCTTCCAGGTAGCTCTTGAAGTCGTTTTGGCACCGGTTGGTCCGCTCCATGCCGCTGTCAGGTATCCTGATGGTGCAGGCCTGCCTGCCGGAGCACCTCCTGTTCACGTGACCTGTGACGTCACTGTAGCAGCCGACGAAGCCGAAGTTGATCTTGAGGCACTTGCCGAGTCGCATGCGTCCGTAGAGGACGGACGTCATCAGGATGACGTGGCCGGAAGGGCAGGCGGCGTGGAAGTCATCGTTTTCGCAGACTTCCTTCGAGTAGGCTGGAACTGGAAAGAACAAAAGTGTGATTATGATGATGATGACGATTGCGATGGCGATGGCGATGGCGATGGCGATGGCGGTGGCGGTGATGATGATGATGATGTGTGCGTCGAGTACAAATTTTATTAATTTATTTTATTAAATAAAACATTTAAAGTTTATTTCAAATAAACAAAAACAACTATTTATAACACCAGGTAGCCCATTTCTTTCACTTGACAAAAACATGATGTCTTATGTTTCAAAACTTTAGAAAAAAGCATTTATTTTTTACAATTTGTTTTGTGTTCAAAATATAAATATGTCAAATATATTTTCTATTTAGCACAATTACATCTAAACAAATAAATAATGAATTTTTGGTTTTGTGGAAATTCTGAATATCAATCTCGTAATTCCCAAATCAAACATTTTGTAGCTCAGTTAATACTTTTTGGAAAGTCTAACTATGGTGAAAAAGATAACAGAGGCGCTGGTGGCAGAGCGGTAGAGCGTTCGACTGTCAATCGTTAGGTCGGCAGTTCAAACCTCGCCGGCGTCACCAGCGTAACTCCCTTAAGCAAGGAGTTCACTCGTATTTGCTAAAAGGGTAGGCGCATATAAATGGCTGCCTTTGCAAGTACCCTATCTCACCTTCGAGCAAGACTTGTCTTGATAAGACGTATGCTAAATCTTAAAAAACAAAAAAAAGCATAATTCTTAGCCATTGAGAAAAAATTTATGTTTTTACATGATGCTAGGACTGTTCATCAAAGGACGATTCATCAAAGGACTGTTCATCAAGGATTATTCATCAAGGGACTATTCATCAAAAGACTATTCATCAAGAGGACGGTTCATCATAAAGACTGTTCATCTAATGTCTATTCATCCGTCGGCCATTCATCAAAAAAGTTAATAAAATTGTTTAAAATGTTATTTTCAACCAAAATAAGTTACCCAAAATATAGGGTAATGTTTATCAAATTTACAGGGCTACTGTGCTTTCATCCAAATACTTTATACTTTATAATAGAACTAGCGAGGTACCCGGCGTTGCCCGGGGTTTTTAGAGGTTTTTCGATCGTTTTTCTCTCTCACTCCCGTTTATTTCCCCGCTTGCTCTCACGCTCCCGGTCGTTCTCTCTTCCCGCTTGTCTCCCGCTCCCGTTGCCTTCCAGCTCGCTATCGCTCCCGGTCACAGCACCAGAAAAACTAAATTCGACTGTTTTCGTAAACTGTATATGTACACATTCACCAAAGGCCACAAACACGTCAAAGCATCACGCATGCCCGATATGTCAAATCTGGCATCGGTCATTTAACACCAAGGGGCCACGCTTCAAAGACACTTATGCCTCGAACAATCAACAAGCTTGTAGAAGACATGGTTGTAATATACAACAATTTTATTTGTCACACGCAGTAAATAAAACAACTGGACAAAAATAGCGTCAAGATCTTAAGATCAAACGAGCAGAAGACAATTTATTAAAGTTTAAAAAATTGCCTTCAACTGTTCGTACAAACTGTAGGTTTATACACACTCAAACAGCCAAATACCATACACCTCAAAACATCACTAACACCCGCTATACCACTTCTGCCACACTTCAAAGAGACGCACACGCTCGCTTTAGTGAGGTCAGTAAAGGTTCCAGATTTCAAAGAGACGCTAACGCTCGTCGATAAATTAACCAGACTCAGATTTCATGCATACTTCAAATAAAAACTAAATACAATGAAATCATTTAATTGATATAAAAAACCTATTTTGTTTTTGAATAAAAGTAGCGGTAGCGAATAGCGCTGAGAACAGCTAAAAAATGTAGCGGCGCTGCCATCAACGATCTCGTAAGCTAATAGTACCGCTTTTAACAACCCTGGTTGCCATCACTATTTTTCTAAATTACTGATATGTTTAAAAAAAATTTATCAAAGATGAACTGTCTTTTAAAAATACATCAGATTACTGTACGCTCAAAATATCTTGGGTATATATTGATAAAGGTTGCTGAGTGGCTTCAAAATTTGATGAATAGTCCTCTTGGTGAATAGACTTTAGATGAACAGTCCTTATGATGAACCGTCCTCTTGATGAATAGTCGTTTGATGAATAGTTTCTTGATGAATAGTTCTTTATGAACAGTCCCTTGATAAATCGTCCTTTGATGAAAAGTCCGCATACCACCGACGCAATCTCTATCTAATCGGTGCAATGCATACACAAGAAGAAATAGAATAAATAAAAATAAAAAGTGTTCTTTTCAACTTAGTTGATGAAAATAACCATCCGTGACAAATCTTTTTTTTACATCAAACATTTTTACATTTAACATTTTTTTCAATTTCAACAATACATATTTTTAGAAATTTTTTCAAACTTATCAAGAACTCTTAAATAACTAAAATAAAAATAAAATTTAACTATACAAATACTTTGATTTGCGCTACCAAAAAAAAATTTTTTTTAGAAAGAAAACATTTATTTTTGCTATTTTTTCAAACATAATAATTTAATTTATTCAACGTAATTTTTCCAAATGGATTTTTATGTTATTTTATTACGAAAAATTTATTTTAGAAATCAAAATAGTTATCGATCAATAGCAGATAACAGATTTTGTTTTAATTTCACTAAAATATAACAAGACAATATTTGATTACCTCCGTTAGAACAAACAAATATTGAAAAAAGAAATGAATAATGTACAATAATTTTTATTAACACAGCCATGTTGCCACTCAACTGTGGGCAAGACAGTATGTAATGCTGCTATAAATGCTAATAATAGTAATAATAATAATAATAATAATAATAATAATAATAATAATAATAATAATAATAATAATAATAATAACAATAATAATAATAATAATAATAATAATAATAATAATAATAATAATAATAATAATAATAATAATAATAATAATAATAATAATAATAATAATAATAATAATAATAATAATAATAAAATAATAATAATAATAATAATAATAATAATAATAATAATAATAATAATAATAATAATAATAATAATAATAATAATAATAATATTAATAATAATAATAATAATAATAATAACAATAATAATAATAATAATAATAATAATAATAATAATAATAATAATAATAATAATAATAATAATAATAATAATAATAATAATAATAATAATAATAATAATAATAATAAATACTTAAATGTTATATGCTACTATATGAATACGTGAGTAACACACAGAGTTGAATCTGTAAACAAAGTAGTAGTAGTAGTAGTAGTGATGGTGGTGTTGGTGGTGGTGTTGGTGGTGGTGGTGGTGGTGGTGGTGGTGGTGGTGGTGGTGGTGGCGGTGGTGGTGGTGGTGGCATTGTTTCTGCAAATTGATAATTATTAATATTAATCACAATTTGTTTCTCAAATAATTCCTAAATTTTAATAGAATGCATTGTATGGAGAAGCAAGTCTATATTTCAAATTTAAGCTCGATTGGTTAATTTTCGTTTCATAGGTTTGCAAGCATTCAAACAAGCAAGCAAGAACAAAGAGACCGGCGGTAAAGTTAATTAAAGGGATTTAAAAATTAATTATTTAAAACGTTGATTTCATTATGTTCTTCGAATGTGCTACAACAATTTCATAGTAAAACTTATGAGATGTCAGATCAAAGGCTAGCAATTACTCTCAGCTATGTTGATATTCTTTTAAATTTTGTTATCCATGATGTCTGTAGTCATTAAAAAACAATTACTGTTTTGATGGGACACATGGCTGTGTCGAGAAAAACTAACAACGACCTTGAAAGGGCATTATGCGGATAACAAATAAAAAGCAAATAAAAAATGTATTTCAAAAATTGTTTTACCTAATTGCCGAATTTGTACAGGTTTGGTAGCCACATAATTTGCAGAAACTAATGACATGTGTTGTACCTTCTCACTAATCATCTTATTAGTGAACAACAACACGGATTTTTACCCTTGAGGTCAACTTCTACAAATCTGTTGGAAAGTGTATACGATTGGTCCATTGCGATACAGGAGAAGAAACACACGGATATTATCTACTTTGACTTTCAAAAAGCATTCGACTCCGTCTCGCACTCAAAGCTCGCAATAAAACTTCGTGCCTATGGTATCAACGGCAATCTCAGTGCATGGCTAGTTGACTTTCTATCCAATCGTACTCAATATGTACGAGTTCATGAAACACTTTCAAATCAATCCAATGTTACAAGCGGCGTTCCCCAAGGTAGTGTCCTTGGGCCTACTTTGTTTCTTATTTACATTAATGATGTCGTTGAAAATATTACTAACAAAACAATCTCGATTAAGCTCTTCGCTGACGACATCAAATTCTATTCCAGTTCTGGTTCGTCTACATGTGATCTACAGATGGCTATTGACGAGCTGATGTCGTGGAGCAAGACATGGCAGCTCAATTTAGCTCTTGAAAAATGTGTACTATGTACGATTTGTCGCAGCAAGAACAGTCGAAGGCAAATCTCTAAATATTTTGTAAATAAACATGAGCTTGAGAATGTTGCTCAAATGAGGGATCTGGGGATAACTATTGATTAAGGTCTTACTTTCAAGAACCACATAAATGTTATTACACACACTGCCGCAATCAGATCAAGACTCATCCACAGGTCTTTTACTTCAGGAAACCATCAGACACTAGCGAAAGCTTTTTGCATGTACATTCGGCCACTCCTCAAATACTGCTCCTCTGTATGGAGTCCTCACCACAGATTTCTGATAAACAAGTTAGAAGAAATTCAAAGACGATTCACCAAGAATATTCCCTCTCTTCGTCAGACACCTTACCCCGCCCGCCTTAAGATGCTCGGTTTGCAGTCTCTCGAGTACCGAAGGCTTGTGTTAGATCTCAGCTTATTTTACAAGATATTGCATGGAAATGTATGCACCAATCTGGTGCATCATTTTCACCCCACCAACTACCCTGCAACCAGGGGTCACAGTTACAGACTTCGAACAAATGTGTTTTCAGTAAATACTACCAAGTACTTTTTTTCTAATCGTGTTGTGAATGTTTGGAATTCATTGCCGGACCAGATTGTTTCTTCTCCTACTTTCTCGGAATTTAAACATCTTATTGCTCAAATGGATTTATCTCATTTTTTGTCTGATATACGTTGAATGAGTCGCCATCTTACTGTCGATGTTTTTCTCTAATATTATTACTATTATTATTTTCTTCTCATTAGAATGTTACTTATTTTGTCATTCTGACTGTAAATGTTATTGTACATATTTTTTTTTCGGGATGGAGTTAGCGATTCATTGAATCCTTCCACTCGTTTGTGAAAAATAAAATAAATAAATATATAAATATATATAAAATTTAAATTCAAAGTTCGCTTGTTGAAAATATAATTTACACATTTCTATACCAATTTAAGTATAGAAATAAATATAGGTTTTTTATTGATTTCTATTAACGCCTAAAAATCGACGTTTTGATGGATCTTTTTTACTGTACTCTGTGTGGGAAAGTCGCTCAACCAATTATGTTATTAACCTAGCCATAATTACTGTACTGACCTAGATACAAAAAACCAAGCCAACTGATTATTACTGTACTCTGTGTGGGAAGATCGTTCAACCAATTATGTTATTAAACTAGCCACAATTATTTTTACTATAATATAATAACAACATTACTGCATGACAATTACTGTAATGACGTTGATACAAAAAAACCAAGCCAATTGAACAAACGCGTTATTAGTTTCTTTCTTTCTGAAACTTTCAACTGCAGCGAAGATAAGACCTCTGATAAAAAAAACTATTTCAAAGTCTTTGGTGAGCAAATACAAACGATATAGAAAAAGAATGCTATTTAAATAAAATCAACAGTATAACATTTAAAAAAAAACAATTTTCTAATTAAAAAAGTTCAATAAAAAGAAACCTCAGACAAGACCAACACAGTTGATTTTCCTTTTCTATACTAAAATTACAATTAGAAAAACTACATATACTATAAAAACATTAACGTTGACATGTTGCTTCCTTACTAAGCTTCTATTTGTTTCAATTTTTAATGCTTCTTATATATATATATATATACATATATATATATATATATATATATATATATATATATATATATATATATATATATATATATATATATATATATATATATATATATATATATATATATATATATATATATATATATATATATATATATATATATATATATATATATATATATATATATATATATATATATATATTTGACTTTTTCACTGCCTCAATAAAAAATTGATAAATGCTGATTAATTTCAACCTGTAATTTATTTCCCTGTTCCTTATTCTAATGGCTATAAAAATGCCATTTTAGTAAGAAAACCTTAAATGTTTTTTTTCTTCAATTTTCTTCACTAAACCTTATAGCGTATAGCAACGTTGGATTTTTAATTAAATTAAAATTTAACAGACTAAAGAAACTTAAGTTTGGCATTTATTGAAGTTGTATAAGCAAATTGTCGGCTTTCAGGGCTTAAAATTATCGTTTAAAATGGAAAATGTTAGTTTTTTTTGTGTTTGCTATAAAATAAATTTAAAACATTCAATAATAAAATAGATTATAAATACTCAAATTTTTGCTCCATTATTTAAAGTTCATTTGGTTGCAAATTATTGAACTTTCCGAGCTTACATAAAACTGTTTTAAATTATAAAATAAACTTTAAAAAATAACACAAAGATTAATATTATTTACCAATGTTAAAACAAAAAACTAAAATAGCATTAATTAAAATGTTTCACTTATATCTGACCTTGTGTGTAGACACAAAAATGTTTTTTTAATTTTTATAACTCAGAAAAAAATTCCAATCAACGTGCTTCGCATTCAAATTGCTATCGAAACAAAATTTTATAATCATGAAAGAGGTATTTTTTGACAATGTCAGTTGTGAACAAGTTAAATATAATTGGCCGCTACTTCTTTTGATGGTCCCAGTAATTAATTGGATGCACTTTCTCAAGCTTGTATTTGCCCTGATATTGTTGAATAACAATTATAATAACTTTATATTGCAGGAACATGAATTTATCAACTTTAAAATTTTGTTTTTATTTTCAAATATTGTTATTCTGAATATAAAGTAATAAAATTAGTTTTTGCAGTAATGTCATTTGAGCATTGTTTCTTTTTAACCTTATTATTTAAAGTTAACAAAATATTTGTTATCTATTTGAAATAAACTAAATAGAAACCCTAAATTTTATTTGTATTTGTGTTTCTACAAATTATCACTAGAAAATATTGAACAAGATTTATTGTTAAGAAAATTACAAACACAAGCAGGGACGCATCAATGTTTGTTTAATCGTTTCTATATTGGTGCTCTTATAACAACAAAAAACTGTTAAACTTTGATTCTTTGTCAGTTTATATTTTTAGTATAAAAATAAGTTGAAAAAAACAGCATTAAAGTTGTCTTAGTATGTATCTATAAAAAAGTTTTCATCAATTCAAAAAAAACACTTGTTGGTAGTATCTGCTTTTCTAAAACAAAATAATTGAACATTTTAAAATATGTATTGGTTTTCAATAAATTGAGTAAAATGTTGTAATTATTATTATTCAAAACAAAAACAAAAAATAGTTTTAAGTTGAGCTACTGAATATGTTTAATACTTATAAATTAATAAAAATATTTTCAATTTTTTTTCTCGATTTTTGTTGTTGTCACATTTAGCACATGCCTTATCAAGACAAGTTTAGCTCAAAGGCAAGAATTGTTTTTTTTGTATCTCTTTACCTTTTTCGCTTTATCTCTTCTCTGTCTTTCTCTTTTTTTCTCTCACTCCCTCTCATTTTTATTTCTTTCTCTCTCTCTCTCACCACCTTTTTTTTTATCTATTGCTCTCCTTTCCTTTTCACAACGTTTTTATTAGGTCACTTTCTTGTCTGTTGGTTTGTTGGTTAGTTAGTCCGCGAATATAGAATTAAAATATTGCCTATATACAGTGTTATTTCCAGTCACTAAATAATTTCCATTCTCATTCCTATTTCCATTTGAACTCTTAGATTTCCATTCTATTTCTAAATAACATTAATAAAATAATTTTCATTCTTATTCTAATTCCATTACTTTTTTCAAATAATTCCTATTTTTTCAAATAATTCCTATTTTTTCAAATAATTCCTATTTTTTCAAATAATTCCTAATTTTTCAAATAATTCCTATTTTTTCAAATAATTTCTATTTCAATTCTAATTCCATTTTAAGACTTATTTCTATCGCTCACTTAATTAAAATTGAAACATCAAATGATTTTTAATTAAAAACTAATTGTATTGGGTTAAAGCTAACTGGCTTTTTTTAGTCTTCGTCGGAGTAAATAAATATTCCATATTTTGATCCTTTTTTATCATCGTTCCATTAATTAACTAGTGAATTTGCTCTTGGAAACCCTAACTTTTTAATCGCTGGGGAGGTATTTTTAATTCAAGTTGAAAGACTGAATGGCTGCATGCTGCTTATAATTATTCTATATTTTGAATTTTTACCAGGGACTACATTTCAACGAAACTTTGAAAAGAGCAACTTGTTCAAAGTGTAAGGGTTCTTGCAGAGGCAGCCATTTATAGCAAATGCGAGTGAACTCCTTGCTTAAGGGAATTACGCTGGTGACGCCGGTGAGGATTGAACTGCCGACCTAATGATCGACAGGCGAACGCTCTACCGCTCTACCACAAGCGCCTCTAATACGCTAGCAGGGTTACACCACGTTGCCCAGAGTTTTCAAAAGTTTTCTTTCGTTTTTTCTTTCTCTTGCTTTCTTGCGTTATCTTTCTTTTTTTTTTTTTTGTTCTTTTTTTCTCAATCCTTTTTCCTCTTTTTATTTCTTTTGTTATAAAATTTTCTCATGTTTATTCCTTTCTTTTTCTCACCTTCTTTTTTCTCTCTATTGGTTTTCCTCCCTTTTCTCTGTTATCTTTCTCTCTTTAATTTTGCTTCTCATTTTCTTTTCCCTTCTCTTTTTTTTGAAATAAAGAAGTGGCACTTGACCTTTTTAGCAAAATTGTTTGCTTATAAGACGTAAAATACGTTGCATATTTGTTGAAAATTGTTGTAAACTTTGCTAAGCAAATTAAATTAAAGTTTTGTTTTGAAATAACTACACTGGTCTATTTATTAGTAAGCACTAAACACATTTCTTTATTTAAATACATTGAATTCAGTTGAAAACATCCAGACAGGTTTTTTTGTTGAAGACCTGTGCTATCAATGCTTGTATAAAGAAACTGCTATCCTAGAATAAATTTATTGGCCATGAAAAGTGATATAAAAAGCAAAATATTTTTAAAACCTTTGATATAGTTTTTTTTTTTTTTTGGTGAACTTTGTTCAAATTAGTTCAGTGGTTTAGATTTTTATAAAAGACAAACAAACAGACAAACCGTCATTTTTATTTCCTTTATATTAACTTTGCTGTTGTATGCTCTATTGCATGCTTGTATTAGACGAAACAACTTCGAAAGTCAAATTTTACCCACTTCTGGTTATCCTAACTAGCTAAAAATTGTTGCATTTGTTTTTTAAAGATTATAATTTAAATTAAATTTTCAGTTTTATTGGACGGTTCAAAATGACCACGATTTCTACTGACATTCAAGAACAACCTAGATTTTGTTTTGATGTTGTTAAACATTGATTTATTTTTTATTCTCGCCAGATGTCGAACTGTTTTATGTTGTTATCAGAAAACCTGCAATTTGGGCTCCTGATGTTCTAATTTACATATGCCTTGAATTTGTGACTTATTACGTGAACAAGTGACCGTAAAAAACTTCGTTTATTAAAATCCTTTATATATTTAACATAGAAAAATACTAATTTAATGTGTATAATTTTCATGAAGATATAAGTCAATAATTTTAAAAACTACATAAATGAAAAGAAGATATTTTGTGTGAAAATGATATCTGCAACTATAAAAAAATGTAATAATCAATAATTTTTATAAAATGATGCTATATTTTATCATAGCGTTCAACTAAAGAAAAAAAATTTGTTTTTGTGATTGATTATCTCAAAATTAATGTTTGTGCCTTACAAGTCTATGGACCAAGTTTCACATTGATTTAATAACGGAAAAGGTGTTTGTACTCAGAAAGGTGGAGTTAATATAAAGGATAAAAAAGACAAATCAATAAGCTAAACACAAAACAATAATATTGAAATTAATCAAAAAACTAAACAGTTATCGACCAAAATGGAAAACATGGTATTTATTTCTTATCTAAATATATGGAGTTGATATTTAAAATTAAATTTGGAAAAAATCTTCTTAATGTTACAAATTCACTTGTTGCTAGTATAGTATGCTGAAGCCATACTCTAATTTTTTTTACAGTTTAAAAATTTAAAACTATGGAAGTTCTTGAATCAGTTTAACTCTTTAGCTCTTTAGCTCAGAATACTAGTGTTCATCAGTTTGTAAGTTTTCTAAAGACTTTTATAGTTTTTCATCATTGTTTGGTTGTTGCATTGCTACTGAATCTGTTGGGCTGCTTGAGAATTTACTGAAAAAAGCAAAAAATTAGAATTAACGTCAGTATTACATTAGAATAGATTAGTAAAAAACTTTTTATTCCAAAAATGGCTCACAACAAACGCTATAGTAACTATCACTACTATTGTCAGCAATGTTCCAATTATAGCTCCAATTATTTTTCCAGTTTCCAAATTTGAAATGACTAAAAGTGAATTAACAAAAATACTATAAACAAACTGAAAAAAAAAAAAAAAACAAAACTTAATGATCTCAACAGTTGTGTGCAAAAGTTGTATGAACTAAATTGTACAAACTAAATACCAAACAAAAAATTTGTTTAAAAATGTTAACGTACGATAAATTGAAAAAGCAAAAAAATACTTGACAAAAAACTGTAAAAAAGCCACGCACTAAAATTAAGAATAATAATAATAAAATAAGAAAAGATAATGTTTTCTCTGTGGCACTTTTAATATTCTGTTGGTTTATCAAAGTCAACCGACATACACAGTTCATATTCATTCAATGTTACTGATATGCCAAACATTTTCTTTCGAGTAATCGTGTTTCGTAAGTATTTGACTTTATCAATGGTAGCCTTGAAACGATTCTCTCACACCATACAATCGTGACAATTAGTTTAACAATAACAAGAAACAAGTAAAAATACAAGTTTTTGAATAAAAATTTCTTTTTTTTAATTGAATCATGTTTTTTCATCCAATATTTAAGCTATGCTAAAAGCAGCGATGGGTAGTTACTAACTATAAATAGTTAACTACTAGTTATTAACTACTCTACAGTAGTTAAGAAATAGTTAATAACTACTTTTTGTTAAACTAGTTAACAACTAGTAGTTAACTACTTTTTAAATAGTTATTAACTACAGTAGTTAACTATTTTTTTTAACTACTTTACTTTTTTGGTGGCTGAAAAAACTCTATAGATCATGAAACTGAAGTGGATGAGCCAGTATATGACATGTATGTAAATAATGAAGATCTAGTGGTGAAAGTATATCAGATTTGATAGAAAGTGAGCAAGATAATATTGATAATTCTGACGATGTGCTTCTTTTACCTCCTCATAAGCACTGTGGTAATCTACATACATAATTTCCATAACGCAGAGGCCGCGGTGGTCAGCAGTAAGTAATAATAATAATAATAATAATAATAATAATAATAATAATAATAATAATAATAATAATAATAATAATAATAATAATAATAATAATAATAATAATAATAATAATAATAATAATAATAATAATAATAATAATAATAATAATAATAATAATAATAATAATAATAATAATAATAATAATAATAATAATAATAATAATAATAATAATAATAATAATAATAATACACATTTTATTTGAAAATTTTAATAGCTAAAATTATTATAATTGCACGACAAAATACTTCCGCATATATGATTACAAAATTTTATTTACAACATTTACACAAGCCTGTACAAAACTAGCAAATGCAAATCTTTAAATTTCAGTTTTTGTAATTTTTAAAATTAAACAGGAATTGTAACCTCTATTACAGCAAATGAATACACATATAAACTAAAACCTTTTTCATTAATTTGTCCATATCAGTCTGAATAAATTTTCATTTTTTAATGCAGCTTATTTAAAACCTAACTGTTTTAACGCTATTGTTTAAAAACCCTCGTATTTTGATGACTTAAAAATTTCAATATTAATTACAACTGCAATTTATCATCTAGCTACAAAAAATTCTGACATAAAAAACCATAAGGTGCATTCCTTAATTAAAGGCTAAGTTATTTTTGTTTATGATTTTATAAGCCACGATGAACAGTGGAGTGACAAACTTGTAAAGTTTTAAAGTTTCGGCTCATAAAGTTTCTGTCTAAAACTAATTTATTTATTAAGACTCCAATCTGTTTTATTTTAAATTTTCTTTTAAAAAACATTACAAATTTGTTAAAAAATTCTCTATGTAAATAATAATTTTTTGTTTTGATATTATTAAGCTTCTGTATCCACTTTGTGTGTAATTAAGATAAACGAAATCTAAAAAATTAGAATTTAATGGAAGTTCATAATTTTTCATAAATTTTTAAGTTTAAATTGCTTGTTAAATTTTTAAGTTTTAATTGATTGTTACATTTTTAATTTTCAATTAATAATAAACTACAGTTACAAGATAATGAACTTTTTTATTTTAATATATTTTTATTTATAAAATGTTCATTTCAACGCTAAATATTTTAAGTTGGCATAAGGGCGGCGCGGGTGAAACAAAATCCGAATAAGTGTTTTGACATATTGAGATCTGACCTTCAACAGTTCTTCGACACGTAATTTTATGATCCAGGCAAGTCGATCAAAAATTAAGTGAAAAAACTGAAAACCCAGTGGTTTCTGGTTTGTGTTGCTGAAATAGCAAGTAAACTGCGAACTAACTTTAACATTCTGGGAAGTTTATTTCTCGTGTCCTGTTTTTTATTTTCAAAGTTTAATGGGCTAGTTCGTATCTGTCAGCTGTCCAGTTATAATATTTGTTAACTTTATCCACTGGCTCAGCAAGTTTGTCATTTTCATACTTTAGAGCATCTTTTGAATCCTCGGAATGTTAATCCAACAAAGCACTTCAATGTTTTTTCACTAGGGGAACTTTTTAATATTTATCGATGAATTAATTATGATCATAATGAAATAAATGAAATTTATTACAAAATTCAAATAAGCTATTAAAAATTCTAAGAAAAAATTGTACAAAAATGATTTAGTTTTTCTCTAAGAATGACAAACAGTATTGTGTTTGTTATAATAATAATGTTTGACAATATTTAGAGTGGCGTAAGTCCTAAAGGATTTCAGGGCCACTGAAGGGATCTTTGCAGAGGCAGCCTTTTATAGGCGCCTACCCCTTTAGCAATGCGAGTAAACTCCTTGTTTAAGGGAGTTAAGCTGGTGACGCCTGTAAGGCTTGAACTGCCGGCCTAATGATCGACAGGCGAACGCTCTACCGCTCTACTACCAGCGCCTCTAATACGCTAGCAGGGTTACACCGCGTTGCCCAGAGTTTTCAAAAGTTTTTTTTCGTTTTTTCTTTCTCTTGCTTTCTCGCGTTATCTTTTTTTCTGTTTGTTCTTTCTTTCTCTATTTTTTTCCTCATCTTTTTTTAAATTTATTTCTTTTGTTTTTACTCACGTTTATTCATTTCTTTTTCTCACCTTATTTTTTCTCTCTATTGTTTTTCCTCCCTTTTCTCTGGTATCAATCTCTAATTTTGTTTCTCATTGTCTTTTCTCTTCTCTATTTTTTGAAAGAAAGAAGTGGCACTTGACCTGTTTAGCAAAAATGTTTGCTCATAAGACGTAAAATACGTTGCATATTTGTTGAAAATTGTAAACTTTGTTAAGAAAATTAAATTAAAATTTTTTTTTGCAATAACTACACAGGTCTATAAATAAATTGAAAACTGTTTTGGTTTTTTTGCTCAATTCTTATGTTTTAGCGTGTGCTAAATCCGAAAATGACTTTCATTTTGTCATAGAACGTCACGTTTATTTACAACTTAAGTATATATGTTTAACAAGTTTTCATCTTAAAATACAAGATAAAAAACTGAACAAATTTCATTTATAACCGTGTAACAAATTTAATTTTTTATTCAAAGTACATTTATTAGTAAGAACTCAACAAATTTCTTTATCTAGAAATACAATGATAGTTATTGTCTTTATACATTTAAAAACAATATTCAAAATAAAATTTTAGCTATTTATTTATGTCTCGAAGATAGTCCAAAAAACTTTTATATAATAACCTGACGTCATGTAATTTTGTTGAGTATTTTTTTTGTTCTCAGCACAATTAAATACATTGAAATCAGTTGAAAAAATCCAGACAGATTTTTTATTGTAGACCTGTGCTATCATTGCTTGTATATGGAAAATGCTAGCCTGGAATAAATTTACTGGCCATAAAAAGGGATATAAAAAACAAAAAATATTTTTAAAACGTTTGTTATCGTTTTCTTTATTTGCTAAACTTCGTTCAAATTAGTTCAGTGGATTAGATTTGTATAAAAGACAAACAAACAGACTAACCGTCATTTTTATTTCCTTTATATTAACTTCGTTTTTGTATGCTCTATTGCATACTTGTATTAGACAAAACAAGTTTGAAAGTCAAATTTTACCCACTTCTGGTTATCCGAAATAGCTAAAAATTGTTGTATTTGTTTTTTAAATATTATAGTTTAAATTAAATTTTCAGTTTTAATGGACGGTTCAAAATGACCACGATTTCTGCTGACATTCAAGAACAACTTAGATTTTGTGTTGATGTTGTTAAACATTGATTTATTTTTTATTCTCGCTAGATGTCGAACTGTTTTATGTTGTTATCAGAAAACCTGCAATTTGGGCTCCTGATCTTCTAATTTTCATATGCCTTGAATTTGTGACTTATTGCGTGAATAAGTGACCGTAAAAACTTCGTTTATTAAAATCCTTTATATATGTGACATAGCAAAATACTAATTTAATGTATATAATTTTCATGAAGATATAAGTCAATAATTTTCAAAACTACATAAATGAAAATAAGATATTTTGTGTACAAATTATATCTGCAATTATGAAAAGAAAATTTGATAATCAATAATTTTTATAAAATGACGCTATATTTTATCACAGAGTTCAACTAAAGAATTAAAAAAAATATTTTTTTTATTGATTATCTCAAAATTAATGTTTGTGCCTTACGAGTTTCTGGACCAAGTTTCACATCGATTTAATAACGGGAAAGGGGTTTGTACTCAGAAAAGCGGAGTTAATATAAAGGATACAAAAACAAATCAATAAGCTAAACACAAAACATAAATTTTGAAATTAGTCAAAAAGTTATCGACCAAATTGTACAACATGGTATTTTTCCTTATCTAAATAAATGCAGTTGATATTTGAAATTAAATTTGGAAAAAAATTTTTAATGTTACAAATTCAATTGTTACTAGTATAATATGCTGAAGCCATACTTTAATTTTTACAGTTTAAAAATTTAAAACTCCTTGAATCAGTTTAATTTTAAAAACAAATTGTAAAATTGTTATCTATGTCTGTCTTTAGCTCAGAATAATGGTGCCCATCAGTTTGTAAGTTTTCTAGAAGTATTTATAGTTTTTCAACATTGTTTGGTTGTTGCATTGCTACTGAATCTGTTGGGCTTCTTGAAAATTTACTGAAAAAAACAAGAAATTAGAATTAACGTCAAAATTAAAATAAAATAGATCAGTAAAAAATATAGATTTTATGCAAACTTTTTATTCCAACAATGGCGCACAACAAACGCTATAGTAACTATCACTACTATTGTCAGCAATGTTCCAATTATAGCTCCAACTGTATTTCTAGTGTCCAAATTTGAAATGACTAAAATTGAATTAACAAAACCACTGTAAATAAACTAAAAAATTACTACAAAAAACAAACAAAATTGAATGACCTCATCGGTTGTGTGCAAAAGTTGTATAAACTTATTTATACAAACTATATTCAAATACCAAACATAAAAATTGCTTACAAATGTTAACATACGACAAATTGAAAAAGCGAAAATAAACTGTAAAGAAAGCCAAGCACTAAAATTAAGAATAATAATAATAAAATAAGAAAAGATAATGTTTTTTTTGTGGCGCATTTAAGATTCTGTTGTTAGCAGTTCAGATATTTGAAAAAAAAACTAATTGAATTTTAAGAGAGTGCTCTTTTAAAGTCTGGTACAGTTATCCTTTCACACAAAGTTTATATGCATCATTGATACATTAAATAGTTAAGCCCGTTATAGCAAAATGTTGCAATAAAAACTTTGCATTTGAAAATCACAAACATATGCCACAAACAAATGTTATTAACCTGAACATGTTGAATTGCTATCAATCATTTTAGTGAATCCATCTTTACAATCACATTGAAAACTTCCATAAATGTTCGTACAAATAGTTGAAGACAAGTTACAGTTGTGTATTTCTTCATTACATTCATTAATGTCTAAAATAAAATGTTATTAAAACAAGTTACTTTTTGTTACATTCTTTTGTTATGTTTTAAATTACCTGAGCATTTATTTCCTTGTAGATTTTTAAATCCATGTTTGCAATTGCATGAGTAACTACCTTCTGTGTTTTCGCATGTTGTTGAATTCAAATAACAAACATTAGGAACCTTTTTACATTCATCGAAGTCTAAAGAAACATGTAATCGTGGTTTAAAAAATGTGTCTTTGTTTTAAGAAAACACATAAAAATACTAAAACTTTTATTTAAAAAAATAAAATAAACTCAAAGCTTGTGAGTTGCTATTCAAGCGTACTTTCGTGTAATTTAACAACTTATTTAGGTTGCGTTTAGTTTCTTTATCTATATATATAAAAATGAATGTTTGTATGTATATATGTATATATTCATGTCCTTTATGCATTGCTACACCATTCATCCAATCGTAATGAAATTTTCACACAACCTTGAGAGTCAAGGGGAATCAAATATAGAGAAAAAATTTTGAAATCCGTCACAAAATGAGCGGGTGAGCGAGCGGGAACTTTATATATATGTATGTGCGTATGTATGTGTGTATGTATCTATGTGTATGTGCATGTATGTGTGTCTGTGTTTATGTATGTATGTATGTATGTATGTATGTATGTATGTATGTGTTTTTTACAATATTTCGGCACTAAATGCTCATTCAAAGTATGTATGTGTGTGTATGTATCTATGTATGTATGTATGTAAGTATGTATGTATGTATGTATGTATGTATGTAGAATTGGATCTACGGGGGGGGGCAACTGAGAGCAAAAGAATGAGCGGGAAAGCGACATGGAACGGTTAACGACCGGGAGCGGGAGTGTGTATGTATCTATGTATGTATGTATGTATGTATGTATGTATGTATGTATGTATGTGTGTATGTATGTATGTATGTATGTGTGTATGTATCTATGTATGTGTGTATGTATCTATGTAAGTATGTATGTATGTATGTATGTAAGTTTTTTTTTTTTTTTTTTTTTTTTTTTATAATAGTTTATAGTCCTTTACACCAGGTGTTTTAAGACAAATGTATGTATGTATGTATGTATGTATGTATGTATGTATGTATGTATGTATGTATGTATGTATGTATGTATGTATGTATGTATGTATGTATGTATGTATGTATGTATGTATGTATGTAAGTATGTATGTATGTATGTATGTATGTATGTATGTATGTATGTATGTATGTATGTATGTATGTATGTATGTATGTATGTATGTATGTATGTATGTATGTAAGTATGTATGTATGTATGTATGTATGTATGTATGTATGTATGTATGTATGTATGTATGTATGTATGTATGTATGTATGTATGTAGAATCGGATCTAGGGGGGGACTGAGAGCGATAAAATGAGCGGGAAAGCTACAGGAAACGGATAACGACCTGGAGCGGGAGCGCAAGCGGGAAGGAAACGGGAGCAAAAAAGAAACGCATTAGGTAAACCTCTAAAAACCCCGGGGAATATGTATGTATGTATGTATGTCCTTTATGCATTGCTACACCATTCATCCGATCGTAATTAAATTTTCACACAACTTTGAGAGTCAAGGGGAATCAAATATAGAGAAAAACATTTAAAATCCGTCTCAAAATGAGCGGAGTGGAGCGGGTGAGCGAGCGGGGCTATATATATATACATACATGAATGAGCGGAAACGGGAAGCCAACTGAGAGCAAAAGATCGAGCGGGAAAGGGAACGCGACCGAGAAAGCGACCGGGAACGGGAAAGCAACCGGGAGCGGAAAAGCGACCGAGAGAGGAAAAGTGACCGGGAGCGGCAAAGCAACCCGGAACGGGAAATTGACCGGGAGGGGGAAAAAACCGGAAACGGGAAAGTGTCTGGGAGCGGAAAAACGGCCTGGAGCAAAAAACCGACTGGGAACGGGAAAGCGACCGGGAGCGGGAAAACAAGCGGGGAAGGAAACGGGAGCGAGAGAGACAAACATTAGAAAAATCTTTAAAAACCCCGGGCAACGCCGGGTACCTCCGCTAGTTGATTATAAAACATACAATATCCCATTTGCAAAAGTTATTTTTGAAACTTTAAGAGTTTTGGTTTGTTTTTTGTTTTGACGTATATATATAAATAGAACAGTATTGCTTATGAAAACTACCCGAAAACGTTTGCAAAGAGTTATAAAGCAGCTTGATTTTTTGACAACGGCATATAACTATTTCAAGTAAGTGCGTCTAAATTTAAATTTATATTATCTAAGTGCTAAACAATTAAAAAAAAATTCATCAAAATTAAACAAGTTGAAAGAAAAATGTCAGTTCAGATTTTAATAATACCTGTACAATGGGTGCTGTTTTTTTCTATTTGCGTTAATCCACTTTTGCAATCACATTGAAAACTTCCAGGAATGTTTCTACAAGTTGTCGTTTGCGAGTTGCAATCATCCAATTTGTTTTCACATTCGTTAACGTCTAAAAGATATATTATAGATTTTATTACAATTTAAAAAAACACTTGTTTAAATTTAAAAGTTATTCATTTAATAGTTATTTGTTTCATTACTAAATCGGTTTCTATTTAAACTATAAATTCAATTTTCCAAATACATCTCTATGTCGCTACTGCACAACGAAACAGAGTTTTAAATTCAATACTATTTTTAGTGACAGTGTGCCCTCAAATCAATTCACAAAAAATGCCTTTCGGCCTCTTAAAACTATCCATGATCTTTATTATTAATTTATTTGCAATTACTTAAAATATTCTATAAAAACCTTTTAAAAAATACGATTTTTCAATAGAAATACCAAATTTGTTTAATCAAAACTCCTCAAGTTTTTAAAGTTACAAAGTATGTGTTGGTTTATGTTATTGTTGTTCCTGTGTTGGTTTATCAAAATCAACCGACGTACACAGTTCATATTCAATTAATGTTACTGATATGCCAAACATTCTCTTTCGAGTAATTGTGTTTCTTAAATATTTGACTTTATCAATGGTAGCTTTGAAACAATTTTCTCACACAAAACCATATTGACAATTAATATAACAAAATTAATAACAGATATGTTACAGTAACATTAGCAAACAAAGACAATTAATAAATGTTTATGCAATAAACACAAACTCATTAACCTATTTGCTTTTATTTTGAAGTGTTTATTACTAACCAATGCATTCAATGTCATATATAGTTAAACTTTCACTTTGAAATCCTTTATTGCAAACACATTCTGTAACACTTTTATCTCCAATTACAAATTCCTGACATTTATGTATTCCACATAAACCATTTTTATTGCTGCAATCTATGTTGACAATTTTTTTTCAGAATCAACAAATAGTTTACGTTGAATTTTTATTTAATTGTAAAATACCTCTTTGATTGCATGATTCTCCTTTCCATCCATCTAAACATTCTTTTGTTGGACATTTACCACTTTCATCAATTCCCATATCTTTACAGTGAAACAATTCAGAACAAGATTTGTCCAGATCTGAACTTCTACAAACTTAATTAAATAACAAGAAAACCATTATAGATTTGTAATTAAGCGACTAAAAATGTATTGTAAAATATATTTTGCTGATAATAAGTTTACAAAATATTAAAACATTGACTACAGTTTTTTAAATACCCTATTATGTGAAATATGTGAATATTGAAAAATTAAAAAACTTTTGTATCAATAGACAAATATTTCATTGAAAATTTAAGAATTTGAAAATAATATTTTTATTAAAAATTTTAAATTCAAAATAAATGTCGTTTTTTTCAAATAAATTAAAATTTAAAATTTGATTTTCTACATAAAATTTGTACTTTTTGAAATGTGAAATTTTTTAACAAGCGAATCATAAAATACAAAATTTTTCAAATTTTGTATTTAACATTAATTTGTTTACTTTGATTTTCTTGTGATAATATGATATCAAATTTTTAAATGACGTTGTTTTATTTGAATAACAAAAGTAAATTAATTTTTTGATTTTATCATCTCGAAAATATTTAAAAATAGTATTCAAGAATATACTTTGTAAATATTGTAAAATTGAATGTTTTTTGAGTATGTAGTTGTTAGAATAATATTTTAATGTTTAACTACAACAACAAAGCAATTTTGATGTTGTTGTTGCTTTGTTACAACATTAAATAAAAATTAAAAACTTTAAATATACATAAACTCACCTTAATTGCCATAAAATAAAAATTGTTTTGGGAACAAAAAGTTAAACACCACTCAATAGTCATCTTATAGTAAAAAATTTTCAAATTTTGAAAAAAGTCTGTGTAACATCCCTTGTAGATTGGTCGATAAAACGTTTCAACTGAACAATTTCCAATTACAATTTTTGTTGTATAAAATGGTTATCTCAACAAGTTTTTAAATAAAACACAAAAGCTATTTATTATTTAAATAACATACCTATATATATGGAATAAAATTGATTTCCCCCACATGTATCAATATTATCAGAACACATCAAATTACAATTAGATGATGGAACTGTATAATTAGTTGTGTTGCCACAATAACATTCTGTTTCATTCTGTAAAATTATTTAGTATTAAAAATTTATAAATAAATGTTTAATAACTTTATTATATTTAACCTTCATAGCAGCAAACCATAAATTTGATTTATTACAGTAATGAATGCACTCGTTTGCAGACTGAACAGTTATCTTCATGAAAGTTGCATTAAAATGCTTGTAACATCCAATGTATCGGAATCCTAAACTTTTTTCTTAATTTACAAATATTTTGCAAAATTATCAACATATTGTTAATTTGTAGAAAAATGAAAAAGGATAATTAATTTTGAAGTGAATTTTAGTTTTATTTCTTTACATTATAACAAATTTTTTACGTTATATTGTAAGCAAATAATACCTTTGCAATCATCATAAATAGTGGTTTTTTTAAATCTTTTCTTACAAACACACTCTGAAATATTTCTGCTTCCAATAATATAATCTTGGCATTTATGTTGTCCACACATTCCGTTGTTAAAATTACAATCTGTAATAATTGATTAAATTTATATCAATGTAAAACTTTAAATTTATAAAAAAGAATCATCACCTCTCTGATTACACGATTCTCCTTTCCATCCAACATTACATTGATTTGCTGGACATTTCATATTTTTATCAATTACAGATCCATTACAATGATACATTTCAGAACATGATTTTTTAAGAGTTGAACTAAAACAAACTGGATTAAGAAATCAAACATTATAAAAAAAATTTACTAAAATTATTTAAAAAATAAACAAATAATTTAAATAAAACTTTTGATATTTTTTAACTACTATAATTGTTTGTATTCAAAAATGAAATAAATTATTAACTTGTTTGTATGCTTTGTGATGTGTGACCTCCACATATTTGAGATGAATTTCCTTCACATTCATAGTTACACAAATGTTTGTCATGAACTTTGTTTGGTATCAGTTTGTTGTAACAATTGCATTTAACCCACTGTAAATAAATACAAAAATATTTTTTAAATTAATAAAAAACATAAATTGTTAATTTAACCTTAATTTTTTATACAATTAACCCTTTAATAATTCACTGCTATATTTCAAAGGTTTTTAGTTTAAAATTTTACATAATATTTTTAAAACTTAACACTCAATTATGTCTTTTAAAAATTATTCGAATAATATTTATTCATTGAAATACATGTTAGAAATAAGTTTGTTTACTTTTGTTCCCATAAGAGCATAATTTCGTTGAGAGCAATAATCAAAACACCAATCATTGGTTTTATATTCGTTCCATTCATTTATATGATCATCGCTATCTATAATTCCTCCATAAAAACATCCAAGATGTTTAGGTTTAACAGGACTATCTACTGAAAAATTGAATTTCAACTAAAAACAATGCTGTCAAAGTTAGTTTCAATATTTTTTTAACAATAAACAAAAACTATTCTATCAAGATTCAAACAAAAAAAATTAAAAATCGAGCTTAGCAACTCAAATTTTATCAACATACATAATTTGTTTGTGTGTGTATGTATGTATGATTAAACGTTGCTTAACGCGGTTAGGTAGCACTGAAATCGCAAAATAATATACAATGCGAGTTAAAAAATCTGTCATAATAACGTGTTATAAAAAAAAATAAAAAATTGCAGAATCAATTGGCGTTGTGATAAAAAAAAATAACATTTGATTGTTAGTTTTTTTTTAAATCTAAACTACTGATATTTCAAAATTATCTTTCTAAAACTCTGATTTGAATGCGACCGATTTTCTGCTGCGAGCGAGAAGCCGAATAATAAAGGTTTTACAGTATTAAAATGAAATAAATAAGTGAAAAATTTGTGAATGAAAAATATTTATACTTATAAAATACGCGCATTAGCAAAATTAGAATTTAGAAATTAAATAAATCAAACCTAAATAAACAGAATAGAAATTATTTCCTCCACAAGTATCAATGTTGTCAGAGCACAACAAATTACATTTGGATGATGGAACTGTATATTCCGTAGAATTGCAGCAGTAACATTCTGATTTATTCTTGAAATTAAAATAGAACATAAATTTCAAATAAACAAAAACAACTATTTATAACACCAGGTAGCCCATTTCTTTCACTTGACAAAAACATGATGTCTTATGTTTCAAAACTTTAGAAAAAAGCATGTCAAATATATTTTCTATTTAGCATAATTATAACACAAAATAGCTCATTTCTTGCACTTGATAAGAAAACTATGTTTTATGTTTTAAAACTTAAGAAAGAAGCATTTATTTTCTACAATATAAGTATGTCAATTATATTTTTCATTTAGCATAATCACAACTAAACAAATAAATAATGTATTTTTGGTTTTGTGGAAATTCTAAATATCAATCTCGTGATCCCAAAATCAAACATTTTATAGCTAAGTTAATATTGTCTGGAATGTCTACCTATAGTGGAAGAAGATAACGCAATTCTTAGCCATTAAGAAAAAATAAAGTTTATTTATTTTTTTCTACTTATTTATTACATGAACAAGTAGCAACATTTAAAAAAAACATTGTTAATCATAATAACCTTTAAAGCAGCAAACAATGAATTGTATTGTACACAATATTGTAGGCATTTAGTTGCTGATTCAATGTTGAAATTTGTTTCAAGAACTTGAAGAAGTGTTTCATAGCATCCAACATATATAGGTTGTATATTTAAGTCTGGTTTCAAAATGTGAAAAACATAAGTAGAACTTAAAGCTTAAAATATTTCAGCTATTCACAAGATAGTTTTGCTTTAACAATACCGTTTTATTAGAAACCAATTTTTAAGCATTTTTTAGAAACGAGGCTACAAGACGAAGCACAACAAATTAATAAAAAAGCAAAATTGAGCGTACTTAATTATGTAAACTAACGTGGTCTCTCTAGTCCACATGTTTCCGACGCAATCTCTATATAATCGGTGCAATGCATACACAAGAAGAAATTGAATAAATAAAAATAAAAATTGTTCTTTTCAGCTTGGTTGATAAAAACAACTAACCGTGACAAATCTTTTTTTTACATTAAACATTTTTACATTTAACATTTTTTTCAATTTCAACAATACATATTTTTAGAAATTTTCCCAAATTTAGCAAGAAATCTTAAATAACTAAAATAAAAATAAAAAATTTAACTTGATTTGCGCTACAAAAAATATTTTATAGCAAGAAAACATTTATTTTTGCTATTTTTTTAAACATAACAATTTAATTTATTCAAAGTAATTTTTCCAAATGGGTTTTTATGTTATTTTATTACGTAAAATTTATTTTAAAAATCAAAATAGTTATCGATCAATAGCAGATAACAGATTTTTTTCAAAAATATAAAATATAATGAGACAATATTTGATTACCTCCGTTAGAACAAACAAATATTGAAAAAACAAATGAATAATGTACAATAATTTTTATTAACACAGCCATGTTGCCACTCAACTGTGGGCAAGACAGTATGTAATGCTGCTATAAATTTTAATAATAATAATAATAATAATAATAATAATAATAATAATAATAATAATAATAATAATAATAATAATAATAATAATAATAATAATAATAATAATAATAATAATAATAATAATAATAATAATAATAATAACAATAATAATAATAATAATAATAATAATAATAATAATAATAATAATAATAATAATAATAATAATAATAATAATAATAATAATAATAATAATAATAATAATAATAATAATAATAATAATAATAATAATAATAATAATAATAATAATAATAATAATAATAATAATAATAATAATAATAATAATAATAATAATAATAATAATAATAATAATGATAATGATAATAATAATAATAATAATAATAATAATAATAATAATAATAATAATAATAATAATAATAATAATAATAATGATAATGATAATGATAAAAATAATAATAATAATAATAATAATAATAATAATAATAATAATAATAATAATAATAATAATAATAATAATAATAATAATAATAATAATAATAATAATAATAATAATAATAATAATAATAATAATAATAATAATAATAATAACAATAATAATAATACACATTTTACTTGAAACTTTTAATAGCTAAAATTATTATAATTGCACGACAAAATACTTCGCATATATGATTACAAAATTTTATTTACAACACTCACACAAACTTGTACAAAACTAGCAAATGCAAATCTTTAAATTTCAGTTTTTGTAATTTTGAAAATTAAACAGGAATTGTTACCTCCTTCACAGCAAATAATCATCAATTGAAAACACGTATAAACCAAAACCTTTTTCAATAATTTATCCATCTCACTTTACAACTGAGTCTGAACAAATTTTCATTTTATAATGCAGCTTATTTAAAAACCTAACTGTTTTAATGCTATTGTCTAAAATTCCTCGTATTTTAATGACTTAAAAACTTCAATATTAATTGCAACTGCAATTTATTATCTATCTAGAAAAAATTTTGACAAACTTGTAAAGTTTTAAAGTTTCGGCTCATAAAGTTTCTGTCTAAAACTAATTTACTAATTAAGACTCCAATCTGTTTTATTTCAAATTTTCTTTTTAAAAACATTACAAATTAGTTTAAAAATTCTCTAAGTAAATAATAATTTTTTTGTTTTGATATTATTAAGCTTCTGTATCCACGTTGTGTGTAATTAAGATAAACAAAATCTAAAAAATTAGAATTAATTGAATTTCATCATTTTTCATAAACTTTTAAGTTTTAATTGCTTGTTAAATTTTCAGTTTTTAATTAATAATAAACTAAAGTTTCAAGATAATGAATTTTTTTAATTTAATATATTTTTATTTATAAAATGTTCATTTCAACTCTAATACGCTAGCTGAGTTACACCGCGCTGCCCAGAGTTTTCAAGTTTTTTTTTCGTTTTTTCTTTCTCTTGCTTTCTGCGTTATATTTCTTTTTTCTGTTTGTTCTTTCTCTATTTTTTTCCTCTTCTTTTTTTTTCTTTTGTTTTCTCCCATGTTTATTCCTTTCTTTTCTCACCTACTTTTTTCTCTCTAGTGTTTTTCCTCCCTTTTCTCTGGTATCAATCTCTAATTTTGTTTCTCATTTTTTTCCCTTCTCTATTTTTTGAAATAAAGAAGTGGCACTTGGTATGCGGACTTTTCATTAAAGGACGATTCATTAAGGGACTGTTCATCAAGGACTATTCATTTGCTCAATTCTTATGTTTTAGCGTGTGCTGAATCATTTTGTCATAGAACGTCACGTTTATTTACAACTTAAGTATATATCTTAAACAAGTTTTCATCTTAAAATACAAGATAAAAAACTGAACAAATTTCGATTATAACTGTGTAACAAATTTAATTTTTTATTTAAAATACATTTATTAGTTAGCACTTAACACATTTCTTTATTTAGAAATACAATGATAGTTATGGTTTGTATACATTTAAAAACATTATTCAAAATAAAACTGTACCTATTTATTTATGACTCGAAGATAGTCCAAAAAACCTTTATATAATAACCTGACGTCCTGTAATTATTTAGAGTATTTTTTTTGTTCTCAGCACAATTAAATACATTGAAATCAGTGGAAAAAATCCAGAGAGATTTTTTGTTGTAGACCTTTGCTATCAATGCTTGTATATAGAAACTGCTAGCCTGGAATAAATTTATTGGCCATAAAAAGTGATATAAAAAATAAAAAATATTTTTAAAACCTTTGTTATCGTTTTCTTTATTTGCTAAACTTTGTTCAAATTAGTTCAGTGGTTTAGATTTAAATAAAAGACAAACAAACAGACTAACCGTCATTTTTATTTCCTTTATATTAACTTCGTTTTTGTATGCTCTATTGCATACTTGTATTAGACAAAACAAGTTTGAAAGTCAAATTTTAACCACTTTTGGTTATCCTAACTAGCTAAAAAAATTGTTGTATTTGTTTTTTAAATATTATAGTTAAAATTAAATTTTCAGTTTTATTGGACGGTTCAAAATGACCACGATTTCTACTGACATTCAAGAACAACCTAGATTTTGTTTTGATGTTGTTAAAGATTGATTTATTTTTTATTCTCGCTAGATGTCGAACTGTTTTATGTTGTTATCAGAAAACCTGCAATTTGGGCTCCTGATGTTCTAATTTTCATATGCCTTGAATTTGTGACTTATTGCGTGAATAAGTGACCGTAAAAACTTCGTTTATTAAAATCCTTTATATATTTGACATAGAAAGATACTAATTTAATGTGTATAATTTTCATGAAAATATAAGTCAATAATTTTAAAAACTACATAAATGAAAAGAAGATATTTTGTGTAAAAATGATATCTGCAATTATGAAAAGAAAATGTGATAATCAATAATTTTTATAAAATGACGCTATATTTTATCATAGCGTTCAAGTAAAGATTAAAAAAAATTGTTTATTGTGATTGATTATCTCAAAATTAATGTTTGTGCCTTACGAGTCTATGGACCAAGTTTCACATCGATTTAATAACGGGAAAGGGGTTTGTAGACTCAGAAAGGCGGAGTTAATATATAGGATAAAAAAAAAACAAATTATTAAGTTAAACACAAAACAATAATTTTGAAATTAAACAAAAACTAAACAGTTATCGAACAAATTGTACAACATGGTATTTCTTCTTTATCTAAATATATGGAGTTGATATTTAAAATTAAATTTGGAAAAATCTTCTTAATGTTACAAATTCACTTGTTACTAGTATAATATGCTGAAGCCATACTTTAGTTTTTTTACAGTTTACAAATTTAAAACTATGGAAGTTCTTGAATCAGTTTTATTTTTAAAAAAAATTGTAAAAAATGTTATCTATGTCTGTCTTTAGCTCAGAATAATAGTGTTCATCAGTTTGTAAGTTTTCTAGAGACTTTTATGGTTTTCCATCATTGTTTGATTGTTGCATTGCTACTGAATCTGTTGGGCTCCTTGAGAATTTACTGAAAAAAGCAAGAAATTAGAATTAACGTCAGAATTACAATAAAATAGATTAGTAAAAAATATAGATTTCATGCAAACTTTTTATTCCAGAAGTGACGCACAACAATCGCAATAGTAACTATCACTACTATTGTCAGCAATGTTCCCATTATAGCTCCAATTAATTTTCCAGTTTCCAAATTTGAAATGACTAAAATTGAATAAACAAAACTACTGTAAATAAACTGAAAAATTACTACAAAAAACAAACAAAATTAAATGAACTCATCGGTTGTGTGCAAAAGTTGTATTAACTTATTTATACAAACTATATTCAAATACCAAACATAAAAATTGCTTTAAAATGTTAACGTACGACAAATTGAAAAAGCAAAAATAAACTGTAAAAAAAGCCAAGCACTAAAATTAAGAATAATAATAAGAAAATAAGAAAAGATAATGTTTTTCTCTGTGGCGCATTTAAGATTCTGTTGTTAGCAGTTCAGATATTTGAAAAAAACTAATGGAATTTTAGGAGAGTGCTCTTTTAAAGTCTGGTACAGTTATCCTTTCACACAAAGTTTATATGCATCATTGATACATTAAATAGTTAAGCCCGTTATAGCAAAATGTTGCAATAAAAACTTTGCATTTGAAAATCACAAACATATGCCACAAACAAATGTTATTAACCTGAACATGTTGAATTGCTACCAAACATTTTAGTGAATCCATCTTTACAATCACATTGAAAACTTCCATAAATGTTCGTACAAATAGTTGAAGACAAGTTACAGTTGTGTATTTCTTCATTACATTCATTAATGTCTAAAATAAAATGTTATTAAAACAAATTACTTTTTTGTTACAATCTTTCGTTATGTTTTAAACTACCTGAGCAGTTATTTTCTTGTATATTTTTAAATCCATGTTTGCAATTGCATGTGTAACTACCTTCTGTGTTTTCACATGTTGTTGAATTCAAATGACAAACATTAGGAACTATTTTGCATTCATCGAAATCTGAAGAAACATGTAATCGTAGTTTTAGAAATTTGTTTTTGTCTTGAAAATACTCACATAAAAATGTGTTAGAGATGCTTGATTTTCGACAACGGCATATAACTCTTTCAAGCAATTGCGTCTACAAACTCAGCCAACTGCAAATTCATACTTCTCTAATTGCTAAACAATCAAATAAACATTCAACAAAAATAAACTGCTTGTAACTTGAAAAAATTCCATTTATTAACACATAAAATTACAATTAGATGATGGAACTGTATAACTAATGATTTTGCCACAATAACATTCTGTTTCATTCTGTAAAATTATTTAGTATGAACAATTTATAAATAAATGTTTAATAACTTTTTTATATTCAACCTTCAAAGCAGCAAACCATGAATTTGATTTATTACAGAAATGAATGCACTTGTTTGCAGACTCAACAGTTATCTTCATGAAAGTTGCATTAAAATGTTTGTAACATCCAATGTATCGGAATCCTAAACTTTTTTCTTAATTTACAAATAGTTTGCAAATTTATCAACATATTGTTAATTTGTAGAAAAATGAAAAAGAATAAATAATTTTCAAGTGAGTTTTAGTTTTATTTCTTTCCATTTTTGTAAAATTGTAAGTGATACAGATGCAAAATTTATTATTCAGTATTTATTCGAAAATATATATATATATATATATATATATATATATATATATATATATATATATATATATATATATATATATATATATATATATATATATATATATATATATATATATATATATATATATATATATATATATATATATATATGTGTGTGTGTGTGTGTGTGTGTTTTACCAATTTTTGATAATTTGGTTTCCAGGACCTCGAATGTGGCGTAGAAAAAAATTTTTTGAATAAAAACTTCAAAAATTAAAAATGTGAAAATTTTGCAATTTATTACCAAGATTATTCTTCCAAAATAACAAAATTAGTACTTTGAGGTCTTGTGCCCGTTAAAACTAGCTAAGTCCAGTTTATTACCGGCCGGGCTAGCCGTGATTTTCATAGGAGCCGGTCCAAACCTGAAGTCAAGTTTGGACGGGCCAAGGTATTTCACAAGGTATATACACATTTTAGTGATTTTAGTGTCTTCAGACGGGCCTGGCCAAACCTGAAGTCAAGATAGGACGGGCCAACGTTTTCCATCAAGAATATAAAATTTCTAGGCCTGTAAAATCGGGTCGAGACCAAATTAGACGGGCCGAGCGAGGCCTGGAAATTTTGCTTATAAAAAGGGCCGGGCCAAGTTGTCGACGGGCCTAGTCGAGATGTAAAAATCGGCACGTGCAGTACTCTACTAAGGATGCACGGTTCAATTTTTTTAATTTCAAGCGAGCGAAGCCGCTACGGGCACTGCTAGTATTTATATATATATATATATAGTATATATATATATATATCCATTAAGGATTTTAGTGCCAATCTGTGAATATAATTTCATTATAGTATATATATATATATATATATATATATATATATATATATATATATATATATATATATATATATATATATATATATATATATAGTATATATATATATATATATATATATATATATATATATATATATATATATATATATATATATATATATATATATATATATATATATATATATATATATATATATCCATTAAGGATTTTAGTGCCAATCTGTGAATATAATTTCATTACCTTGAAAAGTATTATTTACGTTATAAGATATCTGAAATATTAGAATAAACGTGAACAATTGTTTGTTTAATTTAATCTATAATTAAAATGACAACGACACGAAGTTAAAAATAGAAAACAAATTAATCAACAACAACAAAAACTTTAATGAGAAAGGCGCCTGCACCCAGGTAGACTCACCTTTAATACAGGTGTAATTAGCTTCCAGGTAGCTCTTGAAGTCGTTTTGGCACCGGTTGGTCCGCTCCATGCCGCTGTCAGGTATCCTGATGGTGCAGGCCTGCCTGCCGGAGCACCTCCTGTTCACGTGACCTGTGACGTCACTGTAGCAGCCGACGAAGCCGAAGTTGATCTTGAGGCACTTGCCGAGTCGCATGCGTCCGTAGAGGCCGGACGTCATCAGGATGACGTGGCCGGAAGGGCAGGCGGCGTGGAAGTCATCGTTTTCGCAGACTTCCTTCGAGTAGGCTGGAACTGGAAAGAACAAAAGTGTGATTATGATGATGATGACGATTGCGATGGCGATGGCGATGGCGATGGCGATGGCGGTGGCGGTGATGATGATGATGATGTGTGCGTCGAGTACAAATTTTATTAATTTATTTTATTAAATAAAACATTTAAAGTGTATTTCAAATAAACAAAAACAACTATTTATAACACCAGGTAGCCCATTTCTTTCACTTGACAAAAACATGATGTCTTATGTTTCAAAACTTTAGAAAAAAGCATTTATTTTTTACAATTTGTTTTGTATTCAAAATATAAATATGTCAAATATATTTTCTATTTAGCACAATTACATCTAAACAAATAAATAATGAATTTTTGGTTTTGTGGAAATTCTGAATATCAATCTCGTAATTCCCAAATCAAACATTTTGTAGCTCAGTTAATACTTTTTGGAAAGTCTAACTATGGTGAAAAAGATAACAGAGGCGCTGGTGGCAGAGCGGTAGAGCGTTCGCCTGTCAATCGTTAGGTCGGCAGTTCAAACCTCGCCGGCGTCACCAGCGTAACTCCCTTAAGCAAGGAGTTCACTCGTATTTGCTAAAAGGGTAGGCGCATATAAATGGCTGCCTTTGCAAGTACCCTATCTCACCTTCGAGCAAGACTTGTCTTGATAAGACGTATGCTAAATCTTAAAAAACAAAAAAAAGCATAATTCTTAGCCATTGAGAAAAAATTAATGTTTTTACATGATGCTAGGACTGTTCATCAAAGGACGATTCATCAAAGGACTGTTCATCAAGGATTATTCATCAAGGGACTATTCATCAAAAGACTATTCATCAAGAGGACGGTTCATCATAAAGACTGTTCACCTAATGTCTATTCATCCAGCGGCCATTCATCAAAAAAGTTAATAAAATTGTTTAAAGATGTTATTTTCAACCAAAATAAGTTACCCAAAATATAGGGTAATTTTTATCAAATTTACAGGGCTACTGTGCTTTCATCCAAATACTTTATACTTTATAATAGAACTAGCGAGGTACCCGGCGCTGCCCGGGGTTTTTAGAGGTTTTTCGATCGTTTTTCTCTCTCGCTCCCGTTTATTTCCCCGCTTGCTCTCACGCTCCCGGTCGTTCTCTCTTCCCGCTTGTCTCCCGCTCCCGTTGCCTTCCAGCTCGCTATCGCTCCCGGTCACAGCACCAGAAAAACTAAATTCGACTGTTTTCGTAAACTGTATATGTACACATTCACCAAAGGCCACAAACACGTCAAAGCATCACGCATGCCCGAAATGTCAAATCTGGCATCGGTCATTTAACACCAAGGGGCCACGCTTCAAAGACACTTATGCCTCGAACAATCAACAAGCTTGTAGAAGACATGGTTGTAATATACAACAATTTTATTTGTCACACGCAGTAACTAAAACAACTGGACAAAAATAGCGTCAAGATCTTAAGATCAAACGAGCAAAAGACAATTTATTAAAGTTTAAAAAATTGCCTTCAACTGTTCGTACAAACTATAGGTTTATACACACTCAAACAGCCAGATACCATACACCTCAAAACATCACTAACACCCGCTATACCACTTCTGCCACACTTCAAAGAGACGAACACGCTCGCTTTAGTGAGGTCAGTAAAGGTTCCAGATTTCAAAGAGACGCTAACGCTCGTCGATAAATTAACCAGACTCAGATTTCATGCATACTTCAAATAAAAACTAAATACAATGAAATCATTTAATTGATATAAAAACCTATTTTGTTTTTGAATAAAAGTAGCGGTAGCGAATAGAGCTGAGAACAGCTAAAAAATGTAGCGGCGCTGCCATCAACAATCTCGTAAGCTAATAGTACCGCTCTTAACAACCCTGGTTGCCATCACTATTTTTTTAAATTACTGATATGTTTAAAAAAATTTATCAAAGATGAACTGTCTTTTAAAAATACATCAGATTACTGTACGCTGAAAATTTCTTGGGTATATATTGATAAAGGTTGCTGAGTGGCTTCAAAATTTGATGAATAGTCCTCTTGGTGAATAGACTTTAGATGAACAGTCCTTATGATGAACCGTCCTCTTGATGAATAGTCCTTTGATGAATAGTTTCTTGATGAATAGTCCCTTGATGAATAGTTCTTGATGAACAGTCCCTTGATAAATCGTCCTTTGATGAAAAGTCCGCATACCACCGACGCAATCTCTATCTAATCGGTGCAATGCATACACAAGAAGAAATAGAATAAATAAAAATAAAAAGTGTTCTTTTCAACTTAGTTGATGAAAATAACCATCCGTGACAAATCTTTTTATTACATTAAACATTTTTACATTTAACATTTTTTTCAATTTCAACAATACATATTTTTAGAAATTTTTTCAAACTTATCAAGAACTCTTAAATAACTAAAATAAAAATAAAATTTAACTATACAAATACTTTGATTTGCGCTACAAAAAAAAATTTTTTTTAGAAAGAAAACATTTATTTTTGCTATTTTTTCAAAAATAATAATTTAATTTATTCAACGTAATTTTTCCAAATGGATTTTTATGTTATTTTATTACGTAAAATTTATTTTAGAAATCAAAATAGTTATCGATCAATAGCAGATAACAGATTTTTTTTAATTTCACTAAAATATAACAAGACAATATTTGATTACCTCCGTTAGAACAAACAAATATTGAAAAAAGAAATGAATAATGTACAATAATTTTTATTAACACAGCCATGTTGCCACTCAACTGTGGGCAAGACAGTATGTAATGCTGCTATAAATGCTAATAATAGTAACAATAATAATAATAATAATAATAATATTAATAATAATAATAATAATAATAATAATAATAATAATAATAATAATAATAATAATAATAATAATAATAATAATAATAATAATAATAATAATAATAATAATAATAATAATAATAATAATAATAATAATAATAATAATAATAATAATAATAATAATAATAATAATAATAATAATAATAATAATAATAATAATAATAATAATAATAATAATAATAATAATAATAATAATAATAATAATAATAATAATAATAATAATAAATACTCAAATGTTATATGCTACTATATGAATACGTGAGTAACACACAGAGTTGAATCTGTAAACAAAGTAGTAGTAGTAGTGATAGTGGTGTTGGTGGTGGTGGTGGTGGTGGTGGTGGTGGTGGTGGTGGTGGTGGTGGTGGCGGTGGTGGTGGTGGTGGCATTGTTTCTGCAAATTGATAATTATTAATATTAATCACAATTTGTTTCTCAAATAATTTCTAAATTTTAATAGAATGCATTGTATGGAGAAGCAAGTCTATATTTCAAATTTAAGCTCGATTGTTAATTTTCGTTTCATAGGTTTGCAAGCATTCAAACAAGCAAGCAAAAACAAAGAGACCGGCAGTAAAGTTAATTAAAGGGATTTAAAAATTAATTATTTAAAACGTTGATTTCATTATGTTCTTCGAATGTGCTACAACAATTTCATAGTAAAACTTATGAGAGGTCAGATCAAAGGCTAGCAATTACTCTCAGCTATGTTGATATTCTTTTAAATTTTGTTATCCAGGATGTCTGTAGTCATTAAAAAACAATTACTGTTTTGATGGGACACATGGCTGTGTCGAGAAAAACTAACAATGACCTTGAAAGGGCATTATGCGGATAACAAATAAAAAGCAAATAAAAAATGTATTTCAAAAATTGTTTTATCTAATTGCCGAATTTGTACAGGTTTGGTAGCCACATAATTTGCAGAAACTAATGACATGTGTTGTACCTTCTCACTAATCATCTTATTAGTGAACAACAACACGGATTTTTACCCTTGAGGTCAACTTGTACAATTCTGTTGGAAAGTGTATACGATTGGTCCATTGCGATACAGGAGAAGAAACACGGATATTATCTACTTTGACTTTCAAAAAGCATTCGACTCCGTCTCGCACTCAAAGCTCGCAATAAAACTTCGTGCCTATGGTATCAACGGCAATCTCAGTGCATGGCTAGTTGACTTTCTATCCAATCGTACTCAATATGTACGAGTTCATGAAACACTTTCAAATCAATCCAATGTTACAAGCGGCGTTCCCCAAGGTAGTGTCCTTGGGCCTACTTTGTTTCTTATTTACATTAATGATGTCGTTGAAAATATTACTAACAAAACGATCTCGATTAAGCTCTTCGCTGACGACATCAAATTCTATTCCAGTTCTGGTTCGTCTACATGTGATCTACAGATGGCTATTGACGAGCTGATGTCGTGGAGCAAGACATGGCAGCTCAACTTAGCTCTTGAAAAATGTGTACTATGTACGATTTGTCGCAGCAAGAACAGTCGAAGGCAAATCTCTAAATATTTTGTAAATAAACATGAGCTTGAGAATGTTGCTCAAATGAGGGATCTGGGGATAACTATTGATGAAGGTCTTACTTTCAAGAACCACATAAATGTTATTACACACACTGCCGCAATCAGATCAAGACTCATCCACAGGTCTTTTACTTCAGGAAACCATCAGACACTAGCAAAAGCTTTTTGCACGTACATTTGGCCACTCCTCGAATACTGCTCCTCTGTATGGAGTCCTCACCATAGATTTCTGATAAACAAGTTAGAAAAAATTCAAAGACGATTCACCAAGAATATTCCCTCTCTTCGTCAGGCACCTTACCCCGCCCGCCTTAAGATGCTCGGTTTGCAGTCTCTCGAGTACCGAAGGCTTGTGTTAGATCTCAGCTTATGTTACGAGATATTGCATGGAAATGTATGCACCAATCTGGTGCATCATTTTCACCCCACCAACTACCCTGCAACCATGGGTCACAGTTACAGACTTCGAACAAATGTGTTTTCAGTAGATACTACCAAGTACTTTTTTTCTAATCGTGTTGTGAATGTTTGGAATTCATTGCCGGACCAGATTGTCTCTTCTCCTACTTTCTCGGAATTTAAACATCATATTGCTCAAATGGATTTATCTCATCTTTTGTCTGATATACGTTGAATGAGTCGCCATCTTACTGTCGATGTTTTTCTCTAATATTATTACTATTATTATTTTCTTCTCATTAGAATGTTACTTATTTTGTCATTCTGACTGTAAATGTTATTGTACATATTTTTTTTTCGGGATGGAGTTAGCGATTCATTGAATCCTTCCACTCGTTTGTGAAAAATAAAATAAATAAATATATAAATATATATAAAATTTAAATTCAAAGTTCCGCTTGTTGAAAATATAATCTACACATTTCTATACCAATTTAAGTATAGAAATAAATATAGGTTTTTTATTGATTTCTATTAACGCCTAAAAATCGACGTTTTGATGGATCTTTTTTACTGTACTCTGTGTGGGAAAGTCGCTCAACCAATTATGTTATTAACCTAGCCATAATAACTGTACTGACCTAGATACAAAAAACCAAGCCAACTGATTATTACTGTACTCTGTGTGGGAAGATCGTTCAACCAATTATGTTATTAAACTAGCCACAATTATTTTTACTATAATATAATAACAACATTACTGCATGACAATTACTGTAATGACGTTGATACAAAAAAACCAAGCCAATTGAACAAACGCGTTATTAGTTTCTTTCTTTCTGAAACTTTCAACTGCAGCGAAGATAAGACCTCTGATAAAAAAAACTATTTCAAAGTCTTTGGTGAGCAAATACAAACGATATAGAAAAAGAATGCTATTTAAATAAAATCAACAGTATAACATTTAAAAAAAAACAATTTTCTAATTAAAAAAGTTCAATAAAAAGAAACCTCAGACAAGACCAACACAGTTGATTTTCCTTTTCTATACTAAAATTACAATTAGAAAAACTACATATACTATAAAAACATTAACGTTGACATGTTGCTTCCTTACTAAGCTTCTATTTGTTTCAATTTTTAATGCTTCTTATATATATATATATATATATATATATATATATATATATATATATATATATATATATATATATTTGACTTTTTCACTGCCTCAATAAAAAATTGATAAATGCAGATTAATTTCAACCTGTAATTTATTTTCCTGTTCCTTATTCTAATGGCTATAAAAATGCCATTTTAGTAAAAAAAAGCTTAAATGTTTTTTTTCTTCAATTTTTTTCACTAAACGTTATAGCGTATAGCAACGTTGAATTTTTAATTAAATTAAAATTTAACAGGCTAAAGAAACTTAAGTTTGGCATTTATTGAAGTTGCATAAGCAAATTGGCGGCTTTCAGGGCTTAAAATTATCGTTTAAAATGAAAAATGTTAGTTTTTTTTTGTGTTTGCTATAAAATAAATTTAAAACATTCAATAATAAAATAGATTATAAATACTCAAATTTTTACTCCATTATTCAAAATTCATTTGATTGCAAATTATTGAACTTTCCGAGCTTACATAAAACTGTTTTAAATTATAAAATGAACTTTAAAAAATAACACAATGATTAATTTTGTTTTCTATTTATTATTTACCAATTTTAAAACAAAAACTAAAATAGCATTAATTAAAATGTTTCACTTATATCTGACCTTGTGTGTAGACACAAACATTTTTAAAATTTTTATAACTCAGAAAAAAATTCCAATCAACGTGCTTCGCATTCAAATTGCTATCGAAACAAAATTTTATAATCATGAAAGAGCTATATTTTTTTACAATGTCAGTTGTGAACAAGTTAAAAATAATTGGCCGCTACTTCTTTTGATGGTCCCAATAATTACTTGGATGCATTTTCTCAAGCTTTTATTAGCCCTGATAATATTGAACAACAATTATAATAACTTTATATTGCAGGAACATGAATTTATCTGTTTTTAAATTTTGTTTTTATTTTCAAATATTTTTATTTAATTACTTTAATTTAATTATTTAATTATTTAATTACTTGTAATTTTATTACTTTAAATATAAAGTAATAAAATTAGTTTTTGCAGTAATGTCATTTGAGCATTGTTTCTTTTAAACCTTATTATTTAAAGTTAACAAAATATTTGTTATCTATTTGAAATAAACTAAATAGAAACCCTAAATTTTAATTGTATTTGTGTTTCTACAAATTATAACTAGAGGAAATTGAACAAGATTTATTGTTAAGAAGATTACAAACACAAACAGGGACGCATCAATGTCTGTTTAATCGTTTCTATATTGATGCTCTTATAATAAAAAAAACTGTTAAACTTTGATTCTTTGTCAGTTTATATTTTTAGTATACAAATAAGTTAAAAAAAGCCGCATTAAAGTAGTCATAGTAATAGTAACAATGTTATCCTGAGAAACTAGATTCATAAATTCAAAATTCTTACATGTATCTATAAAAATATTTCATCAATTTAAAAAAAAACACTTGTTGGTAGTATCTGCATTTCTAATCCATTTTGGATTGAAAAATATTTTCTTCTTATAATTCTAATTCCATTTTTTCACGTGATTTTCATTCCTATTTTAAATTCTATTTCAAATTTAAATTTTGTTTCTAATTTCCATTTTCAATAAAACATCCTATTTCAATTTTTTTAACTATGGTAATATTTCTTACAAACTATTGTATATATGTGATTTCAGTGACAAACTTTCCATGCGATATTTCAGTATGTGTCAGCAGCAACTTATGTTATCTTAAAAGCCAATTGGGTAAGCGGTGACCCATGTTGAAAAAATGTTATAAACGTAAAAAAATGTTTTTTGTTGTTTTCTTCATTTTTAAATACCTCAACACACCACGAATCGTAATTTTTTGTTGTTGAAAATTGGACATCACAGCACTATCGGTCTTAAGGGGTTAAAACGTGTTATGTTATGGGAATGTTAATTATTACAAAATATTAAACATCTGAAATGATTAGGTAGGTACAGTTGATTACAACAATTTTTTTATTGTTTGCTTGCTTAAGTGATTTAGCAAAAATTTGCACTGCGGAATTAAAAATAACATCAGTTTTTTTCTATCAATTAAAGTTTTTGTGCTTATTCAATTTAAAAAATCTAATTTCCAAGTAAATCGATGACAATTTTGTAACATTATCAGTCATTTTTTCTTCGTATTTTCAAAAATGGGTTTTGAATTTAAAAAATAATTTGTTAACTTAATTATTTTATGTATATGTTAAAAAAATGAATATTATTATTCAGCGCATGGGTAGGTAATTAAATTTATTTTTTTATCAAAAAAATGTTATAAGTTTATTTAAACAAAATTGATTCTTTTGAATGAGCTTGCCATCATTTAGCCTGAGTAAAAGTATACTCAGTTGCACTCATGCATTAAACTTTTCAACTAATTGGATATCGATTACTTATTCTTAATTTCAATTAACAATTAAAAAAAATAAACGTTTACATTTTCAACGCTCTTTTGCTTGTGCTCATTGAAGGAAAGTTGTATAAAGTATGTTATAGCAAGCAGTTTTATGAGGTCTCGTAAACCAGATTCTTTTCAGTTGTAATCTCGTAACAATCAGCAGCCTGCTTACTCTGTTTATAGTTTGAAAACATTCTTTGCATTAGCGGGGACACAGAACTGATTCAGCCTGATCACACCGGTTAATCAAAAAATACTCTGAAAGTATTACCTACTCCATTGAATCACCCTGAATATTAGAACGTAGAAGAAGTACATAATATAATAATAATAATAGAACCGTTGTTGTTGTCGCTGAGAAAGTGATTCGGTGCGCTCTAAAAGCGGTCTGCACATGTTTAAACTGTCAACAGACGTTGTTAAATATATTACTGCGATTACAACAAACACATCTAAATGATAATTATAATTTATGAAAGAATAACTAATAGAAAAATATGAAACCAAAAGATGTCTTAGTGGTCCCGTCTCTCCTGGCAGCGATAGAAATAGCAGGTATGAGTTTGATTATTACATTTGTACTACTAATTGAGTTACTATGTTTACTTTTATTGAAAAATTATTGGTTATACAAAAATAAATTATTAAACACACTGTTGAACAGGAGTAATGTATCATGGTGTCTATTTAAAAAAAAATCTATCCAATATACAACACATCACATCATTCAAGCTTTGCTGCTAATATAAAATAAAATAAAATTGTTTGTTTGTTTGCTTAATTAAATTTTTTAACTCTTTAAAAAATGAGAAGTAAGTGGCCAAGAATGTTCTTCAAACGATGACCATGTACTCTGGAAAAACAAACTACACCGTCTCAGGAAAACCTTGTTTTCCCTGGAAATCGAGCAACAATTGCTTCAAGGTGATTGCTTAATGTGCGTGACTTCAAATTTGAGCTAAAAGAGAATTGCTAGTGAGACATCTAGCTCTATTATCCTAAAAACATTCACGTTTTATAAGTATATCAATAAAAGCTTCCGCCTCCACCTGAACTACGTTGAAAATCGTAGGTTGTTTTTTCACTTATAACATTTATGTGGTCATTGAAGTATCTTCAATTTTCGAACAAATCAAAACTTGTTAAAAAATCTACGACATTAGTTAAATAACTTAAGAAATAACTTGTTCATTTCCAAAAGGGCATAGAAGATGTCAACTCGACTGTCACCCACAACTACTGTCGAAATTCAGTAGACCCTGCTGATTGTCACCACGACCTGTCCTGGTGCTTCATCGACGAACAGAACTCTGGGTGGGAGTTCTGCGACTTACCGAGATGTGGTCGGTCTAAAAACACTTGTTATAAAACAATCAGCAACATATATACTTTCCAATGTCTGTTTGTATGTCTATATGTGTGCTAGAACTTTGCGTAACGCTGTTAGTTAGCACTGCAATTCTAAAACAGAAGTGATTATACATGTTGATATGTTTAAAAATCTGTCATTTTTGACGGGTTATCACTAGCAGTCACATAAAAACGGCTGAAACTTTAAACATCTATATCATGCTGCCTTGAGAGCCGTTGTAGTCGAGAAAATATAACACATGAATTAACTTACCTTACAATGATATAATTATAACTTACTTTTAGGTACCGGTTCAATAAGCAGCTGTTCCACTCCTCTTGGCATGGGCACTGGGAAGATAACGGACGATCAAATATCGGCACCTAGCCGCCTCTACGATGCAGCGTCTGCAAAATTTGCTAGATTAAATTCTTCCAATAATAGTTAGTAGTAAATAGTAACTAAATAAAATACGAACTAAATAACAAAACAGTGTGGTTCTGTAACGTGACAAGTCGTGTAATGTAAAATGTAAAAACTTAAAATTCTTCAGAACCCAATCAAACTTTGAAAAATGTTCATCACAGGTGGTCGATATACTATATTACGTAATTGGAAAGTAATTGTTAGGGTTCAATCATAAAAGTTACATTACAGAAATACTTTGAAGCATAGCATAAGCATAGACCTTTGACCTAAGCACTTAGGAGCAGGTATATTAAAAAGTGTCAAACTATAGTGATGATACTGACGTCATGCAACTAAAATCTCTTTAGTAAAGTGCCGACCGGATAGCAGCCCGACTTACGTCGCACATGGTGAAATGGTTAAACACACAGATGATTTGCTATGGAATATTGAGTTTTCCCTTACTTAGCTTGTTCGCCGGTGAAATTGAGGAGAAAAAAACATTTAGTCGAGACTGATTAACGAGTCCGATTCGCAATCGCTAGGTTATAAAATTGAGCATGGCTTTCAATCCCTTCTTAAGTCGGTGAGTTCTATTTTTGCGACTTTTGCGACTATACGAGTATTGATAAAGTCTGATTTCTAACTCAGCGTAAGGTAAAACTGTGTGTGACCTCATAACAAGCACTAGCCGATCCTGTACTCGTATCTTTCCATCAATCTCAAAAAACTCCACCGCATCTCTAAGCTCTACGTCCAGGGTACAAGCAGCTATTACACAACGGGATTTAAAATAATATATTCGCTGGACGGTTACTTGTGGAATGCTTACAGCGAAAATGTCGACGATCCGAATAGGGCATTCGATTTCGAAGGAAACCACGGAGGATACGACATTTCTGTAGCTTACTTTAAAAAACCTATTGTTGTTAGTATTGATTCTGTTTTTTTTTTTCATTTTAATTAAATTTTCTTTGTTAAAATTTTATGTTAAATTCTCATTAATCTATTTTAAACAGGCAAAAATCATAACGCTTGTTCTGATTTCATACTACAATGTACGTATAAATAAAGAACTTAGCTTTTTTTAATATAACAATTTTAATTAAATTGTCAGTTTTATTGGACGGTTCAAAATAGCCACATTTTCTGCTGACTTTCAAGAACAACCTAGATTTTGAGTTAGTGCACTTAAACATTTATTTATTTTTTATTCTCACTAGATTTCGAACTGTTTTATGTTGTTATCAGAAAACCTTCAATTTGGGGTCTTGATTTTTTAATTTCAATATGCCTTAGGTTTTTGACCTAATACGTTAAAATAACAAATCAATAAGCTAACCACAAAACAATAACTAAATATATGGAGTTGATATTTAAAGTTGAAATTAGAAAAAAATTTTTAATGTTACAAATTCATTTGTTACTAGTATAATATGCTGAAGCCATACTTTAATTTTTACAGTTTAAGAATTTAAAACTATGGAAGTTCTTAAATCAGTTTGTTAACTTTAATAAAAGTTGTAAAAAATGTTATCTATGTCTGTCTTTAGCTCAGAATAATGGTATTTGGTTGTTGCATTGCTACTGAATCTGTTGACCTTTTAATAATTCACTGCTATTCAAAGGTTTTTAGTTTAAAATTCAAACAAACTTAAAAAATGACTTTCTAACTTTTTTAGTACATAACATTTTCAAAATTTAACACTTAATTTTGTTTTTTAAAAATTATGCGAATCATATTTATTAATTGAAATACATGTTTGAAATAAAAACTTAAAATTTATTTACTATTGTTCCCATAAGAGAATAATTTCGTTGAGAGCAATAATCAAAACACCAATCATTGGTTTTATATTCGTTCAATTCATTTATATGATCATCGCTAACTATAATTGTTCCATAAAATCATCCAAGATGTTTAGGTTTAACAGGACTGTCTACTGAAAAATTGAATTCCAACTAAAAAACAATACTGTCAAAGTTAGTTTCAATATTTTTTACAATAAACAAAAACTATTCTTATAAGATTCACACAAAAAAAATTTAAAAATCGAGCTTGGCAACTTTAGTATTTTCAACAAACATAATTTTGTTTGTCTCTTTGTCTGTATGTATGTATATGTATGTATGATTGAACTTTACGTAACGCTGTTAGGTAGCACTGAAATCGCAAAATAATATACAATGAAAGTTAAAAAATCCGTCATAATAACGTGTTATAAAAAGGGAATAAAAAATTGCAGAATCAATTGGTGTTGTGATCAGAAAGGAAAATAACATTTGATTGTTAGTTTACTTTTGAAATCTAAACTACTGATATTTCAAAACTATCTTTCTAAAACTCTGATTTGTATGCGACCGATTTTCTGCTGCTAGCGAGAAGTCGCATAAAAAAGGTTTTACAGTATTAAAATGAAATAAATAAGTGAAAGATTTATGAATGAAAAATATTTATACTTATAAAAATACGCGCATTAGCAAAAGTAGAATTTAGAAATTAAATAATTCAAACCTAAATAAACAGAATAGAAATTATTTCCTCCACAAGTATTAATGTTGTCAGAGCACAACAAAATACAATTGGATGATGGAACTGTATATTCCGTAGAATTGCAGCAGTAACATTCTGATTTATTCTTAAAATTAAATAGAAATAAACTAAAAAAAACAAAGACAATTATTTATAACACAAAGTAGCTCATTTCTTGCACTTGATAAGAAAACTATGTTTTATGTTTTAAAACTTAAGAAAGAAGCATTTATTTTCTACAATTTGTTTTATATTTTAAATATAAGTATGTCAATTATATTTTTCATTAACATAATCACAACTAAACAAATAAATAATGTATTTTTGGTTTTGTGGAAATTCTAAATATCAATCTCGTGATCCCGAAATCAAACATTTTATAGCTCAGTTAATACTTTCTGGAATGTCTAACTATTGTGAAAAAGATAACATAATTCTTAGCCATTAATGTTTTTTACATAATATTGTTAATCATTATAACCTTTAAAGCAGCAAACAATAAATTGAATTTTCCACAAAATTGTAGACATTCATTTGCTGATTGAATGTTCAATTTTGTTGCAAGATCTTGAAAAATTGTTCCATAGCATCCAACATATATAGGTTGCAAATTTAAGTCTGGTTAAAGAATCAAAGAAAATGTTTAACTGGTTTCAAAATGTGAAAAACATTTTAGCCATCACAACATGGTTTTGCTTGAACAATCCCGTTTTATCAGAAATCAATTTAGCCCACTAAAACAATAACATGAAAAAGGAAATATTAACGTACTTAATAATGTATGTAAGCTAACGTGGTCCGCAAGTTGCCGACGTGATCTCTATCTATGTAGACGGTGCAATGCATAAACAAGAAGAAAAAAAAATAAAAATTGTTCTTTCAACTTGGTTGATGAAAACAACCAACCGTAACAAATCTTTTTTTTACATTAAACTTTTTTACATTAAACATTTCTCCAACAATACATATTTTTAGTAAATTTTTTCCTAATTTAGTAAAACACTTAAATAACTAAAGTAATAATAAACAAATTAAATAAAAAAATACTTTTCTTTTCGCTACAAAAAATACTTTTTTAGCAAAAAAACATTTATTTTTGTTATATTTTTAAACGTAATAATTTAATTTACTCAACATTATTTTTCATGTAGATTCTTATGTTATTTTATTACTTGAAATTGATTTTAAAAATCAAAATAATTATCGATCAATAACAGATAACAGATTTTTTTTTAATTTCACTAAAATATAACGAGACAATATTTGATTACCTCCGTTAGAACAAACAAATATTGAAAAAACAAATGAATAATGCACAATAATTTTTATTAACACAGCCATTTTGCCACTCAACTGTGGTCAAGACAGTATGTAATGCTGCTATAAATGCTAATAATAATAATAATAATAATAATAATAATAATAATAATAATAATAATAATAATAATAATAATAATAATAATAATAATAATAATAATAATAACAATAATAATAATAATAATAATAATAATAATAATATTAATAATAATAATAATAATAATAATAATAATGATAATGATAATGATAATGATAATGATAATGATAATGATAATGATAATGATAATGATAATGATAATGATAATAATAATAATAATAATAATAATAATAATAATAATAATAATAATAATAATAATAATAATAATAATAATAATAATAATAATAATTATAATAATAATAATAATAATAATAATAATAATAATAATAATAATAATAATAATAATAATAATAAAAGTAATAATAATAATAATAATAATAATAATAATAATAATAATAATAATAATAATAATAATAATAATAATAATAATAATAATAAAAATAATAATAAAAAAAAATAATAATAATAAACATTTTACTTGAAACTTTTAAGAGCTAAATTAATTATTATAATTGCACGACAAAATACATCCGCATACATTATTACAAAATTTTATTTACAACACTCACACAAGCCTGTACAAAACTAGCAAATGCAAATCTTTAAATTTCAGTTTTTGTAATTTTGAAAATTAAACAGGAATTGTTACCTCCATTACAGCAAATAATCATCAATTGAATACACGTATAAACCAAAACTTTTCTCATTAATTTATCCATATCACTTTACAACTGAGTCTGAACAAATTTTCATTTTATAATACAGCTTATTTAAAACTTAACTGTTTTAACGCTATTGTTTAAAAACCCTCGTATTTTAATAACTTAAAAATTTCACTATTAATTGCAACGGCAATTTATCATCTAGCTACAAAAAATTCTGACATAAAAAACCATAAGGTGCATTCCTTAATTAAAGGCTAAGTTATTTTTGTTTATGATTTTATAAGCCACAATGAACAGTGGAGTAACAAACTTGTAAAGTTTTAAAGTTTCGGCTCATAAAGTTTCTGTCTAAAACTAATTTACTAATTAAGACTCTAATCTGTTTTATTTCAAATTTTCTTTTTAAAAACATAACAAATTAGTTTAAAAATTTTCTATGGAAATAATAATTTTTTGTTTTGATATTATTAAGTTTCTGTATCCACATTGTGTGTAAATAAGATAAACAAAATCTAAAAAATTAGAATTAATTGAGGTTCATCATTTTTCATAAATTTTTAAGTTTTAATTGCTTGTTAAATTTTTAGTTTTTAATTAATAATAAACTACAGTTTCAATATAATGAACTTTTTTATTTTAATATATTTTTATTTATAAAATGTTCATTTGAACTCTAATACGCTAGCTCAGTTACACCGCGTTGCCAGAGTTTTCAAAAGTTTTTTTTCCTTTTTTCTTTCTTTTGCTTTCTCGCGTTATCTTTCTTTTATCTGTTTGTTCTTTCTTTCTCTATTTTTTTTCCTCTTCTTTTTTTAATTTTTTTGTTTTTACTCACGTTTATTCCTTTCTTTTTCTTACCTTCTTTTTCCTCTCAATTGCTTTTCCTCCCTTTTCTCTGTTATCTCTCTCTAATTTTGTTTCTCATTTTCTTTTCCCTTCTCTATTTTTTGAAATAAAGAAGTGGCACTTGACCTGTTGAGCAAAAATGTTTGCTCATAAGACGTAAAATACGTTGCATATTTGTTGAAAATTGTTGTAAACTTTGTTAAGAAAATCAAATTTAAGTTTTGTTTTGCAATAACTACACAGGTCTATAAATAAATTGAAAACTGTTTTGGTTTTTTTGCTCAATTCTTATGTTTTAGCGTGTGCTAAATCCAAAAACAAGTAAATTAAAAACGAATTTTTAAAACCAATGCTCTTATATGTAATTAAAACACAAATTTTGCAATCAATTTTTTCTTATATTACTCTTTTATTTTATATTAAAGTCGAAATATCTTAATTATATCGAAATATCGAAATTAATTAAAATTAACTAAATTAATTGACTTATTGTAAAACTAATAATTGAATATTGCATTGTCTTTTATTTTGAGCATGTATGCAAAATTTGAAATAAATCTATCATCAGGAAGTGACTCAAAAATTGATTGCAAGATTTGAAACAGACAGAGAAACAAACAGACAGACAGAGAACCAGAGACGACGAGTTAATAAAAGCATTGGTAATAATAATAAAAATATCATCAAAAAGCATCGAATTTAAATATCTCAACTATTTTCATGAAAATTTCGTACACGCTTGAGAATCGCGGTCAGTGAGTGTGGTTCGTGTTAACTTGGTAAAATAGTCTGCCAGTCGGTTAGCGTTTTGTGGTCAAGAAAACCCTCAAGAAAACCCTCAAGAAAACCCTCAAGAAACTCCTAGATAAAGCCCTCAAGAAAATTAACTAAATTAATTGACTTATTGTAAAACTAATAATTGAATATTGCATTGTCTTCTATTTTGAGCATGTATGCAAAATTTGAAAAAAATCTATCATCAGGAAGTGACTCAAAAATTGATTGCAAGATTTGAAACAGACAGAGAAACAGACAGACAGAGAAACAGAGACGACGAGTTAATAAAAGCATTGGTAATAATGATTTTCATTTTGTCATAAAACGTCACGTTTATTTACAACTTAAGTATATATCTTAAACAAGTTTTCATCTTAAAATACAAGATAAAAAAACTGAACAAATTTCGATTATAACTGTGTAATAAATCTAATTTTTTATTCAAAGTACATTTATTAGTAAGAACTCAACAAATTTCTTTATTTAGAAATACAATGATAGTTATTGTCTGTATACATTTAAAAACAATATTCAAAATAAAACTTTAGCTATTTATTTATGACTCGAAAATAGTCCAAAAATTTTTTATATAATAACCTGACGTTCTGTAATTCTGTTGAGTATTTTTTTTTGTTCTCAGCACAATTAAATACATTGAAATCAGTTGAAAAAATCCAGACAGATTTTTTGTTGAAGACCTGTGCTATCATTGCTTGTATACAGAAACTGCTATCCTGGAATAAATTTATTGGCCATAAAAAGTGATATAAAAAATAAAAGCTTTTTAAAACCTTTTTTATCGTTTTCTTTTTTTGATAAACTTTGTTCAAATTAGTTCAGTGGTTTAGATTTGTATAAAAGACAAACAAACAGACAAACCGTCATTTTTATTTTTTTTATATTAACTTTGCTGTTGTATGCTCTATTGCATGCTTGTTTTAGACGAAACAATTTCGAAATTCAAATTCTACCCACTTCTGGTTATCCGAAATAGCTAAAAATTGTTGTATTTGTTTTTTAAATATTATAGTTTAAATTAAATTTTCAGTTTTATTGGACGGTTCAAAATGACCACGATTTCTACTGACATTCAAGAACAACTTAGATTTTGTGTTGATGTTGTTAAACATTGATTTATTTTTTATTCTCGCTAGATGTCGAACTGTTTTATGTTGTTATCAGAAAACCTGCAATTTGGGCTCCTGATCTTCTAATTTCCATATGCCTTGAATTTGTGACTTATTGCGTGAATAAGTGACCGTAAAAACTTCGTTTATTAAAATCCTTTATATATTTGACATAGAAAAATACTAATTTAATGTATATAATTTTCATGAAGATATAAGTCAATATTTTTCAAAACTACATAAATGAAAAGAAGATATTTTGTGTACAAATTATATCTGCAATTATGAAAAGAAAATTTGATAATCAATAATTTTTATAAAATGACGCTATATTTTATCATAGCGTTCAAGTAAAGAATAAAACATTATTTTGTTTTTTTTTATTGATTATCTCAAAATTAATGTTTGTGCCTTACGAGTTTATGGACCAAGTTTCACATCGATTTAATAACGTGAAAGGGGTTTTTACTCAGAAAAGCGGAGTTAATATAAAGGATACAAAGACAAATCAATTAGCTAAACACAAAACAATAATTTTGAAATTAGTCAAAAAGTTATCGACCAAATTGTACAACATGGTATTTTTTCCTTATTTAAATAAATGCAGTTGATATTTGAAATTAAATTTGTAAAAAAATTTTTAATGTTACAAATTCAATTGTTACTAGTATATGCTGAAGCCATACTTTGATTTTTACAGTTTAAAAATTAAAAACTTCTTGAATCAGTTTAATTTAAAAAAAAAATTGTAAAACTGTTATCTATGTCTGTCTTTAGCTCAGAATAATGGTGCCCATCAGTTTGTAAGTTTTCTAGAAGTATTTATAGTTTTTCAACATTGTTTGGTTGTTGCATTGCTACTGAATCTGTTGGGCTTCTTGAGAATTTACTGAAAAAAAAACAAGAAATTAGAATTAACGTCAAAATTAAAATAAAATAGATCAGTAAAAAATAAAGCTTTTATGCAAACTTTTTATTCCAAAAATGGCGCACAACAAACGCTGTAGTGACTATCACTACTATTGTCAGCAATGTTGCAATTATAGCTCCAACTGTATTTCTAGTTTCCAAATTTGAAATGACTAAAATTGAATTAACAAAACTATTGTAAATAAACTGGGAAATTACTACAAAAAACAAACAAAATTGAATGACCTCATCGGTTGTGTGCAAAAGGTGAATAAACAGCAACAAATTGTATTTATATGCATATGATTGTGAATTAAAAATATTAATGACATGTTAATTATAACAAAGGTTTTTGCAAATATTATAAATTAACTCAACTTTTTCAACTGCTTGCCATGTCTCCGGCCGTGAAACTGGAACTGGAAAAGTTATAGTAGCAGACAATTTGTCAACATTTATGCATTAATATAAAAAAAAACTTATGAAAACAGTTTTATGAAATCGATCAGTTGCATCACTTCCTCGTAATGAGCATTTGACATGACTTCATTGATTCGAAGTAGCCGGTGAAACTCAGCCACATTATTCCTGCAGCCCGCGGGCATGTAGCGGTTGGGTAGTAAACAGCATTCAGTAGGCAAGCATGGCAGTAGGTGTACCACCAGCCTCCCGGGTAGAGAGATGCACAGTTGTGGATGGCTTCTATATCGTTGTCATTATCGTATGTAGTAAATTTCATTCCATTGTGATACCACATTGAATCGCCTTTGGAAACATAACATTTATTTCATTACTACAATGATAACCCGCAAAATAGCAACTTGTTTAAATTATCAACGTGTATATTTGTTAAATTTGGAAAAACATCGGTCGACAGCAAATACGACAAGACTGGCAGCTGCAAAAGTTGTAATCATAAAATTGAAAACATCTGAATATCTGTCAAGTAGTCACCATAACCACTGAGAATGATATAATAAGATTTAATCATGGCAATAATTTTTAAACCAGCAGTTCCAGAATATCCGAATATTGTCAACGTGTATTTGGAGCTAGCCGTGCCAACGAAAAAATTTTGATACTCGGCAAAAGCACTTGCTCTACTATAAGGAAACAGCTCTATTCTAAGACTGTAATTTCGTTTGCTGGTTAAACTGTTTAGGTGGTTATTGCCTGTAAATTACAGATCTATTTTATTTTCAAATTGTTATTGTTTATTCAAATTTCAATTAAGTATGATATACTACCAAGCCAATATTTGCCTTTTATATTTCCAAATCCATTTGCGTAATCCTTCCAATTTCTGTAAAAATCTATCGACCCATCCATCCGCTTTTGAATAACCTAAGTTAAATATTGGAAAAATTGCATAATGATATACATTTTTTAAACTATCAAATATATATATATATATATATATATATATATATATATATATATATATATATATATATATATATATATATATATATATATATATATATATATATATATATATATATATATATATATATATATATATATATATATATATATATATATATATATATATATATATATATATATATATATATATATATATATATATATATATATATATATATATATATATATATATATATATATATATATATATATATATATATATATATATATATATATATATATATATATATATATATATATATATATATATATATATATATATATATATATATATATATATATATATATATATATATATATATATATATATATATATATATATATATATATATATATATATATATATATATATTAACCATGTATTTATTTCCATTTTTTGAAATATAACAGTAGACTGGATAGGTTTGATTATCTATTTTCACCCAATACACTCCACTGTTTTCTGGCTTATTCCCTGGTATGTCATTGCAGTCTTCTTATTCTTTATTTAAATTTTATTATTAACAATTTAATTTTGTTTATTACAAATAAAAAAAACCACTCAACTTACCTCCGTAGTAACACATTGAATTCATCTGTGGAACTACCTTTTAAAAATCAATGAAATAACAAGACCATCATGTATTGTTAAATGTTACAACTAATTTACAATTTGGCTGTTATCTAAACCAACTATTCAGAAAAGAGATTTTGTGTCTTGCCTGATTGTACGATCCAATTTGTCCGTCGTTGGGTTTAGTTAAATTTGCAGCAGGGCAAAATCTATCAATCAGCTCACACGTTCCATTGGATTCCTGGTAATTAAATCCAAAGCAAGCTTGTGCTTGTTTGGCAAGAGGAGTAATTGCAGGAGAACGACGGAGTACAAATGAAAACAACTGCCACGAAACGACGTTGGTGTGATCGGTATAGTTAAATGGATAATATGGAGATTGAATTGTTTCATTGAAGGTAATGTTTTCTCCGTGTCCAATAAATGTGCAGTAACTGGAACATTCAACATCTGATGACGTTATTTTAGTGTGAGTTGGTAACAAAGAACAACTCAATGGTGATTTGGTTTCGTCGTGTAAGAAACATTTTGCAAAGAGTCTTGTGGTTTTTTCGTTCATCGTCAGACACCACAAAAAACTGTTCAGTAGAATCAGTAGTACGTTGAGCAGCTTCATTAATTTGTATTTCAGTTTTTAATTATTTAATTGCCTGAAATGACTTTAAAAGAAATAACGCAGATGAAAAAAAAACAAGTTTGGTTTCTTGTTCTTTGCTGTGCGTTGTCACCAAATGTTTTAAATAAACGTCGAGTTTAAGTGCTTTTTTTTTAAAATGCAGACTCATTGTTACTCCAGCTCAATTTATGGATTTGGTAAGTGTTGTAATGTCCAGTGAAAGAGGTAATCAACAAAACCATTTGTTTGGTCGTTAATCAGATTTGTTAAAGATTGCAATTTATTTTTGAAATTTACGACATTACTTTGTGGTCGAAGTTCATTACAGCGTTGTTAATTTAAAAAAAAACTATACTGATGATGAATAGGGTGATCCGAAAACTTGCCAAAGTTGATTTTAAAGTAATGCGCCTGCCCGTGTATTTGGGCTGTTGTTCAATTCTTTCCTCGATATATATTCTCTATTATTTCTCTAATACATTTTGTGCTCTGCACATCTCCATTGATACGTAATTTCTTTTGTCTCTATGCGCCACACTTTTTTTTGGCTGACCCCGTTCAGGCTAGTTATATATAAAATCGCACTGGAAAGCCAAATGGACGAATTTCAAATTGGCGGAGCGGCCACCTACCGCAGTCGATGTTCTGCAACATTGTGAGAATTCCATCTACCCGCAAATAAATACGCTGCTAAAACTCTTCACCAGCCGAGAGATCCTTCCCAACTTTGCTTAGAATCAAATCTCATCTACGCACCACAATGGGCCAGACAAGACTGAATGGGCTTGCCCAGATGACCATCAATCTCAACCTTTCCATTAATGGAGAAACCGTCATCAACATTTTTTCGCAGAAAAAAACGTTGGCTGAACTTGATATTGTAATTTACTGTTTCAATTAAAATGTTTTATTGTTTGTTAACATTAATTATTACTGTAACTGTCGTTAAGCCTTGACGTTTTTGGGTCGTGCATTTTTCAGAAAACTCCTTGCTAATCATTTTTTTCTCTGTGCCCCCCCTCCTCAAAAATATTTTTGGGCTGCGCCAGTGATGGCGATAATTAATTCAATTCAATTCATTTCATTTATTGAGCACCAACATAAGTATTAAACTTAAACAAAAGAAAATAACCAAAACGACAAGAAAAATATAGTACCAAAATTTCAAGAAAAGAAAAAATCGATTGGTTGAGAAAGAAATAAGGTGCCCAAAAGGTTCGTCCGAAGGGAATTCTTTCCGCTTAATGGATAATGATAACAATAGCTATAATAATTACAATGATACTAAGAAATACGCACTGATTTTCTTATCATATAATATTTGTTTTGATTTTCTTCTAATTTGTATACTAAGCTGTTTTTATATAAAAACCTTTATAATTTAAAAAAAAATTTAATAAATTTTTTTAGTGATTATTAGCAGAAAATAAAAAAAATTTTCTGCAGACCTAAGCAAATTTTGTTAATCTATGAACACACAATAGAAACCGATCGTAACTCAAAAAAGTTATCCTTACAAGAATTCGATAGAACAAAAAAAAAATGATTGTTGATCACAATGAAAAGAAATTGCAAAATTGATTTTTCAAAAACCCAACGATGTGTCGAAACGTTGCAGAAAAATACAAAACAATAATATTATTGACGTTGAAATTCAGAAATTTAAAAATTGTTTCCTGACTTAGTTCTGTCGAAAACCTGTCTCATGACCACAATATTTGACTTTTTGAGTTTGAGTTTGTTTATTCAGTTATCAATACATACATTCAAAATCACAAGAAATACAGAACAAAAAAAACAATAATAATTAAATAGTCATTATAATAGCATGTATGATTGATGAAGTGGTGCTGCATCAGGCCCCTCTGTTTGCAAAGGTTCTGAAAAACTAATCAAAACTAAGAGTTTTTTCCATAAAAGTAAAATAATACTAATAGGGTCTTAATTACATCACAAAAAGCAAATAATAAAAATAGCTTTGCCTATGTCATTAAAGAAGTAGTCCTCTAGAGCGACACCCTCAAGATTGTTCGGCAGAGAAATTTTTTATACTGTATCTGGCCTATAGTAGCTTGTCCTCAGAAAACGGACAAACACGAGAAGCGGACTTATATGCTCTTCAACGCGAGAGTCCCATTTTCTGGAATTTTACAGTACTCTATACAAGAAGACTGCAAACTACAACCCAATATTTTTCACTCACTCATGTTATGGTGCAGTGAGTGGAACAACTAATCAATAAAGTTATTTCTATATCAAGGGTTAACAACTCTTTATTCTGAGCATTTAAATCTGTTGTTTTTAAAAAGCAAGCCAGAAGATCGAGTGATATAGAATTTGTCGGGAATTTTATTGTTGTGACATTCGCATGTACTGGAATTGTTCATCGAACTGTTTTGTTTTTTTAGTTTTAGTGCATTATTTATGGAGGCTTGTTTTTATTTTTTTGTAAATTTATTTTATTTTTTCACTTTTTTATCGTTCAGACGCGTAAGTATATAAAAAAACTCAATTAGTATGCGTATCTGATACCAATTGTAGAAGTTTTTAATTGATTATAAAACAAATTGATTTGAGGTTGTTGTTCTATCATCTGTAATACGACTCTGTGCAATATTTAAAAAAAAGAAAACTGGCTACAAAATTTTTCAAATGAAGAGCAAAAACCTTATATCTTGCAGCAGTAATGTGCACATAGCTATGATGCTGTGCTAGCATAACCATGATGCACAACTGCGCAGTAGCAAAACACTACAGAAATTACATGCTGTGTACACATTTTCTGGGGCCAAATGAAATAATAAAGCACTATAGAATTTCTGGACTGAATAGGGAGCCTACAGATGTTGTATTTGGTTCAAGGGCCATGTTTTTTACCATAAAGGTGAAAAACATAGCTGCATTAAAAAAAAACAAACTTTTTTTAAGTTTAGAAGTAGTCGAACGTTTATGTACTTTTCAATTTTTAAATTTCAAGAAATAATATTACAATTGCAACACTTTTAAAAACGATTTTTAGTGCTTAGTAAAAAAATTCCCGCTTTAAGGTCAACATTGATTAACGAGCCATTAGTACCCAAACATTGCTTCTATGATATATATTTTTCTATTCAGACAAAGTTTTCCGACAAAAACCAGTATAAGTTTAATGTTGATTCAAAAACCTTTTATCGTGAATTTTATTGAATTAACTCACGGTTTATGTTATCAAGCATCTCAAACAAAATTTGTTTAAATGAGTAAAATGGTAAATTCATAAAATAGAAAGCAAACTAATAGTCCTACTTATCAGTGCGTAAGTGCTGTTTCGATCTGTCGAGTTCACTCAGTTCTCGTATGAAAAAATTGTTGGACCGTAGTGCATATAAGAGGAACCTCCAAGCTTGAGATCAACATTTTCAATTCATAGAAAACTTTATTATTCAGCAAGTAAAGTCTCAATTTTTTTATTTGTTATTTAAAAATGAAATCTTTCAGAGAAGAATTGATTGAATTCGCAGAGAATGTATCCGTCAGAGGAGCTTCGAGGATCGTCAAATCGAAGCGACTTTCGTTGAAAATCATGTGGGCATGTGCCATAGTCGTCTGCACCGGAGTACTCGTTTGGCAGTTGAGAACGCTGTTCGCAAGATACAACACGTACCCGTACGAAACCTCGTACGGAGGATTGCAAGCACCCGCGACGTTTCTTTCAATACTGATCTGTACTCTACAACCGATGCTCTCGGAAATCGATTACGACGAATACTTATCTCAAAAAGAGTATTCTGATAAAATTACTAACATTACAAAGTTTATAAATACTTCTCTCGATCAAGGCGTTCTCAAGTCTTTCAGTTTGTCTGATTTCATAGAAAATGCTGTGGCGAAAAGCTATTTGATCTCTTTGCCGAAGTTTGGCAATAAATCTAAAAATTCTATACCGTTTATTACACATTACAAATTATTAGATACAACAGACACCGTGATTGATAACGTGAACTGTTTTTTAGAAAATACTTCTCTTTGGGATCCGGACTACTACACGTGCTACACGCTTCAGGTTTCAAGTCTGTACAACGTCACCATAAAATCTCTTGTCATGATTGTTTTCACGAATACTTTATATACATCACAAGATGATTTTGATTTCAAGACTGCAGGGCTGAATACCAATGGAATTAAAGTTAACCTGGCTTTGCCCGGTATGGTTATCCCCCCTTTCGACGGATTCAATTTTGGCCCCGGAACGGACTCAATGGTCAGGGTCACGATGTATGTAAAAACAAACTTAGACAAGCCGTACGTTTCCGAAGGATGCGAGAGAAAACACTTTTTGGATGAATCAGATACCATACTCTACAGTCAGATGGCCTGTGCATTCCAATGTATTCACATGCAAATTTTCCACACTTGCCTATGCAATAGTCCTCACATGTTTGTTCCAAGAAAACTCCAGAACTTTTAAACGTGTGGCAATACGTCCTTGACTTCAAGAAACATTGAATTGAATTTTTCTTCAAAGGTGAACTTGACTATTAAAGCAATCAGAGAGTGGAACTGTTTTAAAAACGTCACTAGTGAAGTTTTCATCTCTGAATGTATTTCGTCTTGCAGAAAGTCGTGCGCCGATGTTTCTTTCGACAGAGTTATTCACACTTTGTACGAATGGCCGCACATTTCTAATCAGAAGTACTTTTTTGAAAAATTTATCAAACGTTATTTAATTCCAGGAACACAACTTTACTCTTATTACAAAGATTACATAATAAATATAGAAAACTACGACTCTGGAAATATTACTCTAGACGAACTCGATGCTTTCTTCAGTGAAGCCGATAAAATTAGATCTAATTTCTTGCAAGTTCAGTTCTCGATCATACCAAATGAGTCATATTTGGTCACCGATTCGCCGGTTTACACGTGGGAATCTGTACTCAGTATGGTCGGAGGAAGTCTCAGTCTGTGGCTGGGATTGACTTTCATGACGGCAGTAGAATGCTTTGAGTTTCTACTCAACATTATGGGAACTGTAAAAAACATTTTTTTCCCCAGGAAAATACTCTTTATGGCAAAGTAGTCATTTGACAAATAGTCCTGCCTGTTTACTTGCATTATTGAAAGATGCTAGTCAACAAATTTAAATTTTAATAATACTATACAGTTTTGAATAATACAATTACAAGGTTTTCGAAAGAGCAGCTGTTCTTGTAAGCATTTCTGTCTATTATGGATCGATCATGCTATAGATACAATATACTGTCAATTTTTTGCGCTTACAAAATTATTGTATCTACTTAAAAATTAAGTCATGCAGTTGTTTTGATTAATATTAGTAAACAAGTCACCCAAAAGTGTCAAGTTTAGTATCGTTCAAAGAATATTTGTACATGAATTTTTGTCAACGTTAGAATTATCGGCTGTGTTCTTCCTTACGCATCTCAAACAATGAAAAGAAGGAAATGAAATCTGTGAATTTAGTCATTTATAACCAAGTTTTATTTACCAAGACTACTGAAAAATCATAAGCACTTGATTGTTATCAACAACAACGCATTTGCAATAACTAAATAATTGGAACTAAAAATGAATTTTGTCGAAAATCAATTACAAATTGAATAATTATTTCTAGAGACTAGAGATAGCCCGTCAAAATGTCAATTTTTTTAAATGTCAGTTTATTTCATTTTGCAATTGCAGCGTTATGCAAAGCTATAACATACATGCAGATACATATAGACATACATACCTACATACATACATACATACATACATACATACATACATACATACATACATACATACATACATACATACATACATACATACATACATACATACATACATACATACATACATACATACATACATACATACATACATACATACATACATACATACATACATACATACATACATACATACATACATACATACATACATACATACATACATACATACATACATACATACATACATACATACATACATACATACATACATACATACATACATACATACATACATACATACATACATACATACATACATACATACATACATACATACATACATACATACATACATACATACATACATACATACATACATACATACATACATACATACATACATACATACATACATACATACATACATACATACATACATACATACATACATACATACATACATACATACATACATACATACATACATACATACATACATACATACATACATACATACATACATACATACATACATACATACATACATACATACATACATACATACATACATACATACATACATACATACATACATACATACATACATACATACATACATACATACATACATATATACACATACGTACATACATTCGTACATACAAACAGAAATCGGAAATTATGTATGTCCTGGGATCAGTTGCGATGATCCCCAACTTCGCACTGTCACGGCTTTAAATAATATGACCAAAAAAACCTTACCAGTGTTTCGCATTTGAAAGATTTGAAGATGCTAAAGAAGCAAATAGCAATGAAGTAAATAGGTATTAAAAAGCAGACAAAATTAAATTTCTTGGAAATACTACCAAAATCTTACACTAATAATATATAATCAGCAGCGCAGGGGTTTTAACAACTTTAACAAGTAAATTAAAAACGAATTTTTAAAACCAATGCTCTTATATGTAATTAAAACACAAATTTTGCAATCAATTTTTTCTTATATTACTCTTTTATTTTATATTAAAGTCGAAATATCTTAATTATATCGAAATATCGAAATTAATTAAAATTAACTAAATTAATTGACTTATTGTAAAACTAATAATTGAATATTGCATTGTCTTCTATTTTGAGCATGTATGCAAAATTTGAAAAAAATCTATCATTAGGAAGTGACTCAAAAATTGATTGCAAGATTTGAAACAGACAGAGAAACAAACAGACAGACAGAGAACCAGAGACGACGAGTTAATAAAAGCATTGGTAATAATAATAAAAATATCATCAAAAAGCATCGAATTTAAATATCTCAACTATTTTCATGAAAATTTCGTACACGCTTGAGAATCGCGGTCAGTGAGTGTGGTTCGTGTTAACTTGGTAAAATAGTCTGCCAGTCGGTTAGCGTTTTGTGGTCAAGAAAACCCTCAAGAAAACCCTCAAGAAACCCCTAGATAAAGCCCTCAAGAAAATTAACTAAATTAATTGACTTATTGTAAAACTAATAATTGAATATTGCATTGTCTTCTATTTTGAGCATGTATGCAAAATTTGAAAAAAAATCTATCATCAGGAAGTGACTCAAGATTTGAAACAGACAGAGAAACAGACAGACAGAGAAACAGAGACGACGAGTTAATAAAAGCATTGGTAAAAATAGAAAAAATTAAGAATGTTACTGATTGTTGTTGTTGTGAATTATCTAAACAACATCATGTTGCACGACTTCATTGATTCATAAAACCCTCTAAATGGTTTCCAGATGATTCCTACGCCTTCATTAGTAATATGTTGCTCCAAATACAATCCATTCAGATTAACCTCATGGCACGTTTTGTACCACCAGGCCCCCATGTAAGTGATAGCACAATTGCTAGACAGCCAGTCGTTGTCATTGTCAACCGTACTAAATTTCATGCCATTGTGATAAGACAAAGCATTTCCTGTTAAGTGCACAAATTGAAATAATGTTTCAAACAGAAGTTTATAAAGTTAAAAATATGAAACGAATTCGTAAATTCGTAAAAATCATAATCTACTCAGATTCTCATTGCGGTATTGCACAAAAAATCAATTAAAAAAATTAATTTGCTTTCACTATCAAATTAAAAAAATACATAACTGTCATCGTCTTACAATAATGAGCAAACGCAACTTGCCTGCAGTTCCTGAGTGTCCACCAACACTAAGGACATATTTGCTGGAAGGACTGCCAACACTGAAGGTGGTATATTCAGCCCAGACCTTAACTCCGTCAAAGGATTCCAGTTCAACTCGTAATTTATAAGCAAATGTCGATGTTAGCTGATGCAACAAGTCATTTCCTGTTTTAAAACAATAAAACAAAAAATACAATTTTAAATTTTTCACAGATTTATGTTTTGAATAAAATGAGTGTAAAAAAATTATCTGAACCTATCCAATATTCGCCTTTAATGTTTCCGAAACCTTTGGCGTAAGCTGTCCAATTTCTGTAGAAATTAATTGAACCATCCAAGCGACGTTGGAATATCTTTAAGATGTGTTAACCAATATTAAATTAATTGAATTAAAATACTTTATATATGAAAAAATAATCAAAATGTTTACCGTATATTTGGTCCCGGTTGATGATATCTCACAATATACGGGAACGGATAATCCATTTACATCGATCCAATAAACACCACTGTCTTCCGGATCAGTTGCTGGTATATCTCCGCAGTCTCGGAATACTATTAATTGTAAAAGACTATAAACTATAATAAGAAAAAAAAAGAATACTATTAAATTAATATAAAACTTAAAACCCTGTTATTGTTGTAAAACACTTGTATTCTTAAAGATGCACTCAATAAAGGCATCACCTTTTGCAACAACCTTCAATCTTTTCAGAAGAATAAATTATTTAATTTTTAAATCTAATTCTTATGTTAATGTTGGTTTTTTTTCTTACTTAGTCAGCACAACATTGTTTGAACTTTTTTAATATATAATATGTGGCAATACAAATTAATTTCAAAATTTCAACGTACTATTTTATAAAATATGTTTTCTAGATAATTTTGATATAAGATATCTAGTACTAGAAAAAAACATTTTTAATAGTTCGTAAAATGTTAGTTAATTTAGTTTTTTTTATATATTAATACACTTCAGTTATGAAAACATTAAAAAACATTGAAAGAATGTACTTATATTAACCTCCGAAATAGCACATTTTGATTTGAGATGGAATTACCTATACGCAAAACAGTAAGTAGATGTATTTTAATAAACAAAACGTTTTATTTTATTAATACAAAACGTTTTTTAATTATCATAGATGAAACCCCAGTTTTTTTGGCAAATTTAAACAAAACATTTTTACTTACCTCATGATAGCTGCAATTCTCGTTTCCTGCTTTAGAAACATTTGAACCATAAGAAAAAGAATTAAAAATCTCGCAAGAACCTGAAGGAGCTTTAAAATTGAATCCAGTACAGAATGAGTTACTTCCCGACACAGGTACAAAAGCAGGAAGAAATGATAAGTTGAATGAGAATTGATTGTAATCTATACGCTGCCAACTATCAATAAAACTCAAATTGAAAGAAGAAGAAAAATTTTTAGGATTGAATTTTACATTGTTGTCCTTGTTCTGCATAGCACAATGTCGAGAACATTCTCCTTCACTTCTAGCTTTTTTAAAGATATAATATGAAGACAGAGTACGACACAAGTTCTTGATACTGTCGTCGTGGTAGCGACATTTCATGAAATAAAATTCATTTTGTGTACTTATTACTATCTGTCCAGTAGTAGCAAACAAAAACGCAACACTTAGAAAAACTAAGAAACTCATCATTGAAGAAGCAAAAATGGAATTACGCCTCCCCGTGACTGAGCTTTGAACCCACGACACGACGGCAGGATGATAGTATAACTGCTTCCACCACTGTCCTACGAAACCTCTAAAATGCTATAACTTATATTCACAACACAAACAAAAGTCTAACAAAACAAAAATGATATTAGTTTTCTTTACAAAACCATAATAAATTGTCATGGCCTTTAAGTTTTTCAAAAACAATACCAACTGACGTTCATAAAATAATTCCCACAAAAGACGACATCACATAAAGAGTTTTAATATTTTCTATGGAATGTCTTTAATTAATTTTCCGTTGTTATAATTAGGCTCATAATAATTTTGTTATTATCATGAACTAAGTAATCGTTTCCACATAATTTGGCTTTATACATACAAAGACGTGAACAGTAATTTATGACGAGCGTAAAATATTTCTTGCTATTCAGTGGGCAAATGGAAAAAGTAATTATTAACAAAAGGGGCAAGAGTAGAACATTAAAAAACTTATATATATATATATATATATATATATATATATATATATATATATATATATATAAATATATATATATATATATATATATATTTATTTATAAATAATAAATACTATATATAAATATTTGTATATGTATATATTTAATAATAATATTATTGTTATATTTATTTAACGTGCCCTCTAAAAAGAGAAACTTCTCAGAGCACGAGATGAATAGACATTAGATGAACAGTCCTTATGATGAACCGTCCTCTTGATGAATAGTCCTTTGATGAATAGTCCATTGATAAATAGTCCTTGATGAACAGTCTTTTGATGAATTGTGTTTTGATGAGCAGTCCTAAAATCCATGTTTGTAGTTGTTTGAGATAATGACGCTCGTCTCCGATATACGATATGACGAACAGTCGAAAAAATTAAACAGATTCGAAGGTACCGAGGCCGCTGATATGCACCGATATTTGCGAGCTAGAGTAGACATTTTTGGAAAGCTATTATCATTATCTTTCCAGAAATGAAGAATATCCGCATTCACCGATAAAGGCGTTTCTGTGAAATATGTTTCCAGCTCACCAAAACTATAATTAACTACCATTAAATGTCTACACGTTTTCGCAATTGCGAGTGTCATCATCGCCATGTATTATTATAGAAAAAAGTAGTTGAAAGTAGTTAAAAATAGTTAACTATTTTACAGTATTTAACTACTTTAGTTAAACTACCTCTGACAAAAAGTAGTTAACTACATAGTTTAACTACTTAAAAGTAAATGTAACTACAGAAAAGTTTAACTACTTGAAAGTAGTTTGTTGCCCATCACTGCATAATACATGCATACATACATACATACATACATACATACATACATACATACATACATACATACATACATACATACATACATACATACATACATACATACATACATACATACATACATACATACATACATACATACATACATACATACATACATACATACATACATACATACATACATACATACATACATACATACATACATACATACATACATACATACATACATACATACATACATACATACATACATACATACATACATACATACATACATACATACATACATACATACATACATACATACATACATACATACATACATACATACATACATACATACATACATACATACATACATACATACATACATACATACATACATACATACATACATACATACATACATACATACATACATACATACATACATACATACATACATACATACATACATACATACATACATACATACATACATACATACATACATACATACATACATACATACATACATACATACATACATACATACATACATACATACATACATACATACATACATACATACATACATACATACATACATACATACATACATACATACATACATACATACATACATACATACATACATACATACATACATACATACATACATACATACATACATACATACATACATACATACATACATACATACATACATACATACATACATACATACATACATACATACATACATACATACATACATACATACATACATACATACATACATACATACATACATACATACATACATACATACATACATACATACATACATACATACACACAGACAGCTGAAATAATGTATTATGATAGGTAAAAAAATAAATAGTTTATTTCAAACAATTTATATCATTGTTTCACTGTAGTTTCGAGAGAGGTTTAATGAAGCGCATTTTTTGGATCACAAGAAATCTTCAAAATGAACGCAATCCAAATTTTCATGCTCTTGTTAAAAGCATTTTGGACTTTCTCATTTGTTCGTAAGAGGATCTAAAATCAACTCAGACTAAACCGCAGCCGCACGGACTTGGATTTGTCTTGTTGTAAATGCCATTTAAATTAGAGTAAGTGCATCCCTTGTACCACCAGGCTCCACACATCCAAACGGCACAATTTCTGGCATTTAAATCATTATCTCTGTCCAAAGTGGTGAATTGCATTCCGTTGCTGTATGCAAGTGAATCGCCTAAAAGCAAACAATTTACTCTAAACAATAGAAACAGGAGGAAGATCTTGATTCTAAAACAATAAATTTAATTATTTTATTAATTGTTTTTTAACGTCACCAGCAGTTCCAGAATATCCAGATATTGCTATCATGTAATGTAAAGATGGAGGACCGATGTTAAATTGGAGATATTCTGAATAACCGCTCCCTCCATCAGCTGCTCCCACTTCGACTCTCAGTTTATACTTTCTTCGGTTTGTCAAACGGTACAGTAAATAGTTTCCTGAAAAATCACATTGCTTTCTCTATCTTTAGAGGAAACATGGGTATTTATTTAATCATTGCAGACAAAAGAAAAAAAAAGAGTTAAATTAAGATTTATCAGTGAGCATTATATAAAGGCAACGTAAAATTTTTTGCATGACTTTCGAACCTAAGACTTTTAACATTGAAATTGATAATTTCATCATCGTAGCAACACGCCATTATTAATAACCTTATACAACCAACCTGAAGCCAATTAAATATCAAACTTCTTCATATTTTAACAATTTTTAAGGTGATAATTGAAACAAGACTAGTTTTTGACAAACTGCTTTCTACAGCTTCAAGTTATTTATAAATATATACGTTTCCTACCAAGCCAATGTTCTCCTTCTACATCTCCAAATCCATGTTCATATTCCGCCCATCCTCTGTAGAAATCAAGAGATCCATTAAATCGACGCTGAAACACCTGCATGAGTTGAACTTGTTATTTCAATTGCTTTAACTGACTCTGTGCACTAATTTTTACTGACCATGTATTTTTCAGTGCTCGATCTTATGTCACAATAAACAGGATACTTCCAGAAATCTATGTTCATCCAGTAAACGCCGCTATCTCTTGGTCGACTGCCAGGTATGTAGCTACAATCAGTCATGTCCGAAAAAAGATGCCCGGCAATATATAATATATATTTAATTTGTTTAAGAATTTAATTTAAATAAAAACGTTATGAAATCATTTACCTCTAAAGAAACAGGATAAATTTGGTTCAGAAGCCATCTTTAAAAGCAAGAAAAAAAAATCAAGTTAGAGCAGCGGGCAAAAGGAATTAGGAACACCAATATTATTGATTGGGCGTACATTTTGCTGAAACTTGCTAAAAACAAATGCGATTTTTTTTCTGCAAACAACAATTCAAATTCATAATTAGTTGAAATTAAATCATTACAAACATACAATATTAAAATGTTTTACTTTTAGTTAAAAACAAGTTAGGGTAATTTGAAATAAATTAATCATTATGTAAAACTTTATTAGCCATATAACAAAAATCAATAAATACGAAAAAAAAATTATTAGATTTATTGATGTGTTTTTGTGTTATCATATAACATTAATTATTGAAATTATGATTTTGAAAAAAGGTTAATAAAATACTTTAACCATTTTCAGATTATAGTTTTATTTTCGTTTATTAAAAATTTAACAAATGTGCATTTAAAAAATTCAATAAATGCGAATAATCTTTACGTACCAAAATTTTAATTTTCTTTGTTTCAAGGAAGTTTTTTTGTTACGATTCACTCAACTTTAATGCTGAAAACTTTAATATATATAATCTTGCTTTTTAATAGCTTATATAAATATTTTGTTTTATTCTTGCCAGTTTTCTTGATGAAAGTTTAATGTTTATGGACTAGAAATGTTAGTTAATTTGTCCATTCTTGCCTTGATAATGTTGGAGAGAGCGGTTGAACTCAGGTACAATGATGTCTTGCTGCTTTCATCGTGCAAGAAGCACTTTATTCATTATATATCACTATGTTTTATTGCGTATCGTCGGAAAAAATAAAACTAAAAACATTGAAATTCATTACGACATACCTTTTCAAAGAAAGCTAAATAATAAAATTATTTCAAAAATAATGTTGCTAAAAACTTTATTACTGCTTTAATCAGCTTTAATGGGTTTGATAATTAGTATTATTTAAAAAACTATATTTTAGAATTGTTTTCAAGAGAACAATAGAACTACCGTTGCTAAGAAAACATTTGAATTTATATACGTACATCTATATATATAAAAATGAATGTTTGTATATATGTATATATGTATATATGTATTTATGTATGTTAATGTCCTTTATGCATTGCTACACCATTCATCCGATCGTAATGAAATATTCACACAACCTTGAGAGTCAATGAAAATCAAAACTAAAAAAAAATTTTTTGAAATCCGTCACAAAATGAGCGGAGCGGAGCGGGTGAGCGAGCGGGAACTATATATATATGTATGTGCGTATGTATGTGTATATGTATGTATGTGTATGTGCATGTATGTGTGTCTGTGTGTGTGTTTATGTATGTACTAGCGGAGATACCCGGCGTTGCCCAGGTTTTTTGAGGTTTTTCTAATGTTTGTCTCTTTCTCTCCCGTTTCCTTTCCCACCTGCTTTCCCACTCCTGTTAGCTTTTACGTTTTCGGTCGTTTTCCCACTGCCGGTCGCTTTCCCGCTCCCGGTCGCTTTCCCGCTCCCGGTCGTTTTCCCGTCCCGGTCGCTGCCCCGTTCCCGCTCACGTTTGCTCTCCCATTCCCGCTCACGCTTGCTTTTCTGTTCCCGCTCGCTGTCCGTTCCGGGTGCTTTCCCGTTTCTATAATAGACAAACTAACCCACAAACATTCATATATATATATAGTCTTAGCAAATCTATTTTGCGTTTTATAGGCTAACAGAAGTTATGAAAGAATGTAAAAGAGAAAATGAGCGGGAACGGAAACGGGAACGGGAGAGCTACCGTGACCGGGAATGGGAGAGCAAGCATGACCGGGAACGGGAGAGCAAGCGTGAGCGGGAACGGGAAAGCGATCGGAAACGGGAAAGCGACCGGGAACGGGAAAGCGACCGGGAACGGGAAATCGACCGAAAACGGGAAAGCGACCGGGAACGGGAAAGCGACCGGGAACGGGAAAGCGACCGGGAACGGGAAAGCGACCGGGAACGCGGAAAGCGACCGGGAACGCGGAAAGCGACCGGGAACGCGGAAAGCGACTGGAATCGGGAGAGCAAGCTTGGAAGGAAACGCGAGCAAGAGAGAAAATCGATAACAGAACTTCTGAGCGGGAAAGCGACCGGGAGCTGGAAAACGACCGAGAGCGGAAAAGCGACCGGGAACGCTACGAAAACGGGAAAGTGGAGAAGGGAACGGGAGCGAGAGAGACAAACATTAGAAAAACCTCTAAAAACCCCGGGCAACGCCGGGTAACCCCGCTAGTATATATATATATATATAACAATATAAATAAGTATAAATACATTGTATATATATATATATATATATATATATATATATATATATATATATATATATATATATTTATATATATACTAGCAGTGCCCGTAGCGGCTTCGCTCGCATGAAATTAGAGAGTTTGAACCGTGCATCCATAGCAGAGATCATTTTTTTAGGTCTCGGCTCGGCCCGTCGACAAATTAGCTCAGCCCGTTTTAAAAACCCGAACTCCTGGACGGCACAGCCCGTCTGAATTAGGCCCGGCCCATTTTTACAGGCCTAGAAGTTCTATATACTTGATAAAAAACTTTGGCCCGTCCCACCTTGACCTCAGGTTTGGCCCGGCCAAACTGAAGACCCTAAAATCACTAAAATATCTATATACTTGGTGAAAAACCTCGGCCCGTCCCACTTTGATTTAAGGTTTGGCCTGGCCCGTGTGAAGACTCTAAAATAACGGCTTGGCCCGGCCGATGATAAACTGGACTTAGCTACTTTTAACCGGCACGAAACTTCAAAATACTAATTTTTACATTTGTAGCACTTACAGTTTGTGAGTAGCAGTTATTTTAAAATCAAATAACCCTTATTTCCACCCCACATTTGAGGTCCTAGTAACCAAATTTTTAAAAAATGCTAAAACACGTATTTCATTATTTTTGGAGTAGAAACTAAATTCTAATTTTTACTTCTGTAGCATTAACAGTTTTTGAGTAGCAGCTACTTTAAAAACCAAATAACCCAAAAAATGATGAAACACGTATATCTTTTTTTTTTTGAGTAGATACTAAGTATTAATTTTTACATCTGTGGTAATTACAGTTGTTGAGTAGCAGTTACTTTAAAAATCAAATAACCCTATTTTCCACCCCACATTTGAAGTCCTGGAAACCAAATTTCAAAAAATGCTAAAACACCTATTTCATTATTTTTGGAGTAGAAACTAAATACTAATTTTTACTCCTGTAGCATTAACAGTTTTTGAGTAGAAGCTACTTTAAAAACCAGATAATCCAATTTTCCAACCCACATTTGAGGTCCGGGAAACCGAATTTTCAAAAAATGGTGAAACACATATCTTTTTATTTTTCAAAAAGAATCTATATACCAAATTTCAAAATCTCCTCATTTTTGGTTTTCGAGATATACATTGTTTTAGAAAAAAGTTTGTTTTCCACTTTTTTCCCCTCAGGAGCAAAATTTTCAAACATCCTTTCTTAGCGGATGTTTACGCTATAAAGGTAATATAAGTTCAAAATTTCACGTTCCTAAGATGAGGCGTTTGAGCTCGGCGTTGATTATCAGTCAGTCAGTCAGTCAGTCAGTCAGGACATGTTCTTTTATATATATAGATTGTTACGATATCACCAAATCGTATACCGGGCTCAATAGAATGGTTTTGCAGTTTATTGGAAAATAATAAATGAAGTTTTGCTAAGGCTATTTATACCTTAGAATCTCTTGATAAATATTAAATAATTATTGTCCCTAATACAGGTAAGGTTTATCAATAGGAAGTTCATTATGAAACCAGTGTTATAACATTAATACCCCTTTCTTAATTCTGTTCGTCCCGAACAGAATAGTCGCTTTTGCGAAATGCGACTCGGCCACGAACACCAAAATACCTTGATCTTTACTCGTGGCTTTGACCGCAATTCGCAAACAACATGGTCAAGTCTCTTGACCGTTTGATACAGTTTCTTCTAGTTCTTCTTTGGCTCATCAACAGAGTCTTTCTTTGGCTCATCGTCGCCATTTCTGCACGGTTCATCACAGCCTTTTTTGCATGCCTCGTCCTGAACATCTTTGCACGGTTTATCGGAATTTTCTGCTTTTTCTTCTTCCTTCACATCTTTTAGATCTTTCTCAAGAAACTCTTTAAAAAGTTTTTTGAAAATACGTTCCATAAATCCAATAAATCCCTTCATCAAACTGTTACTTGATTTTACCATGACTTTTAGTCTATCTGATCTAGAATCCTCTGTGGATTCATCTGATTTAGAACCCTCGGTATCGTTCTCTGTTCTTGGCTCATCCTTTTCAGAGTGTTTGCTTGCTGCATTGTTATTGTTGTTTTGGAGATGTTCATCGCCGTCATCTTTGTTTTCTTCCAAGCTACAATCGAACGTTTCCTTTTCATATTCCAACTCGGCTCTCTCATCGGTGTCAACTTTCGTATCATCCAGCGGATCTTTCTTCAAATATTCGCCATCGTCTCGCAAATCAATTTCTTTTTGTCAAATTAGTTTCGACGTATTTCTCGATTGGAGTTTCGTCCGTTTTTAAATCTTTAGTTGCTTCATCCGAGTTAGATTCGTCACTAAAATCTGACCGTGAATATTTAGTGCCGTCGTCTGTTATGGAGGCTTCCGTTTCAGAACCGTCGCTGTATGGTAAAAGCCATCGCTGTTATTGCCATTATTAAAATCATCATCATCACTTTCATCCTCATCGTTTTGCATTTCGTTTTCAACATTCTTCTCATCTTCTTTAGTTTTGTTTTCGACGTCCAAACCGACTGTATCACTGACACAATCTTTGCATGGTTCATCTTGAGCATCCTGGCAAGGTTCATTATCACGACCGTCTTTGACAGGCACATCATCATGATCGTCTTTGACAGGCTCATCATCATGACCATCTTTGCATGGTTCATCTTGTACATTCTTGCATGGTTCATCTTAACCGTCCTTTTTGTTTCCGCAATTGTTTGTTTCACCATTGAGGAGTTCAAGAAATTTCTTCCTTTCTTGCTGTGCTGCTCTGTTTTCCTCCGCCATTTTATTCAGCGCCTTCAACAAATCATTTTCTACTTCAAACTCATACTCTTCGGGATCAAACCCATTGTTCTCCAATGACGTCCGGAGGCGGTCCACAACCTCATACTTTCTTCCTTTATCACTGAGCTCTCGTTTTCTAAGTTCCTGCCTCAACTCGATTATCAAGCTCATCCAATGCTTTCAAAACCATTCTTGTATTCTACTTCTGATCACCAATGTTACGATATCACCAAATCGTATACCGGGCTCAATAGAATGGTTTTGCTGTTTATTGGAAAATAATAAATGAAGCTTTGCTAAGGCTATTTATACCTTCAGATCTCTTAATAATGATAAATAATTATTGTCCCTAATAAAGGTAAGGTTTATCAATAGGAAGTTGATTATGAAACCAGTGATATTACATTAATATATATAATCCAGCTTACTAATATTTTTCTGCACTACAAATCAATAACTTTAAAATATAAATTTGTTATTGAAATTGAAATGATTGAAATATAAAATATAAAAATACTTTTGAAAAAATAAAAATTTTTAAACAATAAATTAAACATTGAATTTTGTTGTTGTTTGCATCGTGTTTTAAAAAACAAGTGTTTGGCAAAATTTTTAAAATTAAAAAACACATTAAAAAAATTTAAAATCATTTTTTAAATTAAAAAATTACAAATAAAAAAATAACAACAGTAAAAAAAATTATTTTTAAAAAATGTTTAAACTTAAAAAAAGTGCAAAAAATAAAATAAAAAAAAGAGAGAGAGAGAAACAAATACAAAAAATAAAGAAAAAGAACAAGTGGAAACCTTGTAAAATAACCCGGGCAACACCAGATAACCCTGCTAGTGTATAGATATTTTTACAAAAACTTAGAATAAATATCAAAGTTTTCAATTTTTTATAATTTAACTGTTACCGTTTTTAATTTGTTCAATAGAGCTTCTTAATGGATATAAAATTATACTTCTCAGAAATTTAATAACTAATTATTTAAAAAAAGTTATAGTTGGGTTTTAATATTTTTGGTTTCTAAGCAACTGAAAAAGTTTTTATATCGTTAAAAGTATATTCAACTCAATTATAAAATCCTCAGTTATTTCTATATAGTCCCTCAAAGTTCTCTCAAAGGCCATTTTGTTTGGAAAATTGTTTTTGTTCACAACCGTTTAGGACTTCATCTTTATTATAACGTTGTTTTGTTACGTTTGCATTGCAAGATAGGTTTTGTAAATTATGAAAATTGTATTTTTTGGTAGTAGTTTGTTTTTAAAATTAATTCTTATTGCACACACAAAAATGTAATTAATTTTTGAATGCATGGTAGAAATAGCATAGTTTTGTTAGTAATGTGTGTTTTTTGCAAATATTTTATGCCTGACAATGACTTCAAGTTGAATAAATTATTTTAGCCGTTTATTAAATTGCATTTTGGTTTTTGTTGGCTAAAAAAGCTATTTTTTGCTAATTTATCTATTGTTTGTAAGTTTATATTTACAATAATTATACTGTCGTTTGAAATAATATGAAATTTTATCATTAAGTACTAATAATGTTATTTTTATTAGCAACGTCTTAAAATTAATTAGAAAAGGCAATTTTAAATTAATTTATCATTTTAATATCTTTTGTGCGACCGCGAGCGGAAAAGCGAACGGGAAAGGGAGAGAAAGCGGAAGAGTAAGAAGGAGCAGGAGATATAGCGGGAAAGGTAAAGCTACCGGGAACCAACCGGAAAGCGATCGGGAACGGGAAAGCGACCGGCAGCAGGAGACCAAGCGGGGAAAGAAACGGTAGCGAGAGAGAAAAACAATAGAAAAAAACGTCTGAAAACCCTTGGCTGGGCAATGCCGGGCACCCGTTTGTTTTGAGTAAATTTATCATGTTATTATTTCTTGTGGTAATTGTTTGTACAAAAATGTTTTATTATCAGTTAATAAAAATACTTTTAAAACACTCAGTTTAATTGAGAAAATTTTCAAAAAACTTTGTTAAATTGTTCTTAAAGCATTTTATCTTTTGAAATTACTGTTTTTTTGCTAAGAGTTTGAGCATTGTCAGACGCAGAAGTAATTTATTAACTTTTATAATAGTTTTCTAAACCAGATGTTTTAAGACTGATATGACTGTATGTAGGAAGCACTCAAGTAGTTCATGTCGTGGATGATAAATTAGAATTTTGAACTGCCCCTTATTATTTAGCCAGGCTCGGGACTGGCTCGAATTTAGCGAGGTGGAGTTTATCAAGTAAATACGTAATAACCGTCTACATAAGTTCTACTAAAGCTAATTACACGACAAAAAAAATAAATGTTCATTTAATTTTATTAATAAAAACATAGAATTGAACAAAAGCAATGTTACTGTATTTTAAAGTTATTTTTAGTTGTTTTACTTCATTTGAATAACAATCAGAAATTAACATATCCAGAAAACTGAAACTCATCATTAGTCATTGTTCACGTTCATTTCGCATAGAACGCAGTATTTAGCGTAGCATTTGTCATTGTTCCAGCCGTAGTTCATAGACGATAAGAGCATAACGCAGGCATCAGTGCTGAGATAGTTTGGCTCACTGGCATACCAGAATGTGAACGTCATCGGCAGATATGTGGAGTCATCAAATGGATGCCAGACAAACACAGCGCTGTTCGGAGTTTCTTGGAAGCCGGCAGTCCAAATCCCCCAGCAATCTGAAGCCAGTGGGTTTACTGATAATATAAAAAAAAAACTATTTTGCTGAGCATGTTTAGAAGCATTATAATTGATAAATCTGTTGTGTTAGATCATTTCATTCCATTGGTTTTTTTCACTCTAAAGAACAATGAACAAAAACCTTTGGGAAAACAAAAAGCAACAGCTTTAGTTCTAGTTCTACAAAGAAGAGACAAGTATTAACAAAAACATAAAATATCTGCCAATGCAAAAACTTCAGTTGATGAATATGTGGACATGCTTTATTCTAGGTTTAAAGTAACTTTAATAAACAAAAAAAAGTTGTTAGATGTCATGTTTGCTAAATTTGAGGGCGGGAAAAATTTAATTTGAAAAAACCTCAGCGAAACAGTTATTTGTAATAAAACCGATTAAAAATAATTAATTAGAAACAGCACAGCTCCACATAAAAAAATGATTGTCTCAAAAAAAAATCTTTGTGATTCTTTGTAACGCTTCAGAAAGTGATGCCACAACCTAAAACTATGTTTATCAGCGATTAAATAAAATGTAAATTTAAATAAAATAAATTTAACTTTGATATGTATTTAATGCTTAAGTTTTTTATATTTAGAATAGCTACAACATATATAAAAACTATTCACGTGATCAATAAACTATCATAAAACTATAGAAAACTTGTTTTGTGGAAATCCAAGTAATTGCGTAGTGCCATAGTCTCTTGTGAAGAGTTTATCATAGCAAGATAACCTTTATTCGCAACTGGCTGTTGGGTTTAAAAACGAAAAGTTATCAATTTAGTTGTTGTTGTTTAAGAAATAGAATTCTAAACCACGAATAACTTTATTTAACCTTTACTTACTCGTCGATTCATTATTACAGGACAACGAAAAACATCCATTTACAGGTGCCTATGCGGACGCTGATGACGCCGGCGGGATTCGAACCACTTACTCTAGGGTCCACAGGTGAATGCTTTGCCACCCAGCGAGCGCACTAATATTAAATGTAATACTGTATGTTGAAGTTAAAATTAAACATTGTACGTCGCGTGTTTTGTGATGTAAAGAGTTTATAGAAAAATATGACAAAAATATTTTTGCCAATTGTTAGCATTTTATTTTACAATTGTCACAAACAATTTTAAAGAGAAAACGGTTGATAGCAAAACTCACCGCAACTTGATTGCAGTGCTTTCTGGCAGATGTCCAGTCTCATTTATCAACTTCAAAGCGATAGCAGTTTTCAGCTAGCGGCAGGTATGTAAATTGATAGCTACATGCATCCTAAAAAAAAACTTTTATAACTTAATTGTTTAAATTAAATATATTCAAAATATTAAAGACAAGTTTTTAAAACAAACCTGTTTGCTGGAATGCTGTGCAGTTGCTTTCATTAGATTTTTTCGGTATTAAAGGATCCCAAAGTACCAAAAGTTCACATTTCTTTGTTACTTTAGTGTATTGAAATCTTCTACATTTGAATTCTGAAGGGACGATGCACAACAGAGCACATTGTATTCTTGAACTAGTTTCAAAGGTTTTGTTTTGCTGTTCCGTGATGCAGAAAGGAGAAAACTGTATTATGCTAGTGAATTTCTTGGTAATAAGCAGCGGTCTATAAACCGATGTTACTGAAACTAACAAAACTAAGAAACTACTTAGCAAGCTTTTCAGGATTTTATGCAGCATGTTTGACGCAAACACTATTTCAGTTAAAGCAAAAACAAAAATAATTTTCAAGTTAAAATTACAAATATTTCAACTGTACAAGCCAACAAAAACAATTCTTTAATTTTCTCTTATTTAAACATGTTTTAAATAGTAATTATGCTATTAATTGCTCTCAATACAAAAGTTCAAGCTCTTATATCAAATGTTCAAGACAATCGAGGGGTCACGTCTTACATCAATAAATCTTTTGTTTTTGTTTCATAAGCAAATTGAATAGAAAAGCTTAAACAAAAACAAAATAACTTGATGAGCTACTATAGAGCTGTTTTGCAATTACTTTACTATTTAGATAAATTGTTTTCAGTTGTTTACAAAACATTCATTTGAATATGTTTAATAGTATAGAGTTTAATTTATGCAACTGGTATTTGGATTATTGAATATTTATTATATAACAAATGTAACCGTCGACACTAATCACACTACATATTTTAACATTATGCAACAAATCGTAGATTAAAGTTTTAAACCATTTTTAAATGACTCGTTGAATGTTTAAAATGATGAAAATACTTAAAGCCAGATTGGGTCGGCTAAATTTTCTAATTTTAAATTTTAAAAGTAGAAGTAATATCGATTTTTTCTATGCAAGAGAGGCTTTTTAAACTATGACTCTATTGTTTTCATGATAATTATATTACTGTTAAAAGTAATTTGTTCTCGATGTAATTATTTTAAAATTGTAGTTTCGTTATTTTTTGCTATTTTGAACGCAAATTTAATCATTATTTGTACCTAGCTAGCTCAAATTTTATTATGTACACTTAAATATTATTTTCAAGTGTTCAGTACATTTGTATACAAACCTTGTTTTTTTTTTTAAATTTGTATTTTTATTATTTTTCATTTTTAGTGTTTAATTTTTTTTTTAAACTTTTCTTTGAATTTAAAAATAGATTATTGTATCGTCAATGGATGTTTCCAGGGATAAATTTTTTTATAATTATTAGTAGTGAGTTGAAAAAGCTTTAGACAATCGGATGAAACATATAACAAAACAATTTATTATAAACGTTATAAAATAGAGAAGGTTCATAAAAAAGCAACTAAAATATTTAAAGGCTGTAGGAATTAAATTAGACCATTTTGTGTTCTTTTACAGGTAAACTCTTGAACATTCTGCTTCTTTTGAAAAACTTGACTGTAAAATTTAAATAAAAAACTGTTTTACTATTAGTTTAAATAGCAGTATTTTCTTGTGAAGTGGTTATCATAGCAAGAGAAGTTTCCTTCTCACCAGGCTGTGTTCAATATGGAAACAAAAACATTGTTAAGTTTTTAGTTGTCTATAAAATTAGATGATGTTATACCAAAATATCTAAAAATTAATTTTTCTCTCTTAATAATAATAATAATTTAATCATTTGATTAGGCGCTCCCTTATCGACAAAGTCTATTACGGGAGCGCCATTTTTAGAGGGAAGGTACTTGCAAACGCATCCATTTATAGGCGCCTACCCCTTTAGCAAATGCGAGTGAACTCCTTGCTTAAGGGAGTTACGCTGGTGACGCCGGCGATGTTTGAACTGCCGACCTAACGATTGACAGGCGAACGCTCTACCGCTCTGCCACCAGCGCCTTATTTATTAGTTCACAGGAAGTTTAAGACTTTTGTTGAAAAAATCATGTCTACTGTTTTATAAATCGTAACGTAGTTGCTGACGTGAACATTATTGTGACCATTTTTTGGTCGGGTTTGCGGAACGATTATTATTGGACAGTTATGGCTATGTTTTGGCTATAAGCTAGGCAATCGCTTGTCCAGAATGTCATTAATGATCCTCTCTCGTCTACGAACTTTTTAGATTCTGACTTTCGATCGATTGCAGTTCAGTAAAAGATGTCATTTTACAATGCCGGTGTTTGGTCTATTTTAAACAGTTATGGCGTGCGTGACACTAACCATGAATGATTTACTGTAATATGATTCCAATTTTCAGTTGAACAAAAACTAAAAAGTTAGACTTACTAGCAGATTAAAATGTTTTAAAAGTTTCAATTAATATCTTATAAATAACAAACACAAATTGTTTATACGTAATATAATGCAAAAACCACTTATACAAATATTTCTATATTAAAACTTAAAGCAAACTGATTGCAGTACTTGGTCACATCTGTCCAGTTCCATTTATTGGTTTCAAAACGGTAGCAGCTTTCGGCTAGTGGCAGCTACGTAAATTCATAACTACATACATCTTGGAAAAATCAATTCAATAAATTTTATTGTTTAAGTTCAATGAATTACATAAATAAAGCAGATAATGTCAAAAAATCCTGTTTGCTGAAAAGCTGAGCAATCACTTTTATTAAATATTTTTGGAATTACAGGATCCCAAAGTACTAGCAGTTTACATGTCTTCGTAATTTTAGTGTATTGAAATCTTTGATATTTAAAGCCAAACGTGATCAAACACATCGAAGCACATTTCAATCTGGAACTTGTTTCAAACGTTCTGTTTTGTTCTTCCGTGATACAAAAAGGAGAAAAGTGAATTTCGTTACTAAACTTTGTATTACTAACCAACGCTCCATAAACAGAGACCAGTAAAACAAAAAAAACTAAATATAATATAAGCAGGATTTTCCTGATTAAAAACTGTTTAAATTGTGAATAAAATTCAAAATTTTAAATGAATATTTTAAATATTTAAAATGAAAGAATCAATGGGAACGTTTTATTCTATTTAGTTTTGTTCTTATTGAAACATGTTTTGCATAAATTGTTTCATTTATAAAATTAATAGTTTTTACAAAACGCTAACTACAAATTTGTAATTTTTAAATGCTTTCGACAGTTAGTAGCGACTTTCATTAGCAAGCCATCATATAAGCATTTGTTTTTCTAAGCAAATATTCTATGAAACTTTAATGAAAACATGCATTAAAGAAGTCGAAAATTATTTATAATGCCAGTAGACCAGAACATTAAAAAAAATTTGTATTCGGGATAATAAATATGAGAAACCATTAGACGATTTGTGCTTTTACACGTGTTTTTTTCGGTTTTGTTAGAGCATTGCTAAATGGGATGATGCATGGACAAGCTAATTTTTTTACTGCCAAAGAACAATTTTTAGCGCATCAGAAAAACGTTGTTTTAAGGCTTTGTTTGTAAATTTATGAAAACAATTAAAATATTTATAGAAATGTACACAGAACTATTCCATTGCTGAATAATTTTGTATATTTTTTAAATTTTCTAAACGCTGGCTAACTAAAATGGTTAAATATTGTTTCAAATCAAGCAGCAAAAAAAAACAAAAATTAAAAAAGTTAAGTTTATTTAGCAGATAATTATTATTAAAGCTTCATAGAATCTACTTTCAATCAATTGAAACCAATTGTCGATTACGTATGTCAATTGTGAGACAGCCAATCGCGTATCAAAGACCGTTTGCTTATTTTCATATTATCTGTAATAGGACTCAAACATGACTTCACAGCTTAAGCAGAAGTAAGCAAGTAGTAGGCAAGTCACATACTGTCGAAAGTTGATAGGGCACTCGCTTGAAAGATCCGTCAACTGATGAAATTTTGTGTTTGATTTGCATCGTAATTTAAGTTAATATTTCACGTCAAAAGATGCAATCGTTATTTTGTTTACCACAGTATTTTGTAAGCTGCATTATAAACGCTTGTTATATTGTGTGGACTAAGTTTAAACATTGTTTTTTTTGTTTGAAAACAATACAATAGTACTTTATGTGTTTTAAACTATGTCAAACTATAATGTACCTGTATTGCATTGTGATGTCAATCAACTAAACGTTTGATTTAAAGTGAATACTATTTTTGGTCTAACTACTTAACACAGTATAATGCTGTGAGCACAAGTGGTCTAACCATTAGCGCTTCTGGTCTAGCAGCATCTGTCACTAAGCACATGTGGGCTAACCACTAATTTGCTCAATAATTCACTTAATGTGATGATTTAGAAAAAAATAGAGAGCTATCTGGGTGTGGCAAGTTAATATTAATTAAATGTCCATTTCGAAATTTGCGCAGAACAGTGATATATTGGTTAAAATACAAAATACTGATTATCTCAGAACTTTAGAAAATGCGGTTAGCCCGCATGTCCTCAAAGCCATCCAAATATTCTGTCCGGTTCCGCTAAAGAGCTGCTCGTTTGCTAGGGACACGCGATGCCGATGCAGAAAGATATTTTCTTACAAGTGTAACTAGGCTTGCGACATGAAATTTGTTGAAGTCAAACCAAATATATGAATTTTCTGTGATAAACAATTTTTTCATTGATAAGTTTAAACATTACTTAGAAGTACGAGAAATATTCAAATAACGTTTTTTGGTTTGTGAGTAAATACCATTAAATTTAGTTTAAAAATTCCTTGAATTTACAATGAATTGAATTCAGATGACATTATTTTAGCGGCGATCGTAACATACATAAATAAATAAAAAAACATAAATAATAAATTCGAGACGCTATGAATGATACGCAATCTTCAGATTTATTATTAATTTAATAACATTGGTCAAAATCAATTGAATAATGTAATGTTTTCCAATATAAAGCTATGCTGAAAGTTTCAGCTTCCTAGCTAGTCAAAAAGCTGGTTAAATTTTACTTGTTAGACTTGCGTGAAGAGAAAGCCACAAACAAATAAACAAGCAGAGATTGCAAGTTGAATAAAAGTATGTAACAAATAAAGAAAAATTTTTCAACACAAACTTTTTTTAATTGAATCATGTATTGTCATCTAATATAAAGCTATGCTGAAAGTTTCAGCTTCCTAGCTAGTCAAAAAATGGTTACATTTTACTTGCAAGATTTGCGTATAGAGTAAGACCACACAAACAGAGATTGTAACCTAACTAAAAGTTTGTAATAATAATAATAAAAAGCAAAATGATTTAAAAAACAAGTAAATTAAAAACGAATTTTTAAAACCAATGCTCTTATATGTAATTAAAACACAAATTTTGCAATCAATTTTTTCTTATATTACTCTTTTATTTTATATTAAAGTCGAAATATCTTAATTATATCGAAATATCGAAATTAATTAAAATTAACTAAATTAATAGACTTATTGTAAAACTAATAATTGAATATTGCATTGTCTTCTATTTTGAGCATGTATGCAAAATTTGAAAAAAATCTATCATCAGGAAGTGACTCAAAAATTGATTGCAAGATTTGAAACAGACAGAGAAACATACAGACAGAGAAAGAGACAGACAGAGAAACAGACAGACAGAGAAACAGAGACGACGAGTTAATAAAAGCATTGGTAAAAAATGTTGCGTTCTTTCACGTTTTGTACTAACAATTGATAGCTAATGATACCAGAAAATCAAACTAATTACCGGATAATAATTAGTCATCGTTTATTTTCATTTCGCAGAACAGGCAGCATTTAGTAAAACATTTGTTATTGTTCCAGGTGTAATTCAAAGCCCAATACATCATGAAGGACGCATCGGTTGCAAGATAGTTGGGCTCCGACGGATACCAGAACGTGTATCCAATCGGCAGATATGTAAAGTCACCAAATGGATGCCAAACAAAAAATGCTGCTGTTTAGAGTTTTCTGGACGAGAGCAATCCAGATTCCAAGACAGTTTAAAGTCAGTGGGTTTACTGGTAGCAATACACAACAACAATTATGTTTAGTCAACGTGTTATACAAAATCTATTAAATAATAATGTTTATTTTCAACAGCTTGAAGCCAGGAGATTTAAATAATTACTCACTGAAAATATAGTTTAAATGCTTACGTTTTGGTTATTACGCAACGTGGTGGTCAGGTTTGAAACAATTTATATTCAATTTACCTATTAAATTTTGTGTTTTTGTCAATCTGCGAATTAGTTTTGAGACAAAACAATTGATAAAATAATAGAAAAAATTTAAAAAAAGAAGCAACTTTAAAAATAAAAGCTTTTGTATTGTCAAAAACCTGCCAAAAAGTAGAACATAACTTCTGATCACACCTTTTATATTTACAGAAATGTTGCTTCAGGATTGTTTTCTTGTGGTACTTGTAGATGTGTGATATATGATGGAGGTAATTTATTCTTTCTGTCATAATTGGTAATTTTTAAAAACAATCCTAAAGCAACTTTCCTCTTAATATAAAAGGTATGATCAGAAGTTATTTTCTACTTTTTGGCAGATTGCTAAAATGTATTCAAATTTTTTTACATCCACTTTTAAAATAGAGAAGCATAACTGGATTCACCAGTTCATGTGCAACGTTAATGACAATTGTTTCTGTATAATCTGAGTCGTCGATTCGTCGGTAGACAATTTTTTCTGGAGCATAAGCAATAAAATGAGTTATTATTCTGTCTCCAGGATTTCTGTGAATAAAGAACTTGAGCTGCTAGACCCTCACCTTTTTAATTGCTCGATACTTATAAAACAACTTCTACCGGATAAGTTGTACTTTGTTTTATTTTCATTACTAGAAGTACCTCATCAAAAATGACGTTTTTCTTTTGTTTTTATCAAACTGTCAGATGTTAAATCAGTGGTCTCAAACACTATTTTGTGGCCCCCTCTTGATATTAAAATTCAATTAAAGTGCGGTCCACGTTTGCAATAACGAAGAAAATTAAAATAAAATTGTTTAAAATAATTTTAAAACTATATTTGAAAATATTTTTTAATTTTAATATTTCTCTCCTTTTACTTAAAAATGTAGCTCTGGTTTTGTTTTTATGCCTATTTTTCAGTTTTCTATATTATTTGACGAATTAATTCGAATTGTTTTCTAAAAGACACTCTCTTTCTTTTGCAACCGAATAAATTAGTAAATGTGAGAATTTTAAAATGTTTAGAACAAGCTAATTAAAGAACAATTGTCAAGTATTCATTGACAACTTCAGGACAAGCCCGGTTTCCCAGCTAGTAAATAATTAAACTATAAATATATCATTAATTTTTTTTTCTTTCCACCAAGTTTCCGCCATGCTTTTCTCAAAGCCTCCCAAAAAGAGAAAAATTACAAATGAGAAAAAAAATTCTATAAAAGTGGGAAACTGAATAATTTGATACACAAACATGTCTAATTTGTACTAAGTTGCGGTGCACAAAAAATACAACATCAGGCGTCATTGACCGTTATGGAATATGCAAAATACAGAAGTGAGAAGATAGGATCAGCAGTCGTAAAACATGTCTATCAAGGCATTAAAATTATTCAAAAAAACATGAAAAAACTGAGATGTAGAAGTCGAACCCAGCTATATAATGAGTAAAAGGATTGTTCAGGTGAAAAAAACCATTCACAGATGGCAAGTTTATAAAAAAAGTTTGTGTTACAGACTATAAATATTGTCTCTTCAAAAAAAAGGGTCAGTTTAGTAACATCAGTTTTTCAGGAATACTGGCATAGCGCCCTATAGTTGCTGGCAAGTAACATATACAATCTACAAATTTCCTAAAATTTCCGTGCGTACTCAGTCACTCTTGATAAGAGCACAAACATCAATGTCACGTGGTGTGGATGACAGTTTAGAAGTGATAGAAGAGTTGCTCACAGTCAGGGCTGAATTATCAAACGGACCTACTGGGCCAAGCCTAGGGAACCAAAGACCGAGAGCATCCTAGAGTTGTTTTGCCGCAATTACTATAATTGTCCCCCAATGACTCTGAAGGTTGTGTGAAAATTCCATTATAATCGGATGAATAGTGTAGCAATGCATACAAAACATACAGACAATCATTTATATATATATAACAATTAGCACAGTCGAACTTTTTTCAAATACGGCCGACCTGAAACTTTTTCTAGAAGGTGTTTCAAAGCAAATGGAAAAACTGATCTGGTCCATCGTTCAAAGTTCAATTTAGGTACCTGTTTTCAAAAAAAATTTTATAAAAAAAGAGTTGTGTACTAGCAACTTTTCCTGATTTCAAACATTCCTTGCTGCAAATTCAATTCCATATTGAAAAATAACTCAGGTTGTCTAACAAACCAATCTCCAAACTTTACACATTTCTTCAAGTTGCTGCATCTCAACGTTCTTCTACACGTGATGTCAACGAGTTACGAATGTGTGATATTTCAAAATCTATGGAGAAAAATGTCAATCCGTAGCATTTTATTGTCAAGGAAAAATTTAAACTCTGTACAATTATTTTTAAACAACCAGGTGGTTTCCTAAATTTGTCAAGCAGAAAATACTTGTGTTTTTTCTAAAATCCGTTAGATGAAGCACTTTTTCATTTCTCTTATTTTTTATCAGTTTAATGTTTTAACTAGAAATGTAAATATTATATTGAAATTTGGTACCTAGATTCTTCCTAAAAATTAAAAAGATACGTATGTCACCATATTTAAACAATTTGGTTTCCAGGACCTCAAATGCGGGGTAGAAAATAGGGTTATTTGTTTTCTAGAATAACTGCTACTCAAAAACTGTAAGTGATACACATGTGAAAATTGGTATTTAGTCTCTACTCAAAAAATAAAGATATACATATTTTATCAATTTGTAATAATTTGGTTTCCAGGACCTCAAATGTGGGGTTTAAAAAATAATTTGATTAAAAACTCCAAAAACTAAAATTGTTAAAGTTTTGCAATTTAGAACCGAGATTACTTTTACAAAATAACAAATTGCATGTTTTATTAATTTTTGAAAATTTTGATTCCAGGACTTCAAATGTGGGGTTGAAAACAGGGTTTTATTTTTTTTAGAAAAACTGCGACTCTGAAAATAAAAATACTACAGATATACAAATTATTAACTATATACTACTTAAAAGATAAAGTTACAAATGTTTTTCAATTTTTTTTGTTCTGGCTTCCAGGACTACAAATGTAAAGCGGAGAAAAAAATTATATTTGCTTGAAAACTCAATAACTGAAAATGTAAAAACATTAAATTAAATATTTTTTATAATTATAAGATACGTGTCCGTTATTTTTCAAAAAAATAGTTTCCAAGCTTTGAGGTTATGTACCGTTAAAATTGGTGGTGTCCAGGCTTCGACTTTTTTGCTTATGAAACGGGCAGGACAGTTCGAGCCTAAATAACAAGCCAGGCCTAAAATTGTCTGTCTATGAAATAAGCCGGACCGGGTCTAAAAAAATCCGTGTAGGGCACTATGGATTAGAGTGATGCACGGACCCGCCAGGCAGTGATTTTAGGATCTTCAGACCAGATGGGCCAAACCTGAAGTAAAGGTGCGACGGGCCGAGATTTTTCGCCAAGTATATAGAAATATTAGGTCTGTAAAAACGGGTCAGGCCTAAATTAGATGGGCCGTGCCGGGCCTGAAATTTTGGCTTATGAAACGGGCCGGGTCAAGTTGTCGACGGACCGGACCGAGTTGGGCCGTAAAAAATCGCCCCGTGCAGTACGCTACTGTGGATGCGTATTCTCTTTTTCAAGCGAGCGAAGCCGCGACAAGAATGCTAAATATAAATTTTATTTGTTTAAATAATTATTTGTTTTAAATTTTATTTATCTTTATTTAATTTTTTTTAAATTTAGTGTTAGTATTTTATAAAGTTTTTGCATACATCTAATTGACCACCATATTCTATAAAACATTATTTGAACATAAAAAATATGTCTATAATTTTAAACTAAATTCACCCGGTAATACACCCGTCACCAACGTAACAGAGATAAATAAAGAAAGAAAAAGAGAGAGAGAGAGAGAGAGAGAGAGAGAGAGAGAGAGAGAGAAAGAGAGAAAGAGAGAGAAAGAGAACTCGCATATTTCTTTTATTTATTTTAATTATTTATTTATTCAATAAATAAATAAATAAATAAAGAAAAAAATTTAAATATTATATATATTTATATCTTAATATGAATGACGACGAAGATCTTGTGTCGAGAAAACGGCTTCTATATAAACAAAGGCTAAAAAAATCCGTCATTATTTCCGGGCTACTTCTAGTTATTGATAATGTTTGAAGGCTTTTAAAAAAGAGTTTTCAGTAATAAAAAGAACTCAGCATTTTTGCTGTAGAAAATGTAATTGCTAACGGAAGGTCGATAACTTCATTAAAAGTTTTTCTTTCCAAATGTTCAGGACTCAGTAACCTGCACAATTTTTTACTTATCAATTGAAGTAAAGCATCGTTTCAGAACGTTGTTTTTTACATTTGCAAAATTAAATATTACAAGCGATAACGCATAATGATATACATTTTTTAAAGTATCAAATAAATTTTTTAAAGTATCAAATAAATTTTTTAACCATGTATTAAGTTCCATTTTTTAAAATATAACAGTAGACTGGATAGGTTTGATTATTTATTTTCACCCAATACACTCCACTGTTTTCTGGCTCATTTCCTGGTATGTCGTTGCAGTTTTCATATTGTTTATTTAAATATTATTATTAATTTAATTTTGTTTATTACAAAATTAATAAAAAAAATAAAAACTTACATTTGTTTATTCTAAAATGCTATGTGAATTTACAGAACAAAAAACAACCTGGTCAGAAACATAATCACAAATTTGTGACAAAACAACCACACGATCAAGTGTGCCTAAAATCAACTGAGAATCCTATCGTGAAAAATAACACTGACAATTTCAAGTAGTTAACAAGTTCTTGAACAAAAAACTAAGACTAAATGATAAGAAAAGGTTACGTAAGTGTAATAACTATCAACAAAATAAAAACATCATCAGAAACTGCAAACTGAAATTCAATTTTTCTTACTTATTCGCGCTGTCGTGTTTTAGAACTATGGATCAACAATAATATGTTTGTACTTAATTTCATTGGAACAACTTTCTCTTTTGCTAACAATACGACTCCTTAAAACAAAATCTACATGTACCACAAGTTGGTTGAGTGCATGAACGACTGATACAAAAAAAAACATTTTTCAGCTTCGCATGCATTCTGGAGACTAAAGATTTGATCGCAGCAATTGCGTCGAAGACAAAATCTTGTTTGTTCCTTTTGTGCCTCTCATAAATAAAAGCGTGGTGAGCAATCGATGCGATCGTAGGAGTGTAAAAGAAATGGTCGCACGCTTTTGTTTTATTTTGTTTTGTTTTTTTAAAACATTTTAAAAAATTGTGCCTTTAATTTTCAATTTTTTTAATATCAGCTTTTTTTTAAATTTGTGAATTTTTATTTTTTACATCACTTCATCAATTATATTACTATTATTAAATTATTAATTAATTTTAAAAATTAATATTATTGATTAATTGATTGGTTATCAAGAAGGTTGCCTTTTTTTATCATTTGTATTGAAAACATTTGTCAGCTATGTATATTGCATGTATTATTTTAAAGTAGAATTAAGACATTTTAAATATAATTGTGTTAATGTATCCAAAACATAACTATATTTTAATTTTTCACTGGGTAGTGGGACAAAATGTAATAACAAAGTTATAAAATTTAACGATATGTAGCTATAGAAAATCGTGTAAAAACAAATGAAAGTTTATATAAAACTTTGAAAATATGCTATATAGACAGTTTTAAAATTTTATTATAATATCATACTGTAAAATCAATGTCCCGGTGAATATAAAACTAAAGATGTTTAAAGTTATAACCACGATGAAAGTTTTTGTCGTCATTATCAATATGCTTTTATAATTTATTTTTTATTAAATTTTGCTTCTTAAATTTTGGATATTTTATTTTTTTTATTAAACTAAATATTTTTTTAAGTGGGCAATTTTTATAATGGACTTCCAAACTTCCAAACATCCGTGGACATCCCATGGAAATCAGAACAAGTGAAAATAAATAAAAGAATGTAATTAAAGGAAACCAGTAATTTTGAATGTTTGTTTTAAAAAAAAAAACATTACAATCCCTCTATTTGTTTCTTAAATTTGACAATAGGCACATTTAGACACCAAATGAAAACACAATTTTTGTTCAAAGCAGTGTGTTTGATTTATTAAATAATAAAACGTTAAATAAACAAAACAAACAAATTTATTAAAAAATCTCTACTTTAAAAAAAAAGTGTTGTATTTCTCAAAAGCAATTTCACTACCAAATGTTTTTTTGACATTTTTTTTATAACTTTGTTCGGAATATTTAATACAGTTCAACATAATGCTCAGCTTAAAAAATAAATAGACAGAAACAAGTGCACCGTAAAAACGTTGTTTATTAAAAATCCTTTATATATTTGAGATAGAAAGATACTAATTTAATGCAAATATTTTTCATAAAATTTAAAAACTACATAAACGAAGAGAAAATATTTAGTATAAAATTGATATCTGCAATCATGAAAAGACAATCTGATAATCAATAATTTTAATAAAATTGGTATGACACAATATGCCATTATAAATAAAAAATTTAATTTAAAAATTTCAGATTGATAGTAATATGTGAAAGGATTAAAAGTGGAATTCAAAATTTGTTGTCTTTCAATGAAATAAACAATGACGCAATATCGCTTAGATAATTTATCATAGCGTTCAACTAAAGAATTTAAAAAAAATGTTTTTGTGATTGATTATCTCAAAATTAATGTTTGGTCCACACGAGTCTATAAACCAAGTTTCGCGTTGATTTAAAAACGGGAAAGGGGTTTGTAGGGGAGACCGGGGTTATATGTTACAAATTTCACTTTTTTGTAAATTGGCTGATCCCTATAACCTTAATTTACCTAAGGTCAGTGGGGTTTAGTGCAGCAACATGTTACACTAAAATGAGGATAAGTAAGTCCTGTTATTAGTTCATGGATTTTTAGGAATTATGATTTTAGATGAACCACTCGAATGTAACAAATAACCCCACTACCGGAGTTACATGTTACAAGGACTGGGGTTACATTGTTACAGATGCATAAAAGACTCTGAAATATTTCTGCATCCAATAGTATAATCTTGGCATTTATGTTGTCCACACATTCCGTTGTTAAAATTACAATCTGTAATAATTGGTTAAATTTATATGAATGTATAACTTTATATTTACAAAAAAAATCATCACCTCTCTGATTACACGATTTTCCTTTCCATCCAGCATTACATTGCTTTGTAGGACATTTCATATTTGTATCAATTACAGATCCATTACAATGATACATTTCAAAACATGATTTTTTAAGAGTTGAACTAAAACAAACTGGATTAATAAATCAAACATTATAATACAAAATTTACTAAAATTATTTAAAAAACAAAAAAATAATTTAAATAAAAATTTTGATATTTTATAACTACTATAATTAGTTTGTATTCAAAAAAGAAATAAATTATTAACCTGTTTGAATGCTTTGTGATGAGAAACCTCCACATATTTGAGATGAATTTCCTCTACATTCATAGTTACACAAATGTTCGTCATGAACTTTGTTTGTTATCAGTTTGTTGTAACAATTGCATTTCATCCACTGTGAATAAATGCAAAAAATATTTTAAACCAGTAAAAAACATAAATTGGTAATTTAACCTTAATTTTTTATACAATCAACTTTTATATAATTCACTGCTTTATTTCAATGGTTTTTAGTTTAAAATTCAAAACAAACTAAAAAAAATAATTTTCTAACTTTTTTAGTACATAATATTTTTAAAATTTAACACTTGTTTATGTCTTTTAAAAATTATTCAAATCATATTGATTAATTGAAATACATGTTAGACATAAAAACTTGAAATTTATTTACTTCTGTTCCCATAAGAGCATAATTTTGTTGAGAGCAATAATCAAAACACCAATCATTGGTTATATATTCGTTCAATTCATTTATATGATCATCACTATATATAATTCTTCTATCAAAACATCCAAAATGTTTAAGTTTAGTAGGACTGTCTACTGAAAAATTCAATTTCAACTAAAACCAATGCTGTTAAAGTTAGTTTCAATATTTTTTTATGATTGAACTTTGCTTAACGCTGTTAGGTAGCACTGAAATCGCAAAATATTATACAATGAGAGTTAAAAAATCCGTCATAATAAAAAGGAATAAAAAATTGCAGAATCTATTGGCGTTGTGATCAGAAAAAAAAATAACATTTGATTGTTAGCTTATTTTTGAAATCTAAACTACTGATATTTTCAAAACTATCTTTCTAAAACTCTAATTTGTATGCGACCGATTTTCTGCTGCAAGCGAGAAGCAGCATAAAAAGGTTTTACAGTATTAAAATAAATTAAATAAGTAAAAAATTTGTGAATGAAAAATATATTTATAAAAATACGCGAATTAGCAAAAGTAGAATTAAGAAATTAAAGAATTCAAACCTAAATAAACAGAATAGAAATTATTTCCTCCACAAGTATTAATGTTGTCAGAACACAACAAATTACAATTTGATGATATAAACTGTATATTCCGTAGAATTGCAGCAGTAACATTCTGATTTATTCATAAAATTAAAATAGAAATAAACTAAAAAAAACAAAGACAATTATTTATAACACCAGGTAGCCCATTTCTTTCACTTGACAAAAACATGATGTCTTATGTTTCAAAACTTAAGAAAAAAGCATTTATTTTTTAAAATTTGTTTTGTATTCAAAATATTCAAAATATAAATATGTCAAATATATTTTCCATTTAGCATAATTACAACTAAACAAATAAATAATGTATTTTTGGTTTTGTGGAAATTCTAAATATCAATCTCGTAATTCCAAAACCAAACATTTTATAGCTCAGTTAATATTTTTTGGAATGTCTAACCATTGTGAAAAAGATAACATAATTCTTAGCCATTGAGAAAAAATAAAGTTTGTTACATAACATTGTTAATCATTATAACCTTTAAAGCAGCAAACAATGAATTGTATTGTCCACAATATTGTAGGCATTTAGTTGCTGATTGAATGTTGAAATTTGTTTCAAGAATTTGAAAAAGTGTTTCATAGCATCCAACATATATAGGTTGTATATTTAAGTCTGGTTAAAAAATCAAAAAAAAATATTAGTTTGTTTCAAAATTTGAAAAACATAATTAAAGTTAAAAGCCTAAAATATTTCCGCCATTCACAACATGGTTTTGCTTAAACAATACCGTTTTATTAGAAACCAATTTTTAAGCATTTTTTAGAAACGATACTACAAGACGAAGCACAACAAAACAATAAAAAAGCAAAATTGAGCGTACTTAATTTTGTAAGCTAACGTGGTCTCTCTAGACCGCAAGTTCCCGACACAATTTCTATCTAATCGGTGCAATGCATACACAAGAAGAAATAGAATAAATAAAAATAAAAATTGTTCTTTTCAAATTAGTTGATGAAAACAACCAACCGTGACAAATTCTTTTTTCACATTAAACAATTTTACATTTAGCATTTTTTTCAACAATACATATTTTTAGAAATTTTTTTCAAACTTAGCAAGAACTCTTAAATAACTAAAATAAAATTAAAAAATTTAACTATACAAATACTTTGACTTGCTCTACAAAAAATATTTTTTAGCAAGAAAACATTTATTTTTGCTATTTTATATAATAATATAAACATAATAATTTAATTTATTCAACGTAATTTTTCCAAATGGATTTTTATGTTATTTTATTAAGTAAAATTTATTTTAAAAATCAAAATAGTTTTCGATCAATTTCACTAAAATATAATGAAACAATATTTGATTACCTCCGTTAGAACAAAAAAATATTGAAAAACAAATGAATAATGCCCAATAATTTTATTAACACAGCCATGCTGCCACTCTATTGTGGTGTGTAATACCGTTATAAATACTCAAATCCTATATGCCATTGCCATTAAAGTTGAACCTGTAAACGCAGTATCATCAGTTTATATAAATAATAATAATAATAATAATAATAATAATAATAATAATAATAATAATAATAATAATAATAATAATAATAATAATAATAATAATAATAATAATAATAATAATAATAATAATAATAATAATAATAATAATAATAATAATAATAATAATAATAATAATAATAATAATAATAATAATAATAATAATAATAATAATAATAATAATAATAATAATAATAATAATAATAATAATAATAATAATAATAATAATAATAATAATAATAATAATAATAATAATAATAATAATAATAATAATAAGCCATTTGGTTAATTTTCATTTCATAGGTTTGCAAGCATTCAAACAAGCAAGCAAGAACAAAGAGTCCGGCGGTAAAGTTAATAAAAGGGATTTGAAAATTAATTATTAAGATAACTCCGCCTTGATAATTGCGAGCCAGTCCCAAGCCTGGAGAAAGGAGGAGGGAAAAGTAAAAAGGATCAAATTCTGATCCACGACAGGAAGTACTTAAGTGCTTCCTACATACAGCCATTAGAGTCTTAAAACACCTGGTGTAAAGGACTATAAAAGTATAAACTATTATAAAAAAAAAAAATTATTAAGAACGTTGATTTCAACATGTTCTTCAAATGTGCTACAACAATTTCAGAGATGTCAGATCAAAGGCTAGCAATTACTCTCAGCTATGTTGAGATTTTTTAATTTTGCTATCCAGGATGTCTGTAGTTATTAAAAGACAATTACCGTTTTGATGGGACATATGGTTGTGTCAAGAAAAACTTACAATGACCTTGAAAAGACAATATGCTGATAACAAATATAAAGCAAATAAAAAATGTATTTCAAAAATTATTTTACCTAATTGCCGAATTTGTGCAGGTTTGGTAGCCACATAATTTGCAGAAACTAATGACATGTGTTGAAAATTTAAATTCAAAGTTTCGCTTGTTAAAAATATAATCTACAAATTTCTATACCAATTTAAGTATAGAAATAAATATTGGTTTTTTATTGAGTTTTATTACCGCTTAAAAATGGAAGTTTTGATAAATCTTTATTACTGTACTCTGTGTGGGAAGATCGTTCAACCAATTATGTTATTAACCTAGCCACAATTATTTTTACTATAATATAATAACAACATTACTGCATGACAATTACTGTAATGACGTAGATACAAAAAAACCAAGCCAACTGAACAAACGCGTTATTAGTTTATTTCTGAAACTTTCAACTGCAGCGGAGTTAAGACCTCTTTTAAGAAGTCTTTGGTGAGCAAATACAAACGATTTAGAAAAAATCCTATTTAAATAAAATCAACAGTATAAAATTTGTTTAAAAAAACAAACAATTTTCTAATTAAAAAAGTTCAATGAAAAAAAACCTCAGACAAGACCAAACAGTTGGTTTTCCGTTTCTTTACTAACATTACAATTAGAAAAACTCCATACACTATGAAAAACATTAACGTTGACATGTTGCTTCCTTACTAAGCTTCTATTTGTTTCTTTTTTTAATGCTGCCTACATATATATATAGTTGACTTTTTCACTGCCTCAATAAAAAATTGATAAATGCTGATTAATTTCAACCTGTAATTTATTCCCCTGTTTTTTATTTTAATGGCTATAAAAATGCTTAAATGTTCTCAAAGAAAACCTTAAATGTTCTTTGTCAATTATCTTCACTAAACGTCATAGCGTATAGCAACGTTGGATTTTTAATTAAATTAAAATTTAACAGGCTAAAGAAACTTAAGTTTGGCATTTATTAAAGTTGCATAAGCAAATTGTCGGCTTTCAGGGCTTAATATTATCGTATAAAATGGAAAATGTTAGTTTTTTTTGTGTTTGCTATAAAATAAATTTAAAACATTCAATAATAAAATAGATTATAAATACTCAAATTTTTACTCCATTATTTAAAATTCATTTGGTTGCAAATTATTGAACTTTCCGAGCTTACATAAAACTGTTTTAAATTATAAAATGAACTTTAAAAAATAACACAATGATTAATTTTGTTTTCTATCTATTATTTACCAATTTTAAAACAAAAAACTAAAATAGCAATAATTAAAATGTTTCACTTACATCTGACCTTGTGTGTAGACACAAACATTTTTAAAATTTTTATAACTCAGAAAAAAATTCCAATCAACGTGCTTCGCATTCAAATTGCTATCGAAACAAAATGTTATAATCATGAAAGAGATATTTTTTTGACAATATCAGTTGTGAACAAGTTAAATATAATTGTCCGCTACTTCTTTTGATGGTCCCAGTAATTACTTGGATGCACTTTCTCAAGCTTTTATTTGCCCAGATATTATTGAATAACAATTATAATACCTTTATATTACAGGAACATGAATTTATCTACTTTTAAATTTTGTTTTTATCTTCAAAAATTGTTATTTAATTACCTTAATTTAATTATTTAATTATTTAATTACGTAATTTTATTACTTTAAATATAAAGTAATAAAATTAGGTTTATTAATTATTATTTATATTTAAATTGCAGTAATGTCATGTGAGCATTGTTTTTTTTAAACTTTTATTATTTAAAGTTAACAAAATATTTGTTATTTATTTGAAATAAACTAAATGAAACCCTAAATTTTAATTGTATTTGTGTTTCTACAAATTATAACTAGAGGAAATTGAACAAGATTCATTGTTAAGAAGATTACAAACACAAACAGGGACGCATCAATGTCTGTTTAATCGTTTCTATATTGATGCTCTTATAATAAAAAAACTGTTGTAGTTTGATTCTTTGTCAGTTTATATTTTTAGTATTAAAATAAGTTGAAAAAAGCAGCATTAAAGTAGTCATAGTAATAGTAACAATGTTATCCTGAGAAACTAGATCCATAAATTCAAAATTCTCACATGTATCTATAAAAATATTTCATCAATTTAAAAAAAAACACTTGTTGGTAGTATCTGCCTTTCTAAAACAAAATAATTGAACATTTTAAAGTATGTATTTGTTTTCAATAAATTGAGTAAAATGTTGTCATTAATATTCAGAACAAAAACAAAAAATAGTTTTAGTTTGAGCTACTGAATATTTACTTACTTAAAAAGTAAAAGTAACGCTCTACCAGCAGAGCGGTAGAGCGTTCGCCTGTCGATCGTTAGGTCGGCAGTTCAAACCTCGCCGGCGTCACCCGCGTAACTCCCTTAAGCAAGGAGTTCACTCGCATTTGCTAAAGGGGTAGGCGCCTATAAATGGCTGCCTCTGCAAAGAACCCTTCCTCTCTCGCCTTGAGCAAGACTTGTCTTGATAAGGCGTATTCTGAATCTCAAAAAAAAATATATATAAATATATAAAAAAGGATTTCAATTTTTTTTCTCGATTTTTGTTGTTGTCACATTTAGCACATGCCTTATCAAGACAAATTTAGCTCAAAGACAAGAATTGTTTTTTGTATCTCTCTAACTTTCCCGCTTTATCTCTTTCTCTGTCTCTCTCTTTTTCTCTCAATCCCTCTCATTTTTATTTCTTTCTCTCTCTCTCACCACCTTTTTTTATCTATTGTTCTCCTTTCCTTTTCACAACGTTTTTATTAGGTCACTTTCTTGTCTGTTGGTTTGTTGGTTAGTGTTATTTTCATTCACTAAATAATTTCCATTCTCATTCCTATTTCCATTTGAACTCTTAGATTTCCATTCTATTTCTAATTAACATTAATAAAATAATTTCCATTCTTATTGTAATTCCATTATTTTTTCAAATTATTCCTATTTTTTCAAATAATTTCTATTTCAATTCTATGAAGTTTAATTTGTACAAACCGAAAACTTCTTTTACTTCTTCCTAAAAAAAGCTGATGCATTTTAATAAATACTTTCATCTTTATGAAAATGATTACAAGCACTGTATGATGAAGTCAAGTTGATATTGTTACAGTGGTAGAAATATGCTCATGTAGATTTGTGATGCATTTTGTAATGAAGTTAATTTGGACAATTATTTTATGCATTCTATCTCAATTATCTTACATTTGTGTATTTATCTAACAATAAGAAGCCAACTGTCTCACTTATACTGACTACATGCCAATCAAATAACTGAGGCCTGTCGATCTACAATTTCCGGGTGGAGCTTAAGTATTATTTTATAACAAAAATTAATTACTACTTTTCATTCTAATTTCATTTTTTAAAGTTATAATTTCTACCTCTCATTCTAATTTCATTTTGGATTGAAAAATATTTTCTACTTCTAATTCTAATTCCATTTTTTCACGTGATTTTCATTCCTATTTTAAATTCTATTTCAAATTTAAATTTTGTTTCTAATTTCCATTTTTAATAACAAAAAATCCTATTTCAATTCCTAATTCAATTACCATTAATGAAAATAACACTGCATGCAGGTATACACCAGCAGACAACGATCAACGTATACCACGGTATCACGAAAACGGGAATCGTTGGCTTACCCTTCTTCTGTTTCACATTTTCCGGGCATTTTTTATATAAGAAGAAGATACAAACTTTGCTATGACAACGGTCGTGATATAAAAACCGACGTTGAAGATTTTCATGTTTAAATAAAATAATTGTTCATAGTATAATTGACTGTCTTCTGATTACAAATTTAATAAACAACCGAGTTTTAATTTCAGATAATCCATCAACTATGCATTAGGTTGTTTTCTTCATTTTTAAATACCTCAACACACCACGAATCGTAATTTTTTTTGTTTTTAAATTTGACATCACAGCACTATCGGTCTTAAGGGGTTAAAGCGTGTTAGGTTACGGAAATGTTAATTATTACAAAATATTAAACATCTGAAATGATTATTGTTTGTTTGCTTAAGTGATTTAGCAAAATTTTGCACTGCGGAATTAAAAATAACATCAGTTTTTTTCTATCAATTAAAGTTTTTGTCCTTATTCAATTTAAAAAATCTAATTTCCAAGTAAATCGATGACAATTTTGTAACATTATCAGTCATTTTTTCTTCGTATTTTCAAAAATGGGTTTTGAATTTAAAAAATAATTTGTTAACTTAATTATTTCATGTATATGTTAAAAAAATGAATATTATTATTCAGCGCATGGGTAGGTAATTAAATTTATTTTTTTATCAAAAAAATGTTATAAGTTTATTTAAACAAAATTGATTCTTTTGAATGAACTTGCCATCATTTAGCCTGAGTAAAAGTATACTCAGTTGCACTCATGCATTAAACTTTTCAACTAATTGGATATCGATTACTTATTCTTAATTTTATAAACAATTAAAAAAAATAAACGTTTACATTTTCAACGCTCTTTTGCTTGTGCTCATTGAAGGAAAGTTATATAAAGTATGTTATAGCAAGCAGTTTTATGAGGTCTCGTAAGCCAGATTCTTTTCAGTTGTAATCTCGTAACAATCTCTTTATAGTTTGAAAACATTCTTTGCATTAGCGGGGACACAGAACTGATTCAGCCTGATCACACCGGTTAATCAAAAAATACTCTGAAAGTATTACCTACTCCATTGAATCACCCTGAGTATTAGAACGTAGAAGAAGTACATAATATAATAATAATAATAATAATAGAACCGTTGTTGTTGTCGCTGAGAAAGTGATTCGGTGCGCTCTAAAAGCGATCTGCACATGTTTAAACTGTCAACAGACGTTGTTAAATATATTACTGCGATTACAACAAACACATCTAAATGATAATTATAATTTATGAAAGAATAACTAATAGAAAAATATGAAACCAAAAGATGTCTTAGTGGTCCCGTCTCTCCTGGCAGCGATAGAAATAGCAGGTATGAGTTTGATTATTACATTTGTACTACTAATTGAGTTACTATGTTTACTTTTATTGAAAAATTATTGTTTATACAAAAATAAATTATTAAACACACTGTTGAACAGGAGTAATGTATCATGGTGTCTATTTAAAAAAAATCTATCCAATATACAACACATCACATCATTCAAGCTTTGCTGCTAATATAAAATAAAATAAAATTGTTTGTTTGTTTGCTTAATTAAATTTTTTAACTCTTTAAAAAATGAGAAGTAAGTGGCCAAGAATGTTCTTCAAACGATGACATGTACTCTGGATAAACAAACTACACCGTCTCAGGAAAACCTTGTTTTCCCTGGAAATCGAGCAACAATTGCTTCAAGGTGATTGCTTAATGTGCGTGACTTTAAATTTGAGCTAAAAGAGAATTGCTAGTGAGACATCTAGCTCTATTATCCTAAAAACATTCACGTTTTATAAGCATATCAATAAAAGCTTCCACCTCCACCTGAACTACGTTGAAAATCGTAGGTTGTTTTTTCACTTATAACATTTATGTGGTCATTGAAGTATCTTCAATTTTCGAACAAATCAAAACTTGTTAAAAAATCTACGACATTAGTTAAATAACTTAAGAAATAACTTGTTCATTTCCAAAAGGGAGGGCATAGAAGATGTCAACTCGACTGTCACCCACAACTACTGTCGAAATTCAGTAGACCCTGCTGATTGTCACCACGACCTGTCCTGGTGCTTCATCGACGAACAGAACTCTGGGTGGGAGTTCTGCGACTTACCGAGATGTGGTCGGTCTAAAAACACTTGTTATAAAACAATCAGCAACATATATACTTTCCAATGTCTGTTTGTATGTCTGTATGTGTGCTAGAACTTTGCGTAACGCTGTTAGTTAGCACTGCAATTCTAAAACAGAAGTGATTATACATGTTGATATGTTTAAAAATCTGTCATTTTTGACGGGTTATCACTAGCAGTCACATAAAAACGGCTGAAACTTTAAACATCTATATCATGCTGCCTTGAGAGCAGTTGTAGTCGAGAAAATATAACACATGAATTAACTTACCTTACAATGATATAACTATAACTTAATTTTAGGTACTGGTTCAATAAGCAGCTGTTCCACTCCTCTTGGCATGGGCACTGGGAGGATAACAGACGATCAAATATCGGCACCTAGCAGCCTCTACGATGCAGCGTCTGCAAAATTCGCTAGATTAAATTCTTCCAATAATAGTTAGTAGTAAATAGTAACTAAATAAAATACGAACTAAATAACAAAACAGTGTGGTTCTGTAACGTGACAAGTGGTGTAATGTAAAATGTAAAAACTTAAAATTCTTCAGAACCCAATCAAACTTTGAAAAATGTTCATCACAGGTGGTCGATATACTATATTACGTAATTGGAAAGTAATTGTTAGGGTTCAATCATAAAAGTTACATTACAGAAATACTTTGAAGCATAGCATAAGCATAGACCTTTGACCTAATCACTTAGGAGCAGGTATATTAAAAAGTGTCAAACTATAGTGATGATACTGACGTCATGCAACTAAAATCTCTTTAGTAAAGTGCCGACCGGATAGCAGCCCGACTTACGTCGCACATGGTGAAATGGTTAAACACGCAGATGATTTGCTATGGAATATTGAGTTTTCCCTTACTTAGCTTGTTCGCCGGTGAAATTGAGGTGAAAAAACATTTAGTCGAGACTGATTAACGAGTCCGATTCGCAATCGCTAGGTTATAAAATTGAGCATGGCTTTCAATCCCTTCTTAAGTCGGTGAGTTCTATTTTTGCGACTTTTGCGACTATACGAGTATTGATAAAGTCTGATTTCTAACTCAGCGTAAGGTAAAACTGTGTGTGACCTCATAACAAGCACTAGCCGATCCTGTACTCGTATCTTTCCATCAATCTCAAAAAACTCCACCGCATCTCTAAGCTCTACGTCCAGGGTACAAGCAGCTATTACACAACGGGATTTAAAATAATATATTCGCTGGACGGTTACTTGTGGAATGCTTACAGCGAAAATGTCGACGATCCGAATAGGGCATTCGATTTCGAAGGAAACCACGGAGGATACGACATTTCTGTAGCTTACTTTAAAAAACCTATTGTTGTTAGTATTGATTCTGTTTTTTTTTTCATTTTAATTAAATTTTCTTTCTTAAAATTTTATGTTAAATTCTCATTAATCTATTTCAAACAGGCAAAAATCATAACGCTTGTTCTGATTTCATACTACAATGTACGTATAAATAAAGAATTTAGCTTTTTTTAATATAACAATTTTAATTAAATTGTCAGTTTTATTGGACGGTTCAAAATAGCCACATTTTCTGCTGACTTTCAAGAACAACCTAGATTTTGAGTTAGTGCACTTAAACATTTATTTATTTTTTATTCTCACTAGATTTCGAACTGTTTTATGTTGTTATCAGAAAACTTTCAATTTGGGGTCCTGATTTTTTAATTTCAATATGCCTTAGGTTTTTGACTTAGGTTAAAATAACAAATCAATAAGCTAACCACAAAACAATAACTAAATATATAAAGTTGATATTTAAAATTAAAATTAGAAAAAAAAATTTAATGTTACAAATTCATTTGTTACTAGTATAATATGCTGAAGCCATACTTTAATTTTTACAGTTTAAGAATTTAAAACTATGGAAGTTCTTGAATCAGTTTGTTAACTTTAATAAAAGTTGTCAAAAATGTTATCTATGTCTGTCTTCAGCTCAGAATAATGGTATTTGGTTGTTGCATTGCTACTGAATCTGTTGGGCTGCTTGAGAATTTACTGAAAAAAAGCAAGAAATTAGAATTAATGTCAGAATTACAGTAAAATAGATTAGTAAAAAATATAGATTTTATGCAAACTTTTTATTCCAAAAATGGCGCACAACAAACGCTATAGTAACTATCACTACTATTGTCAGCAATGTTCCAATTATAGCTCCAACTGTATTTCCAATTTCCAAACTTGAAATGACTAAAATTGAATTAACAAAACTACTGTAAATAAACTGGAAAATTACTACAAAAAACAAACAAAATTGAATGACATCATCAGTTGTGTGCAAACGTTGTATAAAAATATTTATACAAACTATATTCAAATATCAAACATAAAAATTTCTTAAAAATGTTAACGTACGACAAATTGAAAAAGCAAAAATAAACTGTAAAGAGAGCCAAGCACTAAAATTAAGAATAATAATAATAAAATAAGAAAAGAAAATGTTTTTCTCTGTGGCGCATTTAAGATTCTGTTGTTAGCAGTTCAGATATTTGAAAAAAATACTAATGAAATTTTAAGAGAGTGTTCTTTTAAAGTCTGGTACAATTATCCTTTTACAAAATATTTATATGCATCACTGATAAATTAAACAGTTAAGCCCGTTATAGCAAAATGTTGCAATAAAAACTTTGCGTTTGAAAATCACAAACATATGCCACAAACAAATGTTATTAACCTGAACACGTTGAATTGCTACCAAACATTTTAGTGAATCCATCTTTACAATCGCATTGAAAACTTTCATAAATGTTCGTACAAATAGTTGAAGACAAGTTACAGTTGTGTATTTCTTCATCACATTCATTAATGTCTATAATAACATAATATTAAAACAAGTTACTTTTTGTTACATTCTTTTGTTATGTTTTAAGTGACCTGAGCATATATTTCCTTGTAGATTTTTAAATCCTTGTTTGCAGTTGCATGTGTAACTACCTTCTCTGTTTTCGCATGTTGTTGAATTCAAATCACAAACATTGGGAACTTTTTTACATTCATCGAAGTCTGAAGAAACATGTAATCGTAGTTTAAAAAATTTGTGTTTTTGTCTTAAAAACGCACATAAAAATGCTACAACTTTTATTTAAAAAGATAAAATAAGCTCAAAGCTTGTGATTTGCTATTCAAGCGTACCTAAATAAATTTAACAATTTATTTAGGTTGCGTTCAATTCCTTTATTGATTCTAAAACAAACAAAATCTCATTTGCAAAATTTGTTTTGATATTTTTAGATTTTTGTTCTCACGTTTATATAAAAATAAAACAATATTGCTATTGAAAATTACCCGGTAAAGCTTGCAAAAAGTTATAAAAGCTTGATTATCGACAACAGCAAATAACTATTTCAAGCAATTGCTTCTAAAACCTCAGCCAACTGCAATTGTACGAGTTTTTCTATTTTTTCTAGGAATAACAATAAACAACAAATCGTCAACCAGGGATCACATGGATCGCCCACTCGCTGCTTGTTCCATGCGGTTTGACAGGGGCATATGAATAAACGGATATAAAATTAAAATTAATTGGCGTTCGGCGTTAGTGGATCATGCGCCTTTAAGCAAATTTTTACAGGCTAAACATTGATAATTGGAAATGGAGTAACTGTAGAATTTTCAATAAAAATTTATACTTCTCTAAGAGCAAAACAATTATATAAACATACAACATAAATAAATTAGTTGAACCTTGTTGTATAAGCATTAAGAATGTCAGTATAGATTTTAATAATACCTGTACAATGGGTGCTGTTTTTTTCTATTTGCGTTAATCCACTTTTGCAATCACATTGAAAACTTCCAGGAACGTTTCTACAAGTTGTCGTTTGCAAGTTGCAATCATCCGATTTAACTTCACATTCGTTAACGTCTAAAAGATATATTATAGATTTTATTACAATTTAAAAAAACACTTGTTTAAATCTAAAAGTTATACATTTGATAGTTATTTGTTTCATTACTAAATCGGTTTCTATTTAAACTATAAATTCAATTTTTCAAATACATACATCTCTATGTCGCTACCGCACAACGAAATAGAATTTCAAATTCATCACTATTTTAGTGAAAGTGTGTCCTTACTTCATAAAAATGCCTTTCGGCCTCTTAAAACTAGCATGATATTTATTATTAGTTTATTTGCAATTTCTTAAACTATTTTATAAAAACCTTTTAAATAAAACGATTTTTCAATAGAAATACCATATTTGTTAAACCAAAACTCCAAGTTTTTAAAGTTACAAAGTTAATGTTGGTTTATGTTATTGTTGTTCCTGTGTTGGCTTATCAAAGTCAACCGACATACACAGTTCTTATTCAATTAATGTTACTGATATGCCAAACATTTTCTTTTGAGTAATTGTGTTTCTTAAATATTTGACTTTATTAATGGTAGCTTTGAAACAATTTTCTCACACAAAACCATAGTGACAATTAATATAACAATATTAATAACAGGTATTTTTAAGTAACATTAGCAAACAAAGACAATTAATAAATGTTTTTACAATAAACACAAACTCATTAACCTATTTGCTTTTATTTTAAAGTGTTTATTACTAACCAATGCATTTAATGTCATATATAGTTGAACTTTCACTTTTAAATCCTTTATTGCAAACACATTCTGTAACACTTTTGTCTCCAATTACAAGTTCTTGACATTTATGTATTCCACATAAACCATTTTTATTGCTGCAATCTATGTTGACAATTTTTTTTTCAGAAACAACAAATTGTTCTTGTTGAATTATTATTTAATTATAAAATACCTCTTTGATTGCATGATTTTCCTTTCCATCCATCTAAACATTCTTTTGTTGGACATTTACCACTTTCATCAATTCCCATATCTTTACAGTGAAACAATTCAGAACAAGATTTGTCCAGAACTGAACTTCTACAAACTTAATTAAATAACAAGAAAACTATTATAGATTTGTAATTCAGCGACTAAAAATGTATTGTAAAATATTTTTTGCTGATAATAAGTTTACAAAATATTAAAACATTGACCACAGTTTTCTAAATACCCTATTATGTGAAATATGTGAATATTAAAAAATTAAAAAACTTTTGTATCAAAATAGACAAACATTTCATTAAAAACTAAAGAATTTGAAAATAATATTTATTTTAAAAAAATTTTAAATTCAAAAATTGATGTCGTTTTTTTCAAATAAATTAAAATTTAAAATTTGATTCTCTACATAAAATTTGTACTTTTTGAAATTTATTAATGTTTTAATTAAATTTATTCTATAATTCACTCAAATGTTGTTTAATTGATCTGAAAATTAAACAAAATGTAAATTCCGCAGCAACAAATAAATCCACTAAATTTCAATTCGATTGTGAAGATTGAAAATATGAGCTAATTTTTTATCAATATAAAATAAACAAATATTTTTTTATACATTTTTAAAATTAATAAGTTAATATGAAGAATTTAAAAAAAAAACAAATGTTTTAACATTTGACCAGAACGTTAATTTTTCAAATGTGAAATTTTTTATTTCAATTTCTGTATTATTCATAGTTTGAATTCATGCTAAAATTTAAAACTACTTAATAATTCAATTTGTTATCTTACTTAAAAAAAAACAATCATCAAAATTAAATAAAAATAAACACACTTACCAGTATAAACACTGTTAGTGAGCCTACCTCCACAAATTTGAGAGCTGTTTCCATAGCATTTTTCATTACATTTTGTTTCGTTGGTCTTTGCTATGAAATCAAATTTGTTTCCGCAAAAACAGTAGTTGTTCTAAAAATTTATATAAAATAATGAAAATAATAATAAACAAGCGAACCATAAAATACGTAATTTTTCAATTTTTGTTTTTAGCTTCATTTTGTTTACTTTAAATTCTTTTTTTTTTTTTTTTAATTTGGTTTTTCAAATTTCTAAATAACTAAGTTTGATTTGATGTTTTCTTAGAAATAATACGCACTACAAAAACATAAAAATAATAAAAAATAATTATTAACAAGCGAACCATAAAATACAAAATTTTTCAAATTTTGTATTTAACGTTAATTTGTTTACTTTTATTTTCTTTTGAAAAGATGATTTCAAATTTTTAAATGACGATGTTTTATTTGAATAACAAAAGTAAATTAATTTTTTGATTTTATCATCTCGAAAATATTTAAAAATAGTATTCAAGAAAAAACTTTGTAAATATTGCAAAATTGAATGCTTTTTGAGTATATAGTTGCTAGAATAATATTTTAATGTTTAACTACAACAACAAAGCAATTTTGTTGTTGTTGCTGCTTTGTTACAACATTAAATAAAAATTAAAAACTTTAAATTTATATAAACTCACCTTAATTGCCATAAAATAAAAATTGTTTTGGGAACAAAAAGTTAAACACCACTCAATAGTCATCTCATAGTAAAAAATTTTCGAATTTTGAAAAAAGTCTGTGTAACATCCCTTGTAGATTGGTCGATAAAACGTTTCAACTGAACAATTTCCAATTAAAGTTTTTGTTGTATAAAATGATTATCTCAACAAGTTTTTAAATAAAACAACAAAGCTAGTTATTATTTAAATAACATACCTATATATATGGAATAAAATTGATTTCCCCCACATGTATCAATATTATCAGAACACATCAAATTACAATTAGATGATAAAACTGTATAACTAATGATTTTGCCACAATAACATTCTGTTTCATTCTGTAAAATTATTTAGTATGAACAATTTATAAATAAATGTTTTATAACTTTATTATATTTAACCTTCAAAGCAGCAAACCATGAATTTGATTTATTACAGTAATGAATGCACTCGTTTGCAGACTCAACAGTTATCTTCATGAAAGTTGCAATAAAATGTTTGTAACATCCAATGTATCGGAATCCTAAACTTTTTTCTTAAATTACAAATATTTTGCAAATTTATCAACATATTGTTAATTTGTAGAAAAATGAAAAAGGAAAATTAATTTTGATTCGAGTTTTAGTTTTATTTCTTTACATTATAACAATTTTTTACGTTTGATATCAAGCAAATAATACCTTTGCAATCATCATAAATAGTTGTTTTTTTAAATCCTTTCTTACAAACACACTCTGAAATATTTCTGCTTCCAATAGTATAATCTTGGCATTTATGTTGTCCACACATTCCGTTGTTAAAATTACAATCTGTAATAATTGATTAAATTTATATGAATGTAAAACTTTAAATATACAAAAAAGAATCATCACCTCTCTGATTACACGATTTTCCTTTCCATCCAGCATTACATTGATTTGTTGGACATTTCATATTTTTATCAATTACAGATCCATTACAATGATACATTTCAGAACATGATTTTTTTAGAGTTGAACTATAACAAACTGGATTAATAAATCAAACATTAGATAAAAAAAATTTACTAAAATCATTTAAGAAACAAACAAATTAATTTAAATAAAATTTTGATATTTTTTAACTACTATAATTAGTTTGAATTCAACAATTAAATAAATTATTAACTTGATTGAACGCTTTGTGATGAGAAACTTCCACATATTTGAGATGAATTTCCTCTACATTTCTTGTCACATAAATGTTCGTCATGAACTTTGTTTGTTATTAGTTTGTTGAAACAATTGCATATAATCCACTGTGAATAAATACAAAAAAATTCTTTTAAACCAATAAAAAACATAAATTGTTAATTTAACCTTAATTTTTTATACAATTAACCCTTTAATAATTCACTGCTATATTTCATAGGTTTTTAGTTTAAAATTCAAAACAAACTAAAAAAAAAACTAAAAAAATGATTTTCTAACTTTTTTAGTACATAATATTTTCAAAATTTAACACTCAATTATTACTTTTAAAAATTATTTGAATGATATTTATTCATTGAAATACTTCACTGCTATATTTCAAAAGTTTTTAGTTTAAAATTCAAAACAAACTAAAAAAATTATTTTCTATTTGTACATAATATTTATAAAATTTAACACTCAATTATGACTCTTAAAAATTATTCGAATGATATTTATTTATTGAAATACATGTTAGAAATAAGTTTATTTACTTCTGTTCCCATAAGAGCATAATTTCGTTGAGAGCAATAATCGAAACACCAATCATTGGTTATATATTTGTTCCATTCATAGATATGATCATCACTATCTATAATTCCGTCATAAAAACATCCAAGATGTTTAGGTTTAACAGGACTGTCTACTGAAAAATTTAATTTTAACTAAACACAATGCTGTCAAAGTTAGTTTATATATTTTTTTTAACAAAAAACAAAAACTATTCTATTAAGATTCAAACAAAAAAAATTTGAAAATCGAGCTTAACAACTTAAATTTTATCAACAAACATAATTTGTTTGTGTGTGTGTTTATTTGTATGTATGTATGATTGAAGATTGAACTTTTCTTAACGCTGTTAGGTAGCACTGAAATCGCAAAATAATATACAATGAGAGTTAAAAAATCCGACATAGTAACGTGTTATAAAAAGAAATAAAAAATTGCGAAATCAATTGATGTTGTGATCAGAAAAAAAACATTTGATTGTTAGCTTACTTTTGAAATCTAATCTACTGATATTTCAAAACTATCTTTCTAAAACTCTGATTTGTATGCGACCGATTTTCTGCTGCAAGCGAGAAGCAGCATAAAAAAGGTTCTACAGTATTAAAAAGAAATAAATAAATGAAAGATTTGTGAATAAAAATATTTATACTTATAAAAATACGCGCATTAGCAAAAGTAGAATTTGAAAATTGAATAAAACAAACCTAAATAAACAGAATAGAAATTATTTCCTCCACAAGTATCAATGTTGTCATAGCACAACAAATTACAATTGGATGATGGAATTGTATATTCCGTAGAATTGCAGCAGTAACATTCTGATTTATTCTTGAAATTAAAATATAAATAAACTTAAAAAAAACAATTATTTATAACACAAAGTAGCTCATTTCTTGCATTTGACAGGGAAATGATGTCTTATGTTTCAAAATTTTAGAAAGAAGCATTTATTTTCTACAATTTGTTTTATATTTTAAATATAAATATGTCAAATATATTTTCCATTTAACATAATCACAACTAAACAAATAAATAATGTATTTTTGGTTTTGTGGAATTCTAAATATCAATCTCGTAATTCCAAAATCAAACATTTTATAGCTCAGTTAATACTTTCTGGAATGTCTTCCTATAGTGAAAGAAAATAACGCAATTCTTAGCCATTGAGAACAAATAAAGTTTGTTACATAACATTGTTAATCATTACAACCTTTAAAGCAGCAAACAATGAATTGTATTGTCCACAATCTTGTAGACATTTAGTTGCTGATTGAATGTTGAAATTTGTTTCAAGAACTTGAAAAAGTGTTTCATAGCATCCAACATATATAGGTTGTATATTTAAGTCTGGTTAAAAAAAATTATTAGTTGGTTTCAAAATGTGAAAAACATAAAGTTTAAAGCCTAAAATATTTCAGCCATCACAACATGGTTTTGCTTGATCAATCCCGTTTTATCAGAAATCAATTTAACCCACTAAAACACGAACATGAAAAAACAAAATTTAACGTACTTAATAATGTATATAAGCTAACGTGGTCCGCAAGTTGCCGACGTGATCTCTATCTAGACGGTGCAATGCATACACAAGAAGAAATAAAAGAAATAAAAATTGTTCTCTCCAAATTGGTCGATAAAATCAACCGTACATTAAACTTTTTTTACATTAAACATTTCTCCAACAATACATATTTTTAGTAAATTTTTTCCAAACTTAGTAAAACACTTAAATATCTAAAGTAATAATAAAAAATTTAACTGTACAAATACTTTTATTTGCGCTACAAAAAATACTTTTTTAGCAAGAAAACATTTATTTTTGCTATTTTTTCAAACGTAATAATTTAATTTATTCAACATTATTTTTCATATAGATTCTTATGTTATTTTATTACTTGAAATTTATTTTAAAAATCAAAATAATTATCGATCAAGAACAGATAACAGATTTTTTTCAATTTCATCAAAATTATAACAAGACAATATTTGAACAAACAAATAATGAAAAAAACAAATGAATAATGCACAATAATTTTATTAACACAGCCATGCTGCCACTCTATTGTGGTATGTAATACTGCTATAAATACTCAAATCCTATATGCCATTGCCATTAAAGTTGAACCTGTAATCGCAGTATAATCAGTTTATATAAATTGTAATAATAATAATAATAATAAATATAATAATAATAATAATAATAATAATAATAATAATAATAATAATAATAATAATAATAATAATAATAATAATAATAATAATAATAATAATAATAATAATAATAATAATAATAATAATAATAATAATAATAATAATAATAATAATAATAATAATAATAATAATAATAATAATAATAATAATAATAATAATAATAATAATAATAATAATAATAATAATAATAATAATAATAATAATAATAATAATAATAATAATAATAATAATAATAATAATAATAATAATAATAATAATAATAATAATAATAATAATAATAATAATAATAATAATAATAATAATAATAATAATAATAATAATAATAATAATAATAATAATAATAATAATAATAATAATAATAATAATAATAATAATAATAATAATAATAATAATAATAATAATAATAATAATAATAATAATAATAATAATAATAATAATAATAATAATAATAATAATAATAATAATAATAATAATAATAATAATAATAATAATAATAATAATAATAATAATAATAATAATAATAATAATAATAATAATAATAATAATAATAATAATAATTATAATAATAATAATAATAATAATAATAATAATAATAATAATAATAATAATAATAATAATAATAATAATAATAATAATAATAATAATAATAATAATAATAATAATAATACACATTTTACTTAAAAAGTTTAAAAGCTAAAATAATTATAATTGCACGACAAAATACTTCCACATACAAGATTAAAAAATTTATTTACAAAACTAGCAAATGCAAATCTTTAAATTTCAGTTTTTTTAACTTGAAAATTAAACAGGAATTGTAACCTCCATTACAGCAAATAACCATCAAATGAATACACATATAAACCAAAACCTTTTTCAATAATTTATCCATATCAGTTTACAACTGAGTCTCAACATATTTTCCTTTTATAATGCAGCTTATAAAAAAACCTATCTGTTTTAACGTATTATAATGACTTAAAAACTTCAATATAAAATGCAACTGCAATTTATCGTTTAGCTACAAAATATTTTGACATATGAACAATATTTAAGTGCATTCCTTAATTAAAGACTAATTAATTTTTTCATAATTTTATAAGCCGCAATGAACATTGGAGTCACAAATTGTAATGTTTTAAAGTTGAATCTCATAAAGTTTCTAATAAAACTAATTTACTAATAAAGACACCAATCTGTTTTATTTCAAATTTTCTTTTCGAAGACATTACAAAATAAGTTTAAAAATCTCTATTTAGATAAAAAAAATTGATATTATTGAGCCTCTGCACTATGTTGTGTATAAAAAGATAAACTAAATTTAAAAAAAAACTATGAATTAATTGAAGTCCATCAATTTTCATAAATTTTTAAGTTTTAATTGTTTATTAAAGTTTTAGTTTTTAAATAATAATAAACTACAGTTACAAGTTGATGAACTTTTATATTTTAATTTTTTTTTATTTATAAAATGTTCATTTCAATTTTAAATTGTCATTAAGGCGGTGTATTTTGTCATATTGAGATTTGACCTTCAACAGTTCTTAGACACGTAAGTTTATGATTCAGGCAAGTCGATCAAAAATTAAGTGAAAAAACTGAAAACACGGTGGTTTATGGTTTGTTTTGCTGAAATAGCAAGTAAACTGCGAACTAACTTTAACATTCTGGGAAGTTTATTTCTCGTGTCCTGTTTTTTTTTTCAAAGTTTAATGAGCTAGTTCGTATCTGTCAGCTGTCAAGTTATAATATTTGTCAACTTTATCAACTGGCTCAGCAACTTTTTCATTTTCATACTCTAGAGCATCTTTTGAATCCTCAGAATGTTAATCCATCAAAGCACTTTAATGTTTTTTCACTAGGGGATCTTTCTGATATTTATCGATGAATTAATTATGATCATAATGAAATTTATGATAATAATGAAATATTCTTTTCAAGGGCTAGCAATGCTTGTGTATAGACACTGCTGGCCTAAATTAAATTTTCAGTTTTATTGGACAGTTCAAAATGACCACGATTTCTGCTGACATTCAAAAACAACCAAGATTTTGTGTTGATGTGGTTAAACATTGATTTATTTTTTATTCTCGCTAGATGTCGAACTGTTTTATGTTGTTATCAGAAAACCTGCAATTTGGGCTCCTGATCTTCTAATTTCCATATGCATTGAATTATGAACATAATAAACATTTTAAACAAGAAAACCATAGAAAACATCGTCTTTTATGAAAACCTTTATAATTTTGTAATTTGGTAACTAAAATGTCTTCTAAATATGAGGATTGAAAATTTAAGAAAATTTTGAATCAATATGGAATAAAAAAGTTTTTCAATAAAATTTGAAAATTAAATGTAGTTATTTTTAAATAAACTAAAAATATAAAGTTCGTTTATCTACATAAATTTTGTAATTTAAAAAAAAATATTGAAAAATTAAAATGATTTTAGTCTTTAATTTACTCAAATTATGCCCAAATGTTTTAAAAATTTAAATGAATGTTAAGTCGGCAACAACAAATAAACTGGAGAAATTTTAACTTGACTGTGATAATTGAAAATATAGGCTATTTTTGAATCAAAATGAAATAAACTATTTTTTATTTTAAAGTTTTAAATTTGAAAAATAAATATTGTTTTTTTAAATAAACTAAAAATTGATGGTTTGTTTGTTTACATAAAAAATTTTAAAGGTTTAATTGATTTTATTTTATAATTCAATCAAAAATTTGTTTAGTTAATCTAAACTTCAATAGAAAGTCCGCAGCGAAAAATCAACCTACAAAACTTCAACTTGATTGGATAATGGGAAGTTAATTTTTTAAGTGGTAAAGGGTCCCAGCGTAGGACCCAAGCAAGCAGACAAGCTAACAAACATAGTAAAATTAATATAAGGGATTTGAAAAATTTTCCAAGGAAAATAATTATACAAAAGGAATGTCTTTAGTATTCAATTTTATTGGTTAACAATTCTTTTATTCTATACGAGCAGTGCCGGTAGCGGCTTCGCTCGCATGAAATTAGAGAATTTGAACCGTGCATACATAGTAGAGTACAGCACGGAATAATTTTTTAGGTCTCGGCTGGCCCGTCGACAACTTGGCCCAGCCCGTTTCAAAAACCGAAATTCCTGGCCCGGCACGGCCCGTCTAATATGGGACCGGCCCGTTTTTACAGGCCTAGAAGTTCTATATACTTGATGAAAAACTTCGGCCGTCCTACCTTGACTTCAGGTTTAGCCCGGCCCGTCTGAACACCCTAAAATCACTAAAATGTCCATATACTTGGTTAAAAATCTTGGCCCGTCCCACCTTGATTTAAGGTTTGGGCAGGGCCGTATGAAGACCCTAAAATAACGGCTTGGCCCGTCCGTCCGGTGATAAACTGAACTCATCTACTTTTAACCGGCACAAAACCTCAAAATACTAATTTTCACATCTGTAGCACTTACAGTTTTTGAGTAGCAGTTATTTTAAAATCAAATAACCCTTTTTCCACTTCACATTTAAGGTCCTGGAAATCAAATTTTCAAAAAATGGTGAAACACGTATATCATTATTTTTAGAGTAGAAACTAAATACTAATTTTAGTTTTGTAGCATTTACAGTTTTTGAGTAGCAGTTACATTAAAAACCAAATAACTTTATTTTCCACCCCACATTTGAGGTCCTGGAAACCAAATTTTTAAAAAATGGTAAAACACGTATATCTTTATTTTTAGAATAGAAACTAAATACTAATTTTTACATCTGTGGTATTTACAGTTTTTGAGTAGCAGTTACTTTAAAAAACAAATAACCCTATTTTCCACCCCACGTTTGAAATCCTGGAAACCAAATTTTCAAAAAATGCTAAAACACGTATTTCATTATTTTTATTATTATTTATTGTATCTAAAACAAAACAAGAGTCTTGCACTAAGAATGCCATTAACAATATGTCAAATTAAAAGTGTTTTTTTAACAATGCTCTGAAGTCCTCATTTAGAACAGCACTTCGGATAGATTTAGGTAGTTGGTTCCATGCACCGGGCCCGGCAACGGCGAATGCTCGTTTACCGAAACTTCGACGTGTTCTTGGGATGACAGCGTCACCATGGGAGGACGAACGTAGATGTTGACGACCAGAATGAGAGGAGCACAGGCTTATCATCCGTGTCATGTAGGCAGGGGCACGATTTGTTAAGATATTGTAAACCAGTAAGCAGAGTTTTAAGGTCACTCTTTCCGGTAGGGAGAGCCAGTGTAGTTGGCGGAACTATAATAAATAAATAAAATTCCTGAAAGTTTTAGAGCTCTAGGTGGTTGAAAAGTGGGAAAGCGACCGGGAGCGTGAGAGCAAGCGGGAAAGGAAACAGAAGCGTGAGAAAAATTTATCTAAATATGCTAATTCTATTGAGATGCTACAACTTTGAATTTTCCATGTTAAATGCGTGAAAAGTTAGCAACCGATTTCTCAAACAGTTTTTACTGATTTACTCTGTGACTTCTTGTTACATTTCGATGAAATTTTACATATTGATTTGTTTTGAATTATCTATCTAAATATGCTAATTTGATTGAGATGCTTCACATTTGAATTTTCCATGTTAAATGCGTGAAAAGTTAGCAACCGATTTTTCAAACAGTTTTTACTGATTTACTCTGTTAATTTTTGTTACATTTCGATGAAACTTTTACATATTGATTTGTTTTTGAATTATGTATCTAAATATGCTAATTCTATTGAGATACTACAACTTTGAATTTTCCATGTTAAATACGTGAAAAGTTAGCAACCGATTTCTCAAATAGTTTTTACTGATTTACTCTGTTAATTTTTGTTATATTCCGATGAAACTTTCACATATTGATTTTTTTAAGCGACTATCTAAATATGCTAATTTTATTGAGATGTCACAAAATTGAATTTTCTATCTAAAAATATACAGCAATTTGGAATTTATAATGCCACAGTGTTTATTCACCAAGCGAGTAAAATGTAAATAGAGACATTACGACCGATTTAATCGGTATAGTTTTTATCATATAACTGCGTTAATAATTGTGGCATTTATTTGAAACTAGTACAGGTTGTTTTGTTTTTAATTATCTATTCAAATATATTAAAAATATTAAAATACCACAACTTTGAATTTTCTATGTATGACTATAAGTTGACTATAACTATAATGCAGGCAAAGTTGGCTACCGTTGCTAACTTCAGCGACGTTTGGAGGGAGACGCAGCTGGCATTATAGATTCCCCAGCAATTACCTTGACAAGTTTCCTCGCCGAACAACATGTGAGCCCGACAGATTTTGCGAGAAAGTTCACCAACATATGAAACTACATTTCAAGATAGTACACCTAGAAATGCTTCTCCTGATGTTTAGACAAAAACTATTGGCGGGTCATGCTATTTTACATTGAAAAATGAAGAATGGGACTTTTTAAGGGGTTCTCAAAAAGGAGCCTTTTTAAAAACTAATTGGATGGCCAATTATCGGCCTTATTTGAAGTAATCGAACCCTTATTGTTGTTTGGCTTGCAAGTGGCACCGGATGAAAGTGCAAGATTCGGATAGATTGGGTTTGTTGTTCAATGCCAAGGGAAGATGTACTTTCGAAGAATGTCCGATCAGATTTTCTATTAAAATTCCCGATGACGGATCGCTACAGGGGATTGTTACTTTTCAGGGAGATGGGGATTTAATTCAGTGCAGGCATCGAAAGGGGGAACAATGATGTCATTTTATTCGGGCTGGTGAGTGGGAAAATATCGCACGGTCGATGGGAAATAACATATTACCCCGAGAACAAAATATCGAAGATTTCCATACGATATATTCGATTCAGGAAATAGAGATAGAGCACCAAATGCCCATGTCTTGTGAAAAATTTGTAGTCAGTACCAAAAAACAAAAGGAGGTCATGAGTTGGAATTACAAAGTTTGGTGGTTTTGAAGGAGAGACAGACTGCTGATGACGACTATGCATGCATCCAGCGAGTGTCCGCCATTCCACTCGACGTAATGCTATGGTCTAAGGCAAGCGTCAAAATTTTCCACGAGATATGTCGCAGAGACATAATTTATCTGGACACTACTGAAGGTATCGTAAAAAGACGAGAATCACCTTTTTAGGTATACGAGCTTGTTGTACGCAATCTCGTAGCAGGAGGTCACCCATCTCCAGTAGCATCTTATTTAACATGCAGTCATACCACCACCTCGGTTAAAGGTTTTTTAAATGAGTTCAAGTGTTCTTATACAAACCGATATGGATGGAAGGACGCAAGCGACCAAGGCTTCTGCCATTGTGTTTGTAATTACTAATAGACATATCAAATGCCTCTTGTGTTAGTAACTGCTAACCATCGCTATTCCTTCTCAGGTTCACACATGGTCTATTCTGGGGACACTTGACCACATGACGAAGAAAGACAAAAGCGCGGATGATACTGGGATGATGTGTTACGTGGTTGACGAACTTGGTTGGAGTGGTGGAGACATGTTGGAAAAGTTAATTACTGCATTTTTTTCATGATTATGTATGCGTTTAATAAAGTTTTCAGTTACAAGATGCTGTTAAATAACAATTAAAACAAAACAATTTTAAAGAGTGTGCAGTAAAATGTCACTACCAGTTTCAAATAAAACTAAAGTACTTGATTTCTGAAAGTTGTTCTTTTAGAATTTAAATTTCGCCCTGCCCTCATCTGATTTTTGTGTGTGTGGAAAATTTGACCTACATTTTGCCCCTTGTCCCATCTCCCAAAGAAAAAAAATTTAATTAAAAAAAATTAATAAGTGATTTATTTAAAGTTAATAATTGATGTCTTCAGCCTTGTCCGATGCTTCGTTTTCATTGGTAGGAACTTCGTGAATCGGTCCTGTTATGTCTCCGCCTTCGTCACTCTTCAATTCATCTTTCTGTTCTTCTTTTTCTTCATCCGATCGTTCAACCTCGTCGGCTTCCTTATCTGCAACTTGCTCGTCTGCATCGACCACAGCTTCAAATAAAATAAAAAGCCAACGCAATAATTTAATCTCATTCATGTGATCTATACAAATTTCTAACCTAAAGTCTTGTAAAAAGCATTGTGCAATTTAAGATAAAAATTGAATATCATCAATTGTATAATAAATAGGTTTTTTGATGTTGACATATTTTGTCTTGTAATGCTGACATATGTTGTCTTGTAATGTTGACATAGATTGTTGTTTTGAAGAGAAGAAAACATTTGTTTTTTTTTTATTGAAGAGAATCTATTATTTAATAACTCCGCTACTTTACCATTATTAGCTACGTCTTGTTGTTCTCCAGTGATTACTTGTTCAAACAAATTTCTATGTTCAGGAAGTAGTTTGTTTATTTCAAGAGGATGCCAACGTAATTTATGTTGAACTTCACCTTCATCTTCTTCTTCCTGGTGGTTTCAGATTAATTATTAATTAATGTTTTGCTTCAAAAGGCCACTAAAACATCTCAAGAAGTTAAAACAAACTTGTTCCTCTTCTGCAAAGAAACCTGTTTGTACGCATTTGATGTGATCGAAGATGAATTTTCCTTCTCCATATGGCTGTATTGAGAGAGAGAAAAATAATAGCAATCAATTTTAATATTCAATTAAATTAGTACTTTAATTCAAACAGGTTAAAAAAGTTGAATAAATGTAATCGTGTGATACGAAATTAATTTATAAAAGCAAATTACAACTATCTTTGTTGATGAAAATAATTGAAATGACATGTTACATCTGTTTTATGACATTAAGATGATGTGTTACATCCTTTTTAATACATCGATAGTTCAATATATAACTTTAAATTGCCAAATAATCTTTTAAGCTGTTCATAGTGTGCTTAAAATCCCTTATATTAAAAACTGATAAAGAAATATTACAATAATCAGCTGGTGTTTTAATTCCAATAAACAAAGGAAATCGGTTGTAAAATTATAATTAACAAATAAAAACAATATAATGAAAAGTCTTAACCCTTCTCTTACCAATGGGGTCAAAAACTACCCCAGAAATACTTGGAAAAGCTGCCCCTGCTACACTCACAATCAGAATTCGATGAAATTTTGTGACTTCGTACAAATGTACCCCCTCCCCTACAAGACCCTTGAATTTGTTTAATTTGGTCACAACATTTTATTTAATTTTGATCATTGTTAGTTTACCCTTGGTGATAGCAGAATTAATCATTTTTATAATTAATTTTATTTTATAAAAAATATTTCATGTAATAAAAAGAAACATTTAATTAACTTCAATCGAATACAAATACAAACTGCCACCTTGTCGTCCTTGAACTGGCCAACAAATTTGTGGTCAGCTTGGATGACTTCTCCCTGGCCATCCCTAACTCCATCTTTCCACAATCCAACAAACTTTGACCCTAGATCGGCGATTGTGTACGTGCCAAGACCGTGCCGCTTATGATTTTTCCACTCTCCTTCGTACGTGTCTCCGTTTACATAATTGTACATGCCTCTTCCCCATCTTAAACCTTCAATCCAATCTCCTGTACGAATGTTCAATAAATCTGATTATTTTTCTTTGCAAACTATAGACTTTAATTAAAACTTAATTTTGATCTAAAACTTAGAAAACAAAAATGGTTACAATGTTTTTTATACAGAAGAAAATGCATAAAACAAACCTCGTAATCAATTATTAAGAAATAAAACTTAGTAGGAAAACAAATGTCAAAACCTTCGTATCTTGAACCATCGGGGTATATGAACAAGCCTTTTCCATGTTTCTTACCTTCTTTCCACTCACCTATATAGCGAGCACCATTTTTGAACCTGAAATATGTTGGCAGGACAAAATATTATTAATGTTGTTGGTAATGATGAAATATAAATTTATTGAAAGCTTAGAAAATCTTTTATTTTTATTTTTTGAGGATCTAAAATGTCAGCAATCTAGAAATTCAACTGAATTAGGTGTAACTCACATATATTTCTTCTCTAAGCTGTTCTTATTGCTACTTTACTAAGTTATTGCTAGATGATGACAAACATTTACACATTATGCTGCATATTAAAAGGCAAAAATAATTACTGAAAGCTGCAAATTATAAAAATTTGATTGTGTCATGATTTGAATTTAATTGTTAAACAAATATTTTATGAAGCACTAGCAAATTATATTTTATGAAATATACAGAAAATACAATAAAAATTCATAGCAAAAAACAGTTATTTCATATATATTAAAAAGTAAATTAAAGTGACTTTAACCTGTATGTGCCATTGTTATGCCTCTTCCCATTTTGATACTCTCCTTCATAAGTGTCTCCATTTGGTAATATTGCTCTTCCCTGACCATGCCTTTCGTTTTTCTCATTTCTTTCTCCTTCGTAAGACTGTATACAGTTTGACATAATCAAATATAATGCTTATAGAGCATTGAATAATTGAAGTCAAGTTTAACTGGTTGTAGAAATCAGGTAAGTTACCCCAATGGTGTTTTGTTCTTCGTCCAAATCACCAGATTCATTATCAGACATTTTTGAAATACTAAAATAAATAAAACGTCAAAACCCAATCTGCTTCTTGTCCTACGTTTCTCGACTATTGTGTCTTGTTGTAGTAAATTGTTGTGTTGCAAAAGTCAGTTAGACTTCCAACTTTTTGCTATGGTAACGACTTGTTAGTTTAATTGCCTAGCAACAGAACAGGTCCCCGCATCAATCCAGTATGAAAATAATCAGTTTCTCTAAAACATTGTTTCATATATTTTTTATTTTATGTTATTAAAAATACAGTAACCAACAAAATAATAAATAAATTTTTCTGACTTTTGCTACAATCGACATGTTGGGGTTGAAAATTTTTTATTTGGGGAGAAATACTTCCGACTACCCTCCATCCCTGGTCATTTTTTTGACAGAAAAATTGTAGATGTTTCTTTAAAATTTATAGAAAAGTACCTCCAACTTGGGGCTCTAACCAGCTATGGGGCCGAATGTTCAGGCTCCCCAGTTTGGTCAGGCACTCAGTTGTTTGTATTGCTGTCCAGTTCTGTTAGCACAATATCAACTTAGTTATGGAATAGCACATAGAAGCTAATACAAAGGTTCTGACATAAACTGGTATTTGATCAAGTACGATGAAACCCGGGATAATTGCAATGTTAGAATATGTCGATTTATTAATTGCTATTGCTATGTGCGCAATAGGAAAGGCAGTAAAGCATACGATCTCAATAATCAAAGTGAGTGAGTTAGATGCCAAAAGTCTGGCACGTTCGTTGCTAACAGAGCTTCATGCTCAGCAACTGCACCGGCGCTTGTATTTTGAGTCCAGAAAATATTGTGAGACACTATGGGCTGCAGAATTACATACATGAACTGTACCTATCAATCACCAGCTCAGCTCCATGCTGTGGTTTGGCACGCTATGAAATTATAGGTCAAGGTGAAGACTTTTTTCAATTTATGGGAACAATTGTATGTGTTTTCGGCAGAACTTTTTATGGCAAACACATACGGAGGCAACACAATCAAGCGTTCAATTGCAGAAAGATGAACTACTCGCCTGCAATAACCGTCAAGAACAACAGAGTTGACACTTTTCAGAACCTCGAAATTGTGGTTAACTCGAAGAAAACTATGGCTGATGTGTCGGTTTTAGCAGCGGCGCTTCTCAAAAAAGTTTCAAAGCCGGAATAAGGTATTTTGCATAGATATGCAATTGTCAAAATACTGGGCTAGCTGTCACCGACAAATGCCTTGTTGCGACCGCTCGTTTAATGATGATGTTCATTTAATGTCATCAAAGCGCGTACAGACGACCTGTTTGATCGGCTCTGCACGTGGAGTTAAAGCTAGGAATGGCGATTGCGGTGAGACAAATCCTCTTCAATATATTGGTTTAGGGGACATTTTCCTTCCCCAATAATAGTTCCAAAAAACTTACAAATTCACAACTAAAAAATAATTAATTTAATAAAACTTTAGTGTTAATTAAATGAAATTGTTCCAACAACGGCTTGCTGAAAGGCTTCCTAACGTAGTTTGGGCCCCAAACCCCAAAAATTGAAATGGGCCCCAAAAATGGCTTGAGTTTGAGAAGTGTAAAGTTGAAGCTTCGGAGGTTTGTGCGGGCTTTTTTATAGATAGGCGATCCCCTATGATGTAGTGGCCCCCTGTGATGTTTTAGTGTGCCCCAAAAATTTGAGGATGTGAGATGGTCATTGAAATATTGAAATATTGAAATATTGAAATATTGAAATATTGTTTGGAAAAGTAATTCGGGCCACCCCCACCCCCGGTCATCAGTTTTTTTGTGTGATGAAATTGAAAGTGAAAGTGAAAAATTAGTGGGGCCCAGCGAGGTTTTGCTGAAATGACGTTCTTGACTTTGCCACAGACAGTTATGAGTGAAGACATTGTATCGCTGGTATCCTATCAAAAGAGCGAAAATTTAAGGGCGAAAACAAAAGGGCGAACACAAAAGAGCGAAACTAAAAAGGGCGAATGCTAAAAAGAGCGCACACTAATAAGAGCGAAAATAAAAAGGGCGAAACTAAAAAGAGCGCACAATAAAAAAGGCGAACATTAAAAAGGCGAAAACATGAAATGTGAAAATTAAAAATGTAGCCCACACTAGGACACAAACAAACTTTCTTTCTTCTGCTATATCGCTTTCCCTATCTCTCTCCATTTCTCTCTTTCCTTTCTTCCATTTGTGTTTTTCTTAACTCCTTTTTTCTAGATGATGATGATATTGCGGCGGCGTGTTCTAAATGTTTAGTAGATACTATAACAGTTAATTTTCTCTTTAACCCCCCTTTCTCTCTCTTTCCATATCTTTCTCTTCTCTCTCTTTTTCTTCATCTTTCTTTTTCTCTCATAGCTTCCTATGAAGATTCCCTCAGGCGAATGTTGCGAACACATTAATAAAACATTAATGCCAGATGCCATGATCAGGCTCGGGAAACTTCCTACCTAATTACTGTTCAAACATGAAATTCTAGATATGTATTTTTGGTACCAAGTTGATTATAGAAAAATTTGCTTACGTAAAAAACTATATATTTTTACAGCTCTTGTGCAAAAAGTGATGCGCAAATTATACCCAGCAGTGTAGAGCTATAAACAAAGAAAAATAATATTATAAGCTATATTGTCAAATTAAACTTTAGTTAAAATATTTCTAGACATTTTAAGTGGGAACAATTTGATCGCGGACATTTTATATAGCGTTAAAAAGTTGAAAAATATACCCAATTAAAATATATGTTTTATCATTAATTTTTTGATCATGGAATCAAAAGAAAGACAGAGAAAACTTTATTTGTTTGCGTGCGTGCGTGAATGAGAGAAAGAAAATAAAAAGAGGGAGGAAGAAACAAGAGAGAGAGAGAGAGAGAGAGAGAGAGAGAGAGAGAGAGAGAGAGAGAGAAGAGAGTAAAATGTGATATGGCAAAAGAGAGACTTAATTTGTGCACGCGTGGGTGTGTGCATGTGTGTGTGTGTGTGTGTGTGCGCGCGCGCGCGCGTGTGTGTGTGTGTGTGTGTGTGTGTGTGTCTGTGTCTGTCTGTGTGTGTGTGTGTGATAGATAGATAGAGAAAACCCGGCAATGGCGAATATCTCAAATGGTTAAATTTTAAATTACTAGCAAAGTTGCTCGGAGTTTTTAGAGGTTTTTCCATCATTTTTCTATCGCCTTTTCGTTCCCTCCGTTTCCTTTCTTTTCCCGCTTGCTCTCCCGTTTCGCTCACACGTCCGCCTCTACTCGCTCTCCCGTTTCCGCTCATTCTCTCACTCGCTCGCTCTTACGCTCCCGCTTGTTTTCCACCCCCGTTTCTTTTTTATTCCTTTGGTCATTTTTATTTAAAGACTAGCGGAGATACCCGGCGTTGTCCGGGGTTTTTAGAGGTTTTTCTAATGTTTGTCTCTTTCTCTCCCGTTTCCTTTCCCACCTGCTTTCCCACTCCTGTTCGCTTTCCCGCTCCCCGTCGTTTTCCCGTTCCCGGTCGCTGTCCCGTTCCCGCTCACGTTTGCTCTCCCATTCCCGCTCACGCTTGCTTTTCCGTTCCTGCTCGCTGTCCGTTCCGGGTCGCTTTCCCGTTTCTATAATAGACAAACTAACCCACAAACATTCATATATATATATATATATATATATATATATATATATATATATATATATATATATATATATATATATATATATATATATATATATATATATATATATATATATATATATATATATATATATATATATATATATATATATATATATATATATGAATGTTTGTGGGTATATATATATATATATATATATATATATATATATATATATATATATATATATATATATATATGAATGTTTGTGGGTTAGTTTGTCTATTATAGAAACGGGAAAGCGACCCGGAACGGACAGCGAGCAGGAACGGAAAACCAAGCGTATATATATTGTGAATAAACTGTGGAATCAATAGCTTTTCGTTTAGGTGGCATAATTAATTCGATAGAAAGATTTGAAATTTGAAATTGTATTTTTTCAGCCAATTTTCAATATATGACGATGTTTTAAAGGAAATAGTTTTGTACTTTATAGATATATATATATATATATATATATATATATATATATATATATATATATATATATATATATATATATATATATATATATATATATATATATATATATATATATATATATATATATATATATATATATATATATATATATATATATATATATATATATATATATATATATATATATATATATATATATATATATATATATATATATATATATATATATATATATATATATATATATATATATATATATATATATATATATATATATATATATGTGTGTGTGTAGTTCCCGCTCGCTCACCCGCTCCGCTCCGCTAATTTTGTGACGGATTTCAAATTTTTGTTTTTTATATTTGATTCCTCTTGACTCTCAAGGTTCTGTGAAAATTTCATTACGATCGGATGAATGGTGTAGCAATGCATAAAGGCCATTAACATACAAACATTCATTTTTATATATATAGATAACATTTCATATAATTAATAAAAATTTATTTTCGCCTTTTTGACGTTCGCCTTTTTATTGTGCGCTCTTTTTAGTTTCGCCTTTTTCATTTTTGCTCTTATTATCGTGCGCTCTTTTTATCATTCGCCCTTTTTAGTTTCGCCCTTTTGTTTTCGCCCTTTTGTTTTCGGTCTTATGTTTTCGCCCTTTTGATAGTAAACCGTATCGCTAGTAGAATATAAATTCACAAGGTCGCTATGACAGCATTTTGACTTAAAAATGTGTTGAACATGGGTTAAGCGCTGAAACACAAAGTTTAATACCCTACAGTCTAAATGTTCTGCCAGGGACGGATTCAGGGGGATGCTTCCCCCACCAGAGTATCAATTAAACTTTTTATGGTAGAATAACCGTTTTTGGAAAATTACGTAAAAAATTACCTAAGACTATCCCTCACCCAGTCATCAGGTTTTTTAGAAAGAGAAAGTGCAAGCCTTTAAAAAAAATTGTAGCAATAACTACGATTACGTCCCCACCCTTTCATCAGCTTTTTGAGAGGATGTGTAAAAAAATGTTGAAGTGCTTTTTTCCAAATAACATGCCTTGCCTGGACAAATGCCAAAATACCCCCCCCCTAATTGATGTCCCTGCCAAAGTCTCAGTGATCTGCAAAGTATTGGAACCTCAATGCAGCTAATAATGATTTTGGGCGTTTTGTAAAAACAAACGATGTTCTTTGTATTGGATTTTTTTGTACCGTTAAACCAAATTGCATCGATTTTTTATAAGTAAATAAATTTATTCAAACAGCCAAGCTATAGACAAAATGCTGAGATTGTTTAAAATTGTCCACCGCTTGCATATTGGTAGGTTTAGACTGTATATTGTACCTATAAGTAGCACAAAAAACCTCCGTCTGGAAAAAGCGGAAATTACATACCTGGTTATTAGTGGTTATATACATAACAATCTTCTAAAAAACAAAGCCTGAATGCATCTTCAGAGGTGTGCTGCGTCTGAACCAAAGATTTAGTGCATGAGAAAGGAGAGCGTTTACCACTCAAACTAACTGTGTTTTTTTTTTTATTATGGGCTTTATTTTTTATATTTACATAAACTTACTTAGAGGCTAATCGGAAAAATATTATCGCATTGGAAGAAAAGGTTAAAGTAATATGTATTTTATTTCTTATTATCCTTATTCAATTTTTATCTAATTTTCTGTTTTTTTCCCAATGCTTTTATCTACTCGTCGTCTCTGTTTGTTTCTCTGTCTGTCTGTTTGTTTCTCTGTCTGTTTCAAATCTTGCAATCAATTTTTGAGTCATTCCCAATGCTTTTATCTACTCGTCGTCTCTGTTTGTTTCTCTGTCTGTCTGTTTGTTTCTCTGTCTGTCTGTTTGTTTCTCTGTCTGTCTGTTTGTTTCTCTGTCGGTTTCAAATCTTGCAATCAATTTTTGAGTCACTTCCTGATGATAGATTTTTTTCAAATTTTGCATACATGCTCAAAATAGAAGACAATGCAATATTCAATTATTAGTTTTACAATAAGTCATTTAATTTAGTTAATATATATTGTATTGTACCAAGAATTATCATGATATATCAAAATATCCACACTAGCGGATCCAGGGTGGCCAGTCCGGCCATGGCCATGGCCCCCCTTACATTTTATCAATAGACTTTTCTCCCCCATCGTCGGAACCAAATTCAAAAATTAAAAAGCCTATGAAAAAGCAATCGAGGACACACTTTCAAAATAAAATGTTTCTAAAAAATTTTCTTGCATAATTAAATTTTTAAAAAGCTAAATGCATCGCGTCTACATCCAAAGTCTCTTATAAACTGGACGTGATGTATTGAAAATAAAACAAAACGTAACAACGGCTCGTAAAAGCCAAAAGACAGGTATTTAAATATTGGTAAGCAGGAACGTCATTTCAGCAAAACCTTGAGGGCAACAAGTAGAAGGGCCCACACGTTCAATTTTTATTATAATGCTAACTTTTTCTGTCAAAAAACTAATAACCGGGGGGAATAGAGGGAGAAATCTTTCCCAAAAATTTTCTATAAACTTCTGCATTTTTTTGTCAAAAAAGTTGATAACAGGGAGGTAGATGGAGGTGGGTCTTAGCCAAGAATTTTAAGGTGGGAGAGTCCTGGGATTTCTTTGTCTACATTAAATTGCACATTCCAGCAATGCCCTCTACCTGTCCTCCCCAAGTGATATCCCAAATGTCAAGTAGGCAAAGTAGATACAAAATCAGGTGGTTAAAGGTGTATGTAAGGCCCTCAACTCCGAAAATCGTCTGCAACACATTTGGCTTGCTGTTTAACCCGTTTAGGTCCAAAACTTTATTAATTAGATTTCTTTTTTTTTTTTTTTCTAAGTTACTTGCTTATGTTTTAACAGATTTATTTTTAATTATTTTTTATTTGAAAGAAAACTTTGAAAATTCACTATGCTCGTTTTTCGAACGGTGGTCGTATAGACTACTGAAAACGACAAAATGTTTAAAAGTCAATTTTTTTGTTCTCAACGCAAACAATTATAATATAAATTTTAGGCTATAAACAGAAAAGCTAAAAACACATTTCTGACTTTATCAGTAACACAGTTCAATAAAATCCAAAAATTTAACATTCAATAAATCAGTCAAGCAGTTCATGATAGTCGTTTCAGAACCGGGATGTGCGGAAAGCACCAAAACAATTCCGATGAAGTCGTTTGCCGCACTTGGCCCACATGTACAGTGTTTTGCCATAATTTTCCAGCTTGTAGCGACCTACTGTTTTCACCTTTTCCAGATCATGACCATGGCCAGTTGCTGAATCTTCCCTATCGTTTTGTTTCTTCAACCGTGCAAGAATTCATTTCATCGGTATAAAACAACCTAAACAGCCTATATGGGGTTTTTCAAGCAAAGCACCATTGTGGTGTTTCAAACTCGTTATATATAGACTGTTTTAAAAGTGGCTATTCAAATGACTCTTTTTGGTCCAAGTGCATTTCAATCGTTTTTGGCGTTTTGGTTGCCGCGGCATTGAACTGACCGTATTTGCGACCTACATTTCTTCACCCAAAGAACAGACACAGTCTAATCCCATCCCATCATTAGTATAATCAACTTCTACCTTCCCGGATATTACAAAGAATAACATTTCTTCTTCATTTGCTTATTCATCAGTCACGTGTTATGATGCGCCGGGCGGAAGAATGACAAGTATGTCAACCTCAATGCTATCATCATCATCAAGAATTAGTTACATAGCTTCTTTCAACGTGAAATAACGTTCTTTTTGACGCCTTTCATTTTTAAATCCTTTATATTATTTTCGATTGTCTTCCCGTCTGTCTGTCTGTCGGTCACAAACTTTGAGTCTCAAAATTAACTCACTTCCCGTTATCCGATCGAGCTGAAATTTGGCACATCGACTTGGGCTGCGAGACAATTGAATCTATCAAAATTTCAGTTTGATCGGATATTGTATAATTAAATTTTTCAAAAAAATCAAAAATTTTCAAAAAATTCAAAAAAAAATTTCAAAAAATTCAAAATTTTTTCAAAAAATTCAAAATTTTTTTCAAAAATTCAAATAAAATAAAAATCTAGGATCGTATATAAAGGACTTATAATAAAAACTTTGTTTTTATGGGTTAGTTTTTATTAAACTTTACAAACATTTCATTCGAAGAATGAAATTTGCAAAAAACACTATCACCAATTCAACCACTGCACAGCTATAAGCTGAATAAACTAGTTTCGACTCGTTCGCATACAGTACTCTATACGACCAACGATCGTAGAACGAGCATGACTCATACATGTTCAGATTGTGGGTTAGTGTAAAACACAATAAAATTTAATTAACGTTGCTGTTTACTTTTGAGTACATCTTCTTTCGATATTTCAAACTTTTGTTATGATATGATAACTCTCATGAAATTAGCATAATAAATGTTTAAAGTTATATCGGTCGAAAACCTTGAAACCCAGATTAAACTACTAAATATGAATAAAAAAATTATTTAAAAAATTTTATACAGTGTATTGAAGCTTTCTTAACATAAAAAAAAACTTTTAACAGAAAAAAAATTACAACTTAATTTTATGCAACGCCAAAAATAAGTGTGTTCGTCGAACGTACGATGGTCTAAAACGGGTTAAAAATATTCTGATAGAACTGGAGTATGGTATCAACGAATTTCTCAAACCATGCACTGGATCTTCTCGATCAGTTTAGTGCTCACTTGCTCACGTCACAAATGCAGCTTTAACACTTGAATTCATGCAACAAACATCAACACGCATAGATGTCTATGTTATCTCACACACAAAATATGTTTTGTGTGTGAGATAGAAAAGCTTTTGCATACATTGTTGAGACCACTAAATTGCCGTAATTCAGAATAATGCACTCAAAGGACACAGAAGATATTAACATTATTTACTCCGTCTTCAAAGATTCCTTCAAAAGTTGATTTGGATGATGGATTTTCACCCCCCCCCTTCCCACCAAGAGAGTCATTTTAAAAAAATCATTGGCAAATTGTTTTAAAAACCCAAATAATTCAAAAGTGAATCCTCCTAAAACTAAACTCTTATCACCAAAATAGCTGATGATTGGGGGAGAAGGATATTCTAAGGAACTTTTTCAAAAAATATTTTGAAAAACTTATACATTTTGCCTTTCAAAATAACTAATGACCGAGGAGAGTAATTGTAAGTACTTTTCCGATTAAAAAAAAAACTTCTTAGATATTTTTTAAAAATAATAAAAAAAATTGGCCACGCCAAATGAAACCCTTACCTTCCCAAAAATAGAACCTTTACGGCTCTGAAAGTTGTACTAACATTGTTTATTTTGCCTCAAACTTCTCCCCCCTCAAAAGTTAGCTAGATCCGCCAGTGGATATCAGGGACGTAAATTGGGGGGGGCAGGGGGGGGCATTTGCCCCCCCCTGATTTTCAAAATTTGATTTTTTTTTACCTAGAGTTTACTATATATTTATTTAATTTTAACTTTACTTAAGCTAGTGATGATGCAATGCGTATTGGAATCCTTCTGGCGTGTATAGACAATTCGCCTCCCCTTGATTTCCAAAATTAAAATTTTTTTTACTTAGAGTTTACTATATAATATGTTGATTTTAACTTTACTTAACCTCGTGATGATTCAATGCGTATTGGAATTCTTTTTGCGTGTGTAGACAATTTTATATCTTAGCTCGATGCTAGATTCACCAATAACTGCAGAGTAATAATTTGTGTATCAGTGTTGGTCCAAAGATTAGCTGTTTTCTGTGCCAAAATACAATAAGAGAACTCGTGGAATTTTACCCTATTAGTGGTATTAATACAATGTTGATTCCCTCACAGCTGTCTACATCAAAGTTATTATTTATTACACAAAAATAAAACAAAATTATACCCACCCCATTTTGGACATCTTTTTTACAAATTTTTATTGAGGTTACAACCTCTGTTTGTTTGTGTGTGTGTGTGTGTCTTTCTCTGTACGCAAATCTTGCAAGTGAAATTTAACCAGCATTTTGAAGTTGAAACTTTCAGCACAGCTTTATATTTGATGAAAATACATGATTCAATTTTTTTTAAAAACTGTGAACATCTTTTGCATTTCTAAATCGAATGTATTTGAAATCAAAGTTTGTGTTGAAAAACTTGTTTTTCCTTCACTTGTTTTACTAATCCTGTACTTGCCCCTGCAATATGATTAAATCATTCATCCCCCTTATACCCAGTGGCGCATGGCAAATATAGAATTTTTTGGTGGGGATTTACTTCAGAAATTTTTTATATTCTCTTCCAAAAAGCTGATAACCGGTAAGGGGTAGTCGTAAGTATTTTTCAAAATTTTTTCAAAGACTTCTAATTTCTCCTCCCAAAAAAGCTACGGTCGTCTTCTAAAAACAAGGTATTATACCCAAAAAAATTTCAATTGATACTCTGATGGGGGATGCATTTCCCCATCCCTCTCTGCTTGTACCTACGTATTTATATAACTGTAAAAGGTAATGTGTGTGTGAGAGCATTCGTTTATCACATCCAAGCCGCAGGAGCAATTTTAACAACATTTGGCATGCAGGTAACTTCATTGATAAAAAAATTTTGAAAAATTAAAAAAAAATGTTATTTCTTTGACGTTTCGTTGGCAAAAACGAAAAAAAACTAAGCACAAAAAACCCGGACAACACCGGGTAACCCTGTCAGTAAGCTATATAATGGCGGGAAAATTTTGCCCCCCCCTGGAAAATGCTGAATTTACGTCCCTGGTGGATATATCCATGTGTTGTAATACAAATATATCAATGGTCTGTGTAATCTATGTTATCTATGGAAATATAAATGAAAGTATATTTATATTTATGATTAGGCTATATATAAATATATACCATATCATTGATATTCTAAACTAATGAGAAATCAAAAACGTAACTTCAGCAATTTTTATTAATGTTTTTTAGAAGATTCCAAAGAAAATGTTCAACTTTATCAAATTAGTATGCTCAAAGTTTAATATTTAAAATTTATAAAAACATTTAAACTGTGAAATATTTAAATGATTTAAAGTCAAGTTACAGAAATCATTACGAACAAGTTTAATCTATGATTGATGTAAAATTGTTGTGTTTTGTCTATGAAGAGTCACGTGATGATTGGTCGCGGTCGTATATAACACTTGTCGAAGTTTCGCGGACTAAAACTGTAGCTTTTGGTTTGTCGTTTTGTTGTACCTCGTCGTCTCATTTATCGATAAAGATGTCTGGTAGAGGAAAGGGAGGTAAGGTGAAGGGAAAGGCCAAAAGTAGGTCCAGCAGAGCCGGTTTGCAGTTCCCAGTCGGTCGAGTTCATAGACTTCTCAGGAAAGGTTCGTGTTTTCATTGTTCTACTTATTTCAACATTCGTTCTGTTTTTTATTTTGTAAACGTGGATTAAAACGTTGATTGTAACAATTAAATTCTCAAAATAAAGGCTAGTTATCTTTGTAACAATCTGTTAAATACGAAATTGCGTTATTGGCGGCAAATTTGTTTCCACATGTAAATTATTGTAAATGTAGAGATAAAACCGAACATTTTTTTCAATGAAATTGTTTAAAATGTTTTATCTCTATTTCAACAGGCAATTATGCTGAACGTGTCGGTGCTGGTGCTCCAGTTTACCTTGCAGCTGTGATGGAATATCTTGCCGCAGAAGTCCTCGAGTTGGCTGGAAATGCTGCAAGGGATAACAAGAAGACTCGAATCATCCCGAGACATCTTCAACTTGCTATCAGGAATGACGAAGAACTGAACAAGCTTCTGTCTGGTGTTACCATCTCTCAAGGTGGCGTTCTTCCCAACATCCAGGCTGTTCTTCTACCCAAAAAGACTTCTGCTGCTGGTGCTACGTCCACCAAATCACCTAACAAGAAGTCAAGCCAGAGCCAAGAATACTAAACCTTGTCTCGTGTTCATATTTCAAACTGACTTTAACTGTTACTACGTTCTTTTATTACGTGTTGAGTTTCAATAAAAATGTTTCTTCGGTTAAATTATTTCATCCTGGTTTTTAGCTATATGTTTCCATAAAGATGGCTTAACTGTGGCTGAAAGCACAGTAATATGATAAATTTGCTGACATTAAACTTTTGGGGCATAATGTTTGTTCAGATGGATAAATCAATAATTGCTTGTGGGGTTGTACTAAGTTTCATAATGGTAAAATTACAGTAGCATGCAGCCCAGGGATGTTTTATATGTACTGTTCCACGAAACAAATACAAAATTTAACAAGTTGTTACTCAAAATGACTTAAGCTTATGCTAAAGTCAAAGTACTACTAGGGGAATCACTACTTACTGACAAGAGATGCAAAGGCATGTGGAGGAAGGCTTAAGATCAGCTCGATATAAACGGTAGGAATGAAGAATCTGAATTTTGTGCTAACATAATCTATGAGAAAATTCCTTAAAGAATTTGATCACTACTAAAATGTCTCACGTAGGTACATCAGTATAATATAATGCAGTAGAAATTATGGGAAGTACCGAAATAGATCCCCTTTTTACATGTAAGGAAAAAAATTTAACCGTTATGTCACTAGTTTTAAAACTTTGCGAAATTTTTTTTTCAATTAAATATAAACGAGAAATAATAATAATATATGTCGAATATTTTCAGCGCCGTAGGACGTGACAGCGCCTGCGTCGTCGGTTAGCGAGACAACATTCCGGTTTCACCGTGCTCTGGTGTGCTCGTCTCGTCAGACTTGATCGTCGCCTGTAATTTACAAACGGGAAAATGTCTAATCCTGCGGCTATTCCTACAGCTGTAGAAGACGTCTTGGGCGATGGACGCTGGATGAGCATGGTAATGTTGGATAATTTTATTTTTGCGTTGTCAATTGTTTGTAATCTTTAAATCTGGCCCAGTGTCTGTTAGTTAAATGTTAAAATTAGTTAAAATTGGGGCATCCTCGACGTAACTTTAGAAAATAATATTTTTTTATGTTTATGACAAACTAAATGCATTGTCATCGACAACAATTCGATACACCATATTTTAGCTCGAAGGTGAAGTTAATATAAAAGATTTAACAAAATAGATTATTAGTTTCATATTCGATTGGGGTAGGTTTGGTTAGCTAACTTAAGGTAACATTGTCGATATTATTATTCAAAGGTATTTTGATACACTAATTATATATTTTCAGCGTTTTCTGCAGACAATACATTTTTACGTACATTATCTTAGTTTTTTTTCATTATTTTCAAGTTCAAGTATGATGCAGAGTAAATATATAATTTAGTGTTATATTTTAATTTCACTGTGCAATTTTGTTTTGCTGTAATTTTAATAAACAACAAGTCTTAAAGCAGATATTAATTTTACAGTTTATAACAGCATCAGTTTACTTTTTTCTTCTTATTGGTTTAAATTTCTATGAAGTAAACGGATCTACTTTTTCTATAGCTAATTAACTATGGACGAGCCATTAAAAAATACAAAATTGCTAATTCCGTGTCACATTAAAAAATTGTCATCTATTTTTCTTACACAATGTGTATGATTCATAATTTGATGCACTAAGGACATCTTGTCAAGTAGCATTTCTATATTATACTTAATAATTAGGTTGAAAGCAAAACAGGGCCATGCAATTAAGACACAGTCAATGTGATTTGGGATTAAAGAAATCATTGCGTATTTTTATTTAGAAAACTTTTCATATTGGCCGATTTTTTTTTCTGCAGCATCGCCGGTTCATGGCTGAAGCAAAAGAGAAGGAGCCAGAAGTTTTAATAATCGGGGATTCATTGATTCAACTTATGGCACAAGATGAAGTCAGTTTAATTTTCTAGAAATGATTTTAAAGTTTTTTTTTCTTATTGTACGTTTGAGGTTCAAATAATTGGTCTTATTAAGATATGGGACAAGATGTTTGTTCCTCTTCACTGTTTGAATTTTGGCATCGGATCTGATCAAACGCAAAACGTTCTATGGAGACTTCAGAATGGAGAGCTTGAAGATTTTGCACCAAAGGTTAAGCATTGTACATAAATATTTGCGACTAGAATGTTCTATTAATTATTTTTTTCCTTTTTAATAATTTAATTGTAGGTGATCGTCATATGCTGTGGAACTAACAATCATGAACACACCCCTGAACAAGTGGTGGGAGGCATTCTTGAAATCGTTAAGACATGTCAGAAGAAGCAACCTCAGTCTCAAGTTGTTGTCATGGTGAGGCTAATGCTATTTTATTTCAATTACATTATTTTATTCACATTTTATGTTTATTGTTGATTTTGAAGGATAATTTTTTGTTTTCATTAAATTATTTAATTTTCTTATTAACTGAAACTCATTATATTTGATACTAGGAAATATAATTGTCTCATACTAAGTGGAAAATATTGGCTTTATTTAAAAATTGATGTCTTCTGATGATTCAGTGACAGTTTATGTTCAAAAATGTGTTTTAGTGCAGTTCAATAAAATCAAATGCATTTGCTCAGTTTTATTAACTGAAAAAAAATTATTTTTTGGAATTCTGGTTTTGTTTTGCAGGGTATTCCACCCAGGGGACAATTTGACAACCCGCTGAGAGCAAAAATCAACCGCATCAACAGCGGAGTCAGTGCCAGTGTTTCCGGGATCCCAAACGTTTTGTTCTTTGAGATTGACTCGAACATGTTCATCAATCCCTCCGACGGCAGCATCAGTCACGCGGACATGTACGATTATCTTCACCTCACCAGTCAGGGATACAGGAAGCTTGCTGAACCGCTCCTTGATGAAATTCAGACCCTTCTTAAGAATTTCCTTTCCGCAGATGCCATGTCAGCAAGCGAGGCGGAGATTTAAAACCATTCAAAAGTGTTGGTTGAATGGAAATTCAAAGTTGCTTCGATGGATTCTAGGAAATCGGTCGGTCCCTGACCATGTAGGGGATGGACAGAATTTCTGCATTTGTGTGTTGAAGATATCAGTGATGTTAATTATATGTATGTTTGTATGTATATATAAATATACATATATATATACATATATATAAGTGTGTGTGTGTTTATGAGGTATTGGGTTTTGTTTTTCTTCTGCGAAATATAACAAAATGTCAATGCTCACTCATTTGTTGCTAAAGTTTTTCTGATGAATCGATTCCCTTTATGTCTTTGAGCTTAATTTTGGTTTATTAAGTTTTTATGGTAATTAGAATTTAAATGAAAATGCAGTTTACCTTGCAAAGTTTCCAGTCAGACTCGCATATAACAAGAGTCACTTTGTACTTTCTCGTATAAATTAATTCGTTTGGCAAAAATTTTGTTTTTGCAAGTTGAACATCAATCAACAGTTTGTTACTTTCTGCTTTGTTTAGATCTACGATGCGAATAAACGAAAATGTCGCGGTACGGATCAAGGTTTTGAGTTGCCTTGATATTTTGTTTTCTTTCATTGTTTTGAGATCTTGCATTTACTGTATGATTCTTTTTCTGTTGATGTTTATGTGCGCATTGCCAAATTTGTATAATTATTAAGCTCTACTGTTAAAATACATCTGTTTCAACCTCATGATCGTATGTATATTCGTCGCTTATTTTCATCGTCGGAACCCAAGGTTTTTTTTTGCTCTCCAATTCATATATTAAGATATGCGTGTGTGTTTTTTTCTTCTGCGATGAATCCTTCACATTGATAATGGTCATAATAATGAATTTTGTTAAGAATTTTCATGTTGCAGTTAGTGTCATTGAAGAAGGAGTATTGGCTCATTGTTTTAAAATAACAAACATTTAACTTGTTTTTTGTGCAAACTGGATTGCATCATCGATTTCCTCCGGATGCTTTCTCAGTTCTCCTGTGAGGCAATGCTTTTAATGATTATACGGTTGACTGAGTGTCTCTTCGTGTTCATTGTCGTATTGTCATCTTGATAAATCTCTTATTTGTCGGCTAGTCGTCGCTAGATGTTCATATCCTGCTTCTATGCTTTGTAATTATTTCAATATCGTGATTTGATTTTGTTTATAATTATAAATTTCAGGTGAATTAAAGAGAAATACTTTTTTTATATTTAACTTTAGAGTACAACTGAGTTAGTGGAGCTCGTGCCAGCACCTAGGGTTTAAAGTATAAGAAAGTCATCATCAAAGTTCACAATCGAATATGGTTAAGGCCTTGCAGAATATGCTATCAGAAATTGAGATTGTTTAATAATGCTGCCAGAAATTAGTTAACAGAACATTTTGAGCTGTAGCTTTAAGGACTATCAAGTCAATCTTTTGTAGGGTTCTTTGTAAAATGACCTCAATAAATCATTATGTGTATGAAGAGGCCACTGTAGCAAATACGTTTTGAGTCAGGAATTCAACATTTCTGCCACCATCCTCAGGCTACAAAATGTCCGTAGTATAGTTTTTTTTGTCTACAATTTTAATGTCTTTCTTTGACACGGCTTGTAAATAAGGGATTCACAGAAATTTTGTTGAGCATTATAGTAATAGCCTGTTTTTTAGACATGTGACTGCTTTGATAACTATTTTTGGACTTCCGTTATCTTGATGTGCCTGAATAACAGACTCTAGCCTATCCTTTTCTTGGCCAGTTGCGCTTAATTGCAAGTTTTAAAATTTTAATTTTTAAATAATTAAATAACTTGAACGCGAAAACAAAGTCATAGTTTTGTCAGTCTTTTGTCATAGTTTTGTTTATCTTTAGATTTTCTTTTAGTTAGTTGTTATTGTTTTTGTATCACGGCTGTAAAATCATATGTTGTAACAACTTATTTTATTAACAACTTATTGTTGTGGTATCGCGAATATTCATGTTGTATAATCTAATCTAATCTACATGTAAAACATTCTTTACCATAAAACTTTTGATCTTGCTGCTAATTCAGTGGGCGTATGTTTAAATTTTTTTTTTAGATAAATATAATTAAAGTTAAATTTATATTCTGTCTGGCCTCAGATTCATTAGTTTTGTTTTGACATAAGTTGGACAGTTGGAATCATGAATTTTAATGCTGAAACAGCTGCATCAGATTTAGAGAGCAAGTCCTTAAGAGGTTTTAATTTTTAATCATTTTAATTTTAAATGGTATGATGTTTATTTGAATTAAGTTTTATATTTAGCAGCACAAATCTGGTAATATTCTGTCTATAATATAGCGTCCTGGGTTGATTTCAATGAGAAAAACTACTTTTATGTCTGAATTTTTAGAAAATACAAATAGTAGTCAAGTTTAAAATGGATTCCTTTCTTACCTGCCCTACCATTTTTAGTAGAGGGGCATACCAAAATCAATTATTGTCAAATATTCAGCAGCATTGATATTGAGTTATATAAACAGAAAACAAATAAGGGCACTATACTAAAAAATTACCACTCGAGTTAAAAATTGTTTAAAAAAATCAATTTAATTTTATGTTTAAGTTGCAGAAAGATTTTCAGACAACATAAATCTCATCGCTAATGAACCAGCCCTAGCTCTGTTTCGAATACAGGAACACGTAAGAGCCACTTTGCCCCAGTTTGTAGAGAAGAAGGTTAGATATATAATTGAATTCCTTTTTTAGTGCATAAACTTTAAAATCTACCAGTTTATTAATGTAAAATGCTTAAGTGCTATCAATGCAATTTTTCTAGTATGAAGTCATGCAACTACAGAAACAAATACAGGGAGCCGTTTTTGATACTGAATATGCTATAAAGTAATTTGTGTATACTTTCAATTTTATGTAGTTCTTGTTAATAAAGCAATCTTTAGTCTTTATAGAGTCGATGATTTTTATATACTAATTTAAAAAAATGTCTGGCCAGAATAATAACTAAGGTGATACACTACTGATAAAATGTTTTGAAAATATACATATTTTTGTTTAAATAGTGCCGTGAAAGGTATGGAATCAAGCAAAGTTCACTTTTCAAACATTCAAGAGCTCATGAAGAATGCCATGTTTATGAAGCAGCAACTAAAATATAAAAATACTAAAAAAAAGGAGTATGCTTTGTTAAAATTATAAAATTATATTAGAATTATTATTATTATTGTTGTAAAAAGTTGTAGATTAAAAAAAGGTTACCTAAATAATTGCTGCACATATTTAAAATTGTTTTTTTCTGAAGTAAAAGCAGCAATAAACATTAATCAGAGCTAATCAGGAAATTCATAATTTATTTAAATTTGCTATTTTTTTTATTACTAACATAAATTCCACTAAAGAGGTTAATTTTCTTCAATAGACAAGCACGACTAGCTGTTCCAATTCAAGCTAAAGTTTCTTCAGCTCAAGGCATAGAAAATTTGTTGAATAATGTATCGCTAGATTCCAGCAATCAGGTTTTTTTCTATAAATATTTGCAATCATTAATTATTTTCAGAACAATATTTTATTTCGGAAGAAAGTCTATTAAACTTTTAGATCAACTGGAAAAAATTTGAACGAATCGCAGCATGAAATTAATTAAAACTTTAAATTTTTAAAAAAACTAATTTTCTGTAGAGAAATGAACCAGTAGCAGACATTTAATTTTTTTATTTAAAAATTTATAATAAAAAGTTTTTTTTCCATATTGATTCGAAAGTTTCTTATACTTTCAATCCTCAGATGCTTCACATATCAAGTATTTAGAAGACTGTGGTCAATGTTTTTCTGCTTTATTATCATCAAAAAATAATGTTCAAACAATTAGTAGCTGCCATATTACAAAATTATAAAGGGTTTTAAAAAAACGAACTTTCACTTTTATAATCTTTTAATAATTTATAATATTAGTCTATTGCAGGGTTGTCCAACTTTTTGTTCAGAGGGTATCATCTATTTCTGAATTAACACTTTTTAGTAAAAGTGAAAACAATAACATGTTTATACATTTTATAAACAAGCTGATTAAAACCAATAAAATAATTTACATTTAAATTATTTTTAGAAATATCCAATAAAAACCAATAAAATAATTTACATTTAAATTATTTTTAGAAATATCCAAACAAATTTTGTTGGTCATACGAGAACCCGGCCCTGAGGTCGTATGTTGGACAACCCCTGGCTATATTGTATTTAAATTATGTGCTACACAACTGATTACTTAACTTTGTACAAGTGAATTTTAGATAAACATGACTTTGATATTAAGGTATTATATTGTATTTATTGTTCAAGTATAGTTTTCAATAGAGAATATTTAATAACTTACTATCATGAAAATGACCTCAAGTTTATTTTTCTTCACACAGAACGGCACCAGCATGGAGATTTCGCCCAGCTCCAATTGATGAGAGAAAATATATAAAATGTTAAAGTCATTGTTCAGTTCATAGATATAATTATTTTGGATTTTAAAGCGTTACCGTTTTTTTTTTAATTTTAGCCTCATTTTAAACAGATTGTTGTATGTTTGTATAACATTGCATGCTTAAACATTACTGTACATATGTATTAATTAAATATTTGTACAGAGCCATCTCTTTTCATCCAAACTGTGATGACCTAAAACTGACTTATTAATGTATGCAACAGCTATACCTACACTAAACTTCTTTGCTTGTTGAATGAGCAAAATTTCAGCTGCTAAAAATAGCTTAAAGAATGAATAACAAAGATGGGTTTTCCCTGATAAATTTGGTATGCTAACCAGTGTTTTTAGTTTCTGCACTAGAAAAACCCACCTGACTTATTGATGATCATTTTGGCTGTCGTCAACCTTCCCTAAAGCCTTGGATGAGTGTTTTTCCGATCTTGCTCAATCTTGTACCCTATTATTTATAGATTCTCATAAAACAATGGAATTACATTACAATACAACTTCGAAAAATTAAAAAACGATGGGTCGATTACAGATATACCGCAATACAGGACCTACCAGCTGAGAAATCTGAGCAAGCCGGGACCTTTCACCTTCTTCTAAAAAAGCTTTCTCTTAAAAGATACTATCCTTCAGCCCTCTAGGATGTTCATTTTATTCATGGAGTGAGACTAATGAACATGGCATATAGTTTGAAGTTACCCCAAGCCAAAGCTGCATAGTCAATTGGTATTTTTGTAGCCAATAGTGGCTGGCCAAACAGAGTGGAATCAACTTCCCACAACAGTCACCAGCTCACAAACGTTTGTAGAATTCTGATACCTGTGACATTTAGCCACATTAAAAAATGATAAATTTATTTACAATTTTGAATGCACATAAGAGCTGAGTGTTCATTTTCTACTATGATGCTTCAGTCAGATGAAAATATTTGCATAACGGATTTCAAAACCCTGCTATTTTCATAGAAAATACGGTATTATTTATGTATGTATTTCAACCAAGGGCAATTTACATATTGCTTGTTATCTTTAGCTTTCGACATGCCAAAATGGATTTCTAAAACACATACTGTATGTTACATATACACATTGCAACAAGAAGTTCCTTTCCTTGTGTTTAGTTGACAGAAGTTAAGAACAATGCTTAAATTTAGTAATCTTATTGAATAAGCTCTCAGTATCACAAATCTGCGAACTCACATCCCAATAAGAACAAGTATCTGCAAATGAAATGATCATGACATATGTTATTGTATACATTGTATGAAGTTATAAGAGGAAAATGATAATATTCATTATTTTAGTTCTAGTGGAATAATCATCAAATTATTTTCATTAAACATATTTATTTGTTACATTTTTTGGTAATTTAATATATTGTTACCAATAAAATGCAAAACAGTTCAAATTAATTAAATTTTAACCCAATAATGAAAATAAAGATCTTTACACTCAACTTAAAAACCTAAGCTTAATTTTCTTCAACATCATGAATTCGACAAAACGAAACAAACTAATTTAAAAATAATTAAAAATTTTCGAAACGCACTTGAAATTCTAAAAAGTATTCAGAAGTAGGGTATCATCATTAAATAGTGAATATTAGCAGCAGAGAGAACTCTGTAATTAGATCGAACTATAAAGAAAGAAAAATTAGACAAAAATAAAAATCTAAAAAACACAGTTAACAAAAATACAGGCTCTTATACATATAAAATTAAAAACAAGACAAACAAAAACATCTTTAGTACACTGTCAGGTTTGGTTGATGATACCGTGAGCTTCTGCCATGTGTCTATTGAGAGAGAATGTTTTATAGAACTGTCTATTGCAATGGTTACAGTAGAATACAACCTACAAGCCAAAACAAAACAATTTAAAAAAAACACGTTTTTCTACAAACAATTCTGAATGTTTAAAATTAAAACTGATCGAACCTGGCTGTCAACTCCCCATTGTTTTCCATGGTAGGACCTTTGATGTCTGACTAGATGATCTTTCCTTATGAATGTCCTTCCGCAATCTGGATATTGACATGCAAACGGCCTCAGTTTAGGACTCGAGCTTCGTAATTTTTTGAAAGATTGCTGATCCTGAGCAAAAGAATTATTCGCAGAAGAATTTTCATCGTCTTCGAAATATCCAGGTAGTGCTTCACCTGGCTCCCATTTAGTTACCTGTAATCATCAAATAGCAGATGGCTGTTCAAAGAGTTTATTCAGTTTGTTTTTTTTATTTATATATTGGGAATAACATAAATTAATAAAATTATTCTGATAAAAAAAATCAATATTTGAAATTCCTTATAATAACTTCACCACTGGCATGTAGTTCTAGATATCTAGAACTACATGCCACTGGTCTTGCTTGCTTGAATGTTTGCAAACCTTGAAAGTAGAAATTAACAAACTTCTTGTCATCTAATCAAGTTAAAATTTCAAATACAGACTTGCACCTCAAGACTATGAATTCTATTAAAGTTTGAAAATTCTTTATTATATAATTTAAAAAAAATAATTATCTATGTTTTGAAAAAACAACAAATCAAACATGATGATAAAATTATTCCAATTATAAATTTTAACAAGTAAGTCGTAAAAACCAGATTTTTTCACAAATCCCTTATATTTCTGGATTTGCAAAATTTTCATTTATTGCAAAAATTCTTTAAGTTACATTTTTTGAATTTATATATGTAAACATTTATGTAATTGTATTTAATTTCTTTTTGTTTTAAAATATAGATAATTATCATTTTTAATTACAGAAAAAGTTTCAAACTTTAATAGAATGCATTGTCATGAGGAGCAAGCCTCTATTTCAAATTTCAGCTCGATTGGATGACGGGAAGTTAGTTAATTTTCACTTTCAAGGTTTACAAAAATTCAAGCAAGCAAGACTGGTGGTGAAATTAATATAAGAAATTTAAAAATGTTTTTAAAAAATTGCATTTAATAAAAAGCCAGAAAATCCTAAAATATAAGGGATTTGTGTAAAAATCTCATTTTTATGGCTGGCTTGTCTATTTCAGAAATGAAAGTTAATTATTTGAAATACATATGCAATAAATTTGGATTTTATTTAATGTAATATTAAATAATTAGGATTTTTATCCTTCACTAATTAATTATTTGAGATCCACATAAAATATTACATTGTTTTCATCGAATCTGACATCACCAGGCTGAGCCAAATTGTGTGGAAAATCCCCTCCAAACCACTGTCCATCATTTATTGGTGTTTTATAGTCTGTCATCGGATGCGATCTTCTGTGAGGTCGTTTTCGAGGAGTGTGTGGGTTATGAGACTTTTTTGGCATATTTAGCTGAGGTACACCATAAGTTGTGTTTTCAAGATTTGGCTGCTCAATGCTGGGTTCAAGTTCAAAACAAGAATTCTCCATTTTAATTTCATCTGATTGCGTACCAAAACATTCTTGTGTGAGATCAATTTTTGGTTCTTGATTGTTATCTTTATCGTTGAGGCTAGGTATTTGTAAATCAACCCCCTCTACTTCTCTCACGTTGACACTGCCATCGCTGAATTCTGACATCTCTTGGTCAATGTGAACAATGAATGCTGTTTGGTCGACAGTAATTCCAATAACGCCCTCGATTTTTAGAATTTGGTTGTACGATAAGCCATTTTTACATAATAAGGAAATTGTATCGATAAGCAGCTGCTTTAAATGAACTTTTTCCTGATCCATGGCTTTAAATAAAAATAATGAGAAATCAAAACACGCTGCCACTGGGACGTTACGCAGTTTTTTTCTTTTAATTTCTGTGAATCACATCTAGTTGACAGCTCTTATTCAAAATCGATGCAAATTTTTTAGCAGATAAATTAAAAAAAATTAAATGCAAATACTTCATAACTAAAACTCAATGCAAGAAACACAAGAAACGATATCTTGTTACATAAAAATTGTTGAAGCAAAATTTTATGCAAGAAAAAATATTTGAAATGAAATCTGTAAAAATTCTAGTGTTTTTATTATAAGAAAACATTAATTTTATATTGCTACAAAATTTGTTTTTTTGTGTTTCAAATAATAAACCTACATTTTTTTAAAATTACAAAATAACATAAAAAATTCATTGACTTTTATCTTTTTAACTTTTCAATATTTATTATCAGCACAGGGCTTATATTATGATGTAATGTGCTTTCGGGGTTATGTCATTTCTGGAAAATTGACATTTTAAGATCTAGTTTTTTTACATTGTATCGCTTCATATTTGTTAATGCTTAAATTCAAGTTTTTTGCGAAATTGTTGAAAATGACGAATCGAACGATAATGAATGGTAACGTGTCGAATGGAACCAAAACAAGCCGAAAGCAAGTGAAAAAAGAAAGATTCCAGCATTCAGTACCAAGTGTGATTGAATTAGCAGCTGTAGGGCATGGCTATAATGGCACCGCTAAATGTCTTGTTGTAAACATGTCAAATTTCAAGTAGGTTTTGCTTTGCTTTTCAATCTTTATTTGCACTATTTAGGTTTTAGTTTTAATCATGTATGTATTTGGGTTTATAAGGCATTATTATAATTATTACAAGCTATGCATAAAACTCCAGCTGATTTCATAAATTGAAAACCCTGCTTTAAAATTTTTCCAGACACATCAGATCCATTATTCAACATATTAGGCCTAGGGCATTAGCTTATTAAGCAACACATCCGCCCATGGCTTGACCCATATTACTTGATTATCCTTGCATTAGACCTATTATAATTTAACTTGATGGTGTCGGACCGATTTGCTGAAGGCCGAATTGCTGAATGCGCGTTTTGGCTATTTGGGCCGAATTGCCAAACGCTGATTTAGATAAAAGGTCCTTTTGCCGAACGCACTGGCTACGGATCCGGCAGTGCCGGACCTATAACTATTATTTTTCGGGGTCCGTCAATTGATAAAAAAATAAAAATGAACGTAAATTTTATTTTAAATTAAATTAAAGTTATTAATATTAAAAACAATATTTGAAGTTATTTTTATTTTAAAAAAGTTTGATTTACATTTTCCATAGCGTTAGTCGGGATACGTCAGTGACGGACCGATAACTATTATTTTTCGGGGTCCGTCAGTGACATACATTTTTCAATGGTATTGGGATGAAATAAAATACAGCACCACAATAATAGTCTGATGCAAATTTATTAAAGTAAAAAAATATCAAAAATTGTTTATATCAGCTCCGACATGTATAACAAAACCATTCTTTTTTGGGTTTTGTGGTTAATCCAGCACAGCTAAAATGATTCCATTCTAAGCAACTGTCGCACTCAATACAGTTCTCTGTATCAGTGTTTTTAATACAGTGACAGCAATACCAAATATTCATTTTTTTCCTTTTTTAATAGAAGCGTGTAGTTTTTTCCATGCTTGGTTAGTTATATAAGGTTTAACAATTTCGAGGACTACTATTTCGTTTAGAAGTGATGCCGGAAGATCTATAACTTCGAGGTTCATATCTGTGACATCAGCTGGCAAATTGGGTGAGATGTCTTCCGGTCTCCCTCCTATCAGCAAACGCCCAAGTAACACTGAAAATGTATAATTAGAATGAAATAAAAATGGCTAAAAAAGAGCAAAAGCAAAAAATTTACTTACAATAAATTTTTTGATCGACTGATTTCTTTGAAAATGGCAAACAAATATCCTTTTGTTGTTTTTTCAATCCCATGGCTGTTTTCCTTTCCTTTAGCTTGGGCCGTCCTCTGGAACTAATCTTAAAATAAAAATAAATTCAAATATTGTTTTTAATATTAATAACTTTAATTTAATTTAAAATAAAATTTACGTTCATTTTTATTTTTTTATCAATTGACGGACCACGAAAAATAATAGTTATCGGTCCGTCACTGACGTATCCCGACTAACGCTATTGCTATGGAAATGTAAATCAAACTTTGTTTAAAATAAAAATAAATACAAATATTGTTTTTAATATTAATAACTTTAATTTAGTTTAAACAAATAAAATTTACGTTCATTTTTATTTTTTTATCAATTGACAGACCCCGAAAAATAATAGTTATAGGTCCGGCACTGCCGGATCCGTAGCCAGTGCGTTTGCCGAACGCTGATTTTGATATAAGGCCGAATTGCTGAATTCCCGTTTCCTTCACCGCTTGCTTTCCCGTTCCAGGTCGCTTTCCCACTCATGGTTGCATTCCTGTTCATGGTTGCTTTCCCAGCCCAAGTCTCTTTTACTCTTTCCCGCTCCCTGTTGCTTTTACGCTTTCCCGCTTGCTCTCTTTTTCCTGCTCGCTCTTTTCGCTCACAGTCGCATTTCCGTTCAGAGCCTTCCCAATGTGGCTTAGATGGGCTGTATCGGAATGCTGTGCACAGTCATCAAAGTTGATCAGTTTTCTCGTTAACACTTTTTGTTGTTTGGTTTGCTCGTTTAGTTACGTCTGAACTTCCTCAATTTTAATTAGTGTTCTTTAATGTATTGGTGCCACTCTGCAAGTGTGATCTTCTGCAAAGGATTATTTTCATTGACTAAAGCTGATAACTCACACTGAAAAAAATGAATTTATTAGTTAATGCTGCAATAATGTTAAAAAACTGCTCATATATCTCTACAGGTTATATTTATTTTAAATACTTGTAAGATTATAAATGCTTACAATAGATTTATCACAAAAATCGCTAGTCTTACTTTTTGAGTTGTTCTTAGTTTTTAAGTGTCATGTCTACAGAAAAAATATAATGCAACATGTGGCATGTTAATAAATGTTGACCCGTGGCTTTGATAAATGTGATATAAAACACAGATTGAAATAAAACATGAAGTAATAATAATATTAAAAACCTTGTTATGTCAAAATGTCAAAGCAATTGACCCAGAATTTTCAGAGATAATCAATTTGGAACAATCGAAGAGTATCACTTTTATTTAGCAAATGATGCAATTATAAATTGAACAAAACAGCAGCAGATTGATAGGCTGGCTTGAGAACTTTGTTCATGATTTTGTTGAAACATAAAAATACTGCACTTGCTTTCATTTCTTTCAAATTTCCTGCACCTCACATATCAGTGAGACTTTTACTATAAATCGGTGTTGCATGTAAGATTTTCTTTAAAATTTAATTTTCTAGTTTTCTCTGAAAAGTAAAAAATAAAATAAGACCGATAAATTAATTCATAATCTTGTAGTCATAACTACTCGTCAATAATAAATTAATACTAAATCGGCTAATGCCATCACATATAAAAAACACTTACCTACCCGAAAAAATTTCTTATTTTGATAGGCTGATAGCAAGCTCGTCAGTTTAGGAAACCATGATGAACAATGTGTGTGTGTGAACGAAATTTCTGGAATTTTTTAATTAATTAGAAGGCAGACAGCCAGATGGTATCAAAATTACATTGCAACATTTTATGGACTACTTCCGTTCTACGTGGTTGGAAGGGAATTTCCCTTAAACCATGTGGAATAAATATGAATTGATCCATCAACATCAAACAAACAACGCCATGGAGGGTTGGCACTCCGGATTCAATAAAAGTCTACCTCGCTATCCGAATATTTTTACTTTTATTACTGCTGTCAAGACTTGCCAGGCGTCCGCACAAACGGACATAAGCAGAGCTAAATCTGGCACAGTACCGCCACGAAGAAAAACCAAGTATGTAGACCTCAAGAAGAGACTTCTAAAGCCCCACAGTTATAAATACAGACAAACTATAATGCACTGTGAAATACAGTGTTAGATTGGTTAAGAAGTAATGTTTTAGTTTTTTTACTGCAATTTTTTCTAGCGAACTTTTAAATTTGTTAAGCCTTTGTACAATAAAGACATTCATTTCTTTTCATTTTTTTATTATAAATAAATATTTCAAACATAACATCTGTTATAGAACAAACAGAAAATTTTGATAAAACAAAATATTTTCCACTGAATTATCTTACAATTACTTTAAACATAGAAACGTTCAAAGAAAAATGCGATGGATCAATTTTATTTACTAACTTTTAGAAACGAAAGTTACATTTTTGGATTTAATATTGAATTATCTAAAAACTAGCGTCTCGGATATTCCCAGTGCAGCAGTTAAAAAAAGTTCGAATTTCTTAAAAAAGAGTCAAGGCTGATTTTATGCAATTTTCCTCGGAAAATCGTTGTTTTTGGCTTAACATTTTTTTATTTGTTGAACCGAAGAAAACCCAAATATACCATTCAATTTCATTTTGTAAACCCCATCCAACAATGTATAGCACACCCCCAGTGCATGCAATTTATTATTTCTTTTAATTAGCACTGCCAGCCTCGGGGCTAACTTCACACGCATATAAATTGAATAATAATAAAAATCCCATATTACGTAAGGATTATTACATAATATGTGTAAAACCATGGACGTGATGCCTGATTTGTTGCATAATAGGTCTGATGCATTAGAGATAATCATTTACTTTGACGGATTTGGCCCGCAGTAGTCCCGTTGTTAACCTTTTCCTAACCACATCAACTGTCAAAGTAAATGATTGCCCATTATTTAGCTCTACCCATTTTCTTAATGATTTTCTCCTATATAATTTTCATGTAATATTTTATTATTTTTGAAGATAAATATTTCTTTTCCCTAAGTTGAAAAATTACCTGGCATTTTTTTTGTATGTTATAAGATTTAATAACTTTTTCACAGGTACATGTTTAATTGTGGTGAAGGCACACAGAGGATCGCTACGGAACACAAGTTAGTCAGGCAGCACTTACTTTGTTGATACACATCTAACAATTTTGATGTTTTAAAAAAGATTTTATTATTTATTTAAATAATAACTAGAAAACTAAGAGGGACAAACCGTATTTTTCTAACCCATGGAAAATGGCAGAATGTTGGAGGACTTATTGGTGAATTTTGTTTATATTTCAAATACATTATTTATACTATATTTTCCATCTGCCACGTTTCTCTCATTTGTATAAGTTTTAGTGTTCACAAGCTCAGGCCTGACTAGAGATGTTATGATAAAAAAGAATGTTTCTCTTTGAATCAGGAAATGTTGATAAGTAAAGCCTGTTCCAACTAATTTTAGATCATGTTTAACCTATATCTACATTTAATGATTTAAGGAGACGTTTTTTTAATAACCACCTCTCTAGTTATAAACGTTAAAATGCATACATTGTTTTTTATAGGTTGTTTACTGACTATAAACAGCTGATAAATAAAATAAAAATCACATCTATTTTTTTTAATTCACCCTTTTGTTCTTATCAATTTTATTAAATCATCTTCAGAACAGGTTTTCATATTAATTTCATTTAACTAATTTATTTCGAAAGTTAATAAAATGTCTAGTTATTAAAATATTTGATCTTTTATTTCATAGGTCTTTCTCTGACACTTGAAAATGCAGAATTGAAAAAATTAATTCTTTGTGGACCACCAAAAGTAGTGAGTTATAAGTAGAATGATTTTCTGGTGAGAGTGGTTCTTAATTATCAATATTTTGCTTAATGTTTCTATAATTTCTGTTTTTTTAGGAGCACCACGTGATGTCGTCTCTAAATTTTTCCAGATTAGAAAAAATCGACATAGTTAAAGAAGAAATATCCACTAATGGATTTCAGGATCAGGCAATGTCTGTAGAATATATTCCTCTTCTACCAGATGAATTTAGCGATGAAAGCAAAGAATGTAAATATATATTTATTTATTTATTTATTTGAGTTTTAATGGATTGGTATCGTTTAATTAGTAATTATTTTGATGTACACAAGATGTAATTGTTTTTCCTCCTTGTTTACCCATCCAAACAAAAAAAATTTTTATTCTGTAATAAATTAAATTGATTCAGCCTTTCCGAAGAGGATGAAACTGTCCTCGGATGTGGAAGAGCACGTTGACATGGCAGTTGCTTATTTGTGCAAGGTTTTTTGTTCATTTTCTTCTTATTTCGTAATTAAACTTTTACAATAATTAATAAAATGAAATTGTTAATATGATCGCTAAACAGCCTCATGCCAAACCTCGAAATGTTGATCTTGAAAAGTGCAGCGAGATGAACGTTCCTGCGTAAGAGTAATTTTTTTTTATTAAAGTACTTTAAAAATGCTTTAAACATGATTTAATTTTAGGTGTTTTTTTTTATTTTCCGATAAATAATAATCATATTTGATAATAAATTGTTTAAATTCAGTTTGCTTTTTTTTCATTTTAAACTTGATTTTGTTCACCAGAGGTCCACATCTGGCATTGCTGAAAGAAGAAAAAGAAATTACACTACCTGGAACAGATCGAATTGTTTGTCATTTAAATGTTTTTTAATAATTTATATTAAATTATATGTAATTTTATTAAAAAAATTTCAGTTTTATTATTTGTTTCTAATGTTTTATATCAGCAGAAACACCTGACATGATAATTCTTTTAACCGACAGGGAGTAACAATTCACTAAGTGTTGTAGGAACAAAAATTGAGTGGACAATAACAATTAGTTTTATTTTTGTCAGATTAAACCAGACGATGTTTTGTCTCCAAAAGAGCCAAACGACCCGTTTTTAGGTTTGAATTTTTCTACTGAACTTTTCTATGACAAAATCTATTTTTATCGCTCTATAAAATACTATTTTTTTTTCATTAATAAATTATATAAAAAAATATAATGATAACACTTAACACGAATGTTCCGTTCCAGTCGTTGAATGTCCAACGATCGGCCATCTTGAAAGTTTGGTTTCTTCTCCGTTGTTGTCCGACTACCAGTGCAGTGGTGATAATGATGTTCCTTCCAAAAAAGTTTGTCTTGTGGTCCACTTTACTCATTCTTCCATTATGAGTAATCCCGTTTATCTGGATTGGATGAAAAAGTAGGCATCGTAATTTTATTTTTAATGATAATAATTAAAAGCGAATAAACAGTTTTTCAATATTTTTTTTCAAACATGCTGATTTGAAAATTCTGATAACTTTCTTTTCCGTTACAACTTCGTCCGTGTTTTAGCATTCAAAATTATATAACAATTAACTCAACTTGGACTCACATGCGGCTTAAGCACATGCGTTAGGCGAATCACTGTTGATGGTGACACCATGAATGACGTTTTCAGATTCAATACCTTCTCGAGTAAAGAATTATATAATATGAAGAGTTTTATTAATGAAAATGTCTTATATGTAGTAATACCAGATTTGGTAATTCTTATTAATTTATTTGGTAATTCTTATTAATTTATTTGTTAATTCTTATTAATTTATTTGTTTATTCTTATTAATTTATTTGGTAATTCTTATTAAATAATAATGTTTCTAATTAAAAGATTCGGTGCCGAAACGAATCACATGGTACTCAACGACCTGTGTTGTAGCGTCGATACTGAATCGATGCATCGTGTCCAGGCAGCACGGAATCTCATTCACCCTCACATATTTCCTCTTCTAAAATCATCATCATCAACTCTCGATGCTGAGGTACTGCTAACATTTTTCAGATGTTTAATTTATTTTTTTTGAAGAAAATTTAAAAATCATATTATAATCTATTATTTTAATGTTTTTATTATTAACTTTATTCCTTAATTAAAATTTATTTTCTACTAGCGGGGGCACCCGGCGTTGCCCGGGGATTTTAGAGGTTTTTCTAATGTTTGTCTCTCTCGCTCCCGTTTCCTTCTCCGCTTTCCCGTTCCCGTCACGTTCCCGGTCGCTTTTCCGCGTATATATATACACACATATATATATATATATATATATATATATATATATATATATATATATATATATACATATATATATAGTTCCCGCTCGCTCACCAGCTCCGCTCCGCTCATTTTGTGTCGGATTTCAAATTTTTTTTTCTCTATATTTGATTCCCCTTGACTCTCAAGGTTGTGTGAAAATTTCATTACGATCGGATGAATGGTGTAGCAATGCATGAATAACATATATACAGTGTTGGGTTTGTTACTTTACTTTTGTAATTTGTTACTGTTACTTGTTACATGATGAAAAAGTAATTTGTTACTGTTACTTGTTACATTTTTCAAAAGTAATTTGTTACTGTTACTTTTTGGTTTTGAAAGTAACTTATTACATTTTTGTTACTTTACAAAAAGTTGTTTTCAAACAGATGCAACACCACATAACTCAATACTTGATTTTGTTTTTAAAATAAGAACACAACTTTATTATAAATATCAAAGAGTTATAACTAATCAGTCAAATGGTGAAGATCTTTGATTGAGCTACAAAAAGCTTTATTGGCTCTGAGCAGCAGTTGTCGTTGAAAATGACTATCAGTCAAACGATTTCTTTTTGGAGTCAAAATTTGACCAGCCAATCTAAACAGCCGTTCAACAGGAGCACTTGATGGAAGAGAAGTATTATATCTTTTGAACAAATTCAAGATACATGGAAATTTCAGTAATGATTCAATATCACGAGAAGTATCGCTAAGATACATATCCACCTCCGCAGTTTCATCAGTTTGCTTAAATGTATCTGTAACAAATATAAAAAAAATCATCATCTGGCTGAGGCATCTCAGCTGAACCATTTTGTTGTTCAGCCTGCATTTCAACCTGCTGTACAGCAAGCACTTGCTCATATAACAAATTGCGGACGTAATTTCTTCTATCGTTATCATCGAGCTGATGCACCCATCCGATTTCATTACCAGTTTCTTTATAATTTAACTCTTTATTAACTTTCATGATCCCAAAACACGATCTGTGAACAAGCAAACGTTTACGAAAGAGTAAACGATAATAAAAAGGAAGTTTGTTTACCCTGATATGGCGCGTTGTTAAAATGAACGCGATCATGAATCCAGTGACACACTTTGCTCCTATTGGTCCAGACTTGCGCCATCTTAACGCTTGATCCAATGCTCGAAAATAAAAAGTAACAAGTAACAATTTTTAAAAATCCATTACTGTTACTTTAAAAAAGTAATTTTTTACTGTTACTTTGTTACAATTTTGAAAAGTAATCTGTTACGTTACTTGTTACTGAAAAAAGTAATTTGTTACTGTAATTCCGTTACTTGTAATTTGTTACTACCCATCACTGCATATATATACATACATACATACATACATACATACATACATACATACATACATACATACATACATACATACATACAAACATTCATTTTTATATATATAGATGAAGTTATTAAATAAATATATTTTTGTAGAGAATTGCAAGTTTTTTTTTAATTAAAATAAATAATATTTTTAATTTAATTAACGAATCTATTATTTTAATGTTTTTATTATTAACTTTATTTCTTAATTGAAATTTATTTTCTATGAAGTTATTAAATAAATATATTTTTGTAGGGAATTGAAAATTATTTTTTTGAATTAAAATAAATAATATTTTTAGTTGAATTAACGAATCTATAAATCCAGGATAATAAACGAATTGCCATGATCCACGAAGGCTGTAATAAAGTTCATTATGCAAAAACCAACACGAAATATATATACAGACCAATCACAGAGCAGCCTTTTGATGAGTATGTAGATCAACTAATGTTAAATATTCTTTAATTTAATTTCTGAAGTCTCGTATGCATCCATCGGACATGTACATTCGTATTTATTTCTTCGTTTCAGAGAGCAATGCTTAAAACTCGACACTCAAAAGTTCATTGACGAGACACTCGTTGAACCTTCGTCGCAAGAATTCTTCGCAGATTGGAGAAATCAATTTCAAGGTTTTTCATTGAATTGCTTTTAAATTATAATTTACATTTTTTTATTGGAATTTTAACTTCATTAAAATTGTTCGAAATAAATAATAGAGTTGATTTTTTTTCTTCTTTTCACAGATGTCGTAAAAGTTCCTCCGACACCAAGCAATCCTGAAATTGTCTTTCTTGGAACCGGATCGGCCGTGCCAAACAAGTATCGAAATGTCAGCTGTATTCTTCTCAATGTTGGGTTGGTTTTTATTTGCATGTTTAATCCTTGTAGTTTTCACTCAATTTAACATACAAACCCTTTTTTAAAAATCATTGTGTAACTGACTTTTGATGAAATTTTAGTGAGGATTCAAGCATCATTTTGGACTGCGGAGAGAATTCATGCGGTCAGCTGTACAGATTGTATGGCGTTGAAGAGGGAAAGAAGAAGCTGAGAAATTTAAAAGCTGTTTTTGTATCTCATTTGCATGCAGATCACCATCTCGTTAGTTGACGATGTTTTCATTTCATAGCATTGTCGAGCTATTTAATATTTTTACAACAACAAAATCAATTGCTCGACCTACGGAAGAACATGCGAAACAATTTGTTTCATTCTGATTGGCACTATTTTAGTACAAATGTTAATTATAATAGCTGTTAGAATTTGCCACATCTATTTGTTCTATAAAGCATTTTGTATCGAGGTGTTTTATGTAGCGAAGATGACTTTCTGATGTGAGAATTGACGATTTTGCATGTTGTTGTTGAGTATTTTCTTTTAAAAGTGGTTTTGTTGTTATGTCTAAATACTGTTCGTATTGATGCAACACTACACTATTCCTAACACTTACAACATTGGTATACTTGCTGACTTCATACATGGCATGTTTGTGTTTCATTGCTTTGTAACTCAGCCACTTAAACTTATAAATAAAAGGTCTCATATAAATGTTATTGATTGGTTTATTGAGTTACTTTCTAACCACCTAGGTATATAGAAGTTTTGTTGCTTTATTTACTTTAGAATTATGTATAACTTATTATCAACTTTGTTAATATAAAGAAAGTACGTTTTTATGAGCAATCATACTTGTTGTTTAATATGTTCACTAATCATTCCAGGGTCTGATAGGATTGGCCATTGAACGACAGATGTGTTTAGAGGAGGAGAGAAAAATGAATAAAGACGACCGACCAATCGAACCGCTCATAGTGTTGGCACCTAAAATGCTTCACAAGTGGTACACTGCTGTCGACTGTGATGATATTCCCATTAATCGAATTATCAGGTTGGTGTCATATGAAATTACTGCTCTAATTCGAGTCATAGAAACTAGGGATGCACCGGAGTTCGGCCCCGGCCAGATTTGGTGGCCGGTTTTAGGGTCGGATTTACATGTCTTTCTACACTAAAAAATGTTTACAAAATGGAAAAATTTATTGAAGTAGATTAATTTTAGGTAAATATGTCAAAAAACAGCTTATTTTTAGTAAAATTAACAAAACAAATTTAAAAATTTGGTTTATTTGAATTATTTAACGATTTGTTTGTTGTTATTTTGTGATGCTTAACATACGGTTGAACCGTAAAAATGAAAATTTTTCTGACGTCGGCCCGGTCGGATGGTTTTTGAATTTCAAATCCGGCCAACACTGGTCCCGGACGGATTTGAAAAACCCGAATCTGGTGCATCCCTAATAGAAACTACTGCTCTAATTGGAGTCATAGAAACTACTGCTCTAATTCAAAGCAATAATTTTAAATTGATTGATGATCTTTTTTTTTATAGTTTTTAAATAATAGATTTTTATTAGTTTTTAATTTTATTTTGCAGCTTCCTTCCGTGTCATTCGCTGTATACAGACAAGAATTCAGGAGATCCTCTCTATCAAAAACTTTTAAATCTTCTTGATTTTGAAAAGGTTCTAAAAATTATAATGATATTTTTTTACTTATAGAAAATCTTTTTAATACTTTAGTGATTAAAGTTAACATTAAATTAATTCGTTAATAATAATATTTTTTAATATGTTTTAATTGTTGATTTTGATTTGACAAGGTGTCAACAGTAAGAGTTCAACACAGTCAATTCCCCCATGGTATCGTACTTCAGCACAAATCTGGTTGGAAACTTGTTTACTCAGGTGATACAATGCCATCAAATGATCTCATCAGAGCCGGTAAGTATTTTCTTAATATATGTTATTTGGTAGAAATTTGTTTATTTAGTTGTTAAGAGTTCCGCGCGTGCTGATTTTTGCGACCCGATTCAGTTCAAGGGCTCAAAATTCCAAGTCCAATCTGTGCTGATTTGATCCCCCAGCCAATTTTTACGGGGATAAAATTTCTAGCCTTTACTTTGTCCGGCCTGTTTTAATAACCCTAATATGGAGGCTCAGTCTGCCCTGTGCTGGTCTCTATTAGATAATACATGCCCCATCAATGCCACAAAACTTTAGTGAATATACATTATTGATTTTTAATTTTTGAGATAATTGTTTATCTCTGCGTATAAATATAAAAAAATTGAAATTAAATGTTAAAAAATTAAATATTATTATAGGCAAAGGCTGTGATCTTCTCATTCATGAAGCAACGTTTGATGCCTGCAAGGTGGAAGAAGCAAAAGAAAAAAAGCACAGGTTTGTCCCGACAATTAACCTATTTACTTCTGTGTTGTCACATGTTCTAGTCATGAAAAAGAGTTTAGTTGTTTGAATTTCTTGCTTGCGTGCCTGCCTGCTCTCGTCTTCGACCGTAACGGCTGAAAGTTTGGCCGAAAGTAGCCACTTTTACAGTCAAGTAGCATGTATTAAGTCATTTTAGCTAATTAAAATGAATATGTATCTTATAAAGTGGTAATTAAGCAGTAAAATCAAATTTCCGTTAAAGCACGTCAGATCAAGCTATAGAAGTTGGTAGAAGCATGGAGGCTCGATTCACTCTACTTACTCACTTCAGCCAGAGATATGACAAAGTTCCTATTTTCTCCGATAATTTCACCAATGATGTAGGAGTAGCATTTGATAACTTGACTGTAAGTTTACAATTACATTTTTTCCAAGTTTTTTTTTCTGCATGGATGTTTTAATAAGTGGGTTGGATTGTTGTAATATTTTAGTATATTGAGCTTTTTGGGATCTAAGATAATTTGAATAATTTCTTCATAAATTGAGATAATGTTGTGTACTTAGTTTGGTTACAATGTATATATAATTTATTCTGTTTCATTTTGTAATGATCTTATTGTTTTCTTGGGCTCCTAATTGTTGAATGCTTTTTTCTACTTAGGTTAAATTGAGTGACCTTCATCTTCTCCCGAAATTTGTGCCGGCATACAAGGTCGTATATCAGGAAGAATATCGTGAAATGCTTGAAACCATTGAAAACAAACAGTTCAGAGCACAGCTTGCTGCTCTTGAAAAACAAAGTAGTTAAAAATTTACAGTGCGAGCGTGGGCTACACTGCACCTGGTGCTAGCTATCTCTAAGAGTGCTGATTGGTTGAAGCTTTACGTGCTTGCGTGATTCTGTATTTTGATCAGAATAAATAAATGTGTATATATTTATTTTGCTTGACTTCAAGTGGATATTTCATTTTTTGTTGTCATTTTCTGAGTTGTCAGAAGTTAAAAAATTTGACCAACTGAATTGCAAGCAAGTTCTAGAAGTCTATAATAATTCATTTTTGGGTTTCATCATATCTTTGAAAGTTAAATTATCTACAAACAGGAACCAAAAGTTTTAAGTTGGAAAAATTGAAATAAAAATGTTATTTAACGTGAAACTTCTAACCGACATCAAATTACCTGCGTTTTGTACGAATGTATCAGTTCAGTGTAAAGGATCTCGTGCATATATTTTTACAATTGTTCTTCTCATACATTAATACTTAAATCTGTTGCTGCTCTAATCACAAACTCTAATGTCTGCACTATACACTTGCATGGACAGACGCTGAATTAACATAAAAAATGCAGATATAATTGAATGTGGCGTTGAGTAGGAGGGCCGTAAAGTTTGAGAAAAAATAATTCAGGTTTTACCTTTTCTCTATTAGGGGCACGAGTTTGCCTTGCCTCTCCACGCTAAGCTACTGCTTTAAGTAACTCTGCTTTGTATTAAATAGTTTTAGATCGAAGGTATACTTTTCTACCACTCACAACTTCAGGTGGACCCACTAAACAATCATAGGAGACCCACTTAACCGTCATAGGGGGTGCCTATCCATAAAAACGACCCACCAAAACCTCAAAAGCTTCCACTTTGCACTTCTTAGGGCCATTTCTATTTTTTGAAAGCCCAAAACTACATCAGGGGAAGCAATGTTCCCTCCGCTGCCTCTAATTCAAGAAGCTCTCGTTACGTTGGCTACCAGGCATTAGACCCGGACGCCACCCCCAAGCCTAATTTTTTTACTTCCGCCGGCGGCCGCCAATTTTTTTTACGGCTGAGTCGAATGTGAGCCGTAATATAAAATGGTTGCGCTAGCTGAATTTTTTTCGGGGCAGTAAAATATTTTTGGAAAAGTACCTACGACCATCCCCCTCGGTCATACTGCAGTTAAGCTAGCAAGCGTTCGTATAGTAGTATCGGACAACATACCTATAAATGCATGTATTAAGCTGTATTTGATCCGTGAATTTGTGAGCCATAATAATTTCGCTCCAGCCAGTCGACATCCCAAAAAAATTTGGCGCCAGGATCTACCAAACATCCTATCTATAGACACAGCCGAGGATATGATAATTTTGTATAATATATTCAAAATGAAGCTTATTATACAATCTTGCATTTGAACAAATAATTTTAATATCATAATGACATCAGCGAACAAAAAACTGAATGATTAAAATGAACAAAAAGAGCATAATGAAATAACAGTGATGGGACATGCAAATAGTCTATTTACAAATAGCTGATCAAGTAAAACAGAGCATGAAGCATATTCGTGACCAAAAAGTAATGTGTCAACTGCAAGGCTTCTTCCATGAAAATACCAACTTCTTGATAACTCGATTGAGAAGGATTTGGAAATGCAAATCGCGAAAAGAAGCAATGATTTGTACGGCACAAAATAATCACCAGACAAATCAAATCTAAAACACATGCAGTCATAACTTATTTGATATCGACTTAAACAAACAGATTGGATAACACACATATACATTCAAAGACTCAAATCAAGTAAAATTGATGCTAGTTTCTTAAGCCTCATTTGAAGGTCAGCTTCAGTGCTTGTAGGAGTGCTGCGATGGTTCAATTGAAGCAGAAGAGTGTACTCTTGTTCAGAGAACTGTTTACCTCTTTCGAAACATGCCTTCATAACGTCATCTGGAGATAAGTAGAGTAGCTCGTAAAACTGTCGTGCGTGATCCAAATCAGGTTCCCGGTTACCAGTGATGTTTGACAAGCACTGCTGAACTGTGTGGACATTCCTGCACATCTTCTTCACTCCATTTTCGTTTATTCGCTTAAGCATCTGAGCAGATCCGACCAGAATCGTGGAAATGAGGTGACTCAAACCTTCGAAAACGTAGCGAAACTTCAAAGGTTGCAAGCTCTGTGCTATTATTTCTTCAAGTGACATCAGGTCTTTGTTCAATCTTGTTACATTCTCATCCGGCTCAAGCTTATCAATGGCTCCGCAATAATCCGATTTCGGAATTCGCAACAGGTGATGAAGACAGTGAACGCGAGCCTCGAGATGCAGCAGAAGTAAACACAACTCCGACAGATCCTCGTAGTGGTGAGACAGCGACCTCAACGTAACGATCGTATCTCTCTGAACGTTATAAGCGATAGATGCCGCACTTCCACCAGACGAATTGCCAGATGTCACGGATTGGTCGGCACCAGTCGATATAAATCTGGCACCAACACCGGCTTCCAACCCGTTTGCAAAATCTTTGATTCGTGCTGAAAACCACTCCATGCTCTCACACAAGTTTCCTAATGTTCTAAGCTGCCCAGCATCACTAATAATTTCATTGTATGGCACTCCTGATTCACTACCTGTCAAAAGATTATTGGTTAGCACTAAAGACTCTTTGGCGTTCATAGCACGCAAATCTTTTTCTGAAACCATATCTTCTTCCTCCGATGCTTTTTTCAGACTTATCCAGCTAGGAAGGGTTCTCAGGAATCTGTTGATATCATCGTCCTTAACCCACATTGCACTTATAACTTTCCTGTCATCAGCCTCTGTATTAATGCACTCTCTGTATGCAGTTTGACAGACAAGAAGATAATCTTGAAGAGTTTTACAGATGATATTCATGAACTTTGAGGAATAATCAGGCATGTCCCTCATCAAATGGCAAGTGTCCTGCAGGAGTCCAGCTACCATAATGGTGCTCTGCAGAACAGGTTTCGGAATGTTCAAGGCTCTTTGTGTATGTTGATCTGTAAGTTTCTTTTTAAGGTCGTGACCCTTAGCAGCTTGGGATATGACTGAGTCGGCATCGTGTTGAACTCTTGGTAGGTACACTCCCTCTACAAACTCTTTCAAAAACTTCTGCAGCGACAGAAGCCCAGGCGCCACTTTAGTGGCCTTTTCTGCGTCGATCAAAAACTTAGTGAGAGAATTATAAATGGCAATGATGTTATCAGGACTGGCTTTGCAAATGAAAATGGTTCGACCAGAATACGGCGAAGTTTCGTCCGATCCATAGTATTCTTGCCTCTGTTCCCGCATGTAGCTGTCCATTGATATAGCATGAGAAGATCTATTGAACTTGAACAGCGAGCCCTTTTTAGATTTTGTAGGTTTCTTTTTAGCAAAATATAAAGATATATCAACGACATCCCCAGCTGAGCTTCCGTTGTTTGCTGCTCTTGCGGTGGATGCTTCGTCTGTGTCCAGGTAGTGGGTCAGTAGCGACTGCAGAACTGACTGCATCTGAAAACAAAAGTAAGTTTTTTCACAAGAATTACAATTTAATAATTGCTGGTGCGAATTATAAAAGTTATATTAAGACACTAAAATATGTTATGCATGCAAAGTTAGTAGTGCCATGACTGGTGATGTTTAAATAAAAAATGAGCTATCTGCATTGCCCTAGGTCATTTAGTTTGACACCAATTTTATTTATCCAAAAAAAGAATGGAAGACAAAAGGCTGATTAAACCTTCACAAAGTTGCAATATAGTCGAGCTCAAACTTTATTTTTCTAATCAAGCACATTATTCCCTCAGCTAAAAAAATTTACAAACCAAAATAAATATCTACAAACTTTTCCCCAAATTTCCATGATGTCATAAATATTGAAATCACCCAGAGATGACATAGCATTTTTGGTCTTCTTCATATTGGCCAGCAAAATTTCGTGCACCTTGGCAACGATGTGGAATTGCTTGAAAACAAGTTCAAGCATTTCTAAGAGAAACTGAGGTTGCTGTAATTGACTCAACTCTTCACCTTCCACATAGGCAGAATCAGCTACTTGCTGAGAAGCACGCCTCACGATCGTCACAAGACCAGGACCAACACGGCTTCTGATGTGATCGATTGTGTCGGGCATCCTTCTCAACAAAGCCAATGACTCAACCAAAACTGAAATGAACTTCACAAGATCCACATCAGGATTTGCATTCAGATCTTCTACAATAGGCTCAGTAGATGAAGAGATTGATTTAACATCAGCAGACATCAAGCCACGTAAAGCTTCATCTTCTCTACTGACTTCATCATCTACAATTTTTATAGCTAATTTCATATAAGCTTTGTTTTTGCTTTGTCTTTGGGAACCTTGTCTTTGGAAATGTTTTACTATACTGCTTGTTGACCTCAAATAAATCACTTTGTTCAATTCTTCCGTAAGGACTTCGTACAATTCATCTTTTTTAGCGATTAAATCATTTCTGATTTCTTTCAATCCGTCTACATCGCAGAGGTCTCCATCAAGCATACTCAGCGAAGACATTAAAAGTGTTGTGCAAGTCAGATAATGTTTGGATTCCATGTATTTCCTAAGTTGATCTCCCACATTTTTCATTTTTTCAACTTCATCCATCATGGCATACACGGTTTTGTATTTAATTCCTTCAATCCAAAGCCTTCTTAATTCATCTCTTTTACAATGTAGTAAGTTTTTGCATGACTGTAAGTTCTCCTTTACTGACCTTATTTTCTCTTGAGAAGTTGTTACTTTAGATGACATTTTACTAAAAGCAGCAATTATTGAAGTCAAATCATTTAAATGATCAGTAACCATGTTATCAAGTTTTCTATCGCTCTCTTTGAAAGCTCTTTCGAGACGTATTTTCTCTTCCTCTCTCTGTTCTCCATCTGAACTAGACGACAACGCTCTGACAATTGATATAAGCAGTCCTGCTGCTTCAGATGAAGGTCTGTGGTCATTCGGAAACGAAGACATACTTATATTGTATTTGCTTACTTTGCTAATAAATCAGTTCGCAATGTTTACATTTCGAAATCATATGGCGTCTGATAAAAGATAGAGACAAAACGAGACAAAAAATTATTTTATTTGGAATAGCCAAATGCTAGCCCCCATAAAAAAATTTTTAAATTGCAAAAAATTTAAAAAATTGTAACTATTAAAAATAAATAACCAAGATTCAGTAAACAACGTATTCGATTGAATTTTAGTTGTAAATATGTTGCCCGGGGTTTTAGAGGTTTTTCTAATGTTTGCCTCTCTTGCTCAGGTTTCCTTCCCCGCTTCCATTTGCTTTCCCGTTCCCGGCCGCTTTCCGCTTCTGGTCGTTTTTCCGCTCCCGTTTGCTCTCCCGTTCCCGATCGCTTTCCCGTTCCCGGTCGCCTTTCCGTTCCTGGTCGCTTTCCCGTTCCCGTTCCCGCTCACGCTTGCTCTTCCGTTCTCGCTTGCTCTCCCGTTCTCGCACATGCTTGCTCTCCCATTCCCGTTCTCGCTTGCTCTCCCGTTCTCGCACATGCTTGCTCTCCCATTCCCGTTCTCGCTCGCGCTCATTTTCTCTTTTTCATTCTTTCCTAACTTCTTTTAGCCCATAAAACGTAAAATAGATTTGCTAAAACTGGCTAAATCTTGCTTGAAGCCTTCAAACGTTGTTATGTAAACTAAATTTGAATTTTATTACGCAATTACCGATTAGGATTTTATTACGCACCCCCGAAACTATTTAACTCTTAAAAATAAATAACCAAGATTCAGTAAACAACGTATTATTATTATTTTTTTATTCATTTCTCCAACAGAAGGACCCGTAGGCCACTAACACCGTTCGGACAACATAAAGCGTACGTTCGAACAGAATTCAAAGCAAAAATATAAGAAGAATAGTAACTCAAACAAATACGCAAAATAAACGTATAAGTCATCGGGTAATTAAATCGGCAAAAATATAAGAAGAATAGTAACTCAAACTAATACGCAAAATAAGCATATAAGTCATCGGGTATTTAAATCTGACAATTAGTTGTTAGAAATTTTGAAAGGTCGGTTTCATTTATCAGACATCTGAAACGGCTGTAGGATGTTGAGTTGACGACATCGTGAGGCAGGGTATTCCAGGATTTTATTATTCGGTTGGAAAAAAAGAACTTGGTAGCATCGATCTTGTGCAGGCCAGACCTCAGTTTATAACAATGGCCTCTTGTGGCCTGGTAACCAGAGGATTCAAAACTGGTGACCAAAGTTGAGTCAATAAGACCATTTAGAATTTTGTAGCATAGACATAGGTCAGCAATGAGTCTGCGATGTTTCAAAGATATTAGGTTGAATTTTATTTGTAGTTATGTATTAATATAAAATTATCTATATATATAAAAATGAATGTTTGTATCTATATATGTTAATGGCGTTTATGCATTGCTACACCATTCATCCGATCGTAATGAAATTTTCACACAACCTTGAGAGTCAATGGGAGTCAAAAATAAAAAAAATTTTTTTGAAATCCGTCACAAAATAAGCGGAGTGGAGCGGGTGAGCGAGCGGGAACTATATATATATGTATGTGCGTATGTATGTGTGTATGTATGTATGTGTATGTGCATGTATGTGTGTCTGTGTGTGTGTTTATGTATGTACTAGCGGAGATACCCGGCGTTGCCCAGGTTTTTTAGAGGTTTTTCTAATGTTTGTCTCTTTCTCTCCCATTTCCTTTCCCACCTGCTTTCCCACTCCTGTTCGCTTTCCCGTTTTCGGTCGTTTTCCCGCTGCCGGTCGCTTTCCCGCTCCCGGTCGCTTTCCCGCTCCCGGTCGCTTTCCCGCTCCCGGTCGCTTTCCCGCTCCCGGTCGCTTTCCCGCTCCCGGTCGTTTTCCCGTTCCCGGTCGCTGTCCCGTTCCCGCTCACGTTTGCTCTCCCATTCCCGCTCACGCTTGCTTTTCCGTTCCCGCTCGCTGTCCGTTCCGCGTCGCTTTCCCGTTTCTATAATAGACAAACTAACCCACAAACATTCATATATATATATAGTCTTAGCAAATCTATTTTACGTTTTATAGGCTAACAGAAGTTATGAAAGAATGTAAAAGAGAAAATGAGCGTGAACGGGAACGGGAGAGCAACCGTGACCGGGAATGGGAGAGCAAGCATGACCGGGAACGGGAGAGCAAGCGGGAACGGGAAAGCGACCGGGAACGGGAAAGCGACCGGGAACGGGAAAGCGACCGGGAACGGGAAATCGACCGGGAACGGGAAAGCGACCGGGAACGGGAATGCGACCGAGAACGGTAAAGCGACCGGGAACGGGAAAGCGACCGGGAACGGGAAATCGACCGGGAACGGGAAAGCGACCGGGAACGGGAAAGCGACCGAGAACGGTAAAGCGACCGGGAACGCGGAAAGCGACTGGAATCGGGAGAGCAAGCTTGGAAGGAAACGCGAGCAAGAGAGAAAATCGATAACAAAACTTCTGAGCGGGAAAGCGACCGGGAGCTGGAAAACGACCGAGAGCGGAAAAGCGACCGGGAACGCTACGAAAACGGGAAAGTGGAGAAGGGAACGGGAGCGAGAGAGACAAACATTAGAAAAACCTCTAAAAACCCCGGGCAACGCCGGGTAACCCCGCTAGTTATTAAATAAAAAAAATTCTAAATTTTTTGTTTACATTTATTTAATTATAAGTCCGCGGTCTGCATTTTACCCACCCCGACTCGTTTCAATACAAACAGATTACGCATTGTATATTCTTCGAAATAAGGCAATCCAGCCCGAATTTTTTAAAACCCTTTCTTAGTGAGCACATAAGACTCAAGAGAAAGATATATTCCAAATTTCACTAGAATCCGTTCAGTGGTTTTTGTGATTTCGTGATGAAAAAATCCATTTCTGGGATACGAATTTAAAAAATTCTACCCCTATCATTTGATCCCATTCAGGGGTCGTCTTTTCATGTAGAGTGCAGCTCCGTTTCGCCTGATGGGGTGGCTGTAGCGTGGGTCAGAAAATAGTGCCGAATCCGGAATACCGATTTTTGAGCGCTTATAACTCCGGAACCGGAAGTCACGTGACCTTGCGATTCAAACTCCAGTTAGGGCACATAGACCCTTATGTTTTTTTTAGTTTGGCATCTCAAGGTCACATGGTTCCGGAGATATTCGACGTCGACTCCGCAAGCGTTTATAGCCAAAAAACGAAAGTGGGTGTGGTCGCACAGACTTCCGGTCGGCACCGGAAGTAGATCTTGTTGACTCTCATGTACCTGTAAAATCTTAGGTCGCTGGCTATTACCTTTTCTGAGAATCCGCGATTTCCGTGATCGGATTCCTATACCTCCCGGCTTATATATCGGGTTCAACTATAGCGGACTCGCTATAAAGAAGTCTTTTACAACAGCTTGATTGATTGATTTATTGGTCACTACCATAGATATATCTATGGTCACTACATATAAAACATTGATTGACTTGTTTTTATTTCAATTTTAATTTTTTATAGCGGTTTTTACGACAGTTCTGCTATGCTTGATATGATTAACAAATGTTGCAGAATGCCTTTCTCAAACCATTAAAAATATTTAAAATTTCCAAAAATTTCAGAAGTAGGTAATAGAAAATGGCAACCTCAACGTCTTCGATTAAAAAAAACTAAATACCAAAATTTTTTAAGTTCGGAGAAGAAAGGCCCTGTAAAAAGACTTGAAAACGTCGATTCGGTTGATTCTATTGATAAAAAAGAAAAGCCGTTCTTGTTGTTGTGCGTTACAATGTGACAACTTAAAAAATTAGCGTATGCAGAAAAAATAAAGGGCAAACGGATGACTTACACAAAGACGTAAATTGCCGATCTCCGGATTTTCAAAGTTAAAATTTCTGTTTACCTAAAGTTTACTATATAGCCTAGAAATTTACACCTTTTATAATTCTGTTGACAAAGTCACAAATTAACATTTGCACCCTTGTCCCCTAGTCCCATAAACATTGGTTATCGCAGGAATTTTTTTTCTATTCAATGGATATTCCTAAACACAAGTTGATTGATTTAGACCAGCAGTTCTCAACCTGACAACTTTTAAGGGGTCGCTTAAGACTCATAAAAATTTGATTTTTCATTAAACGGGCTTTTTAAACTTGAAACTTATCTGCATTGCTCAAATAGCCATGTCCCGACAACAACACAGCTCTGTGGAAAAAGCTTTTCAAGCTTATTAGTTATCAAGTCTAAATCATATATATGGTTTAAATACAGGAGTAGACTTAATGCTGAAAATGATTTGTGTTGTGCTCTATCAAATACTGCAAAATGTTCTAAAACTTTGCCTCTAAAAAAAGCTGATCACCGGAGGGAAGGGTGGGGTAGTAGTCGGAGGTACATTTCAAGAATTTTTTAAAACTATTTACACTTTTGCCTCTTGAAATAGCTGATGACCCCCTGCTTCCCTAGTTGCGCCCCTGTGCACGAAGTAACAGATAAGCAAATTGTCATAAATAAATAAATTATTTATTATTATTATTTAGTCCGTAGCCGGCGCTTGGGGAGGAGGATGTCCTCGAAGCCAATACGCTGCTGTCGGTGCCACGGGACCACGAACGTCTTCCACAACAATCTTCCATTTTCCTCGATCGGCTGCAACCCTTCTCGCCCCATCGGCGGTCAGTCGCTTCCTCTTGAGGTCCCCATCAATAATTTTCAGCCATGTTTTCTTTGGCGCCGAACGTTGGATGCGCCAGCCGGGCGGTCGCTCCCGCCAAAGTAAACTATTGGGAAGCCGTTTATAATTCATTCGGCAGACGTGCCCGAACCACCGTAGTCGCCGTTTTTGGATGTGTTCGTCGATCAGTGGTTGTCGATCACACCGTTCACGGATCGTCTCGTTTCGAATGCGGTCGCGGATGGAGACTCCCAGTATTCGCCGCAGGCATTGCATTTGAAATACTTCAAGTCTATTCACATCGGATTTAAACAATGTCCATGTCTCCGAGCCATATAGGAGGATCGGAAGAATCAATGTTCGGTAAAGACGAATTTTTGTCTTGATTGCAATGTTCGTTCTCTTCCAAACGCACCATCTGAGCGCTGCAAATGCCGCAGTCGCCTGGCCAACGCGGCTGTGGACGTCGGCCGACGACGACGTCTTCTTTTCCTGCACGATCGATCCAAGGTATTTAAATTTCGTCACCTGCTCGATCTGGACATCATTTAGGTGGACATGAGCTGGCGACCCGTCCGTTGTTAATACCTTGCTCTTCTCGGCGTTGATCTTTAGGCCGTATGACTTGGCAATATCGCCGATGTTGTTTAGGCAATCTGTAGCTTCCACGTCGGTGTCGGCGAATACGGCACTATCGTCCGCGAACATCAGATCAGTGACAAAGTTGTTTTTGTCGTATTGAACACCACGCGTTCCTTCGAACGATTTCCTCATGATCGCATCGATCACGACGTTAAATAAAAGCGGAGAGGCGACGTCTCCCTGTCGGACACCGGTTTGAATGGTAAACTCGTCCGATAGGTCGTTTCGAATTCGGATGCAGCTGGTCGAACCACTATACGACGCTTGTAACAAACGGATGACTTTCGGTGGTATGTTTTCTTTTTCCAATGCCGTCCACAATGATGGCCAATGGATGCCGTCCACAATGATGGCCAATGGATGCCATCCACAATGATGGCCAATGATGGCCAAATAAATTAATTAAATACCACGATAAGATTTGGAAGGAATTTTGTAAATCCCATTCTACAAGGAATTTAAAAATATATACATTAACACAATCAGACACTCAGACACTGTATCATTGACGGTTATTGAACATCGCCACCCCACCCCAGCTACGCCACTGCGTATTAGCCTATTAAAAACTTTTAACTCTTAAAAAGTTGTCAAAATTAAAAAATTTCTGTTAAGACTTAATAAAATTATAAAATTTCCACATTTTCATCTTTTCATAATTCCACATTTTGGATTTACACTTCAAAATGAATAGAAATTTTAGATTTTTCTTTGAAAAGTGAACTTAGTAGGGGCGGCATTTTTATCCTTGCCTATGGCACGAAAATGTCTAATGACGGCACTGCCCACGCATTTAAGTAGACTCCACTCTTACGTTAGCCTCTGGACTTAAATGGGCCCCGCCCTTAAGTGGGCCCCCGCACTTAAGTGGGTCCCCTGGACCTAAGTGAGCCTCTCCTGACTTTTAAATGGCCCTTCCCGGACTTTGCAGTGGGTTTCCCGGCACTTGAGTGACCCACCGCACCAGTGATATTTTAGTTATGAAAATAATTTTAGTTTTAGTTAGTTTTGCCTAAAACCATTTTTATGTTATTTAGTTTTAGTTTTCCTAAGAGCTATTAGTTTAGTTATTATATAATTTCTTTGTTATCATTCTAGTTTAGTTTAGTTATTATTTCTGACACATGACTCAATTTTTATCATGGATTGAATTTTCTGCTCATATATTTTTATTTTAATATAATTCAATTTCAACAATAATATAAGATGCAGCGCATTCAGAGGAAGGACTGAACTATTCAACTGTTGCTTTCTGTTTCTTCAAATTTAAAATAAGTCCACACATTTCTGTCCCGCTTGCGACCAGAAAACTGTTTTACTAAACTTGCCATATTAATATCAGTTAAAAAACACCAACTTCTGTCAAACACGAAGAATAAAAAAAAAGTTCTTTTTTTTAAAAGCCTTTCTTGTAACTAAGAAATCTTGGAACGCCAAGATAGATATGATCTGAAATCTGATCAAATAATTTTTTTCCTACTTAACCTACCAGCATTAAGCACGCACACAAAAATTGGGAGGCGAGCCTAGCCTAACAATTTATAAAGCTGGTAAATTTTACCAAAATTTTAACCATTATTTTTAAGCAGTTGAGAATGGTTCTTGAAGGACCATCTAGTCTAGTCTAAGCATTTTCCCAAACACTTTTTGCCTATGTTACGCACCTCCGCCTGGGGAGGTGCGTAACATTGGGGGTGGTGCGTATCATTATTTATTTATTTATTTATTTTCCAATTTTTAAAGTGTTTTAAAATAAGACAAAAAATTATAAAAAGCACTCAATACCAAGTCAGCAAGCAAAAAATTGGAGGGGGTGATATCCCTGTTAAATGATCTTTTTATGCAAAAATGCTCCCCCCGTCAGAATTGAATATATTTAATAACTACCCGAATAATGGCCGTGTGTCTCGTTGGTCTAGGGGTATGATTCTCGCTTAGGGTGCGAGAGGCCTCGTGTTCGAATCTCGTTTTTGCTGTTTTCAAATTTTGTATATTAACTTCACCGCGTTTTTGCTTTTTCAATTTTTTTATATTAACATCACCGCGTTTGCTTTAGCTATGCATTGAGATCTTTAAATTAGAGATAGGAATCGAACACAAAATTGAAAGTTTGAATTTGGTTCGGTTCGACCGTCTTTGAATTAGAGTTCGGTTCGGGTTCGGTCGCTTTTGGGTTCAAATTCGGTTCGAGCTCGGTCGCCTTTCAGCTCGAGTTCGACTTCGGTTGGGTTCGAGTTCTTTTATTGCGTTTGAGTTTGTCCGTAATCGAGCAATTAAGATTTGGTCGAGTTTAGCTTGAAATGTGATAGTTAGTACTCGAGTTCAGTTTATTACAAACTTTTACAGACTTTTATTTATGTTACAATCTCTGCTTGTGTGTGTGTGTGTGTGTGTGTGTGTGTGTGGCATTCTCTGTACGCAAATCTTGCAAGTAAAATTTAACCAGATTTTTGACTAGCTAGGAAGCTGATTCTATTAAAAAAAACTTAATTTGAACATCTTTCGTATTTCTAAATCAAGTGTATTTGAAATTAAAGTTTGTTTTAAAAAACTCATTTTTTCTTTTACTTGTTTTTTAATTAAATCCACACAAAAACAATCTACATTGATTTTAAAGTACACTAATTCAAGCAACATTTATTGAAAAGATTATTCCAGCAATAATGTGACCAATGTATGATTTTTCACTTTGGAAGATATCTATTGCGGTGACTATTGGTTTCATAATCTGAATGAACGATTTCAAAAAAGCAAACTCCATCTCTTTAAATGCAACTTGTCCTAACTTCTTCTGACAATCACAAACCTTATTTAAACTCAGTGATGGGTTTTAACTACTTTAAAAGTAGTTAATTACTATATTTAACTACTCATAAAAAAATAGTTAGTAACTATTTCCTAACTACTTTTAACAGCAATAGTTATTAACTACCTCTTAACTACCGCCTAGTAGTTAACTACTAGTTAACTACTTTTTAACATTAACCAAAACCACCTTTAAGATTTGCAATTAAATAAAAACAAGTTAAATAACCCTGGTTTTTCAAGCTCTTGGTTCATTTCATTTATGTATGCCAAAAAATTTTCTTTAATCAAATATTTTTTGCTCATTGTTCAAAAAATTCAATTTAAATTGGGAAACTATCGCTGTTGCTAGAAGATATTTTTCATTTTCCAAAACAGGACCAAATCGTTTTTCTATACCATGAGATAACTTTTCACTTTGGAAGATATCCATTGCGGTGACTATTGGTTTTATAATCTGAATAAACGATTTCAAAAAATGAAACTCAATCTCTCAATCAATGCAGCTTTCCCTAACTTTTTCTGACAATCACAAACATTATTGAAAACTAGATTAACAATCCTTTCAACCAAATAAAATTTTGAGCACCGCCGTGTAACATTTGCTTTTATAAATGTTGAACCACTAATGTCTTGTACAACCTCAGCATCTTTTAAATTGCGATGAATGGAGTTTGGTACAACATTTGCCATTGATCTATCATAACGTTGTTTGTATTTCAAATTATCCCTTACTTTCAATGCACCAACACTCGCCACAAAATTTAAGGTATGACTAGAAATAGCCTGTCAAAAATGACCATTTTTTGGTTTTTATCGAACTATCAGATAATAAATAAAGAACGTTTTCTTCTCCACCATTGTTAAATGTGGATGCTTTACCTGCTCAGCAATATCAAAAAATGTTCTATGATTTGGATCAAACCTGGTTTAAGCAAATTAAAATCACTTATTTTTATGCGTAGCTTTCAACATCTAGCGAGGTTTTATTTTAAACTTTAAATCCAGCCTTATGTTTGATGCAATCAGATAACCTCTTGCATAATAAGCTTAGAAAGAACGTTTTGGATCTTTAGTACTGACAGTGTACAATTGTGTGAAAACTTTTATTACACGCAATCAGATAACTTCTTGCATAAAAGCTCAGGAAAAACGTTTTGGATATTTGGGACTGATAGTGTACAACTGCGTAATAACTTTGATTACACGCCTGCGTGCACTAATTTTACTGACTACTGACCACTCCAGCCTCCGCGTTATGCAAAATTGCTAACATACATACATCCAAACCATGGATATCTTGATAAAACATCGTACCGTTTAGGCCTATTTTATTAGGTTGTGGATCCAGTAGTTATATCAAGATATCCATGATACAGACATAGGTAATTATGTATGTAGATTACCACAGTGATTATCAATATTATCTTGCTCACTTTCTATCAAATCTAATATACTTTCACCACTAGATCTTCATTATTTACATACATGAAGTGGCTCATCCACTTAAGTTTCATCATTTATAGAGTTTTTTCCAGCCACCAAAAAAGTAAAGTAGTTAAAAAATAGTTAACTACTGTAGTTAATAACTATTTTAAAAATAACTAGTTGTTAACTTGTTTAAAAAAAAATAGTTATTAACTATTTCTTAACTACTGTAGAGTAGTTAATAACTAGTAGTTAATTATTTATAGTTAGTAACTACCCATCACTGTTTAAACTTATATTAACAATAACAACCCTTTCTACCGAATAGAATTCTGAGCACGGCCGTGTAGATTTGGCGTCCCGTACAACCGCAGCATTTTTTACGTTTTTATTATGCCACTTTCTTGACTGTTTGTTTGAGATTTTGTCTGTCCGCGAATTCCATATGATGGTGTTTTTTTAAACATTGTAGCCGATAGATAATATATTACCACCTAGCGAAAAAAGTAAAAAAATTATAAGATTTTAAATTCAACGGCTAAGGTTTGCACCATAGATGGTTTGCACCTAGCGAAGAAACTCAAATGCTTACTAAATTTCACCCATCAAAAACGAAAAAGTCGAAAATAATTTTTACATAATAACAAATAAATTTTAAGAAAACAACGTTTTTCTTGCACCCTAAAAAGTATAAAATAATATTCCTATAATTCATATACAACGAAAAACGTTGCGGGCGCATATAGGCTACAACATCAAAACTCAAAACTTTAGTAAAACAAATAGTTATAAAATATAATGTGCGTGCAACGTTTTTCGTGAATTATAGGAATATTATTGTATACATTTTTAGGGCTCAAATAACGTTGTTTTTTTAAAATGTAATTTTATGATGTAAAATTTTACACTGCGATGGATGGAGTTTGTACAATGTCAGTCCCAAAGATAAAAAAAGGTGGCGCTGCAATTGCAAAATAATATATAATGAGTTTTTTTAAGAAAAACCTAAATACTAAATTTTAATGTTTTTACATTCCAGTTATTAAGTTTTCAAGCAAATAATCCTTTTTTCAACCCCACATTTGTAGTTCCGGAAGTATACTATAGAATCTAAATCATTTTTTTTTGTTTATCTTTAGTATTTTCAGTTTCTGAGTGGCAGTTATTTTAAAAAATATATAATTCTATTTTTCATGTACGTTTGAGGTCACGAAAAACAAATTTTCAAAAAATGTTGTAACACGTATCTTTTTATTAGAAAATATTGATAATGTAATTCAGCATTTTGATATATCTAGGTATTTAGGTGTTGAGTTTTTAAGCAAATAATTTTTTTCCACCTTGCATTTGAGGTCGCGGAAGCAAAATTATCAAAAATTATTGAAACGCGTATATTTTTATTTCTTAAGTAAATACTAAATATAAATTTTTACGGCTGTAGCACTTACATTTTTTGAGTAGCAGTTATTCTAAAAAAACAAATAACCTTTTTTCTATCTCACAGTTGAGGTCCCGGAAGTCAAATTTTCAAAATTTTATCGTCTTTGGTTTTTGAGATATGCGTTATTTTAGAAAAAAGTTTATCTTCCTGTTTTATCTCCTTAGGAGCAAATTTTTTAAAAATCCTTTCATAGTGAATGCTGACGCTATAAAAGTAATATAAGTTCCAAATTACACGTTTCTAGGATGAGGCGTTTTAGCTCGGCGTTGATTATCAGTCAGGACATGTTCATTTATATTTTGCAGTTTCAACTTTTAAAAAATCTGGAATGGGCACTTCAAGGCTTTGACAAAGTCATCTTTGGGTGAAAAATAAAGATTTTAACATTCATAGCCTTATCCTGAATAAAGAAAGCACACTTAATGGTTAACACGTTGACTCCGTGGCGCAACGGTAGCGCGTCTGACTCCAGATCAGAAGGTTGCGTGTTCAAATCACGTCGGGGTCAAAGCTCATTTTTATTACTCAATCGGTTTGTTTATTTCAAAAAGATCTTCAAAATGTTGATTGAAGTAAGAATGGAGCAGTGTTGTTTCAGTTAAGCGTAACTCTAACTGAATTCAGTCTAATAACTGAAAAAAGAGATTTAAGTTAAGTACTAACTGAAACTGTAACTGAAAAATTAGATTAACTTTAAATGTAATACTAATAGTAAAAAAAAAGTAGTAACTGTAATACAAACTGAAAAAAATGCTTTCGGAAAATTTAATAATGAAATGCGTCAAAAATTTATTTCTTTGTTTATATTAGGTAACCGGACCCACTTGTGTCTTTTATCGCTATTATGAATTCCTTTTTCATCGCTTTATTTGAATTTAACGTCGTATACACAATGTTAAAAATAAATTCTGGCCGAAAACAAGAAAATGGAGTTTGGCGTTATTTCAGTTACGAACCCTCTACTGATAAAAGCCGGTGCAACGTGGTTTGTAGTGTGGGAGAAAAAGATTCGGAAGCTCACGTGGTCGAAACAACTTGCGGAGCTCTGTTGAAAGGTAAAAATGCTACTAATTTATTAAATCATCTAAGTCATAGACATAAGGAAGTAGCAAAAGAACTTGAGGTTTTGGAGACAAATCGAAAAACGTTAAAGGCCAAGCGCAAACTAATCGAAAATATTGAAAATAATACAGGAAATACGGTTAACCAGAATAGCACACTGACTACTTTGCCTGCTTTTATTAGCAATAAAAAAGAATGGAATTCAGATGCACAAGAAGTGAAACTGAGACAGCGTTTGCTTAGTAAAATGTTTATCAGCACTGGGTTATCGACCTCATTTTTGGATAATCCTGATGTTAGAACATGTTGAAAATTATTTTTATAATGCATTGCCACTAATACTGAGTTTTTTAAAATTTTAACAGAGTCTCATCAATAAACATAACATAAAAGAGAAAGCAATGTCATCATCAGTAACTCCTTCAACTACAGCCAGATCTGGTATGTCTCCACAAAAAAGCGCTTTAAAGCACTTTTTGAAGATACAGCACTGTGTGCAGCGCCATGTCCCAAAACCACTTCTTTATCCGAAGAGATCAATGCAGAGCTTTCATCCATTCGGACTGCTTCTACAGCATATGAAAAACCAAATGGATTAGATTTTTGGACAGCTCCTGGTGTAGAAGCTAAATATCCAATTTTAGCTGAAATGGCACAAGATTTGATTTCAGCCCCTGCATCACAGGCTAACGTTGAAAGGGTTTTTTCTGTGTGTGGAGATTTGACGCATGTAAAAAGAAACAGACTTACAAAAAATTTAGAACTACGGACATTTGTTAAAATGAACAAAAAATTTTATAAACTGGGTTTTCGGCATGAAAATAAAATCTTGAATCGATATCTATTTTGTTTTCCTGTTTTGAATATTAATAACTGTTATACTAACTGTAATAGTAACTGAAAAAAATATTAACTCTAATATTAACTGGAAAAAAAGAATTAAATTAACTTTAACTGTAATACTAACTGAAAAATATTAAATTGACTAACTTTAACTGATACTCTAACTGAAAAAACCTAACTGAAACAACACTGGAATGGAGAGCATCCAAGTGCTGACAATAGCTACGCTAGTTATTGTCATTTTATCTACTTCTGGTAAATTGGGAATTTTTTATTATTTTGAATAAAAAGATCTCTAAACAACCTGTCGTTTAATAAATTGCTTCTGATCATGGGCGGATCAAGGGGGGAATATGAGGCTGGATGCGAAACGCATACATAGCTCGCCAAAGTCTTCTTTGTTATACTTTGAAACAAAGTATGGTTGTTTTATTTCTGATATTTTCAAGTGTAGAAATTGTATTATAGCTCATGTATGTATGAAGTTTGAAATCAACAAAACAAATTTGTTGTTAATGATTCTAGCTTATATAATAAAAATGACAAATCAATTAGAAGATTCGCAGTTTCGTTTAAATTTCAAATAAATAATTCTGTATCAAGGAGTTCTTTGCTTTGTTTTTGTAGCAGAATGAGCGCTTTTTAACAATTCTTCTGCAAAAAAGTGCTCAACTTTGGATAAAACTCTTTCAGGTCCTGGCGTTGACACTAAAAGAAAGAACGACAAAAGTTTATAAATGCCAGGAAATGCAGCTCGAAAGGAAATTTTCACACAAATAAAAAAGTGTGTTGAAATGCCTCTCTTGATCCTTCTTCTCTATCTAGCTTTGGGACTGTCTCTAATCTATCTTTAATAAATACTTTAATCAATCAATCAATCAATCAATCAATCAATCAATCAATCAATCAATCAATCAATCAATCAATCAATCAATCCATCAATCCATCAATCAATCAATCAATCAATCAATCAATCAATGATTTTGGTAAAATGACGCCCATCTCCATATCTGTACTCTATATTTATCTTTGGTACTAAAAACGGGAATTCCAACAGTTTCGTGTATGCTTTCGTTTGTGTTTGTTATCATCTTCAGATTTCAAGATTCATCGCTGCGTTGAAATAACAGTTTTTAATAATTAGAAATTATTTATAATGTCTGTACAAACTTTAGAAAGAATAAAAATTAACATAGCGATGATTTTACGCAAAGAACCACACGGAGAATTAGAGATTGGATATTTAGAAGAGATGTATGCAAGGCGATTCCGCCAGGAATTGGAGTGGCGACTTAACGGATTCAGTTCTCTTCGGGAGATGTTAAATTCTATGAAGAGAGATTTTGTCATGTTTGTTGATCAAAATAATTATAATGATAGTCGTTGTTATGATGATGATGAAGATAGTGATGAAAATGATAGTAATAATGATAATAATATTAATATTAATGTTACCAATATAATATTTTTAGGTAAAGGTGGAGAATAGCATAATAAATTATTTCTGGTGTTTTTAATAATATTTTCATTATAATAATTATATATTTATAATCACAATAACATTTCCAATTTAATGATCCAAACATTTTATTAATTTTAAAAAAATCTCTAAAAAGTGACCAAATGAATGCACAACAGAACCTTAACAAAATAACATGAGTCATCCCTAATACTTTTACAAAAAATTACATTTCGGTCATCTCCAATGAAAACAATCTAGCCCTTGACTGTACAGGGTTTTGCATTCTATCTCTTGGTTCAATTTCTAATATTTTTTGAATATTTTATATATGTTTTAAAATTAAGTAACCATTTTTGTTTACAAATAATTGATATAAACTCGCACAAATAATTTCCTTTACATTTCATTTCACTTTACCTTTATTTAGGTTACAATCTCTTTTTGTGTGTGTGTGTGTGTGTGGCTTTCTCTATATGCAAATCTTGCAAGTAAAATTTAACCAGCTTTTTGACTAGCTAGGTGGCTGAAACTTTCAGCATAGCTTCATATTGGATGACAATACATGATTCAATTAAAAAAAAAAATTTGAGCATCTTTCGTATTTCTAAATCGAGTGTATTTGAAATAAAAGTTTGTGTTAAAAAACTTGTTTTTTCTTTTACTTGTTATAATTGCAAAAAAATTAATTGGGTAAGTCATTGGTAATTTATTTCTCTTTTTAATTAACGATCTTTCATTCTTCAGGATGGTCTGACTGCAGAGCAATTCATGAGCTCTTTTGAGAAGAAGGTCACGGACGTCCGAGCGTCTACCCTTGATTCGGATACGCCTGAGTTCAACACCTTCTCTGGAGAACGTTTCAGCAATTTTGCGACTCTTACTAAGGATGACGTCAAGGACCTAATTAAGAACTCTCCAAACAAGTCATGTGGTCTAGACCCGGCGCCAACATGGCTCATCAAAGAATTTTCAGAAACCTTGGCCCCATTTGTTACAGATCTGTTTAATAAATCGTTGGACACTGGTCACTTTCCGGTCCCATTCAGAGTGGCCGAGGTCACGCCAATCTTGAAAAAATCTACGCTGGATGTTTCTCTGCCTGCCAGTTATCGCCCAGTTTCGAATCTTCAGTTCATCTCTAAGGTTTTGGAACGGGCGGTTAACAAACAAATTCAACATCACCTGGATGGACACAACCTTCTACCGGAGCATCAGTCTGCCTATCGGAGGTGCCGTTCGACGGAAACTGCATTGCTCAAGGTTACTTCGGATGTTCTCTTGGCAACCGATCGAGGGATGGTAACACTGCTCGCTATGCTCGATCTCAGCGCTGCATTCGATTGCGTTGATCATGGAATCCTCGTGACCAGATTGGAGCGTACATTTGGCATTGATTCTGTTGCTCTTCGGTGGATCGGTTCGTATCTTTGCGATCGGAGGCAGTGTGTTCGTTATGGAGGTATCCTTTCTGGTTGGTCCTCGATTGTGTGTGGTGTTCCACAAGGTTCAATTCTAGGACCGCTATTCTTCATTGCATACACTTCAGATGTTTTTGCCCTGGTTGCCCAACGTGGTTTCAATATTCATGGTTATGCTGATGATCTACAAATCTACGATCATTGCGGCACTGAGAGTATCGGTGTGCTCGCGGACAGATTGGACGGCTGCGTTTCGGAGATAATGGAATGGATGAAATGCAATCGACTAAAGTTAAATGCCTCTAAGACAGAGGTCATTCTACTGGGATCCTCTAGACGTCGGTTGCACTGCACCTTTGACGAGATCAATATAGCTGGAAACATCATTCGTCTCGCCGATAGGGTTCGCAATCTTGGGGTCATCATAGATTCTCAACTGACTTTCAGCGAACACGTTGCAAAATTGGTCAACACCAGTTACTACCATCTACGACAGATGAGGTCAGTTCGCAAATCCCTCACGGTCGATTCTTCGCATGCACTTGCCCGCGCTTTGATCTTGTCTAGACTTGATTATTGTAATTGTCTACTCAGTGGAATACCGGATCTGTTAATGAGGCGGCTTGATGGTGTCATGCGTGCCACGGCTAGGCTGATTCTCCGATTGCCTCGATACGGTCATGTCACTAAAGCGATTCACGACCGACTACACTGGCTGAACATGCAGGCGCGTATCGACTTCAAGCTATCTCTCACTGCGTACCGATGCCTCCATGGTTCTGCGCCGTCATACCTCTCCGGTCTGTGCATTCCGGTGACTCAGTTTCCTGGCCGATCTCACCTTCGCTCGGCTTCTTCCGGTCAGCTTCTTGTTCCTTCCTGCGCAACCAGGACGTTTGGACCGAGGGCTTTCGCAGTTTCTTGTCCAACTACCTGGAACAATCTACCGATTGAACTTACCGATCCGGCGTGTGTTGATAGCGTTTATGTTTTTAGGAAACGACTTAAAACTCATTTTTTTCTTCGTATGACGAACGGATATTGACCCTTTTTGTTTCTGATGTGTGATTCTGTTCGTTCGTTTATTTTGGCACTGCCGCCTCGTGCTCTGAGAAATTTTTCTTTTTAGAGAGCACGTTAAATAATAATAATAATAATAATAATAATTGTATAATGAAAATATAATTAAAAACACCGGTATTAATTTATTACGCTATTCTCCACCTTTACCATATTTTTACTGGTAGTTTTTACAATTTCAAAACTCACTTGATAAAGTATCAGGGCTGTATTTAAATTTTTTTAGAGAAAATGGAGTTGTTAGACTTTTAAACTTTGATGATGGTGCACAAAATACATTCAACAATAGCAGTACTGGAACTTCAAATTCTAATGAACTTGATGCAAATAGAGCATTTAGAGGTAAATATATACGTCCTATATTCATTTGTGTTACATAAAAATTGCATCAAAACTTGATGGCAAGCTATCTGATTACATGTGAAAGATTTGCTTGTGAATATTTGTTGCCTAAATTTACTTGGAACATGTTTTTTTTGCAATTCTGAGTAGGTTTCCAACCAAGGAATTTGGGAAGATTTCCCAGGAGACCGGCAAGATCAAGTATCTACTCGACGAGCAATTGGGTTTTGAAAGTTAACAATTTTCCTGAAGATACTGAACAAGTTTGTTTCAAACAATTTGTTATCCTAATTATTTATAAAAAGTTTTATTACAGAAATTATTGACAAATCTAAAAAATTAAGTTTTTGGAAAACCCTTATACTTGGAATGGGACAACAGCAAATCAGTTTTTTTAATGAGAATTTAAAAGTTTATTGGAATGGGACAACAGCAAATCAGTTTTTTTTAATGAGAATTTAAAAGTTTATTAAGTTATTTCAAATTGTTTTTTTCAGAATTACGTTTTATTGTTTTTCGAACAAAACTTTTGAATGAATTTTGAAGTTTTTGTGCTTTTTGGGGAGTATCATAGCTATGATTTCTGCAAAAACATTCAGCATAAATATTTTTTGTCAACTTAAAATATTTTGTTGTTGGATCTAGGTGTTGGCAGGCAGATGGTGCCCAAATTTTGATAGAATGTATTGTCATTCAAAGTAAGTCTTTGTGCCAAGTTTCAGTTTGATCGGATGATGAGAAGGTTAATAAACTGTCCACAGATTTGCCTCCCAACTGCAAATTACACCATAAAAACATAGTTTTCATTATAAATCCTTTATATGTGTTGTCGTATAAATGTATATATACTTTATATACAATTGAAAATTACGATACAATTTTGATGTGAAATTGTTTCACTGTTGGAGCATTTCTTAAAACCATGTTTTTAATTTTTCCATAATAATTACTTGTTTTAATTAATGAAGGGTGAGCTTGAAGGGCTTTTCAGACCTTACGAATTCATCCAAGTTGTTCTTCGAAAAGACGTTCCGGAAAGGTTTGAACTTTTAATGTTTTCGATTTTAATTTTTATTTTTTAAAACGATTTAAAATCAAAATTAATTTAATTGTTTTTATATTTTTAATTCATTTCCGTGCTGATTTTTTTATGATTTCATTTTAAATGTTTGAAAATAATATAAAATATTCAAATTGTGTTATATAAAATAGAGGATAGTTGTATGGTTTTAAAACAATATATTTTTTCAAGGTGCATTAATTTTTTTTTAAATTATAATATTTTTAAACGATATTTTCAGGTTTGCACTTGTGGAGATTGAAGATTATGAACTGGCATGCGAGGCATTTGCTATTCTTGATGGAAGTGATTTCTTAGGTGGGAAGTTGAGCATTCAATTTGATAGAAGTTCCATCGCAAGAAATCAAGATTTTTCCGAGAGGGGACGTAGAAGAGGTTCAAAGTTCTAATATGTTTTCATTGTTATTATAAAATCATTTATATTGTGCCTATTACTAAAACAACATGAAAGCATTTGTTGACTTTTAAAATCAAAACTTATTAAAAAAAATATAGTTAGTGATTTAACATAATAATACAAAGAACTTGTAGATGGGATTTTCTATGTCCATAGAATGTATAACTTGTTGTATGTTTTATTAATTTAGTTTGATTTAATAATTTAAGGTACCCATTAATTGTATTAAATAACAATTTTTTAAGATAAGCAGTTTTCGTACAGGGAATTTTCAAAGAGGCAACAACAGAAGAGGTGGAGGAGGATATGGAGGGCGTAGGGGAAGGTCGGGCTTCAACAGGTTTCCTGATCATCCGAGGTGTGATGAGGATAGTATTTTTGTTGACGGATTTGAACAGGATGTGAGAGGTAAAATAGTTTGTTTATTCTCTTACTGTTAAATACATTTTTACAAACAAGTAGATTATACAACATGGGGTTTTTCATATAATATTTTGGAAATTTTAACATCATTTTTGGTACTTGTAGAAGGAAAAATTATAAATTAATGTTATTTATTCATCATGTTACAGGCGGTTTCCATAGGAACAGCAGTGGAAACCGGGGAGATCGCTACGGAGACCAGGGTCGATGGCCTGTTAGGGGATCGAAAACATTTCCAAATTCTCAATTACTTCAGAGAAACGAACTGAGAGAAACTTGTAGAGATGAATCTCATGAAGATCTGCTTGACAATGCTGTTGTAGGTTAGTTTAAAAAACACTGAAATGTAATATAATTAATAATGTTGTTGTTAATTTATTAGCTGTATCATTAAATATAAGTTAAATATAAATTTCATTTAATGAAATAAGTATAATTTTCAAGTCCTAATAAGTACTTTTGTTGATTTAATAATAGCTTATTTTTGTAAGAAAGGAATTTTGGGATTCTTTTATACTCATATTTTTATTTGTTTTTTTTTTCTTTTTAGAAAGAAATGATGAAAAACCTCATTTAAATAGAGATGATGGAAAATATACTTTACATAGAAATGATGCCACTTGTTTAAATAAAATTGATGAACAGACTTTTCTAAAGAGATATGATGAAAAACCGTTTTCAAATAGAAATGATGAAAAACAGTTTTCAAATAGAAATGATGAAAAACCCTTTTCAAATAGTAATGATGAAAAACATTCAGATAAAAATGATGAAAATTTTCTTTTGAATGAAAATCACGAAAAAACCGTTTCAAATGGAAATTATGCAAGCTCTTTTCTAAATAGATATGATGAACATTCTTCTCTGAATAGAAATAATGAAAAACGTTTTTCAAGTAGATATGATGAAAAACCTCTGTTAAATGAAATTCGTGACAAATCTTTTTTAAATGGAAATAATGCAAGTTTTCTTTTAAATAGATATGTTGAACATCCTTCTTTGAATAGAGATGATGAAAAACCTTCTCTAAATAGAAATGATGAAAGACTTTCTCTAAATAGAAATAACGAAAAACCTTCTCTAAATAGAAATAATGAAAAACCTTCTCCAAATAGAAATGACGAAAAACCTTCTTTAAACAAAAATTTTGGACAACCCTTTTCAGAAAGAGATTGTGATCATCACAATAGTAGTGATAAGAAATATTCTTCACGCCACAAAGTTGACATGTCTTTAAATAGAAGACAAGAACAACAAATGAGTAATTTCATGGATGAACATCACCTCGGTAAACAAGATAAAACAGATATTGCTGGTCAGTCAGTTTGGTTTTTTTGTGTGTGTGATCTATCATTTTATCATTTGTAGATATTTTAACTGAAACAAATTGAAATGAATTGTATGTTAATTGAGTTTTTAAAAGCCACTATTTTGTATGCTGACAATGATTTTTAAAATGTTGTTGGTGGTTGTATATTTGTAATTATCTCTAAAATTAACTGATGAGAGTTATTTTTTCATATAATTGACTTAACTAATGAAAATCAGTTATTTGTGGTATATTGGTAGAACATCTTGCACATTATTGCTATGTTAGTGGCTCAAATCTTCTTTCTAGTGCTTGCAACGGCATGTAAAATGAAGTTCCTCATTTGGTTAGTTTTAATAAGAACTTCACTTAATGGTGACTCAATCACTGAGAAAACATATAATTAACAGCTCGTGAAAGACATCGCTAATATTAAACATTTTTGAAAATTTTTTCGATTTTAAATTTATTTTGTTTTAAATTTTTTAATTAGAAAAATTAGAAACACCTGCAACTGATTGGAAAGAAGAAGATATTGATAAAAGAGATGTCAAACTCACTTCTGATGATGACGACATAGAAACTGAGAAAATAATAATTAAAAATGATCTTAGATTAGATTCTATCTGTATGAATCCAGATCAAATCGAAAAAATGATTTGCGATACCGGAGCGCCGAATTTCCACGACGTGTCTGAATTACCTGCTGAAGAGCTCGTTTTGGTGGTTTACGACATTTCATACAATTATTTCTGGGCTGTTGTCATGAACGGTGGCAAATGGGTGAGATGAGACAGACAGCTTCTATTTAAATTTGTTTAAAATTTGCATTAATAATAAGTTATAAAGTTGATAGAGACCTTTAAATATAAATTCAATAAAATATCATTTTAACAATTCTATAAATATTATATAAGAATTAATGAATGAAACAGAGTGAGGAGCATTCAGAATTGGACAAAAATTTGAGAGCACTAGAAGATCAGACACTGATTCCTGCAAAAGAAACATCTAGAAAAGTCTGTAAGAAATACGAGGGTGCTTGGTGCAGGTGCGATGTTTAAATGATGCAATATTTTTATTATTTATATATTAGGTTTATTTGTCTGGCATGGTATTTTTTATTTTTTTAAATGTTTAATTGGTTCTATTTTTTAATTTTGTACTTTATTCAAACTCTTATTGATAGTTAAACAGAATTGTTGCAAAGGAAAATCTGAGATCAATATGGTAACATCATAAGGTAGTTTTCAAATTTGAGCAATATTTGAATACCGTGCATTTTCATGCAAATTAAGTACAGATAGTAGTAGTTGCCCTTGGTAGGGGAAACAGAACTTTTCTTTATCTAAGCCAAACCTGATTATTCTTAGTTGTTTTTTCAATGTACCTGGTTGAAAAGACAAATTAGTTTTAGTTTTACATTTATTATTATCAAAGAGCATGGGTTGCTGAGGAGCTAACAGAAAAAACTGTGAAACTATTTTATGTGGACTACGGAATTACCGAGGAGGCCTCAAGAAATCAGTTATATGAACTCCCCGAGCATGTATGGAAATTCCGTTTTATGGCGGTTCCATTTTACGTCGAGGGTTTGCAGTTATTTCAAAGCTTTAAATTTTTTTCCTTAAAAAAAATCTTGATGTTCAACGTAATAAGAATGTTTATTCTTTTTGTACTGTCTTTGATTTTGATTCTAAATGATTGCTAGAAGCCTTATATACTAATGATTATTACTATAACAATATATATAACAATATATTCTTTGACAGATTTTGAATTTGAACACATGTGTGCAATGGCAAATATTATTTCATGCTGTGACCCATATCAATTTGTAAGTTCATTATTATTATTATTATTCTAATAATAAATTAAATAAAATTTAAATCGTAAATTTTTATTGAACAGAAGTTTGTCACATGCCTTGACAAATTGAAGAATGTGGAGTCATGAGTTAAATTTTTCATCAAATAATCATTTAGGCATGGTTTTTTTGAATGTACACAATATTTTTATACACCTCTTGAATGTACACAATATTTTTATACACCTCTTGAATGTACACAATATTTTTATACACCTCTTGAACTTCCTCATTATTTTACACATATTTATATTTATTTGTTGCCGTCATTCAATTTGCTATTTGGATTAAAAGTTGAGCAAAATTGTTTGAATTTGATACTCGGTCATATAAGTCTCAGACATTTTCCTCTCGGAATTTCCCTTCTGGTTTTTTTTCATGTTTTTTCTCTCTTGGATATGGTGCATCTTGTGATGTATCATAAACTTTACTATTTGGGTTAACAACATTTTAGACAAGAGGAACTTCAATTTTATTTTTAGCTGATCAAATATTGAATGAATTTTGCTTGCATCAATCACATTGCTCAATACAACATTTTGTAGTCGTAAAATGTCATCGGGAAGAATTTTTTCACATGTAGACTACTGTTTAAATTCATCAAGCAAATTCAATTTCGCATTGAAGATTAAAGAAGTGGTGGAGGTAATAATTAATAAATAGTTGAACTCTTCTGTTTTGATGGGGAGTATGTTTTTTGGGTGTGCCCTGGTGGTATAGTGGTAAGGTATTTGCTCGTGAACCTAAGAGTTGGTGGTTCGAATCTCGCCGGGGTCACCAGCGTCTGCAAGGGGTGTGGGTAGGCCCCTATAAATGGCTGCCTTTGGTGGTTCTGTAAAAATGTTCTGACGAATGAGTAAGAATTGAATAAATTGATTAGTGGCTTAGATTAATGGCATATTAAATATTGTCAAACTTTTGTTTGTCTGCTATGATTTTTTTTTGTTGAAAAATGAACGTGTGATGGAGTTATGAAAATATGTATTCAAATTTATCTTTATACAAACTCGTATCTCTAACGTAGGATGAAGAAAATTTAGCTTGTTAATTGTTATGGTGTCAGGGCTTTATATAATTGACCAATAAAACATTCAAACTATACTCTTGGTGTTTTTACAAAAGCTAGAGCTAAAAATCGTTTGAAATTGATTTTTAAACGATCCTATCAGCAACTCAGCTTGGCCCGTTTTTTAGGAACACAATCCCAGGCCCGGTCCTGCTCATTTTTATAAACACAAAATTTCCATGCCCTGCACAATAGCCTTGACCAATGCTGACTTTGACCAGACTTATTTTGATAACCTTAATATGAAGTTCCGGCTAATGTATGGTACCAACTTTGATTATTGCTTACTTATTTTTTTTATGTTGCACTGATAAAAATGGAAGTATATACTGCAATCACAAAATTTCCTTTACAAGCATTTCAATATTTTTAAGTCAGTGAGCTTAAATCTTACCATGCATACTTCTTATTTGCCCCTGGTTCTCAAAGTCCTGTATCCACCTATGATAGCTTATTTTCCAAAACAATTCACGAAACCTCATACACATGTTCCTCCTAATAAAACTGATGACCAAGAGGAGGGGGAGGGGTAATCGTAGCTATTTTCCCTAAAACCTTTGAAGCTATTTTTTTAAAGATATTTTTTTAAAACATCATTGGAGCAAGCAATTGACTCCAGCTTCCCGCAAATAACTCCCCTATACCTCTCCTATTTCCAGCCATTATTGGAGGAAAAGTTGACCTCCAATTTATATTATAGGTCACCCACCGCCATTAGAGAAGCAAACCGAGTTATATCGATTAGGTACCGAGTTAGACCAATTAGGCGCAGAGATTGAAATTAGTAAATAATTAAGTAATGATCAAAATGCCAAAATCAAGTACTGTGAAGAGCTGCACTGCACATGACATCAGTACAACTTTTTTGCTTGAAGTTACCATTAAAATGATAACTACACTAACAATATTAATAAGTTATGTAATGTTTGTGCAAATCAATTGTTAAAAAAAAGTCAAAATGCCAAAATCAAGTACTGAAAACGAAACTGAAACTAAAACTAAAATTATTTCTGAAACTAATTAATCACAGACTCGACCTTTTTTTACCAAAACGGTCCGATTTTAGCGTATACCATTAAAATAATAATTATAATTACACTAACAATATTAATAAGTTATGTAATGTTTGTGCAAATCAATTCTTACCGATATAATAAATTGAAAAAAGTTTTTTAAATCCACTTTTAATGAAAATTTATAATTGTCTGTTGCTATGTAAATGACAACACGGTTTAGTTGCGAGTTGAAGCATACATCATATATTTCGGGATCAATTTTTAATTTTTATAAGAAAAAGAATGCTTTAAAAGCTTATAGCAGTAAAATTTGAGGTAATCTGGGATTTTAGCTTTGGAAATTATTATTCCCATTTTATTTATTGCAAAAATACAAATCTGGTCTGACCAGGCAGGTCGACCAGGAGGACGTCCAGGACCAAACCAGACAGATTTGTATTTCTGTATTTAATAAATTTAGCAGCTAACTGTAAGTCTAAAGTGTAATTTGTACAATTGATATTGGATGTATTATTAGTGTTTAGTGACTAAATTTACTAAAATCTGCATTTCAGAAAATTCAATTAGTAATTGGAAATTGGCACTAAAAATAATTATCAACAATCATTTAAAATGATTAAAATTACTCTAATATAAGTAATGAAAACGAGTTTTTCAACACAAACTTTGACCTCAAATACACTCGATTTTTTTCAAATTAAATTTTTTTTAATTGAGTGATGTATTGTCATCCAATATAAAGCTATAACGAAAGTTTCAGCTTCCTAGCTACTCAAAAAGCTGGTTAAGTTTTACTTGCAAGATTTGCTTACAGAGAAAGACACACACACACACAAACAGAGATTGTAACCTAAGTAAAAGTTTGTAATAAAATACAAGATTTCCTCTTCCAAACGACTATCATTATTAATTTCAAATACAATAATAATATTTATGATATATCTCTTGATCCATCCAGACTTTTTCTTAAATAAAATATGGAGAGAACAAACTTTCACCAATACAACATGAGGTGGTCTTATTTTTACCTCTCACATAGCGATCGGAATTGGCACAGACAAATAATTTCACTCTGTTTTTTTCCATTTTATCTTTATCTTTAATAGTAGAAAAGATATCAAATTAAAAAAAGTATTTCAAAATTTAGAAAATATACAACTTCGAATTGCAGTTTAATTGTTTATCTTGTTTATAGGTTAATACAAATTTGACTAATTTGACTTAATAATAAGATCACAAGAAAATGAGATACATATGAGGTCCCAAAGTTCAAGTCATGCACTTAAGATAAAGATTACTATATTTATTAGCTAACTTGCTTTCGTAAGCCAGTCCCAAGCCTGGTTAAAAGAGGAGGGACAGTTGAAAAGACAAATATGATCTACGACAGGAAGTACTTAGGTGCTTCTTACATACAGCCATCTCCATCTTGAAACACTTTGTGGAACGGACCACAAACTATTAAAAAAAATTATTAGCTAGAGCTTGGCTATCCAGTTTGTCAACTGAGCCAAATATGACTGGTTTGTGATTGCAATTTTGCTACCAGTCATGTGCAGTGTGCTCTCATTAAATACAAGGAATTGACTAAAGTTTGTGTTGACAGTACAATGCGCTCATTAAGCATGCCACATATCCAGATAGAACATGTTACAAGTTGAAATATCTGAACTGTTACAAGGCTTTAATAGTGTTAATCAGATAAGTATGTAAAATGAGTTTTGTATGAGAAAGTCTGTCAAAACTCTTAATAGTTTTATTATAACATAATTTTGTATTATTTATTATCATAAATTTAAACAAGTTCTTAAATATAAATTCAGAGGCCGAATCACCAACTCATGTTTTTGAGTAACAATGAATGACAACTCATCTCTGGAAGGCTAGTGTGAACGATTAATTTTTTAAAATCAGTTTTGTAAAAAGACATTTTATGCTGAACACAATAAATTTATTTTCTTTTGAGTTTTCGTTTTTTGGTTTTCTGGAACCAAATTAAAAATTCATATGAATTAGTTGGAATAATTTGGTATGATAGATTTGTTATATTTTTAATAATTAAATTAATGTTATTTGAATATAAAAAAAATTTATTTATAAAATTTTCATAATATTTTTCATTTAAAAAACATTTTCACGACATAAAACAGCACAGTTTTTAATAAACGACTGGCTAAGGAGAACGGAGATTCACTTCAACTCTGAGGATGACTCCATCTCCACCTCGTTTGTTACAAAAGAAAGAAAAACCGTTTCTGCAAGGAATAAAGTACTCGGTCCTTCGCAAAGAATCGTTGACAAGTTGAAACACAAACTAACAGATAATGGCATAAAGACCAAACAACATGGTTATTTTTTAATTTCTGTTTTGGCTTTAAATCTCTGTTCCTATGCTGCAGTATTATTTAATATGTTAATCAGACTTAATTTAATCATGCAGCTTTTTAAATATTATATTTGAGTGTTATACTATTTATCAGAGAAGTTGCGACTACTCATGGTGCGAGTACGAGTACCATGGTATCGAGTACGAGTACTTGAAAAACGTACTCGAGTAACTTTATTTGAATATAAAAGACAGACTGCTGTTATTTACACAGGACGAAAAATCAATTGTTACGCATAATAAATAAATAAAAAATAAATAAATAAAAAATATTATTTGTTTTATGTTTCTTTTAATTGTATTATTTGTTGTCTATTTGTTTTTCCGATACAATCGTTTTACCGAAGTAACTGTTCCAGTAATTTTATCTTGAAACAGTAAATTCATAAAAAACAACATTCGACTTCTCAGATGTAAAATCGGAAAACGTTGAAACGGATTTCCACGTCGAATCCGTCAATCTACTTGTCGACAAAAACAAAATCGCAAAAAAAGTTGTCGCCGCCGTGTTGAAACGTGAAAAAGAAAATCCTGCCGTCAATATGGAAGAGAGACATCAACTTGTAATGTTGAATATCATTTATTAATTTATTTTCATCATTTTAGTTCAAGATAAAAATTTTTAACAAAGAAAGATGGCATCGGTAACAATAACTTGCAGGTTTTTCCCAAAAAAACTTATAATCACAATTTTTTGTGTTTGCAAGGTGAGGGAGAAGAAAGAAATGAGAGAAGCAGAGAAAAAAAGAAAAGAAGAAGAAATGAAAAGAAGAGAAGAAATTAGGAATGAAGCTTTGAAGCTTATTGAGAAGGTAGTGTTATATTTTTGTTCTCTTTTGTGATTGGTCCATATGAATGAAGAGTTTTTTTGGGTTGTGTTTGATTTGCTTATAACATGGTGGTTGTATTTTAGACTGCATAATTTACTTTTAAGAAAACCCTGAATTGATTTTTGATGGTTTTGTCAAGTTGTATACCTATCTAATAATTTTCCTGGTAAGTATGGACAATAATAGGCATAGCTGGTTCTAATATTGTTATCATTTCATTAGCTGGGCTCGTGGTATAGCACTAGCAGTAAGAAGGCGTTTGCCAGTAGGCCTGAAGTTTGGCAGTTCAAATCCTACCAAAGTCACTACTGCCCATAGTGATGTTGGCAGGTGCCTGGAAATTCTGCTGCTTCTGGTTGAAAATGATGGATGGAAGAGTGATAGATTGCTAGATTGATAGCAAAGGTTTGACTGTTTGAAAAGAAAAAAAGTTAACAAAATTGTAGAGTCAGTTGAATGGTCACCTGGGCCTACTCGTGACCCCAGATTGTTGGTTTGAGCTCAGCATTTTTTGGCTTATTTTGTGTTTTGTCTTTTAAATAATATGCGTTTTTGCTATTATTTATAAAGGTAATAAAATACAATAAAAGTGTATTGTTTTCAAGAATATGTATGTTTACATGTTACCAAATTTTAACCAAAAATACATGAATTTAATGTGACCTGTATTGTATTTGATGTATTTCTGAATTTTTAACATGAAAATTTGCATTTTTTACTGGTTTTATTTAATATGTTTAAAAATTTTTGATTTTCACCACATTTTTTTATTATTTATTATATCTACTTGATATATTTAGCAATTAATTTAGACATAAAACATTAAATAAATGTTTTAAATGTAACATAGTTTAATTTTATAATTGCTATTAGGAAGAACTCGAGAAAAGACTCCTCCAAGAAGAGAAGGAAAAAGAAATGAGAAAACAACTTCAGAAAGCAAAACGAGAAGACGTCACAACATTGAAGTTTGCATTTAATGATTTGAATATTCATAATCGATTATTTTCTAGAAAATTAAATTAAATGTTCACGATTATATATGCTAAAAATTGTTTTTTTTTACTTGAAACCATTTGAAGAAGAGAGAGCAAGCAGAGAATGCAAACATCGAGGTATCGAGAATTGCAGAAGAAGAAACTTGAAGAAATCTCGAAAGCAAAAGAAGAACAAAAATTAATAAAAATTAAAACCAGAGATGAACTGATTGCAAAAATAGAAGAACAAAATTTAAGGGTAAAATTATCTGCTATTTACTTTTCTGTATACCCAGCGCTGATGTTGATCTGCCACAGTAATATATGAATATTATTATACATTCGTGTTTGATTGCTTTCTTGCAATATTCTTGTGGCTTTATTTTTTTTATTATTAATATGAATTTCTTGGTTTTCTTGTAATAATTTAAATTATGCTTTTTATTAAGGTGCAGTTATAACTCCTTTTTTTGTATTCCATTGTAGTATTTTGTGGTGCAAAATTGTCTGAAAAATTATTATTTCAATTTGATAATTATCGAGCTCATCTCTGAATATTTAAAGTACAAATTTAAACAAAAATTTTCTTTTTTTATTCAGCTAAAGAGAAATTGTTTTGAGAGATGGAAAAAATTGATGGATGACAGAAGAACTCAAATGAGCAATGCAAGCGTCATGTACGATGAGAAGTTGTTGTCGAATTGTTTCAATGCCTGGAAAGATCATGTTTTTGTTCATATGGTGCACGCTGAGAGGTTTTGAATTTTCAAATTTCAAAATATTTTTCGTGTGATTATTTATTAATTATTTCTGTTTTGTGGGCTGTATATTTCTCATTTGTGTGTGTGTGTGTTTGTGTCACAGAAGTTGATGAAAAGAACATTTATAGGAAAGACTTTGTTTGAGTAAAACTTTGTTTCAAAACCCAATAATATTGGAGAAATACCCAGTCTTTGTGTAGCATGGAAAAAGTTAACATTTAAAAAATAAATGATAAATCAGCTTCTTCATTATTATTATTATTATTATTAGTTAGCATATGTGAATTGTTTTAAAAACAAAGATTCTCATTAAATAAACTGTTTTGATTTATGTTATCACTGTGTTTTACAAATTTAATAAACTCACACATAATTTGACGTTTCCAAAAATCAAAGATTTGTTTTCAAGTTAAATTTTTTTTCTCCATTATTTTTAAGACTTGCAGAAGAACACGAAAGGTTTTACATTCTAAAAGAAGTTTTTAAAACATGGAGCGCATTCACAGACGAAGCAAAGAAACTCAGAAAACCAAAGAAAAACAGTAAAAAGAAATTTAAATCTCCACAGAATAAAATATCAAATTTGGTGAGCTGTTTTGTACTTTGTTTTGTTATAATACCACTAATAAGTATTATAACAAAACAATTTAATATTTATTATTGAGAATAATAATAACAGTAGTATTATTATTAATATTAATTATGATAATAATAATAATAGTAATGATAATAATAATAATGTTGTCGTCGTTGTTTTGATGATCGTCATAAAATACATTTGCATTATGACAGGCATCTTCTTCAAACGTTCAAGCAAAAAAACTGGAAAATACATGCAAGTTAGCAGATGTAAACACGATCAGTTTAAACGAAAATCTCAACGAAAACAAATCGGTTGTTAAAAGAAAGACAACGATACGAGGTTTCTCAGCTGTCGTTCCGTCGGGGAAGAAAATGTCCGATGCTCTTGGAAGGTCTGCTTCGGTTAAAATGAATTTAAAAAGTTCAACTTTGAATGCAAGTGAGGTAGAGATCAACAAAAGCCATTTCGATATTGTCGCTAAAAGACATCAAGTTAGCAACGCTGTTTTTAATTTCTTTATTATTTGGATAATTTTTTTTAAGCATTTTTATTTTTTGCACTGTTAGTCATCCTACCAAATTAGGCTTTGATGTTTGCAATTAATACATAACTTCATATCAAATGTGTTTCTAATATATTTCGCTGAGTGATTTTATTATATTTAAATTTCTTCAATTAACAATCAAGATAACATAATTAAACACCAAATTATTTCAAAAAAATTAAAAATTATTGTACTGATTGTTTGAAATTGGTGTTTTTAAAACATATATAAACAGTTTTTTTAACAGAATGCTTTGTCATAGGGAGCAAATTAATATTCCAAGTTTCAGCTTTATTATTTTTAGTTTATTAATTTTCAATTTCAAGATTTTTCCACAAACAAGCAAACAAGGCCGGCTGTAAAGTTAATATAACAGAATAAAAAATAGTTTATAGTCTTATACACAATATGTTTTAAAGTTGATATAGCTGTAGATACAAAAAACCAAAGTAATTTAATGTTTCAGATTATAATTTGATCATACTGTGCCATTCTCAAGTTTTTAATTCAGACTTCACATTGGCTCAAATTAAGCATAGTGATGAAGCTTTCACATGTAGACCAGAAAGTTAACAATTTAATACTCTGCGGCATCACCAGTTTCTATAAATTGGCATGTGAAGGCGCCTTAGAGGACTACCGGAGTTTTTAATGTAAAATTGGCCCGAAAATGCTACAAGCACATGCTTGCCGTGGTGCAGAAGACTTACAATGTCCATATAATGTCATGTGGAAAAAAAACTTTGTAAACTTGCGACAGTAGTTGAACATGAGATATCCAGACAGCTTTCTTGATTGTACATATTTGAATGTGGTTAAAATGTAGATGATAAAATAATGTTGAGCGGTTTAACTTTTATATAAAAAGAAATAGTGAAAAAACTAGGTGTACTAAAAATATATAGAGAACTAAATTGTATATTATTATTATTTTCCAATAAAAATTATATTTATATTAAATACATTTTATTATTTTCAAATAAAAAATATATTTATATTAAATACATTTTATTATTTTCAAATAAAAAATATATTTATATTAAATACATTTTATTATTTTCAAATAAAAAATATATTTATATTAAATAAAAATATTCATCTTAAATATGTTTTTCGATCGACAGGACAATCAGAAACTTCTTGCAGTTCAAAGACAGCAAATAAGAGAACAGCAAAGAATCATTGAAGATTTAAAATTTTCTCAGCATCTCCTGGCTGTGAAGAACAATCTTGCAGGCCGACAAATTTCTAAAACTGAGGTAACATCGGCTGGGAGATCGCGTGGACCATCATTGGTTGATCTTGGAATGATCTCAAATGGAAGTAAAAGAAAAGTGAATTCTGCAAAAGAAGATGAAAGTTTTAGGAAAATCGAATCTAATCATTTGAATTTAAATGCTATACAGGAAAGCAAAGTTCACCAACGGGTTATAAAATCAAAAGAAGAGGAACAAAATACTGACCACGACAGTTTGCTTGAAGGAGATGTGACTGATGCGTGTCACCGAGATAATAAATGTAGTTCTGTTTTTGAAGCAAGACATGATAAAGAAGATGTCAGTAAAAAGGCGTTAAAAAATCGAAAAGCTAAATCTGCTGTTTGCCACGATGACGATGAATATTTTGATAAGCCGATTGATGAAATGATCAAGGAGGAATTGAAAAATATCTTGTCCGAAACAAGGTTTGTATTTTAATAATTAGTGTTATTATTAATTATATTTTTGTTTTTTTTTTTATTTTCAATTGTGCTGCAGGTCACAGAGTAGTAGAATATCTCAAATATCTAAAATTGATGAAAAACACATGAAATTCATGCAAGGTTTGTTGGAAGAATTAAGATGTTTCATAATACATGTTGATTTTGTAAATGTTGGGCATGTCAATTTTGGAAGTACACATGTGGTTTGCTGATATGTCGATCTTATAAATGTTCCGAATGTTGAAATGTTAATTTTATAAATACATAACATGTTGAAATGTTGGTCTTATAAATAAAAAACATTTTTGAATGTTGATTTTATATGTATGCAAAATGTTGAAATGTAGATTTTATAAATATGTAACATGTTGAAATGTTGGTTTTATAAATATAAAACATGTTGGAATGTTGATTTTATATACATTAACACATTGATTTCATTATAAGTATTGAATTTGTTTACATTGGAAATTCTAAATTAAATTTGTTTTTAGAAATTGAAATGAAAAATGCTGAAAGAGAAAATTTAAAAAGAGTGAGAGAAGAAAGAAGAAGAAGAATAGAAGATGAAAGAACAGTTAGTTGCAATTAAATATACGTTATAATATAGTTCTCTTAAATATACATTATAATATAGTTCTCTTAAATATACATTACTAGCAGTGCCCGTAGCGGCTTCGCTCGCATGAAGTTAGAGAATTTGAACCGTGCATACATAGTAGAGTACCCACTGCACGGATCAATTTTTTAGGTCTCGGCTCCGCCCGTCGACAACTTGGCCCAGCCCGTTTCAAAAACCGAAATTCCTGGCCCGGCCCGGCCCATCTAATATGGGTCCGGCCCGTTTTTACAGGCCTAGAAGTTCTATATACTTGATGAAAAACTTCGGCCCGTCCCACCTTGACATCAGGTTTTAGCCCGGCCCATCTGAACACCCTAAAATCACTCAAATGTCTATATACTTGGTTAAAAATATCGGCCCGTTCCACCTTGATTTAAGGTTTGGGCAGGGCCATATGAAAACCCTAAAATAACGGCTTGGCCCGTCCGTCCGGTGATAAACTGAACTCATTTACTTTTAACCGGCCCAAAACCTCAAAATACTAATTTTCACATCTGTAGCATTTACAGTTTTTAAGTAGCAGTTATTTTAAAATCAAATAACCCCTTTTCCACTTCACATTTGAGGTCCTGGAAACCAAATTTTCAAAAAATGGTAAAACACGTATATCTTTATTTTTAGAATAGAAACTAAATATTAATTTTTACATCTGTGGTATTTACAGTTTTTGAGTAGCAGTTACTTTAAAAAACAAATAACCCTATTTTCCACCCCACATTTGAAGTCCTGGAAACCAAATTTACAAAAAATGCTAAAACACGTATTTCATTATTTTTGAAGTATAAACTAAATACTAATTTTTACTCCTGTAGCATTCACAGTTTTTGAGTAACAGCTACTTTAAAAACCAAATAACCCAATTTTCCAACCCACATTTGAGGTCCGGGAAACCAAATTTGTAAAAAATGGTGAAACACGTATATCTTTATTTTTGGAGTAGAAACTAAATACTAATTTTTACTCCTATAGCATTAACAGTTTTTGAGTAGAAGCTACTTTATAAACCAAATAACCCAATTTTCCAACCCACATTTGAGGTCCGGGGAACCGAATTTTCAAAAAATGGTGAAACACGTATCTTTTTATTTTTTAAAAAGAATCTCATTTTTGGTTTTCGAGATATACATTGTTTTAGAAAAAAGTTTGTTTTCCAGTTTTTTATCCTCCGGAGCAAAATTTTCAAAAATCCTTTCTTAGCGGATGTTTACGCTATAAAAGTAATATAAGTTCCAAATTTCACGTTCCTAGGATGAGGCGTTTGAGCTCGGCGTTGATTATCAGTCAGTCAGGACATGTTCTTTTATATATATAGATAATATAGTTTTCTAAAATATACATTATAATATAGTTGCAATTAAATATACATTATAACATAGTTCTCTCAAATATGCAATATAATATAGTTCTCTTAAATATACATTATAATATAGTTCTCTTAAATATACATTATAATATAGTTCTCTTAAATATACATTATAATATAGTTTTCTTAAATATACATTATAATATAGTTCTCTTAACATCTAGCATTTAAATTGGTTTGGTTTGGTTGGTTTAATTTGTTTATTGGGATGATGATAAGCAAAAAAAAAACAGATCACAAGAAAAAGTACAACAAAATAAACATCACCCAAAAGGAGTCTCCCAAGGGAATTACTTAAATCATTTAGAAAGGCTTGTCATTGTAATGTGAAATCAGAAAAAGTTTTTTTTTATTATAAATGATCCACTAGTTTAAACTTTTCATGTTTGTTCTTATGTTATAAACATGAAGATTTTAAGCATATGATAGAATTGTTTAGTATTGTAAGCATATGATAGAATTGTTTAGTATTGTAAGCATATGATAGAATTGTTTAGTATTGTAAGCATATGATAGAATCATTTAGTATTGTAAGCATATGATAGAATCGTTTAGTATTGCTATGATTCAGGCACAGTTGGAAGTCGAAATTGAAGAGAGAAAACAAATGGAGATCGAATTGAAGAAGAAATATTTTTTTGAAATGAAAGAAAAGAAGAGACTAGAGAAAGAGGTAAAGAAAAATTGTGTTTAATTTTCTTAAATTACAAGCTGATAAATTTAAAATTTGTTTCGAGAGATTATTTATGTAAAATCTTTCTACAGGAAATATTTGTTATTTTTAATGATGCTTAATAAAAATTATGAAAATTAAATTGAAATTTTAAACTTCAAAGAGAGAAATGAAAAAGAAAGAGGCAGAAGATAGATGGAAGGAATTGAACAGCAAAGCGGATGACATGAGGAGAATTCTGATACTCAAGTATTCCGGGTGGAAACCGTGGTTGAAATTGATGAGAAAACAACGTGAAGATATTTCCAGGGCTGATGAAATTTTTAAAATGAATACAACATGGTTTGTTTCTTATTATTTTCATTTATCTGGTAATTATTTAATCTTTTGTTTCTATGGGGGAGGGATTGCAGATTATGTTATATGTCATCTTTGAGGATTTTTTGTAACAAGTGGGAAGGGTTAAAAATCAGCCAAAATCTTGTGACATCATTTATGGATCGCCCTTATATGCTTTCACAATAGTTGCATCCTGAAGCTTTTTAAATTAGCAGTTTTTTTTAGAAGAACATAAATTTATTTTTTCTTTAATTATTATTGCTTGAAAAATTATATTCAAGGAAAGCATTAACATCATGGAGGCAACTCGTTCAAGAAGAAGTTCAAGAGAAAGGAAGAAAAGCTGATTCCTTCGCAAGAAAGATGATTTTAAAGAAGTATTTTAATGAATGGGTGATGGTGAGCGATTAAGGCATTTGTAAAAAATTTGTAATTAAAATAATTTTTTTTATAAATTAAGTAGATCCTAATAATCAACATAGGATTTTATTTGTTTTTAAATACACACAAATATGTTTATATCAAACTAACTTATATATTAGAATCAATTTTTTATCAACACGGTGTGTAACAGAAATGACTAATAAACTTTGTTCAAAGCAGAATTTCTAAATACACCAGATATAAACGAGATTATACTGTAACTAACGCTATTATCATACTTGTCATTTTATGTAAAACTAGAGCCTTTATTTTGCTGCCATAAAACTTGAGATGAGGAATGACAGCAAAATCTGTAAAGAAAAACATTTAAAATTCCAGATGAGAATCAACATGAAGGACAAACATCAAACAGCTTGTGACCATTTTGACACGAAACTTCTTCAAATTCATTTCAATTCATGGCGTGTTTTTGCCACCAGTTCTAAGAAAGATTTGCTAATGAAAACAGATGAGGCAAAACAACATTATGAAAGGTTGAAGTTTTTATTAGGGTTTCTTTTCTTTATGAAATAAATAATTGTTTGAGCATTGAAAATAACAATCACAAGCAAATGCAGCTACACCGTCCACTTGAATGTTAAAATTCTAATTCTCTAAAAAGGGATGGAATGGAGCACACGACCTGGTTCCCCCATAAATCCGCCACTGGCTACATACTCCCTTCACAAGGTTTTGGTGGGAAAGTGTATAAGATTTTGAAAAAGTATTTTTGACTACCTCCCTCCCAAGTTATCAGCTCTTTGGAAAGAAAAGTATAGTATTAGAGATAAAATTTTGGAATCTTTGGATTTTATAAACATTTTGCGCCCCTAAGGTTTTGCTGAAATTACGTTACTGGATACAGAAAAAAAAACTCTATTTATATAGTTATTAAATATTGTTTAATAGTTTTCTCATAAATTTTACTGTCAGGAATATGATGAAGAAAATCTTACAAGCCTGGAAAGATTTCCCTTCAGTCATGAGAAATGAACGCTCAAGAGAACGTCGACTTCAACACATGAGAAACAAAATAACACAAATCATACCCGATTTCGAACCTCCCGAGCTTAACGAAATCATTAAATAATTTTGAAGTATATTTATTTGTTTTTATTTCCGGATTGCATTTGATAAATAATGCAATCTTGCAAACCAGGTATTGTATTGCCACTTCTTTTCTTTATGAAATAAATAACTATTTGAACATTGAAAACAAGTCACAAACAAACACTGCCACACCGTCCACTTGAATGTGCCTCACAATGCCAAATCAATCATTCAATTGATGCAAATGAATACAATATTTTTCGACAAAAAGAATTTTGATCAAAAATATATAATTCCTTATTCATAGTATCTGTATATAATTCGTTATTTATAGTGTCTGTATAAAAAATATTGTTTTATGATGTAATTGTTTGTAAAATAAAATTCGGTTATTAATTCGCTATTGTTAAAAATATCAAAAAAAATTTGTTTACTGACATAATAATAAATAATGTATAGAAAACATAGGGGTGTCGAAAAGTATGGGACATCATGAATCGGAAAAGTATATTTTCTCTCCATATTTTCTGCAGCAAAACTACAGGTGGATTCAAGTCAAATATAAGTCTAGTTTTTATTAAAAATAAATATTATTAACTCTAATTTATTAACATGCATACACACATGTATACAATATAAACAAGTATATATTTCAACCTTTACATTCTTCATCAAGTTTAAATTATAAAATCAAACCACAACAAATTTTTTAATATTTTTTCTAATAATATTAATAATAATAATAAACATTCGTTAAGTAATAAAAGCACGTTCAAAAATTAATGGAAACTTTTATCCTAAAAATGTCACGGTGAAACTATTAATTAGATTATACAAGTACGTGTGTCGATATCTTTTGCCGGTCCATCTAGGAAAGATAAAAACTCAATCAAAATTTTGAAGCTGTGACTCGTGTGGTACTAGTGCAAAGTTAAGTACACAATGCGATCGCTGGTCGTACAAAATGGTTGAGAGGAAATACGACAAACCGTAAATTCTATCAGTCATCTAAACACGCAGCCCCATTCAAACCAAACAGATGCACACTAGTTCACTAGAGAACAAATAATTGGAAACCATGATTACAAAAAAATGGGGGGTGATGGGATGAAAATGAGATATTTTTTTAATTATTCTTAAAATTAATAAACAACAATGAAAAGTTGTGTTTGACTCACAAACCGAGTAATAATAATAATAATAATAATAATGAATGCAAGCTCGATAAGTACAAACATTGGCATGGCGGCATATTATGCAGATGCACAAATGACAACATCAACAACAACCTCACCACAAATGACATTACATCAAAATGATGCTCCTTATTTAAAGAGCAGTACAAAAAATCATCAGAGCTTGTAACCATTGACTATTGTATATATGCAAGTATGTGCATATACACATATATATATATATATATAAATTTATGAATGAATATCTGCGATTACATATACAAATAAGCATGTATTATACATATGCAGTGAGCCAGGTATGTATAAATGTATACATATGTCTATGCATACATACACTAACATGCACATATGCACTTACAAGTAAAATGTAACTGAGCAGTTTCAATTGAGGAATCAAGTTTACAGCTATGCACAAACTATTCCCATCAAAACAAATTATTTTAGTAAATATCTAGACCAAGATTTCCTACAAATAAGCAATCAAATAATTAAAAAAAAATTTTGTTATCACTTATAAAACACCGTACCATCACTTGAGACAGCTACCTGGTGAGAAAATCCTTCTATTTTTGGCATCGTTTAAAACAAAGAGTTGTTCATAATATGTTGTTGTACAATGCAAACGTACACAAATAAACCCTTTTCAGCGGCGTAGATATAAAACCGTCACAACAATGAGAAGACGTTGAGTCATCAGGGATGTCACAATTAAAACGAAAATAAACAATTTTGATTAAAATTGAGAAAACAAGTGAAAGGTGAACCATGATCTAAAATGAAATGAGAGAAAAAAAAATGAAGAAGAATGAAGTCTGCTACGTTCGAGAGTTCGAATAAAATAAAAAGGAGTTAATAAATTCTTGCATAACCTGATGCAACAAAAAAATATGAAAAGAGACTACTGATATAATCATTCCACACGTTTGTTTGCTTTGTATCATTCTCCACGGAAGAGCGAACAGCCCGTATTCACGATCAATTAATCCATCACAATCAGAAGATGTAATGTAGGTGTTACATTCTCACAACCTGAGTTTTGAAGTGTGTCCGACACATGCACGTGTACGTGTGTGCACGCACAGAAACAGACACGCGTAAAGCAATGCATGTTTACTAAAAATAAATTTTAAATGAGAATTTGAAGTCAATCACGCGAGTTAAAATCTCCGGATGTAATTAAAAAATTTAAAAAAAAAACCGTTCGCACAAAGTCGAAGAAAACTCTGGAAATTAAAACGAATGAAAATTTCTCGAAACAGAAGTTGATGGAACATTCTCAAGAAATCATCATCATCATCATCTCGCCACGTGGCATGGAAAGCATTCATTTTTTGTCCTCCATCATTTTAGACTAAGATTTAAACTAAAAGAATACAAACAAAAATCAAGTATATATATATATATATATATATATATATATATATATATATATATATATATATATATATTCTTTGAAGGAAGAAGATATGGTAATGGGAAGATTAACAGTAATGATGATGATGATAGTGAATGTCAAATCAAAACAATTCTGTCTTGCACCATAGAAACAAACAGTTAAAGAGTTACAAAGCCAAAAAACACGATTCAACTGAGCCTGGTTAAAAGATAATTAGGAAATTTAAAGAAAAAAGTACATTTTATTACGATGTTAAATGTCATACGAGTCAATTTTGCTACAACGTTGAGTTAAATGTCAAAAGAGTAAAATTTGTAATGGCAACATTAGTTAGTCTCAGCAGCAACATGCTATGAATGTCATTCAATACACAAGAAGAAGAGAACGGTGAGTTGACATTCACTACAACTTTGAGCTATCTGAGAAAAATTATCTGCTTCATCACACAACATAACCAAGAGAGTTTAGTAAGAAAGAGAAAGAGAGTGAGAGAGAAAGAAAGAGAGAAATAAAGAGGTCTAAGAGTTTGACAACATCAAACTAGCAAGTGATTGCAATTCTAATCGCAAATGCACGCACGCATGTGCACGTCGCGCATGACTTAACACAATCTTCTTCAAAGTCGACCGTTCCATATTTGCACGATATTAACAAAATTCAACGATACCAGAGAGCGAATGCGCGATAAGAATGCAAAAAAAAGAAAATATTAAAAAAAATTTGAATTCATGACTGGAGAGACGACGGCCACTTGCTGCCGCCGATTGGCCACGAAGTATACGGCGACCATCTTTCTTTCTTTTTTGATTGAATTATAAAAGGAAAAATCATTCGAAGCATCACTTTCTGCTCTTACGACGCTTGAAGAAGCAACACCTGTGAAAATGTTTCTTAATTAAAAACAGATAAGATATGTCATAATAATAATAATAACAACAATAATAATAATAATACAATTATTGTTTGTCAATATATAGTGGCCACTTTGGCAGGTAACGAAACAATGGACTTTTTTAAGCCACTGATGGAAAGAATATTACAGCTCACGACCTGCTTTTAATACATCGATGCTAAAAATATGCCAGTCATTAAATAACTTCAGTTATTTCACTTATTACTAATTCTTAATGATTTTTGTCATCATAGTGTTGTTAGAAATACTATTTGGCATCTAATAAACCAAATCTAGATCTGCTTTTGTATATAATAGACACCAGAGGCTGTACAAACGAACAATAAAAAGATTCACATTATTCATTAAAACTGTAATTATTCATTAAAACTGTAACAAGTAATAAATTATTTAGATATCCTGCCTTCATTTAATAAATAAGCAAAAAAACTCTACAAAAATAACAATAAACTGGTCAGACGTGGAATTATTATATTTTAATATATTTTAATATAATAATATCACCAACATAATAAATAATATTTTAATATATTTTAAAATAATAATATCACCAACAAAATAGCAAGTACAAGAAATTATAATTTAAGAAAAATAAAACATGCTGTCAAGAAATGCTCTAGCAGGGAAAAAATTTCATAGCAGCAGAATTGTACAGTAAAAATATTATCCCTGCACATAGTAAACAAAGAATGTTTAAAATTACTATGACGTTTAAACCTTTGACGTCATTATCTCGGTGGACACCCACGGACATTCAGACAAGTGAGAGTTAATAAAATAAAAGCACATTGAAATAGACAAAACCATACACAAACTATCATAAAAAAAAAATTGAGAAATCTTTAATAAATAAATAAATACAAAATACAACTTTGTGTCTCCACTGTTGTTGTCAACGTTCGTTTCTGCATTGGCAGGAGGAAAAACAGAACTGGATGGAAGTATGTTTGTATCTCCTGCTACAACTTCAGTACTTGGGTTGACCATCTGTCATGTATAACATTTTTAGCATTGAATAACTGTGTTCTTGTAAGATAATGTATAAGATACTGTATTCTCGTTGTTGTTTATTTACTACACTTTTATATTTGTCCAACAAACCCAAAGACCACAAAAGCAGAAATATATATATATAACTTTAAAGTAAATCATTTTCAATAATGAAATTAAATATTATCATCAAAAATTAAAAAAACATGTTAAATTTAAGCTCAATATAAAAACGTGAAGTAGTGAAAAATAGATCACAAGATTAACCGGCAGCACGCTCGACGATGGAGTTAAGTAAAAGTGTATGAAAAACAAGTAGCTTTTAAAATTGTATTGGAGTTTTATCCTGTGAATTTAAAAGAAAAACATCAAAACTTTGCAAGCAGCAGCATCAATATAGGTCTAAGGTGCTTTATCACACTTGGTAAACTCCGCCTCAATTTTGTGAGCCAGTCCCAAGCCTGGATAAAAAAGGAAGGAAACACCATAAAGGATAAAAAATGATATTCTGCAGGAAGTACTTCAGCATTTCCTCCATACTGTCACATCAGACTTAAAACACCTGGTATAAAAGAAACTCTGCTTCGATTTTGCGAGCCAGTCCCAAGCCTGGATAAAAGAGGAGGGACAGTTAAAAAGATCAAATATGATCCACATCAGGAAATACTTAGGCGCTTCCAAAATACAGTCATTTCGGTCTTAAAACATCGGGTATAAAGGACTATAAATAAAATATTATAAAAAAATTCCATTTGATGAGTTGATATAACGTTAGAAAAACATTTTGCTATTCCTAAAATTCTTGGATATTTTCAGTGTGGTGCCACAAGAAAAAGTTGAGAAATACGGTTGTAAAATGTTAATGTAAGCCTTGAAAATCGTTTTCACCTATAGGTCTTCAAAACTACATGGTTATTCTTTTGGATTCCCTTTATGTACCTACATCTAACTAATTATCTTCAACGTAAATATTCAACTCTGCCAAGAGCAATTATTAATAATTATATAATTAGTTATTAATTCATAATATTAGCTGTGATGACTCACACTTCAGTTTACATAAAAAAAGTAATTTATTGTTTACTAGCTGGGTTTTTTCTGGTTTGATGATTCAAATTCATTCATCTCAGTTAATAGTGCATCTTTTTTTAATTCTGAAAAGCCTATGTCACTCCAAGAAACCTAATCTTTCTTATGGAATTTTGACTTTGCTCTTAAACTCTTCCGCTTAGTCAAGTATAAAGCATATAAAAAAATATATATATATAGAGAGAGAGAGAGAGAGATTTGTCAGCATTCCTATTCTTTGGAATGTACAGGTGGTTTGCCGAATGAAACAACATTCATAAACTCACTCCTCCTTCCTCTCAGTTGATGGTTTTACAATAAATGAAACGCACAAATATTTATTAACTTCCAAACACTTAACTGACAATGGCAACCAGCTGTTTTTACACACTTTTAATTAACTTGACTTCTCTGTCTGTCTGTCGTCAAATTTTGCAATCGATTTTAAACTAACATTTTATCACATTATTGGTAATGAATACGATGTTACTTGATAGGAAGTACTTGATATATATATATATATAATAATGTTTGACAATATTTAGAGTGGCGTAAATCCTAAAGGACTTCAAGGCCACTGAAGGTTTTTTTTTGCAGAGGCAGCCATTTATAGGGGCCTACCCCTTTAGCAATGCGAGTGAACTCCTTGCTTAAGGGAGTTACGCTGGTGACGCCGGTGAGGCTTGAACTGCCGACCTAATGATCGACAGGCGAACGCTCTACCGCTCTGCCACCAGCGCCTCATATATATAAGGGCTGTGCCGGTATGGTTTTTTTTCTGCCGGTACCGGTATTTCCGGGCCAAATACGGGTACTACCGGTATAATGTAGAAAGTCTGAAAATGGCTAGAAACTGTGTTTGGAAGTGCGTTAGTGTTACCGTCCGCAGTCGGTCACCAGCTCGGACGATTAAACTAAACTAAACTACAATTAGTCATGGTTCAGTTAACAAAGCGGAACGGTGCTAGACCGTTAGTGCTATGCCATTACTAAGAACCAATGTCCGTAATTGAAGTGTATCAATAAATAGACATACAGGTAAATTGCACTGCCCATACCTCTGCTATAGGTCTTTAACTTTTTTGTCTTTTATGCGTGATGTGCTGAATGCCGATTGTTCAATACCGGCACCATTCATACCGGCGGAACCGGTATTGCCAAAAACCGGCCGGTATACCGGCACAGCCCTAATATATATATATATATCAGACAAAATTTAATTAAATAATTATTTGTGATATTTTCGTCAAACTATTTATTGTCTATGCTAATATGCTCGTTGTTTATGTAGTAAAAATAAAAAAGTGAAAAAAATTTAGAACTGAATTTGAATTTATAATTAACTATTGATGAACATAGTTATAATAAGGGTATTGAATATGCTTATAATAAAGGTATTGAATATATTTATAATAAGGGTATTGAATATGCTTGTAATAACGGTATTGAATATGCTTATAATAAGGGTATTGATTATGCTTTTAATAAGGGTATTGAACATGGTTATAAAGATGGTATTGAAAAAATTGGCTTGTACCAAATAAAACCATATGCGAAAAAATAAAGGAAAGATGGGCCAAATGAAAAGATGTCTTGTAATGAACTACAGGAACAAATTCCCCTAAAAGCAGAGCGTAATACATTATTCTGCCTATAATGATGTTACATTATCCATGAAAACTAATTCGTTATATCTGAAGTTCGCTATATTCATAGGTGTAAAAAAACCTGTCCTGTTTAATCTTAACACAACTTTTAATAATTATTCAAAGTCAAAAAACATAAAAAAAATACTCAGAGCAACTTATTCTGGTATTTTTAAAAATAATGCATTATTTTTTTTATGTTTTGAAATAATCTATGCTGTCCAAGTCTGAGAACTTTTGATGAAGACATTAAGATTCGTTCTTGCATTGCTGAAACATTCACAGTTTGAATTCTCTCAGGGGATTTTTTTCTATAGGAATGACGATCTATATCGAGTACAATCACAACCCTCTAAAACAGCAGGTTGATACAAATTTTGAAACAGTCGATACTGTATAACGATGTGCTTACTGTTTTATACCTAATTTAGTTATAAATGGAGAAAAACCCAAAATTTGTACAAACAAATCATTTCCTCATAAGCGGAATTTGCAATATCCGGAGCTTTTTCTAGTGCTTTAAACACTTTTGATCATACCAGCAGTTTTATTCATAATAAACCATACTTCGCTATAACCGAACTCAAAAGGTTCTCTCCTACCTTTAGCTATTATCTTTATTAAATACTAGCGGAAGCACCCGGCGTTGCCCGGGGTTTTTAGAGGTTTACCTAATGTGTTTCTTTTTCGCTCCCGTTTCCTTCCCGCTTGCGCTACCGCTCCCGGTCGTTATCCGTTCCCTGTCGCTTTCCCGCTCATTTTTTCGCTCTCAGTTCCCCCCCCTAGATATGATTCTACATTCATACATACATACATACATACATACATACATACATACATACACACTCCCGCTCGTTATTCGTTCCCTTTCGCTTTCCCGCTCATTCTTTCGCTCTCAGTTGACCCACCCCCCTAGATCCGATTCTACATACATACATACATACATACACATACATACTTTGAATGAGCAATTAGTGCCGAAATATTGTAAGAAACACATACATACATACATACATACATAAACACACACACACAGACACACATACATGCATATACACATACATACATACACACATACATACGCACATACATACATACATACATGCATACATACATACATACATACATACATACTTTGAATGAGCTTTAGTGCCGAAATATTTTAAAAAACACATACATACATACATACATACATACATACATACATACATACATACATAAACACACACACAGACACACATACATGCACATACACATACATACATACATACACACATACATATATATATATAGTTCCCGCTCCGCTCATTTTGTGACGGATTTCAAATTTTTTTTCTCTATATTTGATTCCCCTTGACTCTCAAGGTTGTGTGAAAATTTCATTACGATCGGATGAATGGTGTAGCAATGCACAAATAACATACCTATATACATACATACATATATACATACATATATACAAACATTCATTTTTATATATATAGATATTTGTGCAGTCATTCGTAAGGCCACAAATGGGTCTACCCTGCCAGGCTGGCTGGCAGCATCCTTCACTAATACATTAGTTTTTTATTACAATTAGTGTGTTGTTTTAGAGAGTACTACAAATTATGGTTTTCACAAAGGGGCATCATATAAACCCCCCCATCCTAAATATGCCACCACTAGTACTAATAATAACAATATTTAACGTCAAACCAACCCTAGTGTTGGAGTTCAATCGATTGGCAGGCCGAGCGAGGTGATCTTCGGGCTTCAATCGACTCGTTGGCGTTTGGTTCGGTTTTGCTTGAGAACCGGGAGACATGGATTCCTGTTGTGATTCAATTTAATTCAAGTTAATGAATTGAGTGAGATAAAATTACCAGCAGTTGTCAATTTATTACCACATAAAAACCACTGAATTCAATCACAATGAGACAAATAAAATCTTGAATACACATTAATTTGATCGACTCACAGCAAATCTGTTCTCCCAGTCGAAGCGCCAATCGAATTCCCATCCGTTTGTACTCATGAGGTCAGAGAACAGCCTCCTCATGTAGTCGTAATTAGGAGTCTCAAAAAAGTCCAACTGTCTCGTATACCGCAAGTAAGTGGCAAACTCTTCTGCAAATCAAGTTTAAAAGAATGGCATGGTGTTCATAAAATAGCCTGATATAAATGCAAATGCATAGATAGTTTAATAGCATAAATTAGAACAGAGCGTTGAATCCAATTAGAGGCAAGTTGATTGCTTATTAATATACATTTATTCATGGAAGTATTAATAAAAGTAATTATACATCAACATTTTAAATCTCTAATTATTTGTATAGTTCTCTACAAAAAAAATAATTGAGTATCAATGCAGAAGAAGCTGATTCGACATTTCTTACCAGGAAATCCAGCACAGAGTACATCAACAGGCGTGTCTCTCTTTGTGTCCCCGATCTTTTGGTACCTCTCCTTGATCGTGTCCGCCTTCAGTCCTTGCCATGGCAGGCTTCCTCTCAAGAAGTACATAAACATGTGGCCCAGAGATTCCAAGTCGTCCCGTCGACTTTGCTCTGCATTACATTTAGTTTCAGATTACATTCAGATCCAGGTAACATTCAGTAATGTATATCACCTAAATATATTACATTCAGACCCAGGTAACATTTAGTAATGTATATCACCTAAATATATTACATTCAGACCCAGGTAACATTTAGTAATGTATATCACTTAAATATATTCAGTAGTGCATAAAACTTAATTTCATGCATTAAATAAGTAAATCGCAAGTAAAATGGAGTGATGCTAATTCTAAAAAAATTCTTGAATACTTTAATTTAATGGCAAATAAGATAATTTGAAAATTAAACTGAACTTAAATTTTGTTCAATTCAATTTTAACCATACAAGTATGAAAAAACTGTTTCCATTTCATTCTTCAGAAAGGAAAAAGAAAACTGATTCCAAACTTGAACCTCATTTATTTAAAAAAATTCCAACAATCAATCTATTCTTTTATTTACATTCATTCAACTTTTCAACGTGTGACGGAATAAAGCAGAAATAAAACCGGATTGCATTCTCGGACAAACCTTTTCCGAGATGTGTGTTGATGCTCATGTAGCGTGCCGTGCCAGTGAGATTTTTGTGTTCACGGTAGGGAATGTGTTTGTGTGTGGATGGGTCAATGTACTCCTTAGCAAGTCCAAAGTCGATGATGTGGATGATGGCGTCTTTTTTCGTCGAGTGGCGTCCGATCAGAAAGTTTTCTGGCTTGACGTCTCGAAAGATGAGGTGTTTCGAGTGTACATATTCCATCCTATTGATCTGCATTATCATATATTAATTATTAATACGTATTCCATCCTATTGATATGCATTATCATTTATTAATTATTAATACATATTCCATCATATTGATATGCATTATGATATATTAATTATTAATATGTATTCCATCCTATTGATCTGCATTATTATATATCAATTATTAATAATTATCATACTGAACTTTTCATAAGAAAAAAATACTATAAATGCAAACAGCCCAAAAAACTTTCAAAGTGGTCTTATAATGATATGTTGTTGAAGCACTTAAACCTCATCTGACCATATTTAGTAATTTTAAAAATAAAAAATTATTACAATTCAAAACAAACAAACAAAAATGTTTGAATATACTAACCAGCTGGAATGCTATCATGCAGACCGTCTTGGTGGAGAATTTTCTGTCGCAGAGGTCAAAAAGGTCTTCCAGGGTGGATCCGAGAAGTTCAAGTACGATGGCATTGTATTTGCCGCACGGGCCGAAGTAATATACGGCAGGAATGCCCTCTGTGACATAATCAAAAATTTTACGACCTTACTAATATGTAATAAATATATGTTAAACTAGAGACAAAATTGACAAATTTTTTAAAATCTCACTATATATTATTTTTCGATTGCAGCGCCACCTCTTTTGAATTTTAGGACTGCTCACACTAATTTTTACAACTGCTGACTGCTGACCACCGCGTTATGCTAAATTGCTTACATACATACGTACATACAGACATCGGAAATTATGTATGTTGATCATCTTTTGTTCAATTGGCCGGCATTAAATATTTTGAACCGCTGAAGAATTTAACGACAGCAATACAAATCTTATCTGAAAACTAGAAAGTGCAAGATCATCGCCAGAGTATCTATATACAAAATGATACCACACGACTACACCAGTTAATATTTAACATCTAAAAAACACATCACGATGACCATTAAATAGTATATGAAGCAACTTGATTTAATTTATGATATATAGGATTACAACATTACACGTACGAAGTGGCTTCATTGATAAACATATTATTCACAAATAATAATGTCAATGTGTCTACAGATGAGGGTGTGTGGCTATTTTACACATAAAAATATCAGAATTAGCTGCCCTAGCCATGGGGTTAAGATGTTTCTGTAAGGTTTTCTATGCCAAATACCAGCCTGTAAGACCAACAGTACAGACATTTCAGATATAGCCAATTCCAGATTTAGCTATGAGTAGATAATTACCAGGAGACTTCGACTGCAGTTTACTTACTTCGTTCTAATGCTCTCCTAATCTGACATTTAAAAAAATTCCTTTGATCAATGTGAATATTTATAGAAAGCTGGGTGGTGCAGTTCTTTAACATACGACAAGCAATTCTAAAACAATTCTAACTGCCAATAATCCAACATTGATTGAATATTAACAGCGAGTGTGTAATTTTATGAATCAAAATGGTGGGAACAGGTTTGAAAATCAAGAGACTTCTGTTGAAAGCATAAATTTAGCTTGGGTGATCTTAGAGTAATTATATTATTACACCATATACCACTTAGTGGCAGAAATTAAAAAAATTGCAATAAACAAGAATTCAAAAGCATTCTGGCAAAAAAACTTATATACAGTATAATCTTGCTATAACATACCCTGGATATAACGTACCAAAATGTTGGTCTGTGCATTTGCCGTCTTCCCCATGTTATTTTACCCCGGCTATGACGTATTCGGATATAACTTACATTTTACCATGTATATAACGGATTATTTAGCTTATTTACAAAGCATGATCGGCATAATAAAGGTTTATTTTGACCGTGGGAAAAAACAAATTGACATTCAAGTTATCCATCCTCTGGTGGCCTAATTCACAGACTCAGTTATTGAAGATTGCATGCATTTTTTACCCAGCATAGCGTTGTCCACAGTCAACACGTGTTTGAAACAGAAAAAATTGCAAGCCCGCATTTTATTTCATCTAGTTTAGGCACATTTTTGGAAATTTTGGCTAGAAGCTGGCTGGTTAGGAAAATAAACCTGATAACTATCATCTTGGGGAGTTTGGGTTTTCTGCATTAGGTTTGCGCCAAAAAGTAAGTCTGGAGGCATTTAACTTAATTGCTCTGAAAAAAGTTATGAACTTGAATAATAATTTTTTTTTAAATAAAGTTTATCAGTTATATTAAACTTAAATAAATCTATGATTTGCTGAAATTGCTAATCGGCATCACCAAAAATGCAAGAACTTTTGTATTTATTAAACATGTCTTATAAACGTAAAGCAATCACGTTAAAAACAAAAGAAAAATATGTGAGCAGTTAGAAAATGAAAAATAATCACAAGTTAAAATTTCTTGGCCATTCGTCTCAGGAAATTTAACGTCAATACAATTTGAACACAAAGAGAAAAGTGGAACCATAAAACACTTCAGGTGCTAAGAAGATTGGACCATCAAGTTATCAACATCATGAAGACACTTTATTTAAATGGTTTGTCTTAAGTTAGATCACAAAGCATCCCAGTCAGTGGACCACTAGTCAGAAGAAAGTGACATATTTTAGACCATAATACTGTACTTTTTACTGTTTAACTGACATTACATGTACAATGCAATTTGCTTTTCCATAATAACTTGTTGATTTTTTCCATAACCTGGATATAACAGACTTTGGATTATAACATACCCATTTCTTGGGTCCCTTGAAGTATGTTATAGCAGGATTATACTGTATTTCAGCTAAATAACTTTTCAATGTTAAAGAAAGAATAAATGATTGAAATTTATCTCACCTGCTTGTCCTAACATTTTATAGAACCTATATTCTAAATGCAACTGTGGTGCTCGGGTTTTCATTGGCTCCTGAAAAAAATTCAATTTAATCTAAAAAAAGCTTACTACAGATTAGTGATTAGTATATCTGTAAAATGAACTTACTAATTTGATTGCAACATGCTCATTGGTATACAGATTTTTGCCTGAAACAATATTTAAACACAAGTCACTGTAACAATAAACTAATCACTGTTTAAATGTTAAAAAAATAAAGATTTGTAGAACACTTACCTAATCTTAGTTCTCCAAAGTTGCCACTGCCAATTTTTTTGCCAACCCTGAAATTTGGACCAACCATCATGATGCCAGAGCTTCCAGAACTTCCTGGCCTGCCTGCGTTGCTTTGACCTGATCTTTCTGGCATTTGTCTTGATGTCTTTTGAAAAATTACCTCATCTAATCCTCTGATTCTATCACTCGAATACGCATTAGCTGATGCCATGCACCGCTAATCTGTCGATTTCTGACAAAATAAGCTGTATTTAGATTTTAGCCTCAACACACTAATTTTACTATACCCAACATTGAAAATCGTAGCAATCTTTTGCACTGTGCTGAACTGGATTGAAAGAGCAGATATCAGATCCAGTGTTTAAAATAAATTACTATATTTTCTTATAAATAATGTTAACATTTAAAAAACCTTACTGTGACACCCGTCGAAATCAATGTGTGGTAAGGTAATAATTGAAAATGTAAATCGTAAGTCGAATATGAAACAGCAGTCAGAGATAATTGAAGAAAGTAAAAACCACGCTTAAAAACAACAGTTATAAACTGCTTCAATGCACTAAATATTACAGTTCTATACTTTAAAGAAAAAATCTATTGTATCCGTTAACTCACTCATAATTTAATTTAATAATTTAATAAAAACAAAACCGGAACCACACAATAGACAATAAATTTTTGCAAAACATTCTGGCTGCTAAGCTTTGTACTACCACTGCTCTTTTTATTGTAATTTAAAAAAATTACATTTTGAAGAAATAGAAATCAATCATGAACTACTAACAGGTTTACTTAGTGTTAACGGTGTTAATGTGCATAAAGATAAAGCTGTCTGAATGAAATAACATTTTAAGATATATTTATAATAAATCAAATAAATTTTGGAATTCTAAAGTTTAATTTTCTAATGCTAAAAGTTATTTTATTTATTAAGCTATTTCATTTTATATCTCTCACAAGGTGGCTCTAAACTAATTAATAGAAATCTTTTTGCCCGCCCACCAGCCCATGTCCGAAACTCATTTTTTTTCTAGAATACATTACATTTACATGCTTAGCTATTGTTATGTGCATGCAAAAATAAAACTACACAAGAATCATTTCCCAAAATATCAAAAAATGATAAAGCATCATAAGTGGCTTAGCCAGGATTCTGGAATAAAGGGAGCTCACGGCAAGCTCCCAAATTTACTGAAGCATATAACAAATGTCAAAATGTCAGTATACAAATGTTAAAATAAAAAATTCCAGATAGTTATTTATGAGAAAATTTGTTTATTTACACATATACAGATGTATCAACAGTTTTAAAAAATCTATATACATAAAAATAAGATTATGTGTGTGTAACTTATGCATTGCGACACCATTCATCCGATCGTAATGAAATTTTTACACAAGCTTCAGAGTCAATGGAGGAAGGTTTTAGTGAAAAAAATTAAAATTGGTCACAAAATGAGCGGAGCGGAGAGGGAGAGCGAGCGGGAACTATATATATATATACATATACACATACATATACTTAAATGAGCGAAAATGGGAACGGAAAAACAACTGAGAGCGAAGGAGCTAGCGGGAAAGGAAAGCGAACGGGAACGGGAAAGCAAGCGAAAGCGGGAAAGCGACCGAGATCAAAAGGGCAAGCGGGAAAGAGGAAATGACCGAGAGCGGGAAAGCTAACGGGAGCAAAAAACCGACCGGGAGCAAGAAAGCGACCGGGAACGGGAGAGCAAGCAGAGAAGGAAACTGGAGCGAGAGAGACAAGCATTAGAAAAACCTCTAAAAACCCCGGGCAACGCCGGGTACCCCGCTAGTTTAATAATAAAAAAACTAAAAAGCAGAAACTCTCACGAGCAGCTTGAAAATTTGCTTAGCTTGAAATTAAAAGTCTTCCTTTTTAACCTGCGGCGAATTTTGCAACTAGGTCATCCGTTGAGAGTTGCGGCAGGAGGTCTCTTTTCAACAGCAGCGAGCATAAGGGCTTCCAAACGCTCTTCTGTCATTGTTGAGCGCATTTTGGTTTTAAGCAAAGCCAATTTGGAAAAGCTCCTTTCAACGCTGGCCTTCGTGACTGGTAAGCTGAGAGCGATTCGGTAGAGCATGCGCAAATCGTGAAAATCTGAGCATATCTTTGAATAAGCTTCAGAAAAATTGGTTAATTTTTCTTTTGCACACTAAGCAAGTGCCAAGTGCTGGAAGTAAAAATCGCCGCTGCGCAACTGGCCGGTCTGTGTCGACAAACTTGTAACGCTCATCCAGGCGACGGACACACTTCTCAGCATGAACACATTCTAAGTTTTTTGGCTGCAGGTAAGCGCAGTTGCAGAGTTCTTTTGGAAAACGAGTTTCTAGCTCGGTAATCATCCGATCTAAAGTTGCGTAATAAAAATTAATTTTCATTGCCTCCTGGCCAGAAAGATGAACCTGCTGTCCAGTACCTTCATCTAATCGCTTTGAAACTTTACGTCTAGGAGGCTCATTAAATTCTGTCAGTATATCCATACTAACAGCAAGTTTTTGCGTTGCTTGAAGACATTCTTCAAATTTAACATCTGATCTCATCATTTGGTAGTCAGTTTTGAGAGAGCTGACTAAGTTTTGTGCCCCCAGAAGGTCAATATTTATTTTCTGAAGGTGCTCACTTACTTCATTCATAACAGCGAGGATAGGTGCAAAGGTAGACAGCTTCTAAGCTTCTACTCTCCTTGGCATCTCTCTCTTTTTACTTTTTCTCCATGCAAACTGTCCGCTCTACTAGCTTTTTAATTTTATTAGCATCTCTCTCTCTTTATCTCTCCTATCTACGTGGACAGCCTATACTGCTAGACTTCTAACTTTTCGTACATCTCTCTTTTCCTCGTATTCTTTTGATTTGACAGATGGAGTGTTTACTCTTTTGTTGGTGTGGTAATTCTTTGATAATTTCGATTCTTTCTGTTTGTTTATTTTTCTCGTTTTACTTTTGACCCGGTCCGTCGGTCTGACAATAAAAGTTTAACGAAAAAGTTTTTGACTAATTGTAGTCTCGAACAGCGAGTCGCTTTTCGTTCCCGCTAACACTTGCTCTCCCGTTCCCGCTCATTTTCTCTTTTACTTTTTTAAATCCTTTATATTATTTTCGATTGTTCCTAACTTCTTTTAGTCCTTTAAAACGTAAAATAGATTAGCTAAAACTGGCTAAAAGTTGCTTGAAGCCTTCAAACTTTGTTACGGAAACTAAATTTGAATTTTATTACGCAACTACCTTTGATTGTCGTACATAGGCACTTTTGGCCTGGAAAGGTTTTTTGGCTTTCCTCTGCTCATTTTGTGTCCGATTTCAATTTAAAAGGGCGAGCGGGAGCGAGAGAGACAAACAATAAAAAAACCTCTAAAAACCCCGGGCAACGCCGGGTACCCCCGCTAGTATATATATATATATATATATATATATATATATATATATATATATATATATATATATATATATATATATATATATATATATATATATATATATATATACTAGCGGGGTTACCCGGCGTTGCCCGGGGTTTTTTAGAGGTTTTTCTAATGTTTGTCTCTCTCGCTCCCGTTTCCTTCTCCACTTTCCCGTTTTCGTTGCGTTCCCGGTCGCTTTTCCGCTCTCGGTCGTTTTCCAGCTCCCGTTCGCTTTCCCGCTCAGAAGTTTTGTTATCGATTTTCTCTCTTGCTCGCGTTTCCTTCCAAGCTTGCTCTCCCGATTCCAGTCGCTTTCCGCGTTCCCGGTCGCTTTCCGCGTTCCCGGTCGCTTTCCCGTTCCCGGTCGCTTTCCCGTTCCCGGTCGCTTTCCCGTTCCCGGTCGCTTTCCCGTTCCCGGTCGCTTTCCCGTTCCCGGTCGCTTTCCCGTTCCCGGTCGCTTTCCCGTTCCCGGTCGCTTTCCCGTTCCCGGTCGCTTTCCCGTTCCCGGTCGCTTTCCCGTTCCCGCTCACGCTTGCTCTCCCGTTCCCGGTCATGCTTGCTCTCCCATTCCCGGTCACGGTTGCTCTCCCGTTCACGCTCATTTTTTCTTTTCCATTCTTTCATAACTTCTGTCAGCCTATAAAACGTAAAATAGATTTGCTAAGACTATATATATATATATGATTGTTTGTGGGTTAGTTTGTCTATTATAGAAACGGGAAAGCGACCCGGAACGGACAGCGAGCGGGAACGGAAAAGCAAGCGTGAGCGGGAATGGGAGAGCAAACGTGAGCGGGAAAGCGACCGGGAGCGGGAAAGCGACCGGGAGCGGGAAAGCGACCGGCAGCGGGAAAACGACCGAAAACGGGAAAGCGACCGAAAACGGGAAAGCGAACGGGAGTGGGAAAGCAGGTGGAAAAGGAAACGGGAGAAAAAGAGACAAACATTAGAAAAACCTCTAAAAAACCCGGGCAACGCCGGGTATCTCCGCTAGTACATACATAAACACACACACAGACACACATACATGCACATACACATACATACATACACACATACATACGCACATACATATATATATAGTTCCCGCTCGCTCACCCGCTCCGCTCTGCTCATTTTGTGACGGATTTCAAATTTTTTTTTTATATTTGACTCCCCTTGACTCTCAAGGTGTTGTGAAAATTTCATTACGATCGGATGAATGGTGTAGCAATGCATAAAGGACATTAACATATACATATATACATATATACAAACATTCATTTTTATATATATATAGACTAGCAGGGCCCGTAGCGGCTTCGCTCGCATGAAATTAGAGAGTTTGAACCGTGCATCCATAGTAGAGATCAATTTTTTAGGTCTCGGCTTGGCCCGTCGACAACTTAGCCCAGCCCGTTTTTAAAACCTAAACTCCTGGCCCGGAACAGCCCGTTTGAATTAGGCCCGGCCCATTCTTACAGGCCTAAAAGTTCTATATACTTGATGAAAAACTTCGGCCCGTCCCACCTTGACTTCAGGTTTGGCCCGGCCCAACTGGAGACCCTAAAATCACTAAAATATCTATATACTTGGTGAAAAACCTCAGCCCGTCCCACTTTGATTTAAGGTTTGGCCTGGCCCGTGTGAAAACTCTAAAACAACGGCTTGGCACAACCGGTGATAAACTGGACTTAGCTACTTTTAACCGGCACAAAACTTCAAAATACTAATTTTTACATTTGTAGCACTTACAGTTTTTGAGTAGCAGTTATTTTGAAATCAAAAAACCCTTATTTCCACCCCACATTTGAGGTCCTGGAAACCAAATTTTTAAAAAATGTTGAAACACTTATATCATTATTTTTTGAGTAAATACTAAATACTAATTTTGACATCTGTAGCATTCACAGTTTTTGAGTAGCAGTTATTTTAAAAACCAAAGAAACCTTTTTTCCACCCCACATTTGAGGTCCTGAAAACCAAAATTTCAAAAAATGGTGAAACACATATATCCTTATTTTTAGAGTAGAAACTAAATACTAATTTTTACTTTTGTAGCATTTACAGTTTTTGAGTAGCAGTTACTTTAAAAACCAAGCAACCCAATTTTCCACCCCATATTTGAGGTCCTGAAAACCAAATTTTCAAAAAATAGTGAAACACGTATATCATTATTTTTAGAGTAGAAACTAAATACTAATTTTTACTTTTGTAACATTTACAGTTTTTGAGTATCAGTTACTTTAAAAACCAAGTAATCCTATTGTCCAGCCCAAATTTAAGGTCCTGGAAACCAAATTTATAAAAAAATGGTGAAACACGTATATCTTTATTTTTAGAATAGAAACTAAATACTAATTTTTAAATCTGTGGTATTTACAGTTTTTGAGTAGCAGTTACTTTAAAAAACAAATAACCCTATTTTCCACCCCACATTTGAAGTCCTGGAAACCAAATTTTCAAAAAATGCTAAAACACGTATTTCATTATTTTTAGAGTAGAAACTAAATACTAATTTTTACTCCTGTAGCATTCACAGTTTTTGAGTTGCAGCTACTTTAAAAACCAAATAACCCTATTTTCCACCCCACATTTGAAGTCCTGGAAACCCGTATATCATTATTTTTAGAGTAGAAACTAAATACTAATTTTTACTTTTGTAGCATTAACAGTTTTTGAGTAGAAGCTACTTTAAAAACCAAATAACCCAATTTTCCAACCCACATTTGAGGTCCGGGAAACCAAATTTGTAAAAAATGGTGAAACACGTATATCTTTATTTTTAGAAAAGAAACTAAATAATAATTTTTACATCTGTGGTATTTACTGTTTTTGAGTAGCAGTTACTATAAAAGACAATTAGCCCCATTTTCCACCCCACATTTGAAGTCCTGGAAACCAAATTTTCAAAAAATGCTAAAACACGTATTTCATTATTTTTGGAGTAGAAACTAAATACTAATTTTTACTCCTGTAGCAGTAACAGTTTTTGAGTAGAAGCTACTTTAAAAACCAAATAACCCAATTTTCCAACCCACATTTGAGGTCCGGGAAACCGAATTTTCAAAAAATGGTGAAACACGTATCTTTTTATTTTTGAAAAAGAATCTATATACTAAATTTCAGAAAAAATTTTTAGAAAATTTTTTCAGAAAAAAGTTTGTTTTCCAGTTTTTTCCCCTCAGGAGCAAAGTTTTCAAAAATCCTTTCTTAGCGGATGTTTACGCTATAAAAGTAATATAAGTTCCAAATTTCACGTTCCTAGGATGAGGCGTTTGAGCTCGGCGTTGATTATCAGTCAGTCATCTGTCAGTCAGTCAGGACATGTTCTTTTATATATATAGATATATATATATATATATATATATATATATATATATATATATATATATATATATATATATATATATATATATATATATATATATATATATATATATATATATATATATATATATATATATATATATATATATATATATATATAAGACTCTACTAGGAATCGGCAACACCGCCTCGCCTAAATGCAAGCGCTCTTACCAACTGAGCCACCGACCATCCCCAAAAAAGGATGGCTAGAAGTCTCAGTCTTTCGGAGCTACTTAACATTAGACTACGACTATGATAGGTTCAGAACTCCTTACTTCGGCTCGACAGCTTAATCTGCTGCCAGATAGATAATTTATGAAGTGAAACATTGCGTTGAAATGTTTCAAGAGCCTACAAATAGGATGACTTAACTGTCACCACAAGTAACGCAAATATTTATAAGACTCTACTAGGAATCGAACCCACGTGTCTACGGCAACACCGCCTCGCCTAAATGCAAGCGCTCTTACCAACTGAGCCACCGACCATCCCCAATATATATATATATATATATATATATATATATATATATATATATATATATATATATATATATATATATATATATATATATATATATATATATATATCAACATTATTTTTTTGTCTATCCTGATTTAAAATGGTTTAAAGTTTAATATTTACAGTTCCAAATGTTCCGTACACTGGAAATGCTGTAATAGTTGGTGTGGTATTGGGATCATTACTTGCAATAGCTCTTGGTTTCATAATAGTTTTCTTGTTGTGCCGCAATTATTATCAGAGGTGTGCCAAAAAACTTCCAGTAGTTGAAATATTTATCTATATATATAAAAGAACATGTCCTGACTGACTGACTGACTTTGATAGTATTATTTTTAACACAACCAATCCAAACAAAAATACAAAGCCACATATTGCAGTCAGTTTAACTGTACTGTTTTATACGTTTTGGGATCGTGATTATCTTCAAAGTAAGCAAGGCCGCTATGATATTAGGCAACTGCTCCACAGCGACTTTTCACATAAAAATTTTCTTTAGTTATCTATGCTCTAGTTGAATTTTTGTTTTCTTGTGTCTGTTGAAAAATTATGCTGATAGTTTACCGTTTTCTAATTAGTTTAGCGCCTTTGAATTTAAGAAAAGGCGCTTTATAAGTTTATTTGATTGATTGATTGATTGATCCTGAAATATAGATATTTGTGAAAACACTTGGTTTTCACTGTTTACTTGTTAACTATTATTTTTGTTTTTTTTGTCAAAAATTAAAAAATGCATTATTAAGTAACGAATGTTTAAGCTAGGTAAACGTATTCATTTACGGAGTCTTTTTTTCTTTCGATAAATTCTTTTGTAACGAGGAGGTCCAAAGTCTTTTTAATCAAATCAAGTGAAGGTGAAAACGATTTGTAAGATTCTTTGAGAATTTCTCCAACTAATTCTTCGTGTTGCATTGTTTTTCTTGCTTTCATTATTTTGACAACAAGAGCCTGCAAAAACAAAAGTCTATCTTCTTCCACTCTGGCCATAGAACGCTTATCGTCTTGGGTTTCTATGTTTTTTTCTTGTTGTTGTTTTTTAAGTTTGAGCTTACGTTTTTCATTAGAAAAATTCATGTTCACTAAAAATGTGGATTTTTCATTTATTTTTTCCTGAGAAACAATTATTTGACTTGCCAGTAGCTCTTGTAAACAGCTCTTTACAACATCTGATGGAAGTCCCGTTTGAGCATTTATGTTTTCGAGCGAAACAGCGTCAAGATCAGAAAAAACATTCAATACTAATGCCGCTGGCAAAGAAGCCTCAATGACAAATGGTGTTTTCAAGTATGACATTGTTACTTCACACGTACAAAAATCATATTGCCATGAAAGTTTTCGACCACTAAATTCATTGTTGTAATGCTTTTCAAATAATAAAATTGATTTCTCTAGTTCGTAAGGCAGGCTGCAGTTGTAATTTGTTTTTAATGACTCTTGCCAGACAAGACCTTGTATGATCATATAGTTAGATTTCAATTGTAAAACATCATTGTTTTCCAAACAAAATTTTAAAAATGTTTTCGTTCGTTCTTCGCTCAGTTTTACGTCGTTAATAAGCATGATCATTTTTTTAGTGTACTTTGAACTGGTCTCTTCTTGAAGTTTCTGAACCATTGATTCTTCCAATTCTATAGACCAAGACAAGGAATGAACAAATCTTCTTCCTAGAGTTTTAGTATAGAAATTTACAAAAACGTCTTTGTCATTAATGAATTTGAAAACAAAAAATGCTTTTCTCATATTGTCTTCAATAGTTTTTTCGTCCATTTTAGATTTTCCTTTTTTAAGTATGTGATCGCAATATCTGGCCAACAATAAGCCTAATGAAAACACATATTTTGATTGTTCAGCAGTTTTTGATTCAAACTGTTGCAAAGCTTTAATAACTCCTTGATCCAATGATTTAATATATATTGTGTCATGAACCTTTCTGGAAAAAAATTGGAATAGTTTGTTATAATTTTCTATTGTTGTATCAACAAATAAAATGGGGTTTAAATTGTTTTTAACTGCTTGAAACAGCTTAGAAAAAATCATTTCAACCCAATTCCTGATTTCATTAGCCACATTTTGTCTGAAATCGTCATCACTTTCTTGCATTAACTTTTCTAGTATTTGAATGCTTTCACTATTTGCATTGTCTAAAATTTGAACAAGTTCACTTTTTATATATTCAAATTGTTTGCAAAGTAATTCTTTTCTCATTACTTTTATAATTTCCTTACCAACATCACTGTCAAATATTTTTTCAATAGATAATTTTTCACAATATATTAACTGCAAACACTTATTACAGTATTCAGGAAAGTCTGATGAAGCAATAAACTCAATTGATTTTTCTTTATAATAGTTACTAGCTTGCTCTAATAAAGGATTTTGGAATACTGATTCAAAAAAAAATTTACTCTTGCTTAAACAATAATTATCAAATTCAATAAATGCTTCATACATATCAGTTTTAGAGCTTTCATACTTATCAGCCCGCAGCCAATCATTTTCAACTATCTTCAAGATAATGTGGGTAATACGTGTCTTATTATCAATTATGACATTTTTCAGAACCTCGCGAGCCTCATAAGCCGACCCATAAATAGGGGTTTGTTTATCTTTATCAGCATTATAATCTAATTGAGTTTCTATTTGGTCTGAAACGAAGACGTTATTAAAAAAAATAATATCCTCGTTTGTAGGCCGTAAAATTTCCCTTATATTTTCTACAAGGCAATCAAATTCAATTATGTAATCTATGTCTGAAGACAGGCTTAACCATTTTAAATTTTCCTGAATAATAGCATCAACACATGTTCTTAATGGTTCCGAGAATACAGAAACATTTTCACCTAAATAATCTTCATAAAATGTGTCTAAACTACTATGAGCCAGCATGACTCGTAGAGATTGAAGTTTGGTAAACAGAAATCGATCCTTTACAAAGTCTTTAACAAAAACTGTAAATGAAGCCATTTTTGAATTTTTAAATTCAATAAGTAATGAATAATGGTTATAAAAAAACCACCATTGTATAAGTTTGGGAAAATGATTAATATCATGAATGATTAAAATTCATACATACGCATATATATATACATATATATATATATATATATATGTATATATATTATACATACATACATATATATATATATATATATATATATATATATATATATATATATATATATATATATATATATATATATATATATATATATATTATACATATATATATATCTATATATATAAAAATGAATGTTTGTATATATGTATATATGTATATATGTATGTTAATGTCCTTTATGCATTGCTACACCATTCATCCGATCGTAATGAAATTTTCACACAACCTTGAGAGTCAAGGGGAGTCAAATAAAAAATAAAAAAATTTGAAATCCGTCACAAAATGAGCGGAGCGGAGCGGGTGAGCGAGCGGGAACTATATATATATGTATGTGCGTATGTATGTGTGTATGTATGTATGTGTTTGTGCATGTATGTGTGTCTGTGTGTGTGTTTATGTATGTACTAGCGGAGATACCCGGCGTTGCCCGGGTTTTTTAGAGGTTTTTCTAATGTTTGTCTCTTTCTCTCCCGTTTCCTTTCCCACCTGCTTTCCCACTCCCGTTAGCTTTCCCGTTTTCGGTCGTTTTCCCGCTCCCGGTCGCTTTCCCGCTCCCGGTCGCTTTCCCGCTCCCGGTCGCTTTCCCGCTCCCGGTCGCTTTCCCGCTCCCGGTCGCTTTACCACTCCCGGTCGCTTTCCCGCTCACGTTTGCTCTCCCATTCCCGCTCACGCTTGCTTTTCCGTTCCCGCTCGCTGTCCGTTCCGGGTCGCTTTCCCGTTTCTATAATAGACAAACTAACCCACAAACATTCATATATATATATATATATATAGTCTTAGCAAATCTATTTTACGTTTTATAGGCTAACAGAAGTTATGAAAGAATGGAAAAGAAAAAATGAGCGTGAACGGGAGAGCAACCGTGACCGGGAATGGGAGAGCAAGCATGACCGGGAACGGGAGAGCAAGCGTGAGCGGGAACGGGAAAGCGACCGGGAACGGGAAAGCGACCGGGAACGGGAAAGCGACCGGAAAAGGGAAAGCGACCGGGAACGGAAAAGCCACCGGGAACGGGAAAGCGACCGGGAACGGGAATGCGACCGGGAACGGGAAAGCGACCGGGAACGCGGAAAGCGACCGGGAACGTGGAAAGCGACTGGAATCGGGAGAGCAAGCTTGGAAGGAAACGCGAGCAAGAGAGAAAATCGATAACAAAACTTCTGAGCGGGAAAGCGAACGGGAGCTGGAAAACGACCGAGAGCGGAAAAGCGACCGGGAACGCGACGAAAACGGGAAAGTGGAGAAAGAAACGGGAAAGCGACCGGGAACGGGAAAGCGACCGGGAACGGGAAAGCGACCGGGAACGGGAAAGCGACCGGGAACGGGAAAGTGACCAGGAACGCGGAAAGCGACCGGGAACGCGGAAAGCGACAGGAATCGGGAGAGCAAGCTTGGAAGGAAACGCGAGCCAGAGAAAAAATCGATAACAAAACTTCTGAGCGGGAAAGCGACCGGGAGCTGGAAAACGACCGAGAGCGGAAAAGCGACCGGGAACGCGACGAAAACGGGAAAGTGGAGAAAGAAACGGGAGCGAGAGAGACAAACATTAGAAAAACCTCTAAAAACACCGGGCAACGCCGGGTAACCCCGCTAGTTTATATATATACATATATATGCAAATCTCGTGTCATAGTGTTTGAAATTGAACTCCTCCGAAACGGGTGAACCGATTTTTATGAAATTTTTTGTGTACATTTGGTTGGTCTGAGGGTAGGTCTTAGGCTATTTAAAATATTTATTTAAAATTATTTAAAAAAGTTTTTTTGGAAAAACAATGAGGTGCAATTATGTGCTTTTTTTAGGAGAATGAAACAAATAGACACACACACACATACATATATATATATATATATATATATATATATATATATATATATATATACATATATATATATATATATATATATATATATATATATATATATATATATATATATATATATATATATATATATATAATTGTCAATTGCAGAAGCTTAAAAAATAAATTGCATGACTTAGCAATGTTACTTCACTGGAGTAGATTTAAGATTTTGGCGGTTACAGAGACCTGGCTGGATAACAATTCATCTTTGAGCGTGGAAATACCGGGCTTTGTTTTCGTATCTAGACATAGAGTTATGAAAAAAGGTGGCGGAGTTGGTTTTTTTATTGACTCTGACTTAAAATATTCTGTTCTTGATGTTAGTTCCTGTAGTGTTGATATTACTTCATTTGAAATTCTCTTGGTATCTGCAGAGTGTCGAGGAATTGGAAGTTTTACTGTTGGAGTAATCTATCGCCCACCGGATACCAATATACGTGTTTTTAATGCAGAGCTGAGTAACATTTTAGATTACATTGATAGAAAAAAGATGAAGATATTTCTACTGGGCGACTTCAACATTGATTTTCTTGACAAAGAAAGGAACTCACTTACAGCTGAGTTTTTTAATTTACTAGCTTCCCACTGCCTTTTTCCAGCCTTTACAACGCCAACTAGAAAATGCCCTTCATCAACCGCCACCGCAATTGATAATATATTTACTAATTATCCACTACAGAAGACTCTCGCCAGGATTGTGCTCGATGATGTCTCGGACCACTTCTCTATTTTTCTCTCTGCCGCATTATCGACACCTGATTGCGTCGGAAAAAATCATGTCTCTTCCTTAAGAAGGAGTTTCGTTAATAAAGACATTTTTGAGCAAACGCTGCATGGAGCCGATTGGTCTAGGGCAGTGATGGGTTTTAACTACTTTAAAAGTAGTTAACTACTTTATTTAACTACTCATAAAAAAAGTAGTTAGTAACTATTTCCTAACTACTTTTAACAGCAGTAGTTATTAACTACCTCTTAACTACTGCCTACATTAACAAAAAAAACCTTTTAACATTTGCAATTAAATACAAGTTAAATAAATCTGATTTTTCAAGCTCTTGGTTCATTTCATTTATGTATTCCAACAAATTTTCTTTAATCAAATATTTTTTGTTCATTATTCAAAAAAATTTAATTTAAATTAGAGAATTATCGCTGTTGCTAAAAGATATTCTTCATTTTCCAAAACAGGACCAAATCGTTTTTCTATACCATGTGAGAGTGTTTGTAAAAGAGGTTTGGTGGTTTTTTCTGAACATGATGTTAATTTTTTAATCCTGTGATGGTTGGAATAATGTGACCGATGTATGAGTTTTCACTTTAAAAAATATGCATTGTGGTGACTATTGGTTTTATAATCTGAATAAATGATTTCAGAAAAGCAAACTCAATTTATTTAAATGCAACTTGCCCTAACTTCTTCTGACAATCACAATTATTATTGAAAACTATATTAACAATCCTTTCAACCGAATAGAATTTTGAGCACCGCTGTGTAACATTTGGCTTTATAAATGTTGAACCACTAATGTCCTGTACAACCTCAACATCTTTTACATTGCGATGAATGATACAACTTTTGCCATTGATCTATCATAAAGTTGTTTGTATTTCAAATTATCCCTTACTTTCAATGCATCAACACTTGCCACGAGATTTAAGGTATGACTAGAAGCCCGTCAAAAATGACCATTTTTTGTGGTTTTTATCGAACTATCAGATATTAAATAAAGAACGTTTTATTCTCTACCATTATTAAATGTGGATGCTTTACTTGCTCAGCAATATCAAAAAAATGTTCAATGCTTTGGACCGAACCTGGTTTAAGCAAATTAAAATCACTAAATTTCATGCGTAGGTACCTTCGTAAGACAGTTTCAACGTCTAGCGGTAATTGTCAGCTGAAGATTGATGATATACCAATTTTGCGGGTTCCTTATTGCAAGTTCTTGGGCGTGTTGTATAAATATGATAATTTTATATTACCCTCATCATTCGATAACATGTTTGTAAAATTATCTGATGTTCATTCCTATGATCTGCGCCCCGGTTGCTGTTTTCGAACGGATTTTGCTCGGACAACTCTTAAAACATTCTCTATTAAATGCTCTGGCCCTCGTATTTATTCAAACATTCCAATATCTGTCTCCTCCTTGAAACGTATTTCGTTATTTAAGCAAGCTCTGAAATCTTACTTATTATTGTCACACTCTTAACTTCTCAATACCTATTACCTTAGCATACCAATTTCAGTCTCTTCCTTGATAAGTTTATTGAACTACTATTTGAAATGTTTTAACTCAACCCACTCATTTTGGTTCTTTTGTAAAGGTTGTCCATTAAGCGGGAAAAAATTCCCTTTGGACGAACCTTTTGGGCACCTTATTCCTTTCTCAACTGATCGATTTTTTTCTTTTTTTGAAATTTGGTACTATATTTTTCTTGTCGTTTTGGTTATTGGCTATTTTCTTTTGTTTAAGTTTAATACTTATGTTGGTGCTCAATAAACGAATAAATATATATATATATATATATATATATAGTGACTGTATTCAACTTTTTAAAGAACTCCTTCATTGACTAGTCTTTCAAGTTCCTTAATGGTTATTTCTTCGTAAGCAAAAAGTATTTTTCGTGGTCTGCAAAATTTTGGCTGAGACTCTTACTTAACGAGCAATTTTGCTTTCTTTTTACTGCAATGGCCCAATTTTTCGTTGAAAACATTTGGAAACTCTGTTTGTAAACGAACAGCTAAACTGTTTTCTTCCTGCGAAAGCTTTTCTGCAACAGAACAACAGATTGCATCAAACGTTTTTATCATTGGTGGAAGTTGATCCATCCATTAAATTCCTAGAAGTTGTGTTGTGTTTTTGGCCACAAAACAGTATTCATTGCCTGTGAATCCTGCGCACAAAAATTTGGTTTGAAATTCACCTAGTATTTGAATTTCAGTACCGTTTGCCGCACCAATTTTTGTTGTTGTCTTATCTAGCCTTGGTGAACCAATCTTCACCCAAGTTTTTGTACTGATGATTGTGACATCGGCTCCAGAGTCCAGTTGCATCCTTATTTCGACATCAAATTTCACCGTGGTGTATCTTCTATTGGCTGCTATAAATGCTCGCTTGCTGGGAAATATCTTAACTTGCTGTATTTCGAGTCGTCTATACGGCAGACTTGGGCTCCTCCTTAATTTTGGGCTTCTCTTTTTACTGAAATGTCTTTTAGGACTTTTATCATAACTCCTGCAGTTGGCAGCAAAATGTTCCCGTTTTCCACAGCGAAAACAAACATTTTTCTTTACGTGTGAATCCCGGATTTTCTTGCTGGGAGATTTTGTAGGTGATTTTTCTGTATAGTGATTAACCTTACTAACCCCTAAAATCGATTGTATAAAACAAAAAAAATTTTAAAATGCCATATAAAAACACTTTAAATAAAATTAGTACCAGTAAATATATACATAAATACATACTAATGATTTGAAATTTCGGCAAGTCGCTCGAAACTTATTAAAATGTAAATAGTGTGAAAGCGGATATATATATATATATATATATATATATATATATATATATATATATATATATATATATATATATATATATATATATATATGGGCGTCTCTCAGCGGTCAACGATCCCTCGACAAGACGACTTCGGCGTCTTAAATGTTATGTCTCTGAACTATAAAGTCGACGCCATTGTATCACTTATTCGATCGACCGTGGCTTCAGGGCGCTCTTTCTCATCGAGACCTGGCACGACCTGTGACAAACCCCGAGCAACGCCGGGTAACCCCGCTAGTATGCATATATAGATTACTTTTTTAAATTTTCAAACTTCAAGAAAAAAACATTGTGATGAGGAGCGAGCCTATATTTCAAATTTCAGCTCTATTGGATAACGGGTTAATTTTCACTTTCAAGGTTTGCAACACATTAATTTTCACTTTCAAGGTTTGCAACACATTAATTTTCACTTTCAAGGTTTGCAACACATTCAAGTAAGCAAGCATGCAAGACCAGCGGTGAAGTTAATATGAGGGATTTAAAAATAGCAAATCTTAATTTTAACAAAATGCAAACAAAATTGTTTCTTTTCGGATTCTGTAAATTACTCGTAGTTTTAAATGGGAAATAAAAATAGATAATTATTCAGGTGTATTCTTTTTACTTTAATGCGTAAGATGTTTTTGTTTCCGTTGTTCGAGTCTTATTTTTACTTTAATTCACAAGACTACGTTACTTTTAGTCAACATTTTTGCAATCGTAACATTTCCGCAAAAACCGAATAATTTTCGGAAGTGTTGCGGCTATTCCAAAACATTTCCGAATATATCCGAATTTTCGGAATCGGTTTTTGAATGTTCGGAACAACATTTTGTCCGAAACCGATTAAAACCGAACTTTCGGAAACAAATTATTTCATAAACCGTATGAAACCGAAAAAACCGAACGTCCAACTTCCATGCTTACTACATACGAAATGACGAAAAGTCATTTCCACACCGCCAACAAAAAGCTAAATTTTTAGATCTACTCAATCTTTTCTTGTTGAAGATATATTGTTACATCGAAAAATACAACATTGAAGTGTAACTGGGAGGTCAGAGGTCACGATTTCGGAAATTAAAACGTCACGATTGGATGATTTGAATGTTTAGGTCACATCGAGGTTATTTTAGTTGCATATTTTGACATTTGCTGTCTCTTCTCTTGCTTTCATTCTTCTGTCTAAAAACGGCCTTGCAGTTTATCTTTGTTTTACTTTCACAGAAAAACACTTGTAAATGATTTTCAACTGTTTATTAGAATTATTGAATTTATTTTTATTTTTATTAAGATTGTTCAAGTCTTTTCTTGCGGTGTCTCTGTCTTTAACCATTCATTTGCTGCTAACTGATTAATGGTCGATCGCAACATAATATCTGGCTCCAGCATTTTTTTGATCAAATGTTGACATTCACTAGATAACCGCTCTTTACAATTTTTTGGAAACGTCCATTTTTTCTTAATTTGGCTTTCTACCATTTTCGGTAGATTTGAATCGTCGAACGGCATGAGTCCCGTGACGACGATGAAAAATATGACCCCGAGACTCCAGACGTCTGACATCATCGGGTTGTAAGGAGTTCCTCGGAGGACTTCGGGAGGTACGTAGGCGGCGCTACCGCAAAACGTTCGACTTAAAAGTCGTTTTTTGGTCAGCGGATCAACGACGCAGCGAGCGAAACCAAAATCTGAAAGTTTCGGTTCTCCGTGGTCTCCCAAAAGAATGTTTTCGCATTTTAGATCCCGATGGGCTATGTTGTTTGAGTGACAATACTGTAGTGCTTTGACGATGCCCATTATGATCTTTTTGGCAGCGGGTTCAGCCATGCATCCTTTTTTTAAAATGAATTCCAACAAGTCTCCCTCTTTTGCTTGCTCCATGATAACACAGGTGTACGGACCAAATCGGACGATTTTTTCAACTTCGATGATATTCGGATGTTTCAGAGTGCTAATGATTTCCAGTTCTCGAGGTAAAAATTTTTCTTGAACCTCCTTGGTTGCTAAATTATGATCGATAATTTTAACTGCCATCGGTTTACTTGTCGACGAGTTGAGAGCTTTTCTTACGACAGCAAATGAACCGGTGCCAATCTTCTCTCCCAGTCTGTAGCCATTTCTATAAAACATAGACTCTAAGTCAATCGAAACTCTGTGACGCTGATTCACGGCGACTCTTCTTGACATTTCCTTTAGTCGCACAGATGACTATTATCTACGTCTTTTTTTCGAACTGCTTTTGTACTTATGCGATCGTCGAAATGATAAAGATAGGAAAATGATAGCGATGAACGAGGACACGTTGAAATGAGAAACCACTTGCAAGCGGCATTCATTGGTCTGATCGTTCTTTCAGATGTGGATGTTTCGATCCTCACCTACCTACTCCACTCTCGATGCTTTTTCCGGCAACATTGTTCTTGGCCAAGTTGATGAACGGGTAGGTCCGTTTCTAGTGAGCAACTGGAATCAATTTTGGCGACGCAGAACGACTGTGTGACTTCAATAAATCAATCAAATTTCAAAGGGCCGATTTAAAAAAATTCAACCACATATAGGCAATATTTGGGGTATTCAGATGTTGTATAATTATCGCTAATGTCACGCTCAATGTTTCATTCATAGAAAAATAATTTAAAAATTTACTTGAAAAAGAGAGATGTATTAAAAAGTTAATTGTTTAGTTTAATTTTCTGTTTTTATTCGTACACGTTGTTGAGTTATTGGACGTAAAAATACTTCCTGACGTCATGTTTCAATACCAAAGAATGCTAATAATTGAATTAATGTTTTTACAATTGGGAAAACTTAAAAGAAGATGAAAAAAAATATCTTTCAATACTTTAAAGTAACAAATCTATCTTAAAAATATTTTCATTTGGTCTGACTCCTTCTAAAAATTCATTCTGAAAATCCTTTTCGATCTTTTTTTCCTTTTTTGGATTTTTACGCATGAGGTTAAGCATGAAGCTGGATCCTAGCATCCAGTCTAAGTTTTTCTATAGACGTCTATTTTGAAGACTTTTCCTATCAATTTCAATTAATTTATTTACAGCAGATATTTCTTACATTTTGTTCATTTAAAAACTATTTTATTTGACTATTTTTTTTTAAATTTAACCTTAAAAATTTAAATAATTGAGTATAGAAATAGATATTTGGCAGTGTTTAATTTAGCCCCCTATGGCAAGGGGGAAAAATAGGTTTCCTAAAAAGACCGTAGCCCGCCGCAGGCAAAAATTTTTTTTGGTCTTTTATATGCTTGTAGGTAATTTTTAGAAAAGTCAAAAATGTATGGCAAGGAGGCGCTACAAAGATAATTTAGTTTCTGAAATAGCTTAGGCAGATTATATATACAGACTTTATTAACTTTTTTATCAACATGGAAAAACTTTGAAAGTATTTTCTTTGTTAACAAAACGTATTTGTATTTGAGTGGGGCGGTGAAGATTTTGTTGTTTTTAAGCTTTAAAGTTTTCGTGCCTTCATAGAAGGTTATAAGTTTATATTTTATATATGAAAACCCGGCTGTCTGGTGCTGGACAGCTCAGTGCATAATTTTTTTGTTGTATAACGAAACATTGGTAAAAGTTGGTATTATTTAATTTCAATTTTGAATATCGTTCTAACAATGTATTAAATATGTTTCAATGTTAACTAAAACAATATTTTTCACGCCTTATTCAATCTTCACTACAGTATCGCATACTACACTCTGTTCTGGTTTCTATGAGCCAAATTCATAACTCGTAATATTTCAACAAATAAAGAACACTTTGAATTAATAACTGCAAATACGGCTGATTAAAACTTTTTATTTCTTTCCGTCTTTCGGAACGCCAATCGGAACAAAACACCATAGATTGCTGTCTCATATATACGTTAACAGAGAAACAATAGATTTAAATGTTAAAAAGTCTGAAGAACAAATCTAAAGTTAGCAAACATATCACAGCTTGGAGAACCTTCCGAGAAAACAACTGCCTACAAGAAAACAAACTTGACACGAGGTAAAACAAATGATAAAGTATAAAATATAAACAGTAATAGGTTAAAACAGGATCTTTAAACGATTAAAATAGATTACACCTTTTCTTGACATTTAGTAATGTCGATACTTCTAACAGCTGCTCATTTAGCAGATGTGTGGAAGAGCATAAGAGGTCACGTCCTTGGGTTTCATTCTTAACTCTGGTTCAAAGGTCAAAAGACCTTTCAGAAATTCGATAAATTCGAGAAGATCAACCGGTGGGTTTGACTGACAAGAAACTCCAAGCATGATTTCGAAAGTTTTCGTACCCGGTTTGAAGTAGTTGTACCCGCTGTGCACCTTGGGAACGTAGCCTTTACTGGTCGACACAAAGAAAAGGTCCTTTTTTCGCGAACTCTGGATCATGTGAGCCGGGGGCACGCCAAGAACTTCGATGATCCTCATAATCTGGTCTGTTTCATCTTTGCCCGGAAATAGAGCATGGCCGGAGAAACATTCAAACATAGTGCAGCCGACGCTCCAAACATCGATCGTCTCATCGTAGGGCAAGCCAAGAAGAACTTCTGGTGCTCGGTAGTTCAGCGGCTGTACAACTTTTGGCAACTGAAAAATGGTAAATAAAAAACTCGCTATTCTTTGAACTTATTATCTAAGTAACCAGGACAGGACAATTAGAATTACTTGCCTGGTTGTGTTTGAAACGAGCCGATCCAAACTCAACGAGTTTTATCTTCGGACTGACTTCGAAAAAAGTACAGAAGACGATGCTGGTTGGCTGGATGTTCGTGTGAATAATTGTGCCTCTGGGGTCTTGGTCGTGGTAATCTTCGAGGAATTCCATCAGCTGGAAGGCGACACGGGCGCTTATATGAAGTGGCAGGCCATCGTCGTGCTCACGTAGAAATTCATCCAGGGTTCGGGAAGTTTCTTCAAGAACGAGGCACTGGTGTCCGTTTTGTTGAAAATGTTCGACAATGGCCACTTTTTCAAATTAAAAACAAATTTATTAATCCAATATTATAACTCAAATGGAAGAAATATTCTGTAATTTAAATGAAATGTTTTATTCTAACTTGGTGCATTTTAATATTTTAAAATCAAAGTTTTATACACGCTAGGCACATTTCTTACATGCTGCTGCATATTACTTATTAACGCGAGAAAGATTGCTCCCTCCATCTGTCAGCTCCATAATAAGAAATAAATAAATACAAAAATGTTCTGCCAAATACGTTATCTAGTGAATGTTATCGCTTTAAATGCTCAAACTTCATTTTGATTGACAAAAGATTAAATTGAAAAAAAAACTTTAAAGAAGTAGAACTAATCACACCTGAACTTCTCTTTACAGCAGAACTTGTCAGGCTGCTCAAGAATTCAATCTCTCTCGAGGCGTACTGGTTGGCTTTCGGATTGTCGTCGAACGACTTGATGGTCAGATTTCGCTTGTTTTCAAGGTCAATTGCGCAGTAGAAACCCCCGTGTTGACTCTTGTAGAGCGTCTTAAAAACAATGTACTTGTCGTTCCAAAGGTCTTTGAAAGTGCCGAATTGTTCTCCGAAGGGAATGATGGTCGGGAATCGGCTGATGTTTGTGATTTGGTTGAAGTTCATGATATCGTTGTTCATATCACGGGTTGAATTCTTTGGGCAGTGAGCGAGGGTTGTGAAGTATACTGCTGTAAAAGCTTTGAGTGAAAAATAGCAACATTTTCACATTTAACGAATTCAATGATTCTATTAAAACGCGTGGAGTATTATGTAACTAAACAAATATTTATTTGTAAATCAATTTAAAAACCTTTTAAGCAATATTGGAAAACTCCTACTAACAAAAGAATGCCCCACCTTAAGTTTTCAGCTGACAGAACCTTTTAAAAACGATTTTAAAATCGATGTAAAAAAAATCTTTAAAGACAACTTTAAACTTATAACCAGTTGATAAAACTAAGTTTTTCTTTGCAATGACTAGCTTTTCACATATAATGTCAGTAAATATAATGTCAGTAAAGATTGAGTTTACTACTCTCTAATCTAGAACTTCCGAACTGTACAGCCGCAGTGCTAACACCTAAAGCCCTTCTGGTCAATCCCTTTGTTCCTAATTACATGCGTAGGTACAACAACACGCTGTCGGGAATTTAAATTCAGAGGTTATAAAAAAATATTTTAATGACTCTTTTGTAAATACTGAAAAAATGCGCGTTTGTGAGGTGCAAGGAATTTTGGTTATAATGATGATGTATAATCTCGCATGTGTGCGGGATTATACCTTATACATCATTAGGTTGCAAAACATTGGTCTGGAGATCCGGCAAGACGGTGTTTATAAGGGCTATAAACTTTATTTACTCATTGAAAAAAATTGAGCTCTGAGGCTGGTGGGGGGATGCATCCCCAATGGTAGGACCGCGCCTGCGGTAAACCTCTTCATCAACAAAGCCCTTATTTTGTAAATTATACAAGAATGGCTTTGGAGATCAAAAAAGAATTGAATCGCTTGCATGAAGAAGACAAATTAGTTTTAGAAATGAACTTGTTAAGGAAACATTATGCGAAATCTTCATTCAAAAATATCTATACATGTTCCCATTATGGACAACTAACCCAGACTGCAAGCGTTTATCAAATGCTGCAATCGAGGGCTGGTTTAGATACGTTAAACATGAAATGTTGGGAGGGGGAAAAATTTCAAAGCGGGCAGTTTTTTGATAGCTTAAAGTTATGCGTGTCTTCTTCGTTGCAAAGCGATTCGACTTGAAATCCCATGTAAAAGAAAAAAATCTGTTCCTGGTGACTGTTACGAAGCAGTTGACGAGTGGGACAAAAACTTAAGCCCAATACCTCGTATTTCAGTAACCTGGCCTATTCAAAGCAAACGGCTGTAAGTAATAGTACCGTTCTGCGCGTGGTCCCTAATAACTTAGTTTTAGAACCTATAATTATTGTTGGAAAGAAATTAAATAAAGAAGCTTTGCTTTGCAGAAAAGGTCGCGTACTACTCGATGTAGTTGATTTTAAATCACTGCATGGTAAAGAATTGCTGATGACTAACATTACGCTAGATTATTTAGTTCTTACCTTTAATTTAAATTCAACCTATTTGAATTTTCTATGTAAAATGCGTGAAGATCGAGTTAGCAACGAATTTTGTCGACCAGTTTTTACTGGATTACTCCGTTAATTTTTTAGGCATTTTGATGAAACTTGTACAGATTGATTTGTTTTTGAATTATCTATTCAAATACGTACATTTTATTAAGATGCATCAACTTTGAATTTTCTATGTAAAATGCGTGATTGAGTAGCCTAGCGAGTAAATTGTAAATAGATTTAATCGCAATAGTTTTTACCTTATAACTCCGTTAATAATTGAGGCATTTGTTTGAAATTAGTACAGATCGTTTTGTTTTTAATTTTCTATTCAAATATCTTAAAAAACAAAATGTCTCAACTTTGAATTTTCCATATAATGCAGGCAAAGTTACCGTTGCTAACTTCAGCGACGTATTTAATTAAAACCTATTAGGTGTGTCGAAAAAATTGTTCACATACATCACCAGCCAACGATAGTGCAAAAGTCAGAATAGTTAGAAACAGTGACATGTCTGTGCTTCATGACGCTGCGACAAATCAAAGCCGTCGCGACACTTATTCCAGTGTCTGCTTTCCAGAATCTTTTTTAGCCCTGACTCAGTTTCAGTCGATCTACGCAAATCTTCAACTCGTGCTATCTGGGAAGCAGAGAAGGAAACGGGAGCGAGAGAGAGAGAGAGAGAGAGAGAGAGAGAGAGAGAGAGAGAGAGAGAGAGAGAGAGAGAGAGAGAGAGAAACGACAGAAAAATCTCTAAAAACCCTGTGTAACCCCGCTAGTATTCATTAAAAACAACTTTATAACTTTACATTATTTTCATTAAAACAATAAGAGCCAAATATAAAATTCAAAGCAAATAACGAATATTTGATTGCAAGTTATTAAGAAGTTCTTCAGTGTCTGTATTATTTAATTAGAACAATATAAATATAATATATATAATAATATAATATTTATAATATAATATAATATAATATAATATAAAACAATATAAGAAGTTCTTCAGTGTCTGCAAATTCTGAGTTCTTTTCTTTGCATCTGAGGAACTTTGACTGACTATGCTGTTTTAACTGCAGGCATGAAGATTGCACTCTGCAAGTTTGAGTTATTCTCCCATGTGAAGTCGATCAGTGCTTTATTGAAAGTTTGTCATTCTTTGTCACAAAGCCTTTTAAATGAATCTCTTTCAAAAGGTGAGAACCGCTCGAGAAACTTTTCTTCTGATTTATTGGCTTCAGATATCTAATAAACAGACTTGGTTTCATTCAGAGCTTAGGGCACTTTGGTACTACGCACCTACTAAAGAAGGTGAATTGAACATTTTCAATATTCAGTGTTTTCATCCTCCCTCGAATTGAATCTCAACTGTTTCTTTTCAAAACTTTTTCGCTATTTTTCTTCTCTAGTGATTAAGCTGTCTTGGCAATATCTTTGTTGCTGATTAATGGTAGATTGTATTTCTTTAAGATTGAAATAAAATCCCCACCTCGACTCATTCAGTGCATGCTTCGTTTATTCTTTGGGAATCTTAAACAGAATGCATGGAGTTTCTGCTGCTGGAACTAGATGGCACATTGAGAAGTTCAGTAGATTCTGAATCATTAGATGGATCTGTTTTTGTTCTCCTTTCACGATCATAAGTAGTTTGGCAAGTTTTGCTGCAGATGATTGATTGAACTTCATAAAACCTTAAGTTGATGTATTTTATTGGCTCATTATGTGTCTGAGTTTTTTGGAAGGATTTTGACCGTCGTTCCAATTTCTTGATGCACACTTCAAGTATAATAGAATTTGTGACATTATCTATGTTTTAATTGAGTTCAATCTTTTGTGGTTGCTTTCTCAAAAGTTTGACACTCTTTGTCAGAAAGCCTTTCAAATGAATCTGTTTCAGAAGTTGAAAACCATTTGAGAAACTTTTGAAAAAATTAGAGCTAGCTGGTGATTTTAGCATGATTCAATTTTATTTTGATGATCTTATAGTTTCCACAAACAAGTGTGTTTTGAGCACTTTTCTAAGACTACAAATTTGAGTGTCGTTGCATAAAAAGATGATTGCAACCCATGATTCGTGATCTTTTTTCTAACTCGGCAATGCATATGATTAAAAGAGTTGGCCCCAAAACGGATCCTTATGGAAGACAGCATGTGAGTGTTGAGGTTGATGAAACGGTTGCATTTACTTTCACCTGGCATTTGCGTTCGATGAGGTAAGAATGGAACATGTTGAGGATAGGCCCATCAAATCCGTTGAAGTATGATTTAGTGATCGACGATGTCAAAAGCAGTCGACTGATCCAGCAGGACAAGCAGTGTGAATTTTCTGTGGTTGGTTGCACCAAGAATGTCAGAAAAAACCTAACCACTGCTGTCTTCGTTGAGTGAAACTTCATTTTTCTTTTGATATTTTTGCTGTAAATTTTGTTAACAAAAATTTCTGAATGCAACCAATATAGTTTTATTGCAGATGATAATTAAATGTAAGCTTGAAATGGACTAATAAATCTATAGCATTAAATAAATCAGAATCTAATACAAATAGAATAAACACAATCTTTACATCACTATCTGATATTGATGACAGCAATATTGTAGAAAAAAATTAACAAATGTCAGGCAAACATAAAAATAAGCAACCTGGCCAAAGGTATTTGGATGGTTTGATTTCTGACACAGTGATCACTGATTCATACATGATCATTCCTGAACTTTCAGTGACTTAAGACTGTAAAATAAATCATAAACTAAGAAAATACTTCATTTTGAATCCTAAAACCAAGAAATATAAAGAAAAGCTAATACATCCGAGGTACCAAAAATAAACAAATAGAAAAATAAATGAGAAAGAAGTACCTTAATATGATGAAATACTTGTCTGGACATCTGCCCTGCCTCGTCTGCCCTCCAACACCAATAAAACAACAGAAACACTGATAACAACTACGTTTACAAACATAATGATAGCTGGAACATGAACAACATCAACCTCAGCTCGCCCAATGTCTGGCCCTCTTTTTTTTCCTACGAGGATTCGACGGAATATGAACTGAGTTATTGCTACAAATACAGTTAGATAGACTGACAACAAAAATGGACAGACAGACATATGTGCTGATTTCTTGCTGCAAGAACAGTAGTGTTTGTTGTCACATCAACTTGATTGGTGACTGTTGTCTATCGTCGACTCATTTAATAGCTGCAAGAACTCTTGAAAACTTTGCTGAGTTTACTTCAATCTGTCATAATAGTTTTGTTCGTGACTGAATCTTTACTTTTATTGCTGTTATATTCTTTCTATCAAATTCTGCTGTGTCATCTTTCTGCTTTTAATGCTAGATTGCATTTCCTCGAAAGTTTTGACGAAACTTTGACACGGCTTATTCACTATCTGGTACTCTTCTTCTTTTTCTTACAAGTTGAATGTGTTGAGTTGTCTCACAAGTGCACTTCAGGCTTCAGTTTAATGTGTTGAGTTGTCATACAGTTGCAGTTCATATGAGTTTTTTTTAGTTGTTGTTTTATTCATAACTTTTACTGTTTGTGTCAAATTCATGCTGCAAGAGTTTCAGTAGACTTTTTTTTACAAAATTCAGAAAAATCTTTCACTTCAGGCTATTCTGTGTTCTTTTTATTTTTATGGCTTTGAAAAACATGATGATGATGATGATGGCACCAAGTTCTTGTTTAATTACTGCACTTTGATGGGTTCAGTAGATTCTGAAACATTAATTGGAACCATGTTAATGATCATTTCAATGTTAAAAATAAAAATTAAAACCAATGAATTGGAATCAAAACTTTAGAAAACATTAGCCATAATTAAAATTCGCACCTAGAGAATTTGTTTAATTACTGCACTTCGATGTGTTCAATAGATTCTGGAACATTAATTGAAACCATGTTAATGATCATTTTAATGTCTTGAAAAATACAATTCAATAAAAATTATAACCAATGAATTGGAAACAAAACTTTATAAACATTAGCTATAATCAGAATTCTTACCTAGAGACAAACTCAGCATTCTATCCCTGGTTGAGGTTGGCAAAGCAAGGAAGCTATTTATAATAACAAAAAACAGAAACACTGACAACAACTACATTTACAAATATGTTGATAGCTGGAACATGAACAACATCAACCTCAGCTCATTCAGTGTCTGGTCCCCTTTTTTTTTCTTACGAGGATCTGACGGAATATGAACTGAGTTCTTGCTGCAAATACGATGTGCAAGATCTTATAATAAAAAAGGATTTAGATTTTTTTGGATGGGTATCTTTTTTCATTACTAGATATCTTTTTAGTAGATAGATATCTTTTTAGCAAATAGATATCTTTTTAGTAGATAGATATCTTTTTAGCAAATAGATATCTTTTTAGTAGATAGATATCTTTTTTATAGATAGAAGAATAACCTTTTTTTCTAGTTAGATAGATAGATAGAATATCTTTTTTTTTTTTTTTAGAAAGATATCTTTAATATTTTTGTGTAGATAGAGAGATAACGATATCTTTTTATTCTTTTTTTTTCAGATAGATACAGAGATAGATAGATATCTTTTTTATTTTTTCTAAAGATAGACAGATATCGTTTTTTTAAAGATAGATATCTTTTTTTTGACAAATATTATTTTCATAGAGAGGTAGATAGACACCTTTTATAAATATATTGAAAAAAATAAATAAAATAGATAGATAGATAGATAGATAGATAGATAGATAGATAGATAGATAGATAGATAGATAGATAGATAGATAGATAGATAGATAGATAGATAGATAGATAGATAGATAGATAGATAGATAGATAGATAGATAGATAGATAGATAGATAGATAGATAGATAGATAGATAGATAGATAGATAGATAGATAGATAGATAGATAGATAGATAGATAGATAGATAGATAGATAGATAGATAGATAGATAGATAGATAGATAGATAGATAGATAGATAGATAGATAGATAGATAGATAGATAGATAGATAGATAGATAGATAGATAGATAGATAGATAGATAGATAGATAGATAGATAGATAGATAGATAGATAGATAGATAGATAGATAGATAGATAGATAGATAGATAGATAGATAGATAGATAGATAGATAGATAGATAGATAGATAGATAGATAGATAGATAGATAGATAGATAGATAGATAGATAGATAGATAGATAGATAGATAGATAAATAGATAGATAGATAGATAGATAGATAGATAGATAGATAGATAGATAGATAGATAGATAGATAGATAGATAGATAGATAGATAGATAGATAGATAGATAGATAGATAGATAGATAGATAGATAGATAGATAGATAGATAGATAGATAGATAGATAGATAGATAGATAGATAGATAGATAGATAGATAGATAGATAGATAGATAGATATGGAGATGGAGATTAAGAGGATCCCGTTTCGGAACGACCACTTGTTCTTTCAGCCCCGTGAGATTTCTCTGGAATGTCGGAAGGTCGACCATGGACACCAAGGGGGGGCGGGCCGAAGTTTTTCATCAAGTATATAGAACTGCTAGGCCTGTAAAAACGGGCCGGGCCCATATTAGACGGGCCGTGCGGGCCAGGAATTTCGGTTTTTGAAACGGACTGGGCCAAGCTGTCGACGGGCCGAGCCGAGACCTAAAAAATTGATCCGTGCAGTACTCTACTATGTATGCACGGTTCAAATTCTCTAATTTCATGCGAGCGAAGCCGCTACGGGCACTGCTAGTATATATATATATATCACAATCCATCTATATATATAAAAATGAATGTTTGTATGTATGTATATATATATATATACATATATATATACATATATATATTTATATATATATATATATATATATATATATATATATATATATATATATATATATATATATATATATATATATATATATATATATATATATATATGTTATTCATGCATTGCTACGAAAAAGCGAAGAAGGAAACGGGAGCGAGAGAGACAAACATTAGAAAAACCTCTAAAATCCCGGGCAACGCCGGGTTCCCCCGCTAGTATATATATAAAAGAACATGTCCTGACTGACTGCTTAAACGCCTCATCGTAGGAACGTGAAATTTGGAAATTATATTACTTTTATTGCGTAAGCATCCACTAAGAAAGGATTTTTGAAAATTTTGCTCCTGAGGGGAAGAAACTGGAAAACAAACTTTTTTCTAAAACAATGTATATCTCGAAAACCAAAAATGAGGAAATTTTGAAATTTGGTATATGGATTTTTCTTGAAAAATAAAAAAATACGTGTTTCTGCTACTCTAAAAATAATGATTTACGTGTTTTAACATTTTTTGAAAATTTGGTTTCCAGGAGTTCAAATGTGGGGTGGAAAATAGGGTTATTTGGTTTTTAAAGTAACTGCTACTCAACAACTGTAAATGCTACAAAAGTAAAAATTAGTATTTAGTTTCTACTCTAAAATAAGGATATATGTGTTTCACCATTTTTTGAAATTTTGGTTTTCAGGACCTCAAATGTGGGGTGGAAAAAAGGTTTCTTTAGTTTTTAAAGTAACTGCTACTCAAAAACTGTGAATGCTACAGATGTCAAAATTAGTATTTAGTATTTACTCAAAAAATAATGATATAAGTTTTTCAACATTTTTTAAAAATTTGGTTTCCAGGACCTCAAATGTGGGGTGGAAATAAGGGTTATTTGATTTCAAAATAACTGCTACTCAAAAACTTTAAGTGCTACAAATGTAAATTTTAGGGTCTTCAGTTGGGCCGGGCCAAACGTGAAGTCAAGGTGGGACGGGCCGAAGTTTTTCATCAAGTATATAGAACTTCTAGGCCTGTAAGAATGGGCCGGGCCTAATACAGACGGGCTGTGCCGGGCCAGGAGTTTAGGTTTTTAAAACGATCTTGGCTAAGTTGTCGAAGGGCCGAGCCGAGACCTAAAAAATTGATCTCTACTATGGATGCACGGTTCAAATTCTCTAATTTCATGCGAGCGAAGCCGCTACGGGTACTGCTAGTCGATTATATAAAAGTATGTTTTTTAAAAACTCAGTTTTCTGATTCACTTGTTTTCACCTCTAGTTTCCTTCTAACTTTTTCAGTATTTACCTTAAAAACATTTCACAAAACTTTTCATCTCTAGAAAAATTTGCGCTAACTCATCGTCCCTGGAAAGACATATTGTGACTATTTGCTCTTGTATGCAATCATTCCCAGCTTCACACTCCATGGAAGATTTGACTTTCTATCCGTTTGAGGTGCTAGGTTAGCTGAGTTGGTAAAAGGTTAGCCTTGAATGTGAGAGCTTCACGGTTCGACTCCCACTCACTGCCTAGTAGCCCATGTCAACGGAAAATTTAGCGGGTAAAATCGTTCTCTCCGTGGGGCATGTAAAAGAACAGCGCCTTTGAACAAAGCGGAAAAGGCGCTCAATAAATTAGCAAACATTTACATTACATTTTTTTACATGTGAATAAAAATAAATAAATAAACTTTTTAAAAACTAGTCTTATGATAAGAGTAGGGGGCTCATTTTGAATTTAATGAACAGATCTGTATAACTTAGCGAACACCCTAGTCTTATCTTAAGCCTACTTTTTAAAAATTTTTTATTTACTTTTATTTCATTTGTCTAACTAAATGAAATAAAAACAAGGAAGCAACCTTAATGTATCAATAAATAATTTTTTAGATATTTTCTTCAAATTGTGTAACAATTTTCAGTTAAGAAATATCGTTTCAGTAAAGTATATCAAAGTGGTCGGGAACTGTTTTTGCAAAATCTACAAGCATTTCAGTCTAAAAACCTCTAAAATCCCCGGACAACGCCGGTACCCCCGGTAGTTCCAAATAAACGTGGAGGCATATTTTTAGAAAACAACTTAGTTTAGAAGTACTATCAAGTCTATTTGTTTATTTGTCTAACTAAATATAAAAACAAGAAAACAACATTAATGACTTAATATATAACTTTTCAGATATTTTCTTTATATTGTTCAACAATTTTCAGTTTAGAAATCAATATCGTTCTAGTATGATTAAAAGACGCCAATGTGGTATGGAACTGTTTTGGCAAAAAAATTAACCATTTCGGTCGTGCGCGGATGGCTACATCCAGTTATTTTGAAGTGTTTTTCACACAGTTTTAATAAATACAAGATAGGATTCTTTGTATCTTCACCAGAATACTTAAAATTCAAAATTGTATTTGTCCAGTAATCGGCTTTGAAAAGCTGGCCCCATATGACATCGGTGAGATCAGAACGTAAAATAATTTCAATATTTTCAAAGTAATGTGAATATTGATGTTGAAGAAAAACTTTTAAGAATATTTTTATATGTTTTTCAGTTAATCCAAAAGTTGTTAGTTTGTTAAAAATTATAACGCTTTTTTTCACTAGATTCGTGTGATACCGAAAATAATTTATTCCCGTGCATAAATAGAAAACCAAGTCAGGCAACTTATTTTTAAAAGTTTCTATGAAAAATGCTGAAGATAGGAGATGTTCTAATTCAGATAAACATAAAATATAATTTTTAGCATGACATTGAAATCTCTGCAGTGACACTAAAATTCCTTCAATTGTTGCAAAACTCCCCACCACGTCAGCATTCAAATCACCTATTTCAGGGAATTGAGATCTGCTTAAACAGTTTGCAGGAGACGATACACCTAGATACTTGAAATGCTTCATTTGGAGCCAAGAAGCATTTGGCACTCCGGAGTCACCCATCAAATATGTGTTGCTTACATCTAAATATTCAAGATTTACCAATCGGTTAACCAGTTTTGACATCATTTTGTCAACACCAACGTCGTGTTTTTGACAAAATTGGTTAAAGCTAAGGTTAAGCCTTTTTAATTGTATGAAAGTTGAAACAATTTTATATAAAGGCCGGAATGGGAAAGTCTTTACATCGCTGCAACCTGGTCCATTGAGAGTCAACTCAATAACATTTGTATAGTTCTTTAATGATTCAAGATTAATAGGTTCAAAACAACAACCAGAATATAAAAACTTTTTTACATTACAAGCCGTATGTCTAAAGTCAAATGCATTTAATAAGTTTGTGTGTTTATAGTTTCCTTCTTTTGGTCGACAACATAAGGAGAATTCTTTTAAATTAGAAAACTGTAACGTGTCCGTCTTATAGTTTTTCATGTAATTCTTAAATGGCTTACACTCAGTTTCAATGTCTAACACGGTTAAAGTTTTTGAAAAAAAGTTCCATCCACCTAGAATTTCATAAACTAAATCAATGAAACTACAATGAAAATCCCTGATTTGTATCATCGTTAAATTGTTCAATGCAATGGACATTAGTTCGTTAAAGTCTTCCTCAAGACTGTAGTTATCATGTATTTCAAGAAGAAGATTTTTATATCTGCATTGACGTGGCTTCAGGTAACAAGGTAACAAATATTGTAATTGAATATTATTAAACAACTTATGACTTAAAACAATCAAATCATCCAACAATGGATTTGGAAGAACTAAATTATTTTTTAATTTGTATATCACCTCATATTCGAAAAAAGATTCTTCTAAAAGCACTTCTTTGAAATATTCAATGCAGAATTCTTGACAAAAACCTTTTAATGATTTGAGTTGACTGTTAAAATAATTCATCTTTGAAAAATCAGAAAAGTGATAATTTTCTCAATAATTATCTAGTTGTTTGTCGATCTTAGGCTTCTATAATAGGAAATAATAAAAAAACTAAACACCCACACACCGATATATATATATATATATATATATATATATATATATATATATATATATATATATATTAGATTATGTATATAAGTATGTAAGGATGTACTATATGCATTGCTACACCATTCATCCGATCGTAATGCAATTTTTACACAAACTTGAGAGGCAATGGGAAAAAGTTTTTGTAAAAAAAATTGAAATCGGTCACAAATTAAGCGGAGCGGGTTAGCAGGCGGGAACACACACACACACACACACAGATATATATATATATATATATATATATATATATAACCTTATATATATATATATATATATATATATATATATATATATATATATATGGCGTCGCCCGAGTACTTTTTTGGTTTTTTATGTATAGGCTACATTTATGCAAATAGCCTGGTCAGTTTAGAAATAAAATTATTTAAAACAAAAATAATCAATCACACGTAGGCACTCTAATGTAATGCCTTATAGTGAACAATGTTTTTAATTTTTCCATCAGTACACAGAACAAATAGCGCTGATTATTTGCAGACTCTCGAGCAAGTTATTTACAACTGCCCATGGGAAAAAAACGGTAATTCAAGGTTTAATCCACACACTTCTTAAGATCGACCTTGGGATTAATTAATCGTCATTGCGAATGCCAAACACACCCAAAACTGGACACGTTTAAATTCAAAATGAAAATCAGTTGGTATTCTTGGAATAAGCACATCTTCGCCTTTGAACTTTCCTATAATTATAGTTATAGTAACCTCAATCAAATTTTTCATAATTTTCTTAACAGCGAGCCATTTTCCGTTGCACAATTTTGGTTGATATAGATTTTGTAGCATGATAATTACCGATCCAACCTTGAGGTGTAAATTCTGTGGCGGTAATCCTGGCAAATCCAGTTAATTTAAAAATTCAGTTGGATAGTTGACGACCTCATTTGGATCAGTAATGGAATCAATCGGCTTGAATGAATGAATTTGTCCATTAATTCACTCCGAATTGTTATATTTAAATCATCTACATCCTTATTTTGTTCGCCACTAAAATGGTTTGTTTGCTCAACCAAGCATGTTTTTTTTTAAATTTTCACCAATGTTCTATGGTTGCCACAATCACGTCGTTGAATTACATTATCGCGAGACTCCATATTCTCTCAAACAACCCCAATGGCAACTTTATTTAACGTTAGTGCATTGAAGCGTCTCATGTTTTCCTGCTGGTTTTTGGTCTGCTCGGATCATAAATTAGTGATCGTTCGATAGGATAATTTTTAGGGCCGTTTTAAACAATTGGATCAACTGATTGTGATCATGCAAAAGTTGTTGCAGTTACACAATGATATATCTCTTAACTGATCGATTGATGGTACAGCTTTGATTTACTTCAAGATTCACAACCAACTGATGGCAACAATGCTCCTGCACAATGGTGAATCTGTCACTGAACCTGTAATAATAAAATTCTTGATGAATAGTCCCTTGATGAACAGTCCTTTGATGAATCGTCCTTTGATGAACAGTCCTAGTATCCAATGCAAAACCATGTGCTTTCATAAAGTCAAGCCCAAGTAGACACTCTTCTTCTATGTCGGCAACCAAAAACTGATGCTGAAAGGTTCTATTTACCAGCCTAATTTTAGGTTGAATTTTACCAACTACTGGGACAAGCTCCCCAGTTGCAGTCTTGAGACGAATGTCATTTCCACTTTGCAAAACTTCTCCTTTTTCTAAGCAAGGCCTTATAATTGAACAAGAAACTCCAGTATCAATGATAAGTTTACAGTTTCTTATTCCCAGTCTGCCCTCTACAAATATATTTGTTCCTTTCTTCAAAATAGAAATTGGTACCACTTTATAAGGTAAAATATCGTTTATTGTAATAGAGTCTGGATTTTGTTTGTTGGAACGGGCCACTATGGATCCTGCTTGTCTGACATCATCGTGCTTTTTGGAGTCCCCTTGCTTTCGTTGCCCGTGTCTAAACATCTGGAATCTACAGTCCCTCTGTAGATGTCCCAACTCATCGCAATTCCAGCAACTCACCGCGAGTCCCCTTGCTTTCGTTGCCCGTGTCTAAACATCTGGAATCTACAGTCCCTCTGTAGATGTCCCAACTCATCGCAATTCCAGCAACTCACCGCGAGTTGTTATTCTTTTTCCAGCTAGACCTTTCATCCATAATTTTTTAGACTCAATCATCCAGGTCATCTTCTTCAATTCCCACCTTTCTTACCCAATGAGACCTATCAGACAATTTTTCAGAGGCTTCATAATTTAAGGCAAATGCCAAAGCCTCACTGGGACCAGCTACTCGGGCGACCCTAAGAGCTTTTTGGGTTTCGGAGTTCTTCAAGGCCGCTATGAATCCATCCGCAATATAGGTTTTTTTCGTAGGCCTCTTTTTCACTATCACCTAATAAGTATGGGTTTTTTCGTAGGCTGTTTTTTCCAATATCACTCATTAAAGGTTTTTTGTAGGCAGATTTTCTAAAATCATCCAATCAAAGAGAAAACCATTCCAAAACGTGTTCAAGTGAAAAATCATCAGCTGCTGGCTAAAATAGTCACACGCTTCGCTTGCAAAGCGTGCGTAAAGTTATTACTATAATTGCGCATTGGTGTTATTTTTGAGCTTAGAGTGCGATTTGAGTGCTACTACCTTTACTATTAATATGTAAAAACTCACACGCTTTGCGCGCAAAGCGTGCGTCAAGTTCCCTACTATAAAAGCGCAATGATGTAATATGTATTACGTATTATTATTAAACATTGGTAGAACACGTATATCTTTACTTCTCATTCGAATAGATACTAAATAATAATTTTTATATCTGTAGCACTTGCAGTTATTTTAAAAAACAATTAAACGTATTTTCCATCCAGCTTTTGAGGTCCTAGAAATCAAATTTTAAAAATATGGTGAAACACGTATTTTTCATTTTTTTAGGAAGAATCTAAATGTCAATTTTCAAAACATTTTTATTTTTGGGTTTCAGGATATCCGTTCTTTTAGAAAAAAGTTTGTTTTTCTGTTTCAGGAAATTTTTTCTAAATCTTTTCTTAGTGGGTGCTTACGCTATAAAAGTAATATATATTATAATATATTATATATATATATATATATATATATATATATATATATATATATATATATATATATATATATATATATATATATATATATATATATATATATATATATATATATATATATATATATATATATATATATATATATATATATATATATATATATATATATATATATATATATATATATATATATATATATATATATATATATATATATATATATATATATATATATATATATATATATATATATATATATATATATATATATATATATATATATATATATATATATATATATATATATATATATATATATATATATATATATATATATATATATATATATATATATATATATATATATATATATATATATATATTCTCGTTTTCTTGATTACTAGCAAGAAATACACAACATTTCTTGATCGTTTTAGATTTATGGTTACAATAATTTTTTGGTAAATTATAAACATTATTATTGTGTAATCTTTACGTTATTTTGTTAAAACAAACCTATTCATTATTAGATTTTATATGATTTTTTAAGAATGAAAGAAAAAAAAGAGAAAGATATTTGCACTATGATACGTCGCTCACACTTTGCCATTTGAAAAAGGAGGAAGAGAGAGAAAGATACAAAAACAAGTGAACCGAAAAAACTTCGTTTATTAAAAGTCCTTTATATATTTGAGATAAAAAAATACCAATTTAATGCAAATATTTTTTATGATGTTATAAGTTTATAATTCTAAAAACTACATAAATGAAAAAACGATTTTTTAACCTAAATAAAAGTTTTTAAAAAAGAATTAATAACAAGTAAGCCATAAAAAACAGGTTTCTCACAAATCATTTATATTTTAAGATTTACCAGTTTTTTATTTTTTGCAAAAAAGATACTAAACAAAATTTTTTTGAATTGATATATTTGAACATTTATATATATGTATTTATTTGTTTTTGTTTTAAAACATAAAAAACTAAAAATTATTTACAATTTTTACTTCAAACATTTTAAACTCAAATAGAATGCATTGTCATGAGAAGCAAACTTATTAAAAGATTTAAAAAAAAATAGAGAGAGAGAGTAAGGGAGAAAGAGAGTAAAAGAAAAAGAGGGAGAGAGATAGAAAGAGAAAAAAAGAAAGAGAGAAAGAGAAAGAGAGAGATAAAGATTATGATATGCTCTGCGCGGGTTTTTTTTTTTTTTTTTTTTTTATAATAGTTTATAGTCCTTTACACCATGTGTTTTAAGACTGAAATGTCTGTATGTAGGAAGCAGCTAAGTACTTCCTGTTGTGGATCATAACTTTTCCCTCCTCCTTTCTCCAGGCTTGGGACTGGCTCGCAATTAGCGAGGCGGAGTTTGCTCTGCGCGGGTGAGGTTAGTTCATACTTATGAAGCTAGCAAACGTTTTTGGGACATTACAGGAATTTGGTTTTTGGTTTATTGTGGTAAGTCTTTAAATTTTTAAATTTTTTAATATGTTGCGGTTGATGACTTGTCTTAGTTTAAGAACTATGTTTTTTAAGTGCTAATAAATTATTAAATAATAATAATAAAAGTATTATGGTTTTAAACGTAATATAACTTTATTTAAAAATTTATTTTATTGTTTTTTTTTATTTGGGTAAGATTTTAAAGTTTTTTTTTCAATATTCTAATACCAACTATATTTGTATAACAAAATACTGCAAAAACACGGACACTTTAAAGTAATTGCATGTAAAATTGCACTGTCCGGAAAAAAATTAAGGCGTCTGGTAATTATCAATAAAAAAAATATAAATTAAGTTGTGGCATAACTCGTGAATTTATTGAAAAAACTTTACGTTAATTTTTACCACAATATCATAAGATATATTGATGACAATTGAAAAGCTATGATGCTGGTTGTTGCAATTGCATGTTTGACATTGTTACCAACTGGGTCATGTCATATAAAAACTGAATATAATTTCAAACAATGTCATTTCCAAAATGACACTAACACACTGCTGAGTTGCACTCTTTCACCTATAATTGAGAAAAGGATGTCATCAATAGCAGAATGTTCAAATTACTGCGCTTTCAAAAGTCGTGGACAAAAAATTATTTTTGACGGTCCTCTACCATCTCCTTTTTATCCATTTAAATACACTGGTGTTGGAACAAATGTTTTGTACAACAACTATACATTTCAACTTCATCGTGTACCTGAGTTTCGTCCTCTTGCTGGGCAAAAGCAAGTTTGTATGGGATTTAACTACCAGCATTCTACTGGATCGTGTCAGTTGTTTGACGTACCATGTCCTAAGAGTAACATCACAAAAATTGAAAACGAGGAACTTGGAGTTTATCATGGAGTAATAAAATTTTCTTATTTACTAGTTAATAATATTGAGAATATAATAATTAAGAATATAATATTATATTGAACTTGAGTATGAGATTTTTTTTAAATTTCTTTTCATTTTTGCAGATTGTTTCAAAATTAAACTCATCGTGCTATTTTGGAGGTAAGTTTTTTTAACGTATCAATTTTTACTTAAATTTGAATTTTTATTTGATTTTATGTAAACGTATATAAATTTTTTGTTTTGGACACTGTAGGATTTCTGTTCAATCTGGTTTGCTTTATGGCTTAAAAAACTGAACTTGTGTATTTTTAGTTAATTAAGACAAACCAAATTTTTTTCTAGCGTCTTCAATTAATTCGGAATTTTATTATTGTAATAATTTTATTAAAATCATAAAAGATCTAGATCACATAGTCAGAATGCTGCAATACAGCACAGAAAAATCCATATGAGATTTTTTTTCCATTTGTTAATAGATGAAAAGCAACTAATTTCTAAGTTATTAAAAATCTAAACATAAAGAAATTTTGTTTAATAATAAAACAAACTAAATATCATTTAACAGAATATGAAGATTGCAACGATATATCATTTTCGGGTCAAGAAAACAGCGGCATATATTTGATCCAAGTTGATAACCAGACCTATCCAGTTTATTGCCAAATATCATCTGACGGTATAAAATATATGGTTAGAATTATATAACAACTACTAAAACAATTTATTTTGAGACTTCAAAAAAAATTATTTTTAAAATTTAGGTTATCCAAAATAAAATGAATGGATCGGTTGATTTTTATAGAAGATGGAAGGACTACGAATATGGATTTGGAAACATCAACGAAGAATATTGGCTGGGTTGGTTACTGCCTGATGGTATTCTCTATATTTTATTACGTCAACGGTGCACTGATCATCGGCCTGTAATAGATATTGACCTATTATCAGCTTGTATTAGGTAACGACCGATTATCGACCAGAAATCGGTATTGGCCGATTATCAGCTTTGTTGCGGAAAATCAGTAAGGTCCGAGAATCGGCATTGACCGATTAATGCTCTTTTTATTTTTGCAAGTTTTAAAAGCAGTGCATTAAGTCTATACAAATTTTTAAATAAATTGCTGTTCACATTTTAAGAAAACAAACCAAGAGATGAAAGTTAATGCAACTAAGTTAAATGACTTTCCGTTTAACAATTAATCATTTTAGCATCATTAAAATTTTAATGCTGCTATTTTACTCGTGCTAAAGCTATATACAAGCAGAAAAGTTATATATTTGTAATCAGAAAAATATGTTTGTAATTATCTGATATCACCAAATTCTGGAAATTGCAAACCTAAAAACAACAAAAAGTTAACCTAATGGATTTAATTTAAAAATTATGAGTCGGGCTGTAATAAGTAGGCGTTTACCAATTTTTCAAATAATGAAATACTTTTCAGAGAAGAAACTGATGTCGGAATGCTTGAATAGAATTGTGGATCAGAACATTTTATAAAGATTTGTTTTAAGGATTGTTCGTGCAAAATCAGACCAGAAGGAATGCAAAGAGCGCACATCGTAAGAGTGTACATGAGATGATTTTAAGACAAAGTTATCAAATGATGACGGCAAATTATGATTATCATATTTGTACATCAAAATGCCAACAAGGAGGTAATTAATTTTAAATATATTTAGTAAGTTATTTTCGATTTACAAGATGATGTATGGTCAGGGCCGGCCTTAGACAGTTTTGTGCTATAGGCAAGGATAAAAATGCCACCCCTACTAGGTTCACTTTTCAAAGAAAAATCTAAAAATTGTATTTATTTTGGAGTATAAATTCAAAATGTGGATTTATGAATATATGAAAATGTGGAAATTTTATAATTTTATTAAATCTTTAACAAAAATTGGTTGATTTCAAGAAATATATGCTTTTTCTAGCTTTTGCAAACTCCTGAATGATTTCAGTCATTTCCAACTCTTCTGCAATCGTTTTCTCTATATAGATGGTAGCTAAGCCAACCAAACGATCCGGAGACATGGTAGAACGAAGATATGTTTTAATGAGTTTTAGCTTCGAGAAGCTTCTCTCAGCACTCGCCATTGTTATCGGGAGTGTAAGCAAAATTCGCCACGTACACATTTGGAAAAAGAGCAACCAGGCCCATTCCACATAGATAGTCTAATATAACTTTTGGGCTTGATTTTTTTATTTGAACAGTTTATTGAACACAAAAAAACGGTGGAAAATATACAAGCAAATGTAGTAAAAGATAAGTAAGTGAAGAAATGGACAGTCGGAAGGAAATATTTTTCCGCTTTTTGGACTGTCCTAGAATTAAGTATTGCACTAGAATAGTCAATGATGTAGAAAAATAAATTCAGTAGGAAAATACAAAAAATAAAAATAAGAACTTTAGCTGTTTAATGGTCAATATATTATTTATCTTGTATTCTTTCTTGAATAAGAATAGTGTTTGTAGAGATCTTATTGATTCAGGGTTAGTAGAAGATTGTCGAGGTCCTAAACATTTTATGGAGAATAATTTGGTTGTTGTGTGAGCAAATTCTGGACGAAAATTATCTACTGTTCGTAGGTTACTGTTATGGATGCTGGAAGATTTGGCGAAGAAGCTTTGAAATAAGCATGGTACTAAGTTGTTTTCGAGTTTGTACATGAACAGGCTGATTTGTAGCAAATTTATCTGATTAATGGTTAATATATTATTTTCCCTAAATTTCGAATGTATTGATGATCCAGGAGGTAAATGGGATATGATGCGGATGCATCTTTTTAGTGAAACGTGTAAAGGCTTTAGTCTGGATGAGTAATTTGAAGCCCAAACTATATTGCAATAAGATAAAAACGGATAGATTAAAGACAAATATAACATAATTGCAGTTTTCTTTGAAATAAAATTACAAATTCTTGAAAGAAAGCCAGTGTTAAAGCAAATACCTCATCGCACCTTATTGTTGCATCAATATCTGCCGAATATTCGCTTTCAGATGTTAATGCTGATTGAATATCCATGCAATATTTGACAATTTTTTCATCACATGTTTCCAGTTTTTAAATCATACGTTATCCAATATCTGGTTGACAAAAATTAATTCTAAAATTCTTTTCTGGATAAAGAATTGGGTCGTCTGGAGCTTCTTAGACAAATTGTTTTCTTCTTCGTCGAGATCGTATTTGTATTTCCTTAGGGAAACTGCACTCAATACCAAGTTCTTCGGCCGAAGTTTCAGCTGTTGTAATTGCTTCTGTAATTCTGGAGCATTGTTTTAGTTGCATTCAATTGTTTAATTGCTTATTTTATTAGCTTCTGCACGTGACTGGGTTCCATGTGGCCCAGTGAGTGAATCGTCATCCGCAATATATATAAAAGTTAAGAAATTAAAGTACATTCATTTTTGAGTGCCACTTACTGAACAGACCAGCGACCACTTTACAATGTTGGCAACTTGCAGATAAGACTAACGGCGTATGTGGTGTTTTACGGCGCCGCTGACAGCCCCGCATACTACTCGCTAGGTCCACAAGTGCACGAAGGACTTTAACCCCAAACCAAAGTTGGTACTCATTCATCGACCACCAAAGGATGAAACGCTGAGTTGACGTAAGCACATGTGAGTTAGCTTCTTGCTCAAAGAAATTACGTGTCCGGACAGGGTATCGAACCCGGGTCCTACGACTCTCAAAGCCGGTGTCTATACCACTAGACCAATAGATATATAAACATATAAATATATAGGCGCGAGTGGCATCATAAGTGAACTAATTAGCACAAAGCACAACAAATACTTTTCATAACTTAAACAATATTTTTCAAAATTTTTGCCACTCCTGAAAAAAGTGCCGCTCTAGGCAGCCGCCCATAGAGCCTATACCTAAAACCGGCTCTGTGTAGGGGGTAAGTGAAAAAGGATTCGAACTATTAGTTTTTGTAAGATATAAAAAATTTTCAGACGTGTAGGGTAATTCGAACCCCAAATAATATTGCAATAAGATAAATAGGGATAAATAAGAGTATTGTACAACATCATAGAAATATTTATATCTACAAATTGACTTACGCGAAACAGAACAGAAGTGTCCGTGGGTCCATTTTGACCGACCCAACCCATCCCTGCCCACTAACTGACATATCCATCCCAACCCATCCCACCCCATGATAGAAATTCTTGACCCAACCCAACAAAAATTTTGAAAACATAAATATTAACGTGCACAAATCCCTGCACGCATAGACCATCTAATAATTTCAACTGATTTCACTTTTTCTGCTGATAGGCTTGTCAGTTATTGTGTGTCTCACAGAAGACTAGTCATGCTGGTACAGAGGTGAACTCGCTGAGATGCAAAATAGACAAGTTACAATTCGTTGCTATGTTGTTTTCAAAATTGAAGTGGTCTATTGGCACTTGAATTCTTTGTACGTTGCTAAGTCTTTTTTGCCTGAGTGTACTACAGCACCAGATTAGACTCCAGATTTTGACATGCCTTCTCGAAGGTTGGCAAACGGATCAATGCGGGCTCTCTTTAAAGGTGGTTCACTTCCTGCATCTAATAACGTTCTAAAACAATATATCGATTTTTTTTTTCAAATTTTCAAGTTGACCCAACCCAACCCAACCCAATCTAACCCATGGGTTAACCCACCCCATGAACACCTCTGATACAGAATTCCACAGTTTTTAGCAAGTTTAGATGTGACGTAAACAATATTGTCTTTTGCATCTAGTCCGTTTTGGAGTCGGTGTCAGGTAGCGGTCTAAATTAATAACTTTATCAGCTGTAACAGATGAACACAAACAACAAAGTGACAAAAACAATTCACACACTGTTCAATGAAAATCTAAAGTAGCGCACACATTCTCCATCGCATTTACAAAAAGCTGTACAAGCTATAACACCTCAATCGGTTTTGACATAACCCCTTATTCTTATTTGTTTATTATTATTTATTATTAATATTGAAATAACATCTGAATTTTTTTATTTCTTTAATGAGTTAATTTTTCGTTTTTTTGCCTAGATGGGAAGTAATTGCCTTGGGAGACTCCTATTGGGTGATTTTTTTCGGTGTTTTGTGTTCATCATCCCAATAAACAATATATATATATATATATATATATATATATATATATATATATATATATATATATATATATATATATATATATATATATATATATATATATATATATATATATATATATATATATATATTTACATACCTATGTATACATATAGTATATGAATGTATATATAATTATACTAGCAGTGCCCGTAGCGGCTTCGCTCGCATGAAATTAGAGAGTTTGAACCGTGTATCCATAGTAGAGATCATTTTTTTAGGTCTCGGCTCGGCCCGTCGACAAATTAGCCCAGCCCGTTTTGAAAACCCAAACTCCTGGCCCGGCACAGCCCGTCTGAATTAGGCCTGGCCCATTTTTACAGGCCTAGATGTTCTATATACTTGATGAAAAACTTCGGCCCGTCCCACCTTGACCTCAGGTTTGGCCCGGCCAAACTGAAGATCCTAAAATCACTAAAATATCTATATACTTAGTGAAAAGCCTCGGCCCGTCCCACTTTGATTGAAGGTTTGGCCTGGCCCGTATGAAGACTCTAAAATAACGGCTTGGCCCGGCCGATGATAAACTGGACTTAGCTACTTTTAACCGGCACAAAACTTCAAAATACTAATTTTACATTTGTAGCACTTACAGTTTGTGAGTAGCAGTTATTTTGAAATCAAATAACCCTTATTTCCACCCCACATTTGAGGTCCTGGAAAACAAATTTTCAAAAAATGCTAAAACACGTATTTCATTATTTTTGGAGTAGAAACTAAATAGCTAATTTTTACTTCTGTAGCATTAACAGTTTTTGAGTAGCAGCTACTTTAAAAACCAAATAACCCAAAAAATGATGAAACACGTATATCTTTTTTTTTTTAGTAGATACTAAGTATTAATTTTTACATCTGTGGCAATTACAGTTGTTGAGTAGCAGTTACTTTAAAAACCAAATAACCCTATTTTCCACCCCACATTTGAAGTCCTGGAAACCAAATTTTCAATAAATTTTGAAACCCGTATATCATTATTTTTAGAGTAGAAACTAAATACTAATTTTTACTTTTGTAACATTAACAGTTTTTGAGTAGAAGCTACTTTAAAAACCAAATAACCCAAATAACCCAATTTTCCAACCCACATTTGAGGTCCGGGAAACCAAATTTGTAAAAAATGGTGAAGCACGTATATCTTTATTTTTAGAAAAGAAACTAAATAATAATTTTTACATCTGTGGTATTTACTGTTTTTGAGTAGCAGTTACTATAAAAGACAATTAGCCCTATTTTCCACCCCACATTTGAAGTCCTGGAAACCAAATTTTCAAAAAATGCTTAAACACGTGTTTCATTATTTTTGGAGTAGAAACTAAATACTAATTTTTACTCCTGTGGCAGTAACAGTTTTTGAGTAGAAGCTACTTTAAAAACCAAATAACCCAATTTTCCAACCCACATTTGATGTCCGGGAAACCGAATTTTTAAAAAATGGTGAAACACCTATCTTTTTGTTTTTTAAAAAGAATCTATATACCAAATTTCAAAATCACCTCATTTTTGGTTTTCGAGATATACATTGATTTAGAAAAAAGTTTGTTTTCCAGTTTTTTCCCCTCAGGAGCAAAATTTTCAAAATTCCTTTCTTAGCGGATGTTTACGCTATAAAAGTAATATAAGTTCCAAATTTCACGTTCCTAGGATGAGGCGTTTGAGCTCGGCGTTGATTATCAGTCAGTCATCTGTCAGTCAGTCAGTCAGTCAGTCAGTCAGTCAGTCAGTCAGTCAGTCAGTCAGTCAGTCAGTCAGTCAGGACATGTTCTTTTATATATATAGATATATATATATATATATATATATATATATATATATATATATATATATATATATATATATATATATATATATATATATATATATATATATATATATATATATATATATATATATATATATATATATATATATATATATATATATATATATATATATATATATATATATATATATATATATATTACCACTTACAGTTTTTGAGTAGCAGTAATTTTTAAAATCAAATAACTCTATTTTGGACCTTACATTTGAGGTCCTGGAAACCAAATTTTTCAAAAAATGCTAAAACACGTATTTCATTATTTTTGGAGTAGAAACTAAATACTAATTTTTACTTCTGTAGCATTAACAGTTTTTGAGTAGCAGCTACTTTAAAAACCAAATAATCCAAAAAATGATGAAACAAGTATATCTTTTTTTTTTGAGTAGATACTAAGTATTAATTTTTACATCTGTGGCAATTACAGTTGTTGAGTAGCAGTTACTTTAAAAACCAAATAACCCTATTTTCCACCCCACATTTGAAGTCCTGGAAACCAAATTTTCAAAAAATTGTGAAACCCGTATATCATTATTTTTAGAGTAGAAACTAAATACTAATTTTTACTTTTGTAGCATTAACTGTTATTGAGTAGAAGCTACTTTAAAAACCAAATAACCCAATTTTCCAACTCACATTTGAGGTCCGGGAACCCAAATTTGTAAAAAATGGTGAAACACGTATATCTTTATTTTTAGAAAAAAAACTAAATAATAGTTTTTACATCTGTGGTATTTACTGTTTTTGAGTAGCAGTTACTATAAAAGACATATAGCCCTATTTTCCACCCCACATTTGAAGTCCTGGAAACCAAATTTTCAAAAAATGCTAAAACACTTAGTTCATTATTTTTGGAGTAGAAACTAAATACTAATTTTTACTCCTGTAGCATTAACAGTTTTTGAGTAGAAGCTACTTAAAAAACCAAATAACCCAATTTTCCAACCCACATTTGAGGTCCGGGAAACCGAATTTTCAAAAAATAGTGAAACACGTATCTTTTTATTTTTCAAAAAGAATCTATATACCAAATTTCAAAATCTCCTCATTTTTTGTTTTCGAGATATACATTGTTTTAGAAAAAAGTTTGTTTTCCAGTTTTTTCCCCTCAGGAGCAAAATTTTCAAAAATCCTTTCTTAGCGGATGTTTGCGCTATAAAAGTAATATAAGTTCCAAATTTCACGTTCCTAGGATGAGGCGTTTGAGCTCGGCGTTGATTATCAGTCAGTCATCAGTCAGTCAGTCAGTCAGTCAGTCAGTCAGTCAGTCAGTCAGGACATGTTCTTTTATATATATAGATAGATACATACATAACACAATCACATTGCTTCAAGTAGATTTTGAGTATGAATGAATGAATGTTTGTTTGCGAAATCAAGTTCTTTAAGGACCAAGAACATTCAAGCAATTGTTGGAATGCCAGAGATTAGAAATACAAAGTTGTTGAAAAAAATGTTTTTAGGAACGATAAGTTATTATGGATTTTTTTGTACCGAAGATGTTTTTAATAAAGAGTGTATAGGACAACCTTAAGAAAAACATTTCATTGTACTGCAGAGCATTAGAAAAGATTAAAAAATAACTGAAAAGTAAAAAACATTTTTTATAACAAAAATTCTTCAGATTGCCAAAAGGGGGTTTGTAAGTATAATTTGCTCCAAAATTTACTAAAACTTTTTCCATATTTATTTAAAGAAACATTTTTGGGAGAATTTTTGGGGTGCTTTTAACGTCCTCCTTGCTTTTTAAAGTTTTTCTTAAAATTTCCTCAAAGTTTTCAAAAAAACATTTGGAAAATTGTTAGATGCCTTTTTCTCCCGCAAAAAACGCCTCTGTATTCGTGTATTGTTTATATTATAAAATGACGCTCCTGGACTCGTGTATTGTCTTCAAGAGTACGATTGTGTGCAAAATTTGAAGTCAAGAGATCAATGGGAAGTTGTCGAACAATTATTTCCAAAAGTTTTATCACACAAACAATCAAACATCAGGTAAAATTTAGAAAAACGTGGTAACTAAGCAAGTGGTTCAATCAAATCTGTTGTTGACCCACTACTACCCTGTCGTTACTGAGGAATCGTGTGAAAACAAGATCGCGGCAAAGATCTCTCTCAAGTCATTTAATAAACGACATGGAAAAAATAAATGCAAAAGAATTATTAAAAATATAGAGCTCCAGCAGAAGCTGAAAAAACCACAGAAAGTAAGAAATGGAACTTCTGGCTTTAGTATTCGCAGTGAGAAAATTGTATCGCTATGTTTACGGCAAAAGCTCCATGCTACGGACAGATCACTAGCCATTATTATCTATTTTTAGATGAAATGTAGGTATAATTGTCTCTTTTCCCGCATACCTTGCAATAATCAATTAAAATCTTCCAGCGATTGTTTGTGCACCATTGTGTCAGCCCCGCAACTAGACGTCATGCTCTGGGGGGGCGAGCTATCTCTAAAGGGGGGCGAAATGAAAATGGCCAAAAAACCACTAAAATTATATCGGGAGTTGAAAAGACAATGTAAATATTATATGTAAAACCATGGTGCATCAGCAACACCCATATTGTTGACTTCATTTTGGATTTGCTGGAATAGTTTATAAAAATAAAATGACAAAAAGTGCAATAAATAAAAATAATCAATATTTATCGTAAATATTTGCATTACAGAATTAATTTTCTGTTTTGTTTTTTAATTTAAACACAATCTGTAAGCTTCTATTCAAGCTTCTATTCTGATATTTTAGGTTTTTGAGGTTGGATAGGCCAACTAGTGGGCCCCCTGAAGTGGTTTAACATGTATGGATAAACTACTTCCGGATAGCCCCCTCTCCCGGTCATCAGCTATCAGTTTTTATACAGAAAAAATAAAAAAGTGGCTTTGAAAATATTTTGAAAAAGCAGCTCCGACTAACCCCCCGGTCATCAGTTTTTTGGAGGAAAAAGTAAAAAGTTTTAAAAAGGCTTTAAAAAGTTATAGATTTGTTTTCAAATATAAGTGGGCCGTGAGAAAAAGTTGCATCCCAGGGTTTTGCTGAGATGTTTGCAGTGATGCGTTAATAAGTTAACCGCATTGGATACAAAAAAATACACTATATTGCAGGTGTGTTGATAGATACCCAACATTCCCAATTTTGTGACTATTACTGAATACGCAGCTTTAGCCAGCTATGTACCAGAATAACGGTTCAAAAAGGTACATAACTTAGAATTTTTTAGTAAGGGGGGAGGGCGAAATACGCTGCCTTATCTAGCTAAACACTACATAACAGGCTTATAAAGTTCAAAAAAGTACATGTCTTAGAATTTTTCAGGGGGGGGGGCGAAATCCGCTGCCTTATTATCGAGCTATGAACTTGTATACAGGTTCGAAAAAATAGGTACATATCTTGAATTTGGGGGGCGAAATCCGCTGCCTTATCCAGTTATGAACTTTTATAACGGTTTACAGGCTTATAAAGTTCAAAACATTATATGTCTTAGAATTTTTCAGGAGGGGGGCAAAATCCGCTGCCTTATCCAGTTATGAGCTTGTATAACGGTTAACAGGTTTATAAAGTTCGAAAAAGTAAGTACATATCTTAGAATTGGTGGGGCGAAATACGCTGTTTTATCCAGCTATTTACTTGTGTAACGGTTAACAGGTTTATAAATTTCAAAAAACTACATATCTTAAAATTTTCCAGAGGGGGCGAAATATCTAATAGGGGGGGCTTTGCCCCCCCTCGCCCCCCCGTAGTTGCGGGGCTGCATTGTGTTTTGGAATTTTTGATGAATTGCATGTTCAATAGAAATTTCAAAGCGGGATGAGCAGTGTTTTATACTGGCAGCAATGTTGTAGCTCTTCCGAACGCCGCAAGAGCTAAGGCTTAATTTTTTTAAGAACGATTTACCAGTTTTTTAATACTATTATGATCTATACCCCTGTTATTACTTTTTTCCGTATTTTAATGGCCATAGACCAAGACTTGTAGAAATCAGAAAGAAAAAGAGTATAGATATAATACCTGTTAATACTTTCATTAAATTATAAAATCATTTAAAAAACCCAAATACGGTTGTCAATATTACAACATTGTTGTCAGAAGTGGAATTTGAAAGAAATGATTTTAAAAGTATTTGAAGAACTTACTGTTGTTGAATTGAGGCGGGAGCTATGGAAACGGGTGCTGAACAATAAGGGAGGTTAGTTCAAGCTTGTGGGCCGTGTCAGTAGCGAGCCTCTAACGCTTACTGACAACAAACACTTTATTTTGAAGAAGTTTAAGAAGCAACTTTATTTTATTAAAAGCAAGCAGGAAACGATTTTTAACTAGCGATTAGAGAAAACAACGTGGAACAGTCGCGAAGGACTTTCCCTCTCTCAAAAACAACCAAGCGGAGCCTCGCACACACACCATGAATGGTTTTTGTTGTTGTTGTTTATTTAAGTCCTTGTCACTTTTTCAGCGTTTAGGACCACACCATGAATGGTTGTTGTTGTTGTTTATTTAAGTCCTTGTCACTTTCAGCGTTTAGGACCAGACCATGAATGGCAATTGCGTGTCCCTTATATAAGGAAATCAGGTTACATAATCAAAATCCACCTCTCTGATTGGTCGATAGCAATTAATAATCAATAGGCTCATATAAACAAATAATATACATATAATTATCTCCCTATATCTCGATCGCGAAGATACCAAATTTCAACAGCTTATCAATATATATATATAAACTACAATCCACGAGATTTTTATAACTAAATAATCGGTAGAAATCTCGCTACACTAAGAAATATACACCAATAATAATTGCGGGAATTAACATGCGCTCTGATTGGCTCGTGAGAACAAAGGAATACGTGGCAAAATAGAAGATACTAAATAAAGTTTCATTAATTACTCAATATTGAACAATATTTCTAGAAATAAAATAAACGTTCGGTATAAAAGAAAAAGAAAGGAGGGGTCCAGCACTGACAGGCGGATTCTAGACGGCAATGAAAGACATTGGGTTTGACTCAGAAGAATACGATTTTGATACGAATGAAGAATTCACAAACTTTTAAAAAAATTTGAAATTAGAAATGAAAGAAGGAAACAAAACATCCCAAAAAAAGAAAAGAAAAACTGTTTCTTGGTGGTCAGGTTTGCCTTAAAGACGATTTTTGTTATATATATATGACAGCGGTCGGCGCGGCGATGCTGCCAGCGAACCGCAAACAAATTGATGGAAACGGGTGATTAACCCAAAAATCACGGCTTGGCCACCGGGCCACCTGGTCCGTGCAGTACTCTAATACTCTAATACCTAGTATCTAATAACTATGACCTAAATTCCCGGTAATTTTTACTTACGCACCACAAGTTTCTGATTATTTCTAGTTCATAACTAAACTATAAAACATTAAACACTATATTGAGCTCATGAGTTAGGCTATATAAACGTTAAGTTTAATATTTCTATAATTTTTAAAACCCAGGTAATTATTTACTTTATTGGTTGACTAATTCAAAAAAGTACAAGTTGAGATTTGAGTTGGAAGCAAATGACGGCGTCAAAGTGTTTGCTGAATACTTGAACTTTGTTGTTGGGCCACCAAATTCTATGTACAGAATAACAATATCTGGATATTCTGGAACAGCAGGTTTGATAAATATGCATTTGAGCATAACTGAAAAAATTGTTTTTAAGAAGAAAAAACCTGCTTAAGTTATTTCAAAATAACTTTTCACTTTAGTTAGATTTCGTAAAATTTCTATTATTAAAAAAACCGAAAAAAACAGACTATGCAAATTCCTTGTATTTGGGATTTATTTATACAACAATTTAAAAATAAAACTGTAAAATAGTTGTTCTTAGAAAAATTTTAATGTTTCAGCTGATTTGGATGACGGAAGTTCGTTAATTTTCATTTCATAGATTTGTCCACAAGTAAGCAAAATCAGCGGCAAAAGTATAAAAGATTTACAAATGTTAAAATTAGTATTGAATTTATTTCTATTTGAGTGATAAATTCACTAAAATTTAAATTAATAAATATGCTGTATCCTAAATAATAATCAGGTGACTCGATGGCATATCACAACAATAAAAAATTCAGCACTTTCGATAGCGACAACGACGACGATCCATCAGGCTCATGCGCCTGTTATACAGGGTGGTGGTACGGATGGTGTTACAGGTGCAGCCCGAATGGTATTAGCCCCATTGGTGGCATCACTTGGTCCACCTTTAGAGGTCTGTATGAATGACTGAAAAGCTGTAAGATGCTCATTACGAAAATGTGATATTTCCGCATGTAATTTTGTTTTCATCTTGATCCTGACGCAATAGCTTTTTTCACTATATTAGTTTAAGGTTTTTATATAAATATTTTGAATTTTGATGTTAAACACTGTTTATCGTAGTTTGTTGAAGATAACAATTAAGATGTTTTTAATCAAATTTTCCCGTTTTTAAATGTTTTTAATACATTTGTATTCGTTCCTGCAAAATAAAAAGTTAATTTTTGATTAATTAAAGACAAATGCCTTGGAATTTAAATTTTTGTTACAAAGGTAGTATTAAAAAGTTAAATAATTAGTGCTTTAAAACTTAAATCAATAATTTCATTCGTTTAATTATTCCAGTGCAGGTAAAAACATTCTAATTAGAAATCAGTACAAAAAAAACCTAGACATATTGTCAAAATATATAATTTTTGATGTTTTTTAGTTTTCGTCTTGTACCTGACGTAATAACTTGTATACTATATTATATAACTAAAACATTTTTTTTAAATTTTGATGTTAAGCACTGTTTATCGTAGTTTGCATAACTTGCTTTTTATCACAATTTCTCGTTTTTACATGATTTTATTACATTTGTATCCGTTCTGGCAAAATAAAAAGTTAATTTTAGATTAATTAAAACCAAACGCCTTGGGATTTAAAAGTTTATTACAGAGGTAGTGTAAAAAACCGCCAAATAATCAGTTTTATTTGATTTATTGACATCAAACAAAACACCACATAAAAGAAGCTAAAAGCAAACAAAACAATTAGTACCGCGTCCTTTTGATCCACAAAACGTAATATAAAATGAATCTAATCAGTGGTGTCAACAGGGGCAAAGTGTTATTCTTGAATTTGTACATAAATATAGCTATAGTTATTTAAAACATATTTAATTGACCAATATCGAGTATCTTATTAACTATGAATGAGGACTTTGAAGATGACATAAGTTGAAGTCTGCATAATATGCGTAAGCAGTGGATATTCAAACCTATTGTGCATTTTTTGATAACAGCACCAAATTTCCACAGAGGTAGTGCTACCTATTATAAACAAATTTGGATATTGGACAAAAACGTAACTGTCTCCTGGCGACCGTAGCGGTCATTTCCTAAAATGACCCTAGAATCTCTATATCTTCTGAACTGCTCGTTCGATTTAAACGATTAAAATGTTCCTACGTTCTTCTTTATATGGGCTATATTTTGATGTTAAATTGGATGTTTTAATTTAAATAGAGCGTCCCCTAGCGGACGAAATAGCATTACGGCACTACTAAAATATAGAATATCGGGAATATCTTTTTAATTGTAAGGGATACATAAAAATTTACAATGAAACACTAATAGGAAATTGAGAATAACTTTTCAAAGTTTATATTTTGCTTTGATTACAGGCGCCCCCTAGCGGACAAAATGGCAAGACGCCATTTTTCAGTTTAATACAAATCAGTAATAACTTTAAAACGGCACGAGATACAACAAAACTTACAATGAATCATTAATAGAAAATCTGAAAACAAACTTTCAGAATTAATAGTTTATTTTGAATAGAGACGCCCCCTAGTAGACGAAGTGACAGTATGTCACTTTCAGTAAATACAAAACAGGTAATAATGTTTGAACGACACTAGTATGAAGTTAGACAGCTATACGGTTACACAACTATAACTTCTAAACTACTCATTACATTCCATAACAAATAACAATAATTTAGCAAACTGCAAATTTGAAATATTAATAATTTTCACTTCAAAAAGAATGAGTGTATTGAATTTTGTATTTTAGCCGAGCATATAATATTTATAATCTTGACATATGGTCAAGGTGTTTTCTTTCATATCTGGGGCAACGGGTCTGAGTTACTGACATAACGCTGATAAACATAATACACAACAGTGTAATTCAGAGTAACACAAGTTCCGAGCACTGCCCCTTACAAGCACACAGTGGCGTACATTCCAATTTTGCTTTTTTGCACTTGAACTTTTTTATGCAATCTTTCTAGTATTTGCAGGAGACAAGCCCCTGGCAGACTTTGGATGCTTCAGGGAGCGTTGTGCAGTGGGGCTCGTGCATCTGGTCGCTGGTCTTAATCCACCCCCAGTCAGTTGGAGAGGGCAATTCTGGTGAAGGAGCCACAGTCTGTTCCCAGACATGCCCGCTCTGGTACACAGATCGTCGGACGTGCTGCTCGAAGGCGGCACTTGTCAGTGGTCTGAGCTGGACATTACTCTTTTTGGCAAATAGTTTGTAGCGTGCCTTGTCGACATCGGTTGAGGTGCTTGTCCTGTCGTAGAGCAGGACGACAAACCTCTCAATGGTGTGCATGTGATTTTCATCAACGTGTATTGTTGCAGTGAAGAGGTGAACGAGGGTCTGTGTGAGCGCAGGAAAAGTTGTCCACGCTGCCCATGCCGTCCTTTTGCCATGTTCGGCAAAGCAGGAGACCATGTCACACCCTGTCAAAGAATGAAGCAATGGCAGGGCCTGTACTTTCGCCATCTCATGTGCTGCTAAGAAACGAAAAGCGTGAGCTGCATGCAACATCATGCTATCTCAGGATGGGTTATGGCCAGTGATGCCACGTCTTGCAGATGAATTGGAATCCAGCGCACGTAGTTGGCATGGAACCACTTCGCCAGCTCTTCAGGGCATCCGTGTACATTGGAAAGGATGCTTGGCGCAGGTACCGTACGTATACCAGAACTGTCAACTCCAGTTAAAAGACAGTTGCCCAGTAGTCGAACTGGGGGCAGGTCTTCATTTGCTGCTGAAACTGAAAAATGGCATCTTGCCATTTTGACCGCTAGGGGGCGCCTGTGATCAAGGTTAGCCACATTTTTTGTTGGATATTTTTTTGGCTATTGCTTGCAATTTACTGTACAGGCAATGCGGAACGTTTTTAGTGTATTATAGTCAAATTAAATAATCTACGGGTAACGGGTATATTACGGGTAATGAATCTACAGGTATACCAATTTATCCACGGGTCGAGGAGGGTATGGGTATGAAAAAAATTTACAGGTCGGGTCGGGTACGTATTTTATCTTACCCGCGCAGCCCTAGTACGCATGCTCATAAAACGTAGAACATCCCTATCGACAGAGAGCATTAAATTTGTTGTTTTTGCATAGTAACATTAATAATTTACGATAATAAGCCTAATTTTTTTTATAGATTTTTTAAATAACGCTTTACAATAGTAAGAAATTTGTTAAATGTCAAGATCGTCATTAATTAAATATTATTAATCTTGTATTCAAATGTGCTTGAGCTAATTTTAAAAAAAAATTTTAATTATGGAAACTGGATGAGATGAGATGGTAAAACTTTCCTAAAATCAAATATTTTGCTTTTCCATACCTCTTCTTGAAATATAGATTTGAACCATTACTTGGAATATAAACAGTATCTAATGAATTTAAAATTTGCTAAAACTTTGTTTCAATTTCAATATAAAATTATTAAAAATTGAACAAATCCTCTATATTTTGTAAATTGACAGTTTCTAATTTTTGGTAAATTTTTTGGTATGGTAATATGCCAATAAAATTAAAAACATTGACCAAAGTCTTCTAAATACTTAACATGTGATTTATGTGAGGATTGAATTTATAAGAAATTTCAAATCAATAGAAATTTTTTTATTATAATATTTTAAATTAAAAATAGACTTATATTGTTTTTTTGAATAAACTAACAACTGACAGTTTATTTTTCTACAGAAAATTTATTTGAAAAAAAAATTAAAAATATTTTTCAATTTTATTTTATATTTCATTCAAATTTCGTTCAATCTATCTGAAAGTTTAAAAGAATGCAAAGACATTGGCAAAAAATAAGTCACTGATTGTTAGGTTGATTGGATAACGAAAGTTAGTTTTTTCAGGCGTCAAAGGATCGTAACGTATGGCTCAAGCAAGCAAGCAAACACAGCAAAGTTAATATAGAGAATTTAAAAACATATTGATAAATAAACAGAACTTAGCCGTCATTAGCAATTTCAAAGTAAGTTGCTAATGTCGGCTAAGTTCTGTTTTTTTGTTAATATGTTTTATAAAATATTGTATTCAAGTTTTTTTTAAACTGATAATTGGTTGCAAATGATTCATGGCGGTTTAAAACAACCTAAAAATTAAAACTCAGCAACCAAATAACCAAATAACTTCATATGTAGTAATTAATTTACACAAAACATGAGTACAACAGTATGAGACTATTTATATACATTTTTATTACACATTCTGTTACAAACTTTTACTTAATTTCGTAGTGGAGCTTGTTAGTTGTTATTTTGGGATCAATTTTTCACTTACTTTTCGCTTTCACACTAAACTGATTTCTTACATGAAAATATCAGTTGTCGATGACAGTACATAACGGATATCAATCTTAAATCACTTAACAAAAATCATTGTTATCTTCAGTTTGTGATTTGGTTTGAAAAAGTGCTTAGTAATTATGGTTTTAATTACGTAGTAAGTAATTAGTGGTCATGGTTTCCAGTAGAACTTGCTGAACTCCGTTAAGGATGTAAATGTTTCCTAGTATCTGGATTTTATATTCATTTTTTCAATAATACAAACAATGGAAACGGGGAAGGAAGCCAAGGAAACGCCAGAGTTAAGCTAGCTGCATGCAGCCGCTTGAAATCTCCAAGTCTTTTTAGAGGTGGACTGGATGAGAAAGCTTACTTTATAAATACGTATAAATATTTTGATTAATTAGTTACTGATTACAATATTTTATGAAGACTAAATTGACTAAAATAAACATGTTTACATTTTTTAAAAACACTCTTCAACTTCCGAAATGCACTTAAAACGCAAAAATTTGTTTTTCTTATCAAACATATCTCTCAAATTGTTCGACTAAAACAAGTGTAACTTTCATTTCAATAAATTTCTGGCCTTTTTAAAAACTTAAAAATAAACTTACTTTAATCAAATAATGTGTGATATTTTCCGATTAGGTACCAAAAGAAATATTTTTTTTAAAGTAGAAATATGTTTTTAAAAAGTTGTTCATACTTTTATATTTTGTGTAGGCTATTTTGTGTATAAGTGTGGTTATGTTGAGTCAACTCCGGATATTAAAAATCTATGTAAAAGTTGTCGAAAAAAGAAATATGCACTCATAACTTGATAACTGCAATTAGATGATGTCAGTTTCAATGTAATAATTATATACATTTTGTTAATTAATCATAATTTTTTTTTATTTTAATTGCGAATCAATTTGAGTTTAAATAACAAATGAGTCATGTTGAGTCCAGGTCTAAAGCATAAATTGGGTATATATTAAAGTGCAAGTTGTGCGTAGTTGAGAGCTATAAACTTTTCAGTTGTTAATGTTATAATTGTAAGTTAAAGAAAATGTTTGCCAGCAGATTGGTATTGCATTAAGCAGATAGATAGCTTGATTCAAGAAATTAATTTCAGAATTTGCGTTTGTTTCTTAAATACTGTTTTCAAAAGAAAAGTGTCACAACTATGACCTTCACATTCATTCTTTTTTTTCTTCCAGTCTGCATGTACCTATATTCATAACTACTATCATCACCGCCTAGATTCTTATTGGTTTCCTTTCCCTAAGTCATTAACTTTTATTATTTGATTCATGCCGATTTCAACGGATCGAGTTACGCGTATGATTGGTTGTAGGCATGAATGTCTGTGTCAGTGTGTTCCTTAATTGCTACTTTTCTCGAATTCGCTAGTGAAATTTATACCATTGTATCACCCATAATATGAACATTATTTCCTGAAAGTTTCATCGATTTTCATCCAGTGGTTATTGATTTCTATATGCTAATTGTTGTTTTTCTCGATTTGTATGCACCGAGCTGCACCGCGGACTTGAGTCACCGCCAAATATTTTTTTTCGCATCGAAAGTTGAATCACGTGAGCTAACTTTCAACCAATAGAAACTCCTACTTTTGTCTTGGAATATCGATCCTGATTGGCTAGAACATGCATAAAAACGACTGCAAGTCCTAAACGCTGAAAAAGTGACTTAAATGAAACAAACAACGACGCCTTTCTTCAGATGTGACATCGACATTAAAGTGCACGACGGTGGTGTGGTCGCAGCGACACTCTCCCGGAAACGCCTTGGTGACGAAGTTGTGACACAGAGGTAAATATTTATTATGAGTTTGTTATATAACGGATTATAGAAAATTTTTAATTTTAGTTATAGTTATATTTAAACAAACTGTATTTGAAACGTATTTTATGGTTGGTAAAAAAGTAAATAAGTAATTGTGATATTAAAAATATTACTTGGAAGTAGTTTGAATAGCTCAACAAGAGCCTAAATTAAAAATTGAACGTAAAGAACTAAAAGTGAAAGAAATATTTTGCTAGGAATATTTGATCGATGAACATTTCACCGGAAAAACATTAAAATTAATTATTTTAGGCTGCATAGTGCGATCACTTCAGTGTTTTCAAATATTTGTCAACTAAGAGTCACGACCTCAAATTACGAGCAAACGAGTTTTTTTCTATGTAATAAATTTTTTTTCTAACTGGATTGTTACCATTTGAAACTTGTTGGCCGATCATGTCGTATATTATTTATTTATTTATTAATCATCGGACTGAAGAGTCTTTGAGACCACTGTCTGTATAGTGTACATGGGCAACACAAGGTTCAAATCAAAAGAATAATCAGGTGTATGTCAAGTAGCTATTAAAGTCAATGTCGCATATTAAAGCGTTAAAGCGAGATCCTCTTCGTCGTCGCTTCTTTTCGCTCCGGCAGGGCGTCTTAAGAGTGCTGGTGATAAGTGATAGGTCATTTTAATTAATTCGGATGCGTCTTTGTTTTATTATGGACCACTTTTTCACCAATTCATCAAGATCGATGTTGTCCAGAAAGACTTTCTCTGAAGCCAGCAACATCAAGGAGTCCAATCTATCATCCGTCATCGTGGAACGCAAATAAGTTTTTACAAATTTTAATTTGCTAAGCGTTCTTTCATAACTAGCCACAGATACAGGAGCTGACGCCATTAACTTGAAAACTTTGAAAACCCCAGGAAATATTTGTCGTTTTTGCCAGGATTGTTTCAAACGATCATTGTTTGCTGGAGTTTCTGATTCACTGAATGTATTCATAAAAATTTCAAGTTTTTTTTTCTTTTTCTTTTTTTCAAGGTTAGTGAAAGGAGTTAGTTAACCCCGCGAGACACTCAACCTGAGCAATGCGTGTAAAACTCTTGCTTAATGGAGCTACGATGGTGACGCCAGTGAGATTCGAACCGCCGACCTACAAGGCGACAGGCGAACGCTTTACCGCTTAGCCACTACCGCCAGGTTCCACGACAAAACGTTCACAGACGAAATGTTCAACGAAAAAATGTTCCCGACAAAACGTTCACGACACAACGTTCACGACAAAATGTTCACGACAAAATGTTCAACGACAAAATGTTCACGACAAAATGTTCACGCACAAAACGTTCACGACAAAATGTTCACACTGAAAAATAAAAATTTTGTTTTATTATGTCAAGATCGCTTGCAAACTAATTATTAAGTCATTTTTTGTGATGTGTCTATTCACCATTTTATTTACCTAAGCAAAGTATGTGTGTATGACAGCATGAAACTAATACGTATTGGCAACATCAAATGATCTTCAATTAATAAATAATTGTATGGAGTTATAGCTATTTGGCTTTTTTCTTTTTCATCCATATTTTGATCCTTTTTATCATCGTTCCATTTATTAACTAGTTAATGCCGGTTAATTTGCTTTTGGATACCCTAACTTTTTAGTTTTTAATTGCTAGAGATGTATTTTCAATTCTAGTTGAAAAACGCAAGTAGCTGTATGCTGCTTTATCCAAGTCACCGTTACGTTAATTAGCTAATTAAAGGAGGCTATTGGAAGCCGATAACTTCTTAATCGCTAGGCTACAACGATCAAAGCTTCTTTCTGTCGTTCACTCAATTAAAATTGAAACATCAAATGAATCTTAATTATTAAGTAATTGTATTTCTTTTTCTTTTTAATCGGAGTTAATAAAGATTTTATATTTTGACCCTTTTAATCATCATTCCATTTATTATCTAGTTAATGCGGGTTGGTTAATTTTCTCTTGGATACCCTTAACTTTTTAATCTTTAGAATACAGCAATCAAACCTTATTTACGTCATTTGCTTAATTCAAATTGAAAATTCAAACGATCTCAAATTAGTAACCAATTGTATTTTCCTATTATAGCTATCTCATTTCATCTGTTTTTTTCCTTCTTGCTGAAACAGTTTACAGTCCTCCGATCCATACTCATCTGGTTGCCGTTTGAGTTAGGGGTATCAAAGAGGAAATTAACATTGCATTTACTATTGTTAACGTTTTATTTGCGTTCATATTGTGAAACACAAAATCTTTTATCATTTAAAACTAAACTAAATTTAAAAGTTGCAATCGTGAACATTTTGTCGTGAACGTTGTGTCGTGAACGTTTTGTCGTGAACATTTTGTCGTTGAACATTTTGTCTGTGAACATTTTGTCGTGAACATTTTGTCGTGAACGTTGTGTCGTGAACGTTTTGTCGGGAACATTTTGTCGTTGAACATTTTGTCTGTGAACGTTTTGTCGTGACACCCCACCGCCAGTTCGGCTTGGAATGAATAAACATCTGTGATTACTCCATTATTTGGCATCATGAGACACAGTTTTTCAACATCTTTTATGTCAAATGTTTTTGTGGGCTGTTGAAAAATAGAAAATGGCTCAATGCTAACCCAGGATGCCAGTAAATTTTCATTCATTTCGTGAATAAGCGTGTCCAGCACACAATTCAGTTGCTGCGAGTAGTATTGGTAGAGATTCATGTTACAGGCTGTCTCAGGTCTGTCATCAAAACGAGCTGGAATCAGCTTTCGTCTATGGCGAATTTCGTAAAATTGTATTGCATCTATGTCAAAGTTACTACATATTTTAATTGCAGCATCAATTTCGCTATGCACACCTTTTTCATTAATTCCTATTTGTTCTAGAGATTTTATTGTAGAAGATACTATCATTTTTGCATCTAAGATGTTCAACTAGATTTTCTGAAGTTTATCACTGAGAATTTTTGTCCTATTTGTTCTAGAGATTTTATTGAAGAAGATACTATCATTTTTGCATCTAAGATGTTCAACTCGATATTCTGAAGTTTATCAGTGAGAATTTTTGTCGTTGCAATAACTCCTTTAATAAGCATCAGCGTGATGATGAATCAGGATTAACAACTTTTTTAAGAATTGCTGCAGCTTGATCTTTAGTTTTTTTTTATCAAATACTAGAAAATTTTTTATTTCACAAAAACATTCAATAATCGAGTCCATGCTAATCCAAAACGCTTGTATGGATTCGGAACGGGCTGACCATCTCGTTTTTGAAAAATTGCGTAGTTTCAAAGAATGTCCGACCTTCTGAAGTTTGGAATTAAGAAAACTGAATCGTTTGGTGTTTGAAGAAAAGAATGTATTCAAAAATATCAAAGACATTTGAAGCCATTCCATTTTTTTAACCGCATGTTCTAAATGAGGATATTCAGCATACCACGAAGATGAAAAACGATTTTGCTTTTTTTTGTCGATGTCTTCGTTTATGGGAAAAGTATTTAGTTCTGCTTGATGTCGGCCTAGCTCAATAAGATAATTTCTTTGGTTTTCATTGTCAATTTTTGGACGCAACCCAGGGTCGTGCACAAGGGAAAAATTTTCAGTAGAAGTTTCTTCTTTGCCATATTGTCTCGCTTCCGAAATAATATTAAGAGCTTGATCAGTAATATCTAAGACATTTTCAGCAGAAGATTTAACTTCACTGGCAAGTTCTGTTATATCTATAAGAAGCTTTTCCATGTTTAAATTATCTGTGTTTTTTACTTTTTTTAACTTCATTTCACAGAAGTTTGCATAATTTTAGAAGTTTGCATAATTTTAGAAGTTTGCATAATTTTGCAAATTTACCCACAGAAATTAATGGTGAAAGCAGATTCTTTATCTAATAAATCAGTTTCATTTTCAAGTTCTGGCATTTGTTCAGCTACAACGTCACTTGACTTCTTAGATGGGAAACCAATATCGGGAGATATTGAATTGCAGAGATCTGATATTTCAGTTTCTGTATTTTTGTCATCTCTATTATTTCTTGCATCAATCGGCTCACAATCAATTGCAGGTGAATCAAATTCAATCTCATAGATTTCAGTTGTCGGGTTTTTTTCTTTATCACCATTTCCTATTTCAGAATCAATTTCGAATAAATTTAATTCACTTGAGATTTTTGCTCTCTTTGCAGACCTTATTGCGAAAAGATTCTGAGGTGCACCATACTTTTCATAAGGTATCCCTTGAAGATTTTGAATGTAGTCGGGATGATAAATTCTATTGTGCGTCAGACGATAGTCGTTATCGAAGATTGAACGTGGACAATTCTTGAAATAGAAAAGCCACATTGTATATAAAATTAAATAGAAAGGGAAAAAATAAAATATACGAAATAAGTTAAAGATTTTAAAATAAAATATATAAAGTGAGATAAATTAAATATAAAAATCTAACCGATATTTGATGAAAATTCGGATATAACTTGATCTCTGCCGACAAGAGCTTCTAATAGCTAACACACTAGGACACAAAAAATAAAGTTTTCGCGGATTTTCTGACCTCATCGACCATATATACGAAACATACATACATCACTTAGCTTCGGAACGTTCCGCTATCCTCCCAAGGCCTAGCTGTATCAGGACTTTCCCTATGTGCGTATGTGCTGGTGAGCACTTTTTTTTCATAGTATAGTCCTAGACTTCTTATTAGCAGCTCCATTGTTTAACCTGGTCAGCATTTTCCAATGTGTTCGTGTGCTGTTGTGCGCTCTCGTCCTGCTGTGTTACCGACAATATATTTCTATTTCAACTGAGAATCCTAAGAAGTTTTACCGGCAATATATTTTTATCTCAACTGACAATATAAGTGTTACCGACAATATAATTTTATTTCAACTGACAATATAAGTTTTACCGACAATATAATTTTACCGACGATGTGCTGACAAGTTGGGGGAGTGGAGCACCCCCCCACATCCCCCCGTCCCGACGGGCCTGTTTGTAGTTTTTGAACATGTGGACCAGCATTCCTCAAACGATGTAGCATTAATTTGTTTTATAAAGTGTTCCATCGACTTTACACATCCAATGAAATCATTTTCCGGGATCTTTAATGCATTAAATCACGTTTTAAAATATTTGTAGCTCTAAAATATAAACTTAATAAAATGTATTCCGAAATGTTTTATCGATGTTATAGGGCCAATAAATTAAATTGCCGGAATATATATTGATATAATTTAAAACAGCCAGCTGCTCAGCTAGTAGTTCTAAATGCTTTAGCAATAAGTTAAATGATAGAGAAGAAAGGAAAACTTTATTGTATACGTATATAGTATACAGTGCAAGTCGACAAAAGATCTGAAAGCAAAAAGTTTGTTAAAGATGTTTGTTAAAGATGTTTTATGTTCAAGTGGCAAGTTTGAGGTAAAGCCAGTTGTTGGACGATTTCTCCCATTCAGCTACTCTGACCTCGTTTAACAACCTCCGATGCCGTTGTGGCATCAATGAATTTATACACCATGCATTCCAACCTGATTTGAATTGATTTTGTTTCTGTCACTTAATCTGTTTGAGCTTGATTTTGTGCGTGGACTGTGAGTGGTTGGCATTTGTACTATACTCACGTTCTTTCTTCATTTTTTTTCATCGCATGCCGAGTAAGAGGATTGCTTTATGGCTTGTTTGAATACAATAAATACTAATGATCTTTTCTTTAATAATATTTTTTTTCTTATCACAGCTAGTATTCTCCATGAATTTATTGAGGTTGAAATGGAGTTTCAAACTTGCATTTAATGTCTGAAACATTGCAGCCATATTATAGTTGTAGGCATAGGTTGTCATATGAATGTCCGTGAAACATTTGATATAATTGGGTCATTTAAATTACTTATCATTTAAAGAGCCTATTCTGATTTGTTAATTCTGTTTTTAAAACATTGACTGTCAGGTACGAGATATCTCGTAGTATAACATTTATTGTTCAGATGTTAAGTGTCAGTGCCTACAAAAAATCTCTTACTTCAATTAAAAATAATCTTCCAACTGCTCTAGCGTCACAGTAATGCAATTTTATTCAAATTACGCATCTAGCGAATATGTTGAATGAAACTATTAAATTATAGCAGTGCCTTCTAGCGAATTTGAGTTAAATTGCAAGTATTATTAACACAAGTGACTAACATGACAGTTCCTTCTTGAATACCTGAAGAAGAAAAAGTTCAGCTAAGCGCCGAAATCCACTGTTCATTTATGAATTAGACTCAAAATTTTAAATAAATTAAAAAAAATGCGCAAAAACAAGTGTGGAACAATTACTACAAGATTAGATTGAATTATTTCGTTTGTGGAATTTCCCAAAGCAAAGATCAATGCAGAGTGTTTTTCGTGGTTTTTAAAAAAAAATTTATTTAACAAATTTATTGGAGAGCAAGCGCCTTTGAATTTAAGAAAAGGTGTTTTAAACGTTTCTCTGATTGATTTTGTAGAGTGCTGGTTTTGAGACGCAGGTCTTGCAGCAGTATCTGCTTTCTTGATACAAATCTGCTGTAACTGTATGTAGAACCAAAACTAAGGACTTGTATGTCCTTTCTACTAAACCAAAATAGTTTTTTCTTACCACCTAGTTTTTTGTTTAAAACATACAAATTGTAAATATTTATATCCATAAAATAAAATACTTTCTTTCTGTATCATTTCAAAGTTTTGTTTGAGAGGGTAGTAATGTGTTGTCAGCTGATCAGATCTGTTATTCCTACATATGTACTTGTTGTAATCAAAGATGCAGTTGAGCTTCTGGATCAATTTCCGCTTCCGTTTAGTTTGCTTTACTGAACGACAAGGCCAGAATGCATTCTAGTCAACATGAAAACTTATCTTTCTATTTCAGAATTCTTATTTGACCAGAACATTTTTTGACAGCTTGTCTTTTTTAGCGTTGCAGAGGTATTTCGATTTAGACGTTGTCGACGTATAAATGATAGCCTTTAACCAACAGCGGACAAATAAAATCTTTGACAACTGTTTCTGATTGGCCAGCCCCTGTTGTCCTGTCTTCTTTTCTACAACCATGGGATATTTTTCATTATTGCACACACATGAAGCAAACCAGTCAGGATTTTAATTTGTTCCACATTGGTCTAAGTTTCAAAATTTAGCAAACGTTGCATGTTTGCATGTTCCGGAACTGTTACTGAGTCAGAAGAATTGTTGGATAATCTGCTAAAAAAACGGTACTATATCATAATTTTAAAATATTCCTTTTTCAAATTTCATTAGAAACTTGATAAGATATAAATGTTTTTTTTTCATTATACCTTTTTTCAAGGTGTAATGCAAACTTTATTATAAAACACAGAGCTATTGCCAATACAGCACCAGTTATTTTAGTGATATTTCCAGTAATCGGAAAGTTTGAAACTGTGAAGATTGAAAGAATTTCTAAATTAGCTTAAAATAAAATAAATTATGACAGCAGAAAGACAAGTTACTGCTGAGAATTTAAAACTTCAAAGTCTTAATTTTATTCAAACATTCTTTTAAATTATGGTAAGTGTTATAGATATTGAACCTGATCGTTTAAATTGAAAGTCAAACGCTTTGCTAATACATATAAGAGCTTTTCCTGACCTAAGAAAATAACCGTACAATCTCAGACTCCAACATCCTTGAACATCGCTGTTTGATCCATGACCTTTGTTTTTGCTACAATATAGTAAATGATTTTGTAAAATGCTAAATTACAGGCTTCCCTGAATTTATTACGAGTACACGTACTTGTGGCCACTCTCTTCGTCTGCGACAGAAGAGGTGCTCCAGCGACATCAGGAAACATTTTTTACCAATATACAAACCCATGGAACTCACACCTGATACTATTAATTCTTCAATCCACTCCCGTTTCAAGTTTTGCCTCTTGACCCGCAACTTGGCAAAGACATGCTACTGTAACTGTGATCAGGTTCCAGACTAATCAGTGCAAGCTTCTGGAACAGTGATGCATAAGTAACATTACTATTAACAATAGCTGCAGCTATGACGCCTGCTTCATGACTAATAAAAAGTACCGGAGCTGAAATAAATCGTTTGGGAAATAGTTCATTATAGTTGGTTCGTCTTCCTCCACAGCATGTCACATCATGATGATGATCTGCAGAAAAAATTGAGACTTTTGCACATGATTCCAGCACCAATTCACAGAGGGAGATCCAATCAACATTCCACCAAAAAAAGCAACCATTAGTACAGTTGAAACACATCCACATGCTGTTTAACCGCAAATTCTATTTATTCTCTTTATTCCTTATCTATAACGTGCTATGTTAGTTGAATTGGTAGAGTGTTAGGCTTGAATGAGAAAAAACCTCACGATTCGATAAGCACTCGCTGCTTAGTAGCCCAGTTATCGGAAAAATTAGCGGGTAAAATCGTTTTTCTCCGTGGGGCATATAAGAAAACAGCGCTTCTGAGCTCTGTAAAAAGCGCTTTATAAATTACCGCGTTACAATATCATGTTACATTAGATAATGCCCTCACTTTCTATACAAAGTCTATTTTTTATTTTATTACTCCATGAAGAAGTTTTACTTGTAAGAAGTTGTTTCAATTTGAAAAACGTAAGAAAAATTCATTATCAGCATTTATTTCAAATAATAATTTTTTTTTCAAAAAATCGTCTTTTCAGTTTTATCAGAGTGAAAGCTTGTTTTCTTCTCTTTAAGTATAATTTAGCTTCAATTCAGATGAAAGAATCGTAACTGGGATGAAAAAAACAGTTTTTCACGACTTTAATAATTTAAAGTGGTTAAGAGTATTCCAACAAGTCAATGTGATTGTTTTTTTCATGTAGCGATTTAACTCTTTCTCAGCTATTGCATCATTTGTGTTGTTTTAGAGAACAAGGTTTGAAAAATATGATATGTTAAAAATTTCGTGATTAGCTCTGTGATTGTGTCTATTGGATAGATTGTGATCACCTCGTTTTTCTTACCTTGAAAGTGATTGTGATTACAATAATTGTATGATCGCTGGTTTTAAAAAGTGAAAAAAAATTCATAGCAGAACTAAAATTAATTTGGAACTAAACGTCTCTTTTTAAGTTTGGTTCAGAAAATGCCAAAAAAGCTAAATTGTCTCCTGTAAGAGATTCTTGCATGATTAGTATTTGTTTACATCTAACTTCTGTTGTTTTCCAAGGGTTGAGACAGTTAGCATTTTAAGATTGTTCTGCCTGTTCTATGTTATACATCTTCTGTAACTAAGAACTCCAAAAATGTTGCGAATTTATTGAAATTGCAAAGAAGTATGTTTTTTGTGGGAAGAATACTTTTTTTGTTAACATTCAGAATTTGTTAATTTTTCCTGCTCTGTTTGATATTCTTTTGAGTGCTTCGGCCATTTCACACAAAAACCGAGTGTTCAAGCTTCACACTTTTGTACTTAAAACTCCTGTCCTCTAATGATTCACATTCATAAGATTATAAATACATGGCGTTAAATTTGACAATGTAACTTAATTAAACACGAAAATAAATATATAGTTCAAACATTTTAACGAAACGCAGCGTTGGCATATTTTTTGAGTCAAAACGCATAAAAGGAGCAAAAGCAGAAAATGTTTTGTCTTAATTTACAACAAAGCTTTAATCTATAACAATTAACTATGCAAAGTTTTTTAACGTTGCAAAAAAATGTGTTTTTGTAGTTCTGTTTTTTGAATAGAACAACATATTAACCAGTAGGATTAAACTTTTTGTTGTTGTCTTTCTTCTTCTGTAGGTTGTTGCAATATTAAGTTATGCATAAGTTATTTTATTTAAAATGACTGTTTTTGTTGGCTCGTCCCGGCTTTACACGAATCACATTACAGTCTAAAACGCCTAACCCAAGCCAACTGGTAAAAGCTGATGATTTTTGACCTAGGCTTTTATAATGATGATGTTGGTAGTGATGATGGTTATAATAAACCAAAATGTGGTTTTGTGGAGCTTCAAAATTGTGTAGAGAGTAAGAAAGAAATTAATACAAAATTAAGCTTTTGAATGCAGTATAAAATTCAATTGAACAAGCGGAAAACTGTTGAGCTGAAACATATTCGGCGCCTATCGTCTAAGGTTGTAGATACGTTCAGGATTAGGTTGAAGTTAACCAGTGCATTAAAAACATATGAAGACTGTTTGATCCTTGAAGTTTTGTTGTGGTTAGGTGCTAGATTAGCTGAGTTGGTAAAGTGGTGTTAGCCTTGAATGTGAAAGCTTAACAATTCGACTCCCACTCACTGCCTAAGCCCATGTCAACCGGAAACTTAGCTGGTAAAATTGTTTCTATCCGTGGGACTTGTTTACTTGAACGACAGAGTCTATCATTTTCTAATTGTCGCAACGTTTTGGATAGGTTCTGGATTAGGTTGAAGTTAACCAGTGCTTTAAAAACATCTAAGCACTGTTGGTACCTATTAAACCTGTTTGCTGCTTAAAGTTTTGTTGTGGTTATGATTTTGTAAACCCTATAACTGCAGTTTTGTTTTTCAACAAAACCACATTTGCAAGAAGGATATTAAATATATACTAAAGAAATATTGATTATAAGTAGTTTGAGTATCTCAACAAAGGCTTAAATTAAAAATTAAACGTAAAGAACTAAAAGTGAAACAAATTATTTAGGAATATTTGACCGATGAACATTTCAGCGGAAAAACATTAAAAGTAATTATTTTGGGCTGCATAGTGCGATTACTTCAATCTTATCGAATTTTTAAATTACGGTCAAGCGAGTTTTTTTTGCGTAATCAACATTCCGCCAAATACAAAGCCTGTAGTTATTATTATGGCAATATCACCTCCAATGTGGACATCCACTTTGTCCTAAACTCCCTCCCCCTTTCTCCATTTAGTCCACTTTTTGCTGAACCCCCTTCCCCCTTTTATGTGGACATCTTTTATGGATGACCCCTTGATACAAATTATAATAAAGAGACACATTTTGGTCAGTTGGACCAGCAGAACAAGAACAATTAGAATTGAAATTATTTGTGTCAGACAGTTACGTTCAGTACAGATACTAATTGTGATCGAAAACTGGAAATCGTTGTTGCAGCAGCCACATAACCCGAAAGACAATTCCATACATTGATGGTACGATTTGTGAAATAATATTTTGTGATATCACAATGGCAGGTACAACGTCGCAGCCTAAGACCGTGGCCACTGGTACGTGTCTCACTCAGGAACTGAAAAAGCTTTGTCATTTCTGAGTCCATCATTTCATTTATCATCTTGTAGCACAATCAAAAATCCACCACAAACTTTCTGTGCTTCAGGGATCTTAGGCCAAGAGCAGTAAGTCGGGCAGGGTACGACAGGTGGCAAACAGGGTATATAGCTTTGGTATATTGTCGTTGAACTCGTTCTAATTTTGCAATCTTATGGTTTTGGTAAAGGCTCCGGACTGGTGAGCAGTAGTTAAGTATCGATCTGACACAAACACAAAAGCACGACAGAGCAGCCTTTGGTAGATATCAAACCCTATCTTTACCGTACTAAAGTGATTTGTCATTGTACTTTCCTGGTCTATAATAAGCTATAATTCTATGAATCACTTTGTTTATTTGGATGTCTGGACAGCATATTTCAATGTGGTTTAGTGCAAGTAAAGAAGAAACTTTTTTTTAAATTTAAAGTCTTTTTGAGGACAAGTGCTACTCCACCTTTTTTTAGCTTTTCTATTCCAATAAATAGCAACATAATCGCTAAGCAAAAAAAATCGAACACGGATATTCTGTCAAAATCCAAGCTTCGATCAAACAAAGAAACACTCAAGTTTTAGGTATCTAGGAAGAAAAGTTTATCTTATATTTGTTATTATTGCTTTTGACGTTTGCTAGGAACCATGGCTCCAAAGCAGTTTCTTGGTTGGAGAACGTAACACAAAGTCTTGTATTTTCCAAATCGTCGAGCCTTGTAAGTTTGATTGCAAGACTTAGAAAAAACGCTCTTGGCATACTCGACATCAGATTTCAAATAATGTTTTACATTTTAATAAATTATTCGTTTGATGCTCTTTCAAAAGTACAGTTTTTGCTGGCGTAACCAATCAAGACATGACCCGACTCACTATATGGTCTAAAAACCTAACCTCACTCAAACAATTGGCAGCCCTGTTTTAGAAGCACCAATGCATTTGCATATAATAAAGATGATGATGGTGTTAATAAGCCAAAATGTAATGTTTTCTAAAAGTTCAAAGCCCTGTGGACTGTAATAATAAAATAAAAAAAACAACGTTTTTAAAAACTGTAATAAATCAAGTTAAACTAAAGAAACAAAGTTTAACTGGAGACTTTTTTACCACCTACCATCTTTTATTGCGTCAATTAACTCCTCGATTTTTTTGACGTTCATTGATCTGAACATATTTCTGATTGTCGGAACTTCTTAAGTTGTGAATACAGTCATGTTTAAGTTGAAGTTAAACCATTGAATTGAAAAAAGCTTAGGTCTGTTGCTGCTTACTCAATGTTTGCCATTTTGTACTCATTGTACCTGCCAATCCTAGTTCCTGCTTGAAGGTCTTTATGGCTAGCTTAAATAAAATAAATAAGTAAGTTAGTGACATACTAATTATCTTCTCTTTAATAATATATTTTTTTGTTATAATCACAGTTATTATTTTCCATAAATTTATTGAGATTGAAATTAAGTTTCAAACTTGCATTTAATGTCTGAAACATTGCAGCCATATTATAGCTGTAGGCATAGGTTGTGAACTTTTTTTTTCTTTTTTACACGCCTTTTCCAAGACAAGTCTTGCTCGAAGGCGAGAAAGGGTACTTGCAGAGGCAACTGCCGACCTAACGATCGACAGGCGAACGCTGTACCGCTCTGACACCAGCGCCTCAAATATAAATAGCAAATAGCATGGTTTGCTATACCATAAAAACAAAAATTTGTTTTAAAATTTAACTTTAAACGGTGAAAATATATTTTTAAAAACTAATATTAAAAAAAATGTAACGGAAAAAAACGTTACAGTTACTCAAAAAAAGTAACTAAGTTACGTTACTTTGTTACTTACTCTAAATGTAACGCGTTACGTTGCTAGCAGTTACTAGTAACCAAAAATTGTAACGAAGTTACAGTAACGCGTTACTTGTAACACGTTACTCTCCAACACTGGTTACTATGTAGGATTCCATGGCTGAAAGCACAATATTACATCGCTACTTTTACAAACTACTGTAGGTTCACAAAAATCACTCAAAATTTAAATATTTATCCAAATTACAGTTCCTTTATAATTAAAAAACTAATAAAGAGCGTTATATTGAAAACGACAATCGTGATTAAAAAGAATTATTTAAAAAGCAAAAGTATACAATTAAAAGCTAAATAGTTACTTATTTGTTAACTAAATACTTATATAAAATAATAGAACATAAAACTTAAAAACAACTGAACAATTACACCAGCCTTATCTCTAAATTAAAATTTTGAGTTTTATTTTATAAAGGTAAACCTTTGCAGTCTTCAAAATACAATAACCGGCTAAAACCAGGATTACAAGTACATTCTGCAAGTGTTGCATTATATTCTAGAGTTATTTCTGAGCAATTGCCGTTACTGCAGTTTCCATTTTCTTGTGAACACGTTCTTATATCATATGAATGTCCGTGAAGCATTCGATGTAATTGGGTCAATTAAATTACCTAACAATTTAAGGAGCACATTCTGATTTGTCAGTTCAGTTTTAAAACATTGACTACCAGGTACGAGATATCTCGTAGTATAACATTTATTGTTCAGACGTTAAGTGCCTACAAGAAATCGCTTACTTCAATCAAAAATAATCTTCCAACTGCTCTAGCGTCACAGTAATAAAATTTTATTCGAATTACGCATCAAGCGAATATGTTAAATAAAACTATTAAGCAGTGCCTTCTAGCAAATTTGAGTTAAATTGCAAGTCTTATTAACAAAAGTGATTAAGTACATGACAGTTCCTTCTTGAATACTTGAACAAGAAAAAGTTCAGCTAAGCGCCGAAATCCACAGTTCATTTATGAAATAGACTCAAAATGTTTAAATATATTTTAAAAAGTGCCCAAAATCAAGTGTGGAACAAGTTATACAAAGTAGATTAAATTATTTTTTGTGTGGCATTCTCCAAAGCAAGATCAAAACGATTTTCTGAGAGGGTAGTAATATGATGCCAGCTGAACGGATCTGTTAACCCCACACATGTATAGTTGTTGTGAAGATGCATTGGAACTTTTGGATCAATTGTTATTAACATTCCTAAAAACTTGTTTGTAGTCTCTAAAAGTTTCACGTTTGCAAGTTAGAGTCAGGAACGAAACTCCGTAAAATAATTATTTTTTTCTGTGACTGTGTTCAACTTGCTCTGTAGACGACGTGCTGTAAGCAGTTATAGATTTATTTTTTGTCTCGTTTGTCCAAAATTGCTAAGGGTTTGTGGCCTTCAATCATAACCAACAAACTTATAGACTATAATAATTTTTCAATAAAAACTCATAAGGATCTCAGCTGGTGTTTTGTGTGTTGAAAAAGTTCTATGACGCATATTGACAAATGAATTGAAAAAAGAACATTTTTTGAATTTGTCCTGTCTGCTATGTCTAGCATTTTCTTCAATGTTATGTTCATAGTAAACAAAAACCACGTGTTTAAGTTTTCAAACTTTTTTATTTTAAAATTCTTGTCTCTAATGATTCACATTCACAAGATGAAATAATAAATTATAGATTTGATGCTTTTTCAAAATGAGAATTTTTGTTGGCGCAACACAACAAGACATGACTCGACTCAACATATGGTCTAAAAAACCTAACCTGACCCAACCCTTGGACAGTTGTGCTTTGGAAGCACCAATGCTAATGTGTATAATGAAGATGATGGTGGTATTAATAAACCAAAATGTAATGTTTTTGGGAATTCAATGCCCCGTAGACTGTACAGAAAAGATTCAGAAAAACTACGTTTTTATAAGCTCTATAAACTCAAATTGAACAAGAGGGGCACCATTTAGCTGAAGACTTTTCAGCGCCTACCAACTATCAATAAGCTCTTCGATTAGTTTTTGAAGTTTATCAATCTATACATATTTCAGCACTTATGCGCAGAAAAACAACTTTGCGAAATTCAGTCCCAGTTCTTAACGATCGAAAAAGTATTTTTTCAAAATTTCTTGATTAGCTCTGTGATTGTGTCTATTGGATAGATTGTGATCACCTCGTTTTTCTTACCTTGGAAGTGATTGTGATTACAATAATTGTATTATCGCTGGTTTTAAAAAGTGAAACAATTTCATAGCAGAACTAAAATTAATTTGGAACTAAACGTTTCTATATAGGTTTGGTTCAGAAAATGCCAAAAAAGCTAAATTGTCTCCTGTAAGTGATTCTTGCATGAATACTAATGAATAGTATTTGTTTACATCTAACTTCTGTTGTTTTCCAAGGGTTGAGACAGTTCGCATTTTAAGATTGTTCTGCCTGTTCTATGTTATACATCTTCTGTAAATAAGAACTCCAAAAATGTTGCGAATTTATTGAGATTGCAAATCAAAATGGAGAGGAGGTTTTAATCAACTGTAAAAATAATAAACGTCATATTTTAACTTATTTCAAAAGTTGTAAAAGCCACTCTTTTCAAAAAATTATTCTTTTAAAAATAACGACTGAAACACAAAATATTTTATAAATGATTTGCAAGAAAACACTCGTGAACTTGAAAAACACTTCTCTTTAAAGGTTTTCCATAACATAAGTTATCTATTTTGCTGCAACATTCTTTGCTGTTCCCAGATACCTAGTTGAAACAAGTTTTAACTTTGCCACTGTGCTGCTCGTTATGGTGTAAGCTAAGATTTAAATAAAAATGTATCTAATAGTCTTTTTGCTAATAAAGTTAAGTAAAAATGCAGATTTTTAGATCATAGGTTGATTTTTGCTGATTCGATATTCCAATTTTATCTCAACTATGATTATTAATTTTTTTTTATACTTTTTTTGTAGACTTTATTCTAATTTTTGGATTTGTTACACTTTTATAAGTAAAAATCATGAACACAGTTTTGTAGCTGTTTTTCCATAAAACATCTATCTCCAGCTGTGTTGTGTGATAAAGCATACATTTGTAAGATTGGTCATGCTGGACATTCATATTAAGGTTATCTTAACTCACAAGGGACAACATCAATGCTATTGTACCAAGCCTTATAATTGAGTTGTAAACAATATTTTAGACAGACGTTATTTGTTAGTTGAGCCGTCATTTCCAGGATGCAGTGAATGAGCTTTGTAGTGACATGGTCATGCTGGACTTTTATATTAAGGTTATCACAAGGGACAGCATCAATGTTGTTGCTGTTTATTTATATGACGTGAATTAAACATTTAATATAATTTTACGTAGTATTTGGAGTAGATGAGTGGCTCCAAATATCTCCCACATAGTTCAGACTAAAATTAATACTGAAGATGTCTATGGAGATGCTAACAGCAGTTAAACTAGCATACTTTATTGCTACATGCTTGCACTGTTTTGAAATTACTTTGAATCTCGACTGAAATTATAATGATTTTCAAGCAAACAAATTGATATTTTTTTCGGTTTTTGAATCATCAATTTTGGTTTCAAACTGTTTTTGTTAAACATTTGAAACAAATTAAATCCATTATTTACATTGTGGATGCACACAAAACACATTTTTATAAATAATATAAGGAATACTCACTTTGCTCAATTTTCAACGATTGCAATTGCTCGATTCTCATACGAAAAACCTTAATTCGATTAATTAATAAACAACAAATATAATAAAGTCTGAGTTTTTTTAGAACTAAACTATTTAACTTCAATTGAATATATTGGTTCACTCAATTTTATAATAAAAAGGGAAGGAGACAAACTGAAACTTACTGATCACTAATCAAAGTTTGTTGGGACTCCTAGTGTCGGCGCGAGAACACATCTGACTTGAGCTGCATACTCGATATTGTTTTTAGTACTAAATGACTGTAAATGTGGGCTAGTGCTGCCCTCTTTCGCTTCTTGATTGTTGACGACTAAAACTCGATTTTAAAGATCTGATAGTCTTTTTTGTGTTTCTATATCCGCCGTCTTGGAGTCTCAAACTGGGAATTTTGTTTATTCAACTGGATAGATAATTGGAAAAAAGGCCACGCTCAAACCTACACTACGTCACTGACTCAATCATTCAAAAACTTGTTGGCCCCCTTAAAAATGGTGCCAGCCTTTTTGTAGTAGCTGCTATGTAGGAGTCCATGGTTTTAACAACGTGGTTTTTCAAATTTTAAATATCATCTCATAATTATTTCGTTATTTGTTTTTGACTTAGTCTAAAAGTGTCTATTTCTAATCAACTTACGTGTCTGTGTTTTTAAACTCTAATAATTGTGTTTTCATTTCCAACGTCTAACAAATCGTTCCATGAGGAAACAGAACCTGATGAAACAGAACCTGATGAAACAGAACATGATGAAACAAAACCTGATGAAACATAATCTAATGAAACAGAACATGATGAAACAGAGCCTGGTGAAACAGAACCTGATGAAACAGAACATAATGAAACAGAACATAATGAAACAGAACCTGATGAAACAGAACATAATGAAACAGAACATGATGAAACAGAACCTGATGAAACAGAACATAATGAAACAGAACATGATGAAACAGAATATGTAAAAAACAGAACCTTGAAGAAACGGAACTTTGAATAGACCGAACAATAATAAAACAAAACATCGCATATTTTTCGATTTTTTTGCTATTTATGAACCAATTTCATAGAACTTTTATTTTTAGTATGTTTGCATAGTCAACAATCGATTCAGGAAAAATGCAGAGATCAGAAAATATTAAAAAACTATTTGTATGTGCCATAACCTCTTTTGAAAAATGGTCCCAGGAGATTATTAAGCGGTGACGGACAAAGTAATATGATCAAATTGTTTCATGTTAAAATGTCCGGAGATATTTTAATATATTAATGTATTACTACAATTTAAACATTAACAATGCAATGGGATTTTATTTTTTATTTTTTGTTTAAAATCCTCCAATACTGGCTATGACTGCCTATCACGGTTTGCACAGAAGCTGTAGAAAATCCATGTACATAAGCAAATTGTTTTGTTAACTATCTTAGTACCAAAAATATATACTTAATACTTATATAAAAGTCCAGTTTTAATTTATAATTTGGAAGGATGTTTTCTGACCGTAGCACTGGATTTCGCCTGAGTAAATTTTCACAAGAAAAATAATAAATATTACAAAAAAACTAATAAGAATGCAGCTCAAAATGTTGGCGCTTTCGACAAAAAACTTGTTTTAATTATTCAATTAAACAGCTATCGGAGAAAACCTTCAGCATGTCACAAACTAAAAGTTAAATAGAATCGTAAAACAGGCACTCTCACAAAAATATTAGTTTGGCTTGGTGTTGCACAAAATAACCATTTTTTAAGTAAAATTGTATGGCTGTTTAAAATGGTAATTAAAAATTGTATGAATTGTTTTGTTTTATTACTGTTCTGTTGAATGAAAGAATGAATGAGCAAAAAAACGAACGAATGAACAAATAAATAAAAAATGAATGAACAAAAGAATGAACGAACGAACGAACAAATGAACGAAGAATGAACAAATGAATAAAAAATGAACGAACACATGGGTATATTTAGCTTAGCCATAATACACTGAAAGAGTACACGTTTTCAGTTGTACTGTTAATCTAAAACAATAACCAACAAAGAAATGCTTGTACAATAGTATTTAATAGTTTAATAACTTGTCACTTGAATAGCCTATTACTGCATGCAATACTAACTAAAAGTTTAAAACGTTAATTGCTTAGTTGGTAGCAACCGTCACGTTGAAGGACTGGTTTATTTTATCACCAGTATCGCTGCATCTTCTAAAACAAACTAATTCTAAACAGTGCGTTAGATGCGACAACTTCATTTTACAGTGAATTAATTCGTAGAAAACATTTAATTTATTCTTTTTCAAATTATTCAAATTTTAAAACGGCTTTGGGTTTTTTTTCTCAAAAAATACAATAATAACTGCTGTTATAAAGTAACAGAAGCATTGCAATTGAGAAAGAGGACAAGATAATAATAATCTATGGTGACATTAATTTCATTCATCAATTAATCAAAAACGTCAAAATTTAAATGTTAATAATTAAGAATATTTTATGTTGTTTAAATAACAAGTGTTTTTTAATTTTGTGTTCATTTAAGTTAACTTCGAATCAACGGAAAACCCCTCTTTTTTCTCTTCATTGAACCGAGTTGCAGTCTCCAATGTGAGCGGTTTTTATACCACTGAAAGAACAAATAAATAATTTATTCAAATAAACTAAAAACATTTATGTAAACAAATTTTAATTTTAAAATATTAGGTGGCTGACAGTCGGATTAGAACCAAGCTAGGTGAGAATATTAAACTGGTTTACCGATTTTGCTCGTCATTTCAACAACCTTTGGAAAAATTGACACTATTTGATAATTATAGGAGTATTTTTTAGCTAATTTTTCTGTGTCGTTCGAAACCAATATTGCAGCTGATTTGAGGTGGTTTTTTCATAAAAATACAATACACGGAAGAACAAAAACATGGCATATCTCCTAATTTCTATAAAATATAAGTACATTTTTTCATGAAAACAAACATTAAATAGTTTTTAAATTGCCGTAAATAAAAAAATTACTTACCCAGTGGTTGATGTACTTACATACATTTTGCCATGCATTTATTACCATACGTTTTACCATCTTCACCACAGACTTCCGGTCCATTTTTGCTACAGATACATTCTTCATCTTTTCGAACTCGACGCGTTTCAACTGGTCCTGCTTTTGATTAGAATATTTTCTTAAATTCGCTCAAAAAACACACGAAATCTATGGTGTCTAGTTCTTGAGTAAATTTTGTTCTTCAGCCAGCCAAAATGTTTTATTAAGCTCCCTTTCTAGAAGCAAGTTTCCAAAAATGCGCTAGAAAGATATTTGATTTCAAAAAATTTGCATTGCCTGCCTTAAACAAAATCTTTGCGAGCAAAACATTGGATAAATTTTATTGAATAAATACTGACTTTCCTAACTTCAACCAACTCCAATTAGTTATAACGGAGCCAAATCTCACTGCTTAAAGTCGTTAAACATTTCCTACTCTAACAAAAGACTGTTGCGACATTGTTAACAACGCATTCAAGAAATTCATATCAGAGTCGTCATTTTTAGATTTTTGATAAAAAGAAAGTAAGAAAAAACAATAATTTGACTTACTTAGAATCATGACGACAATTATTAATAGAAAGATTTTAAACATTTTGATCCGATTCAATGCAAGCAGATTCTCGGATAGGTTAAATTTAGCGTGTTCTGCTCTAGCAGGCTCAGCTATATTTCAGGTAGCTTATTTGAAATTTATTTCACTACCAGGTGTGCGGGAAATAAATCCTAATAATTAATTGTTTCAAGCCTGTATAATCATTAAACGATTATTTCTTACTAAGAAAACATAGATCAATCGATTTAGCAGGTGGTAGTCTAGATTCACCAAACAAATTGATTTCGATTTATAAAAGTTTATTTTATTCAAATTAGGTTTCCATATGTCATTGCATTAAACATTAAAGTTCAAATCACATAATTAAAAAAAAATAAAGAATAGATGAACAAACAACCTATTGAAAGAATAGTAACTATATTGTGTCTAGTTTAGTGATGTTTCTGAAAAATTCAAATGTTTTACTATCGGATCGGAGAATTTATGTTATTGAAATCAATTCTTCCATGTTATATCTTATTCAACGGTTTTGCATGAGAAACGTTACTCCCCATAAAACCAGCTTTTGTTTGATTAACAATTAATCATAAGAAAAAAGATCAATTTTTCACATAGAAAAGCATTAATCATTCAATAGTCTTATTGATTTTAAACGGTTAACATTTCTAAAATATGATTATAAATCATGGAAACTGTGATTTTTAGCATTAATTTAACAAATGTGATGTCCATTAAATTGTTCATAGTGAGCAGAGATTTATATATTTTATCACTATAAAACCACCACCCATTAGAGTGCTCTTTAAAGTTGATATCACCAAGTGAAAACTATAACCTATAGAGTATGTTCAAACAAATGACAAACTGAAGTAAAAAATCATTCATAAAAATTATCTTCAACTCATGGCAAGATCATCTTCAGTGAGAAATAACAGCTGTCAGGATGGCGGCCAGTAAGAGGAGAATGGAAGACGCCACGATCGGTTTTGCCTGATTGCAGAGATCGGTTTGACAGCACACAGTTTTTGCCAGTCCGACGTCAATTGCCACGCACGATGGGGTGCAACTTTTTGTCACAGTCACTTGTGAGATGAACGAACTGACAATTTTCTTTATAACAAATAGTTAAATGATTGAGAAAAATGTTAAGTAAGATTTTGTAAAACGATGTTTTGATTAATTAAAATATTGTTGAGGCGGAGTTTAGTTCAAATAATATTTTAACAAAAGTTTAAAATAATTTTCATCATCATCGTCTTTGTCATCATAATCGTCTTCGTCGTCGCCATTATCGTCCTCATCATCTATCTCAGGACAATGCAAGAGCATAACGTATAGTCTAATTGGAAACTGCTGAAAAACAAATCTGTTTGCGTCTCTCAACCGTTTGTTGTTTGTTTTATTAAACTTCCAACCTGGCAATAAGTGCATCCACTTGCAATAGATCCATCGCTGTTGTAACATCTCACTCCACTGGTAGAACCACCGCTGACGGCAGTGTTGCACTGAGAGGTATTGCAGCAGGTAATTCTGATACCAGTTCCTCCGATCACTGTGTCCGATGACGTGCATGTTGGCACGCAAGAGAACAGCTGGTTGGAGATTGCATTGTTGTACCAAGTTACGGTTGTCTGAAAGAAAGAAGTGAGGTGATTGGAATGCTAAAACGTTTATACATTGATGCAGTGTAAAAAAGTCTGTTTTTTAATATTTATTCGAGCTAATTAAAAATGTTTGTATGGTTCAATTAAACTGAACAAATTTGTGCCTTATTACAACAAACAGGAAAAAACTATGTTTCAACAAGTTTGGATTTGGAGAAAAAAAAACAAATTAAAAATGAATATTATGAGAGCATTATTTACGAAATTATTAAATGTTGAAAAAACCTAACTAAGGAACTAATTTATGCAACTATACAACTGACCAAACAGGCGCCGCATCCTGTTTGAGTGCTCTGAGATGTCGTCGTACCCACGTTACAAGTTAAACTAGTCTGACCATTTATTCCTAAAATAATAGTTCCAGATATATATTAATTTGCATTTATAGTAATTTTCATTTAAAATTTGATTTATTTATTATACAACTCTTTTTTCGATTCATTTTCCTAACTGATTCCGCACGTAAAATAAACATTTTTTATTTTTCTCACTTAACTTTATTAAAAATAAAACAAGTATGTTAGTGAAAATTCAAGATTTTCAATTTAAATTTTAAAAAATGTTTAAAAAAATTTTCACCAACCACTGAAAGAAATAAACAGAACGATGAAAAATATTGCAAATAACTTCATCTTTAATTTTCTTAAAACTTTTTTTCAATTTCTTTCAAAATTTGAAAGACAATCAATCGTGGCTAACAACACAGCAACGCCTTTTTAATAACAAACTTGGAACAACAAACAGAACCAAATAGAAACCGTATCCATGGAGCTAATAAACCCAAACAGGAAAGCCTCCTCTCTGTACTGAGTAATAAAATTCTGTTGATTTCCAATGCATGTCAGACATTTATTGCTACGTCCTCATTGTAATAAATAATAATAAACTGCCCGAGCAAATACAAAACAGACTGATACAACAACACCACTAAATCGCACAACGAAAAAACACACAAACAACACAACATGGAGGCGAGGCGGCGGAGCGATACCATAGCCTATTAGGATCATCCGAGGCTGGTTTAAATTGCTAGCTGCAGGGGAGGTCAATTTGCCGGTCCTGTCCAACTTATTGCACTTCATTAGTTGGCGGGCTGGAGTAAGTCGAGCCGTGTGCCCACGAAAGCCTTGTGCTTTCGGTGGCCTCCCTTCCTCAAAGCCAACATAAACACGTCACAAAACACTCAAACATACATACCGTCTAAATTGTCTAATTGACAAATACAGACGTTAATAAATCACACACACACACACACACACACACAACACAACATGCATTGGTTTTCTTCCTTCTTTTAGTCTAACTTTTTTTTTTTAATTTTTGTCTGACTTCTTACCATTTTAAATATTTTCTATAGGAAAATGTAGTAAATAGCAAAACTCTGGCCCCTTCCAAATAAATTGTTTTGTGCACCACGGTTGTTATATATATATATATATATATATATATATATATATATATGTATAGTTTGGTGTAGCTGTCAAATAATTTATTTCATTCTGTTTTTAAATAAACTTAATAAAAACAAGCTCTATGTAAATATACTTTTATTCATAAAGGACGCTCTATTACATTTTGGCCCCAAAAAATAAGCTAATGATCGGGTAGGGGGAGGTAGTTGTAATTACTTTCTCAAAAAATTCTCAAACTTACTCCATACTTACCTTTACAAAAAAAAATGTTGTAGAAAATAATAGAACTCTGGCTCCTTAAAGGTGCTCGATATTGATCGCTAACGGTCACCGGGCCTAGAATCTGGAAGAAACTTCCGCCAGAGGTCGTTTCTATAACAACAGCAATAAAAAAAAACTGAAAAAAATTTCGGGCCGACCCCTAACGAAATTCCTAGATCCGCCACTGTTTCATCCCAAAAAAAATTTATGACCTGAACCGGGGGAAGGTAATTGTATATGCTTTTTGCAAAAATTTTCCAAACTTTTTTACATTTTTTTTTTCAAAAATAGTTTGATAAGCAAGGCGGTTAATCGTGAGTACTCTTTCATAGAAGTCTCCAAAAAACTTTTTTTACAAAAACGGGTAGAGAGTCAATTTTTTCATAGAGCGTGAAACTGGGAATTATTTTTTCACAAGAGCAAATAGTCATAGTGTGTTTTTCTAAGCAGAAATCATTCGAGCAACAAGAAACAAGTGGAATGTTTTCAAGGTGAATACTGGAAAGAAATGTAAAGGAGAAATCTGAGGGTAAAAAAGCAAAACAAAATTTGCGGTAGCAAAAGCTGTGTGCAAAACGTCTGTGGCAAAAGTCGTAGGAGCATATTTTATCAAGAACAACAAAAACTTGAATGACCTTTTTGGTGGCAAACAAATTTTCTGAGAGACGAAAAACTGGGAGCGAAAGCCGATGGCAAAAAACGGGGGTCAAAAGACGAAGATGAAAAACCAGGGATGAACTTTTTCAGGGGCAAACTTAGCCAGGGTCAAACTTTTCCGGATACAAAATTTCCCGTGGCCAAAAAAACGGGAGCGAAAAGACAGGGGCAAAAATCAGAGAGCTTTCTTAAAAATTACCCCATCAAAGCATTAATGCATAGGAGCACAAATAACGCAACAAATTCAATTTTCTCACAAATTTTCATTTAATGTCAATTGTGCTTGAAGCATCATTGCAGTTGCATACACAATTTTTGATGTCATTTTGCATGTACGTGATTATTACGACTGTAGTTAAAACTAAAAACAATTTAAGCAGTGACATTTGAAAGAAAAATTATTAAAAATCCTGCAGTTTTTATTCAATGACATTCAAAAACATGTCTAATACAATTTTCAAAAGAGATTCAGCTCTCTGGTCACGTGACATCATTTATACTTAAAACGTGTTTGTACATGTAAGTCTTCTGTTGATGTGATAGTTACAAAAACATTCCAATTTCTCCTCCTCTTCTATAAATAATATAATGTTTATATGTGCTAATTATCAACAGCAACTAAGAATATTATAATCAGTTTTTTATTTTGCTAGCCAGATTTAAAGTCGACAAATTTGTTCTAAATTTTGATGGTTCCGTTCTATGTTTGTTTCTATTGTGTCAGTAGGTTAATGTATGTATTTCTCTTTTTGACAGCTTTGACATGCATATTATTAAATTCTAAATTTATGTCAAAAAACGAAAAAAATTTAAATACACCAAAAAAATACAAGTTTTTCATCGGATGTTGAAAATATTTAATTCATAATTTTGTTTTTAATGTTTCCGTCATGTAAATTTGGAAAACAATATTTATATATATGTCAAAACTTAAATAAAAAAGAGGCACAATTATTTGTTGCCATAGCTATATCTAAACAGCCTTACCTAAATGCTAAAGGCTTGAAAATTGTCATTTAATTAATTATTCATAAAGAGCACAAAACGTGCATCATAGTAATTTCACATTCAAGTTAATGTGTTTTGAAGAATGAAATAAACCAAATTATTCTATTTCACTAAGTCGTCATAACTTTTGTTGTTCCATAATATCAATACCTCTTTAAAATAATCGAAAAAACTGCTGAAGTGGTTTACAAAAATCTAAATCAATAAAAATTAAAGCCTAACCCAGGTTTGTTCCAAAACATTGCAATTTTTTAAAATTTTGCTGAGTATGTAGAACAACTATTTTGCCTAATTACCACATTTAATTATTTACAGCTACTGAAATCCTGACTTCATTGAACTTTTTATAATAAAAGCAAAAAAACGAAAACGTTTTCTATTTAATATCTGACAGTTCGATAAAACAAAAACAACCGTTATATTGACGGGGTATTTCTAGTATATTAAGATAATTGCACTAATTCAAACATTATAGTTTTTAGCAGTACAGGTTTCTTTCGTTAATGCATCTGACCAAAGTATAAAAAAAAACTCTCAATAAAGTTATGTTTTTCTCAATCGATAGAAGGCCTGCTAGTTGACGTAATTAAAAAAAAAGTGGTCATAGCATTCAGCATTGAGTATAGGAAGTACATAGCTACCTTATAGTCAACGTGAGCAACTAATTCTCTCACTTAGTCTCACTGGCTCTATAAAAAAAGTTACTGTCCACTACAACAACTAAGTGTCAGTGACTGATGAATCAATAGTCATAGATGTATGTTTGAGAAACAAAGCTTCGGTGTTAAGTGGCTCGCAGACAAACGCCAAATATCAAAACTATTAAAATACAATTGTTTTTTTTTAATTTAAGTGTGTACGTCATTGTACGTGTATGTCTGATTTTCATCTCTAGGCTAATGGTACTAGCAGGGCTGGATTAGGCCATTTTAGTGCCCTAGGCACAAACCCACATGGGTGCCATTTTCTGCTTAAAGCCCCCGATGTTGAAGTTCAGTTAGTAGATTCTTGTTCAGATCTTTAGGATAGGCAATTATTAGTTTTTTTCAACGCTGAGATGTTTGTGATTCATCGACCAAACAAGAAAACCGAACTGCTACATCATTATTTAAATGTCCTTGTCTACTCCGCTCTGTATGAAATTTGTCAACAACAGCGTAGAAAGCAGGTATACGAAATTTGTTTCTGGCATTCAGAGATACCTCAGGGGCATCACCATCAATGACCACTGTCTTTCGTTTACAATTACGGGTCAAAGTTGCCTTATAATCCACACCTGGTGTTATTTTTGGCAGCTTCTTCAAATTTTTCAAATTCATTTCTAAATTCATGCTTGTGGTCAGCGAGTGATTCTACAAATCAGCACACGTTTCACATGAAATCATCTAATTAAAGAAATTTTAAAAAATATTAATTTAATTTAAATAAGTTAATTTATAATAAATAAATTAAAAAAGATTTCAGGCTACGCTAAAATTAAAAAAAAACAGGTATAAAAGCATTAACTTGTTTGTTTTTGTTAGTGTTTTCGGTAGTTTTTTCTACAACAAGCGTTCGGTTTTAATTTTGACTAATGTTTTTTATTCTATCCAATAAAAATATAATTATGTCGATTACGCATGGCTACCGGAATAATATTCACATTTTTCTTGAAGACTTGTGGTGACTCCCAAACGCTTGAGGTCCTAGTAGGCCCGTGCCTTGTTTGCCTAATGTTTCAATTACATAATTCAGCTAATTTTTACAAACAAGTTTAAAAACTTTGGAAATAAATTTCTGGCTTGCTAAGGCTGAGTGGAAATGTGGAATCAATTCTTCTCTGAAGCAATTTTCCAATTGCGCAATTTATCAAGTACAGCATTGTACTGCCAAATGGCTACAGGTCAATAATTTGAAAAAAAAAGAGAGAGAAAGAGATAGAGAAAAAGAGAGAAAAAAAGAAGGAGAAAGAGAAAGAAGAGAGAGCAAACAGAAACAGTGTCAACTTGTCACAGCTAAAATACGTTGTATATGAATTACATCACATTTAAAGTACATCATATGTGAATTGATCCCACCACCTACTAATTGCTGTGTTTCACTTTTTCTCGAATGTTATTTTCAGTTTTATTTTTCCAACAATGACAACAAGTGCAATAAACAGTCGTAGAAGCGAATATTTGTCTAATGATTATAATAACAATAATAATAATAATAGCACTAATAATAATTATACAATAATAATACGCTAGTTGTAATTTTAATATCATTTATTATAAATAAAACTTCTATAGGGTCATCAAACGAGTGAAATTTATAATTTATAAAAAGCAAGCGATCATTTCCAGGAATTTGTAACGACAACACCAAGCACTGCACACATACACACAGACAAAAACACACATTTGTATCGCGCCTCAAACCAGCATTATTTGCAAGTATGCCAACAAAATAGCAATAATTTATCAATGAAATTGTAAATTAAATACCGTTAAAACTGTCGACACGTAACAATAGCACGAATAACCCGACAGGAATAAATAAAATTATTTAACTTCAGCATCAACACATTTGTGGTTGACGAGCTTAAATGGATTTTTCTCTACGCGCTACACGGAGTATCGAAAATAAAACTATATCTGTTCGTTGGTTAATGAAATGTCAATCAGCTATGGACAGGTAGCACGTGCATTTGCGTGTATGCGTGTTTGTGTTTGTGTGTGTGTACTTTATATGTGTGGGCGTATGTTTGTTACAGGTGTGAAGACAATTTATAGCAAATGAAACATTCCAGAAAGAGGTATCGCCAAACAGTACAAGAAAGTAAAATCTAATCTATCTATATAGGAAGAGAAGATTATAATAAATACAAAATTTGTTATCCGATCGTCTCTCGATCTATCTCACTGATGAACTTCTTCCACTGAAATATCACTGGGTGACGTGGGCCTCGAAGTAGCGATAGGTTGGATTTTCATATCCGTTCATTGAATTCTGGCGGCGCGCTGATCCGTTAGCGACACCGACTGACGTCTTCCTCAGCGAATCTGCTCTCTTAGCCGGCTTGTCCAAGTAGCCGTTACTGACTGGAACGCTGTTCACTCTTTTGATCAGAGCCACAATTCCTATGACGACAATGAGAACGAGTCCGATGCTGGTCAAGATGATACCGACCGGGTTGGTCATTTTATCATCGTGATGTCTCACGTAAACCATGTTGCCGGAGGAGCCAGGAACTTTTTTGATGTGGCTCTGTAAATATATTTTATTCTTGTTTTCGGGCATTTTTAAGTTAATTTAATTAAACTCGCTGTTCTGCATTTAGAACAATTTCACCACCGGATAAGCGGATCTCAAGAAATGTACACAACCCGATCATACAACAGAGGTTGCCCATAAATTACGTCACGCACTCAAGGGGGAGGGAATCAGACATGTGTGACAATTTGTGACAAAGGGGGTTGAAAATTGTGATGTCACATCAAAAATAATATTATAATTATTTTATAAACACGTCAATTAAACAGACAACTTATATACATTGAATATTAAACAACACTACTTTAAATTGTCTTAATTTTTTTCAATAATTTTATAATTATAAGAACGGTTTTAGGTGTTTTTAGACATGGGTCAGAGCCTTGTGCAGTTATATTTGAAAATGTTTGTGACAAGGCGTGATGAAAAGGGGAGAGCTAAAAAACGTCCAAGTCGGGTGACGATAATTATGGACAGTCACGCTGCTTAGTATAATTAATTTCTAAATTTAAGTTTGGATACAGCATGAAGATCATTTTTAAATGGTTTTAATCAAAACCTTTTTTAATTGTTTGAATGTTTGTTTTGACGAAGTTTAATAATATTAGAATGTGAAATAATTTTCATGATTGAGTAATTAAAAATGATTATCTTTTAAAAAAATTGTTTATTAAACCTGTTCAACATTCAACTGGTTTTTGCCCATATGATCTGGCAGTGGTTTGAACTCATACCTAGGCTCGTGTCTGCTTTGCATTTCTGTCATGAGGCTGCTCTCAGCTGAGACTGGTGAAAATGCTGGTGATGAGGACAACAATGATGATGACGATGCCGAATGTAGTGATGTATCAGTTGAAGGAGAAAAAATGCCTTTTGGTGTCTGGGGGGCTTTTAAATTCAAAATTTATGTTTAATTTATCCAATTTTGTTTTTAATTAATATAAATTAATAGTTAATAATGATAAATATAATTATGAACAGCTATTGGGCTTGCTGGTAATAACTTCTTACATGTTTTCAATTCAAAATCACGAAAACGATGTCTAACCAAGTTTTTGGCACGTTTTAGACAAATTTTTATTATTTTTTTAATCAAGCAGTTCTCTGCCAGCCCTACTGATAACAATTCAATTAATCAGTGTGCGCCATCCATATTTGACTTTTGGGTAGTTTGAAAGATTGAACTGCTAATTGAGAGGCCGTCTTTTAACATTAAACTTTTCTATTTTGCGTCCTTATGAATGCTGAGCTAGGATATTTAAGTATTTATATTTTTTAAAAATATTAAACTAATACAAAAATATTTTTTTATTTTTTCTGCTCACCAGCCGCTTCGAGAGTGGACATGACAGAAGGAGAGTTAATGAGGTGTTGAGTAGTTGCTGCTGATGCTAATGGAAGTGATGATGATGATGATGATGATGGCAGTGTTCTACGTAGGATGGAATCATCGATGGAAGGAAGGTTTTTTATGTAATCATCTGTAAATATTTTATTTGTAATTATATATAAATATTTAAACAGTAAGTATATGTAAAGATTTAATCAAAAATTATATGCAAAAATGTATTCAATAACTACACCTAAATATTTAATCGGTAATTACATGTAAACTAGCATCAAAGTCTATCGGGCGACGAGCGTAAAAAAGAAATAATATTGAATTACAGACATACAGTTAGCTTATTTAATATAGTAGATATTATTCAGTAAAAATAAAAATTAATTAATCAGTAATTATATGTAAATATTTAATCTGTAATTTGATGAAAATACAAGCCGGGTAGCCGGCGTTGCCCGGGGTTTTTAGACATTTTTCTATCGTTTTTCTCTCGCTCCCGCTTCCTTCACAGCTTGCTCTCACGCTCCGGTTGCTTTTCCGCTCTCACTTGCTCTATTGCTCGTTTGTTCTCCCGCTCCCACTCACTTTGTGACCGATCTCAATTTTTTTTCACAAAAACCTTTCTCTATTGACTTTCAATATTGTGTGAAAATTTCATTACGATCGGATGAATGGTGCAGCAATGCATAAAGGACAAACATACAGACATTCATTTATATATATTTAATCAGTAATTATATGCAAATTTTTAATCATTAATCGTCTATATATATATATAAATATATATATATATATATATATATATATATATATATATATATATTTATTAATTGTATGTATTAACATTATTTGTTTAATCAGTAATTTTATGTAAATATTTACCCAAAAAATGTTTGTAAAAATTTTACCAGCAGTCATATTTAATTATTCATAATTAAATGCATATCAAACATATGTAAATAATTCATTTCAACTTTAGAAAAAAACATTTTTTGTAATGTAATTTTTCTGTAAATTAAAACGTCATCTTAAATTTTTATAAAACTTTCAAACAGCAGCAAACCCATATGCTGTCTCATCTTTTTTCCATGCTTCGGAATTTTTTCCAACATCTGCAAAGCTTCTTCTAGGGCTTGATTGATTTCTTTCAAATGTTCAGTCACTCTTTCTAGAGCTGCTTCTTCAGCAGCAGGTTCAACCTCTCTTAAGTTTTTGTAACTCTCGATTGCTTGAATTCGCTCTTTCTGTTCGTTCTTTACGTATTTCTTCAACGTCGATAGCACTCGCGCCACCTGTCGTAAAAATTTCATTGAAATGATCTATTCAGTTTATTTCCCAGGATTCTCATATGTGCATAAGATATAAAAATAATATAAGAAATTAAATAAAACCGAGTAATTAAACTGCATGCCTAAGTCTTCACAAGAATTGTACCTACAAGACGTCAGCATGCAAACAGTAGGGATCTGTCATCGTGACGTCAAACTGTATTTCTATTCAATTGTGCTAGTTATTATGTATACCTGAACAACCAGTCTCAGTTTTATCTGTCTACTCAGTTCCATGTAAAGGAGAACTCTGAGAAAATTATATTTGGTTGGATACTAGTATAAAATTAACGAACGCTTATTGGTTCCTCGTTGAGAGATTTGAGATAACTTTCAAGATGCAACTTTTTCTGTTCTTCGATAATTTTCAGCTGCTTTTCAGTGTCGTTGTGAACTTGAATTTCCATTTCTGGTTTTTCCTTGCTGTTGTTGCTGTCCTTGTCAATCGTAGTTGCTGGTTTGACATTCTCTTTGACGTTGACTCTCTTGACATTGGTGTTGTCAACAGCAACTGCGAGTGTGGTAGGCTGTGCAGTTACCTGAAATATCAGCAGACAAAAAATTTGAGTTTGTAACAAATAATTATAAAACTGAAAATTTGTTTAAGACGTGCTAAAAATTGTATTACGTTTGTAGTACTATTGCAGAATTCATTTAATAAATATTTTAACTATAATTTGTCTTAATTTGTTTTTTATAATTGACAAAAACAAGTGAACCGCTAAAAAACTTCGTTTTCAAAAATCCTTTATATTTTTATCGATAGAAACAACTGACTGTGTCATAATGATTTTTGGACTTCATGGAGGTATGTTTGACTTTAGCACCTGCTTGTTTCAAAACCTGTAGCATTTTGACAAATAAGAGCAAGTTAGATAATCTTTAAAGCAAAATAGCATAACAAATATTTGACTGATTATTTGAAACACCTTGTTTGCATGCTTCCTGTGGTTGTGTCCTTCCATGGTTTTGTTAGCAGCCTCTTCCGATTGTGCCACTCTCTTAACAGGAGCCTTGTCGTCGAAGTCCATGACTTTCAGTTTTGGCACCAGTTTTGGCGCCTTGTGAGTCCTGTTCATCTCAACACTTGATTTCGGATGATCCTTCGTTCTGTTTACGACTACCATCTGCGGACTGCTTTTCTTACCTTGCAATAACAGTAATAATATTTTAATTTTCAAACTCAAACTGGTAAGCAATAAAGCCAAAGTTTTTTTTTTCTTAAGAATAAAATTCTGTTTTTATTTCAAGCAGAATATTTGATATATTGTTAACATAAATAAATTTTCTCCGCTCAAACGAGAAAGGTTTGAATGATTTGATTAATGTTAATAAGAACGAAGTAGATTTATAATCACCGGAATTCTACTCTGCACGCGTAATTGACACTCGCATTGAATTATTAAACATGAGCAGTTGATGACAAATTAACGAAGTTTTCATTAAAGTAAAACCACTTTGCGGATAAAAACTCTTACTCAATAAAGTATTAAAGTAATCACATTTATCACATTTTTTATTTACTCCTACTATTATTCTTATTAGATGAGTCATTTGTCGTCAGTTGTACCTTCATCAACGTGGTCTCCAGGGCAACAGACAAATTCAGTGCCTGTGAATTTGATGACGTCACACGGCTGAATCATAGCAAAGCTCTTGAGAAACATTCCTCTTTCAAGACACGAAGAGGCTGCTGTTTTATTCCAGTCTGAGTAGCCCTTGCACTGAGATGCCTCGTGAATGTGGTCGAATACGCAGTTCTTTGGCACGAGAAGTGCATCACTGATGAACGGTCTGACTGCAGAAGTGATGAATATAATTTACATGTAATTTTTTGTCATAATTTTTTACTAAGATTTAGCACACGCCTTTCTCAAGACAAGTCTTGCACGAAGGCGAGAACGGGTTCTTGTAAAGGCAGCCATTTATAAGCGCCTACCCCTTTAGTTATGGGAGTGAACTCCTTGCAAGGGAGTTACGCTGGTGACGCCTGTGAGGTTCGAACTGCCGACCTAATGATCGACAGGCGAACGCTTCACCGCTCTGCCACAGCGCCTTGTTGCGATAAATATGTTTTTGCTTAAATTAAAAACATCTACAGGGCTTATGAGAGTTGGAACGATATTTCTTATCTTCATTTTAATAAACGCTACATTTCAACTTGTCAACAAAGTTTGTCATTTCTGAAGTTGCGATTTGACAATGCACGGTTTCAATTTAATTTTCTCTGCAAAACATGAAGTTTCAAATCAATAAAACAGTACGATTATATGTGTTGAATTTATATTATAATATATTTGGATTTCTAGACAAGCAAAATATGCAAATGAATGTGCAGCACACGAGGTCATCCTCCAGGTGACCAATTGAAATTCGAGCATCACTTTACATATGGACTTTTAATTATACATATATATATATACATATATATATATATATATATATATATATATATATATATATATATATATATTAAGATGTCCGTGCCAGATATTAATTAAAAAAATAATCAAAGCTTTGACGCGATTATTTAATTAGAATTTTATGAAAACGAGTTATAATATAAGTATGCATTCTTATGATTCAACGATGAATCTCTTTCCATCACTTTCTTTACCGACTTGGCACGTCTCTTATTTCGGTGCACCGATTTATCGACCGGTCTGAGAAGCGTAATTCGATTGATCTATTGATCAGTTATCATGATTACCTGACGCACCTGCGTTGTTGATTTATGCGGGGGCCGAAAAACCAAAAAAAGAAAATGGGTTCCTACCAAGACATCTGAATGGTCTCACGGCATGCGAGTGATGGCTGCACCTCTCCTTGCCCACCTTGCACCAGTTTGGAATGCGAACAACTTCAGAAGCTTCAACTACGTAATGAATATCCAAATCAGGATACACCTGGAATCAGTCACGTGGTGGGAATTTGAAGTCATTTTGTCATTTAAAGCCGGTAATGTAAATGTAAGCATGCTTTTTATATTAATGTCATGGTCATATCCTAATATAAAAGCCATTAAACCACCATCAATCTCAGGTCCCATTGTCGTCTGGGTAAATATCCCAAGCGAATAAGTAAACGTTGAGCAAATTTTTATATATTATTGTAATAAACCATGCATACAAATAAGAAATATTTAGTGTATCCTTATTATCTATACATATAAGCTACTTAATTATCTGTACAATAAGCTGTATGATTATTTATACATATAAACTCTATGAATATCTATACATATAAGCTCTGTGATTATCTATACATATAAGCTCTATTATTATCTATACTATTAACAGCACTTCTAACAAAAACTATTTATTTATTTATTAATTAAAACAGTGTTTGTGATAATTTTAAATTAGCAATTAGCACAGCGTTTAAAATATTTTACTTAAATGGAATTATTAGATATAACAAAATCATCTCAACCTATTTCACACAGATCCTATATTTCACCAATTTCTCATTTGTGTTCAATTTAAAAACAGAAAAACAAAATATACGTGTTTGCAGTATTCGAGAATATCTTTTGGGTTGGTGAGGCAATCAATCTCCTCGTCTCTCTTCCAACCTGCTTCCGTCATGTGAACGGCTGGTCGTCGGCACAGGAAAGCAACCATCGGCATGAAACTTGTCTGTCCAGTCTGACAGTTTCAAGTTGTAAATTTCATTACAAGATATAAATTATTATATATAAATCTAATGAAAACATTCTTTTAAAAACAACATTTAAATGTCAATACGTTATCTAGAAAAACAATTAAGGGCTTGTTGAATTTCAAAATAACTCTTTTTGTACAGGTTTCTATTATTTCTTAGATTTGGACAGCATGTTTATTAAGAACTTTTGTATGAATTTATTTGTTGAAAACTTTTTCAATAACAAACATTTAATTGAATTCGAGAAAATTTGTATTGATTAAATGAAAACATCTCAGATTCGTATATAAAAAATTTTAAATAATTTTTAAAACGAAGAAAATGTTTAATAATAGACATTTTTAGTTGAAACCAATTTATTACATTTATATTTGATGACACATATCAGTTAATAATGAGTTTTTAAAATAGATAAGTTACATAATATGGCTTCTTAATAAGAGACAACAACATCCCGTCTCCAATGGCAACCGACTGAATCATGTAGCAAGGAAAAACAGTCAGCAAGTACGAGTGAAGATGATGATGACTAGAAAGCAGAAGAAAAAGAAAGAAAAAGATATGTTGCTAAAAATAAAAATTTTTTTGCATGCTGAAACACAACAGCAGTGAAAACGTTAAGATTTTGAATAGAAGTGTATTTATGGAAGAAAAATTTGTTGATTAATATTTTTTAGAATTTGTTTTACTTTTAAAAAATTATTTATTCAAACATGTTTTTATGTTTCAATTTAAAAATTTCCCGTTTTAAAATGCCAGCTTTTGTGTACAAATTTAGTTTTATGTTCATTTTTAGATTGTTTTAAATTTTATTTTATGATTTTTATTTTAAAAAATTTGTTTTACGTTTTAACATGTTTGTTTGTTTACTTTTTGTATTTTATAAAATGTTTACTTTGCATTTTTATATATTATTGTAAAAATACTTTTGAAAGACAAAAAGATAAATACATTTCTTTCTTTCTTGCCAACTCATCAAAATGTCTTTGTGAAAAAATTGTTTATAACTTGGGGAAAAATAAACTAAAACAATAGTTACTTATTGATCGCATTAAAATTCAGAGGTCAAAACAACCGTGAACAACAAATCTTATAGATGAAAAATAAAGCATAGGGTATAAACATAGATACATATAGTTTATTAAACATGGATACTTGATAAAGAAAAATGTTAACTCCGCCTCGCTAATAGCAAGCCAATCCCAGGCTTGAATAAAAGAGGAGGGGCAGTTAAAAAGATCAAATTTTGATCCAAGACAGTAAGTACTTAGGTGCTTCCTACATGTAACCATTTCAGTTTTAAAACACCTGGTGTAAATTACTATAACTAAAAACTTTATTAAAAAATAATAAAATAAAATAAAAATAAATAAGTCTATTAAATGTACAGTTTAAATAAAAAAAAATTATTAATTGGACTTAAGAATTTTGGAAAGTTATATTGCAGTGGATTATGAAATTTGAAAAATTTCATCTAGTTTCGATGGTTTTAAACAATTAATGCAACGAAGTCAAATTAAGTTTTTTCCTTCTAAAGCTAAGTAAAGGTTTTGCATATAAAAGCCGTATGAAACTATAAGAAAATTACAAGTTTCTATACATTGGAAAACCAGTCACGTAATTGACCCATAGAAATGTTCGCCTCATTAGCAGGTCCACTGTGGCTCGTTTTTGGCTTTCATGTTTATTGGGAACTGTCACCAGAGATAAGCATGACGAATGTCTCAATATTCCAAGTTAGCGTTTCTGTGTCCTATCTCTTTCTCTCTATCACTATCTTTCTCTCTTCTTTTTTTCTCATTCTAATTGTCTTTTTTTAATGTTTTTTCTGTCAAACATTTTTTTTAGGTTCTTCCATATATCTGTTTTAGCTTCGTCTTCACATAACGCACTGAAACTTTAAAAAAAACACAACAGACAACTGATCGCTTAAGCTAATCATTTTGCATGTCAAGAAGACAGATAGCTTTTCATTTCCAGTATGAAATCAGCAGTCACACCTGACCCAACTATGTTTGTTTTCCACTTAATTGCAAATTGCTTTTTCTCGTTCTGAAGGAAGTGATTCATGGAATAACCCAAACCAATAAACATATTAAAGACATAAATATATACAAAAACAAAAGTCAAAATGTCATAAGAACTGAAATAAACAATGTTTCAATGCTTTTTCTTGCACAGCACAACGAGCACAATTATGATGAAGCAGAATATTACATTACTTGATGATCTTTGTCATCATACAAATTTAGATTCTCAACCTTTGGTAAACTAATTTTCAACTTTTTATGCAACTTTTGTTGGTGTACTTTTATCATTTTTTTATTTCTTCATTTTTTCATTCATTTATTTATTCATTTACTTCATCAGGGTCATCAACTGACCCCATCCATCACATCCCTCTTCACATCACTGAACATCATTCAATATTTGATTTTTTTCATTAATTTATTTTCGATCTTATCAATATTGATTTAAATGTATAAAAAATTTTAAAAACATTTTAAATGTGAGAAAAATAAAATGTTTGGGATTCAATGTAATTTGATATTGAAAACTGAATGTGTTTTGTTTGAAATGTTTTTTAAACTTTTACAAATTGCTTTAAATTGATAGAAATAAATAATTTTATTTTCCTAAAGAGATGTCACATGGTCAAGTTAAATTGAAACATCAATATTTGCATTTTTTTTAAATTGTCAGTGTTTTGTTTTGACAGTTGATATTAAAATTATAAATGTTTGGATTTCGAATGCATCCGTTTTGGCAGTAATTTTCAACAGTACTACAAAACAAATAGTTAAAAAATTTCCGTAATTTTGCATAAAGTTTGTTTTGATCTTAAGCCTCAGTTTCTGTCTTAATATTCATTTAACGGTATTTTCAAGGATGTGTTGAAGAACTAACAACTACAATGATACACACACACACAATTATTTGATTCAGCCGTTAAATTGTTTTCATAAAAGAGCGATAAAAGATTGTTATGGAAGTTGAACAATATGAGATGACCATCGCCACCCAGCGCCGCTATTAAACTTGAAATTTAACTGTACAAATTGAAGCAGACACACAAAACCACACATACACGTTCATATTAACTTACCTCATCGACAGACGAAACAAGATGCAGAACTGCCAAAACCAGAAAGATCTTGGTTACCATGCTTGTAGTTGAAGACGTTTGAGAAATCACCACCATCGGCACTAACTGGAAGTTGTCGTATGAAGAAGTTGTTATGAAACGAGTGTTGTACGCAGTCGGGCGCTGTTATAAGTGAGAGAAGATTTGTTCAGACGACCAAGCGAAAAAGATGGAATGTCTGAAAGTGTGAATGTACGTATGTACGTATGCATGTACGCGTGTAAGTATACATGTATGAATGCTTGTATGAATGCATGTATGTATGTCGGAATAGCAGCCATGTATCGATCGGGAGGACTGCTGTTGTGATGTTGGTCTGGTGCTACACTGGTGCTGTGTGTGAGTACAACAGTACTCTGGTGTCTCCGCTGCACATTTAATATTATTATTATTATTATTATTATTATTATTATTATTATTATTATTATTATTATTATTATTATTATTATTATTATTATTATTATTATTATTATTATTATTATTATTATTATTATTATTATTATTATTATTATTATTATTATTATTATTATTATTATTATTATTATTATTATTATTATTATTATTATTATTATTATTATTATTATTATTATTATTATTATTATTATTATTATTATTATTATTATTATTATATTTTCTTTGTTCTCTCTCTCATCGTTATTTCTTTCTCTCTTTCTTTTCCATTTCTTCTCTCTATTTATTGATTGGTATTGTCTGGCTTATTTTCATTTATTTGTTTCATCTGCCGACCGAAGGGTATTTGTGCCTAAAGAGATCATATGAGAGCCGGTCGTATTTTATTGGTCAGTCACAAACCGTTCAAATCTTTGTTTTACAAAAACAACTCATGTTTTATATGATTATCAGATCTTTGTTTTTGATCGTTTAAATGTTCTAGAAAGAAATCTCTGAAATACATATGGAAACACTCATTCAATCATTGACACAAACACACACACACACATTTAAGCAAGAAAACACATGATCCAACACGTGTTTTATACGCACTCACTTTTATTCGACTCAGATAGGAAATAAAGACAAATGAAAATTAGGTGAGGATAAGAATACTTTCCAAGGAAAGTCAATGATTTTATTATCCTTCTGGCAAGACGAACCAATTTTCTACAATCTTTTTTTTTATTTAAACGTTCACCAATATTACTATTTTCCATCCACATAACTATCAAAAACTCCATTCATTCACTAACTAATTCATTTGTACATACATCAACTTGTACATCTATACATTCATTCGTATATTTTTGCTTAGCTGAAAACAAGTTAATATTTCAGAATTGAAAAATAATCATGAAAATTGTCAACGAACAAATTGAAAAGAATTTTATAATGATGATATTTTATAATATCAAATTATATTTAACGAGCTGTTTGACAAATCAAAAATTTATAAACGAAATTTAAAACATTATCATAAATTTTTCATTTTTCCACAGTTTTCGTAGGCCCAGTTGCAAAAAAATATATTTTACTTTCTTCTAGAAAAAATGCTGCATATTGAAAAAATGAAGAAAAACGTTTTCAATGATAAGTGGCCACTGGTTGTGTAGAATTTGTTGTTACTTAACCGGGAATATAATACTATGCTGAAATGACTGGTTGGCAGTAAAGCATGCAATCCTACTCTGTATTGATGTTGAGTGGATGGGCGTGCTAGAAGTGAAGGTCAAAGTGTTGTTGGAAGAAGAAGTGGTGATGACAGTGTTGGAGTGGTGATATGTTAGAAGAAGAAATGTTGATGACAGTGTTGGAGTGGTGATATGTTAGAAGAAGAAATGTTGATGACAGTGTTGGAGTGGTGAAATAAAAATAATTTAAAAGCGAAAAGTTTTATTTTTTGTGAAAAATAAATCTTGCGAATATTGAATGAGGCGTCTCTGGACCACGTGACGAAATTGAAAAATTTTAAAAATTGAAATTACAAAAGTGAGGAAGTGTTTCATTAAAAACAGTTGAGTGTTTTGCGTTGGTTTTCAAAAATATAAAAATGAGTTTTTGCGTGTTTGTGCTTAGAATTGTTGCGTTTTGTTAAATTTTATTTACTGCGTGAAACTGTGTTTCCTTTTGGTAATGTGTTTGCATTGTTGTATCGTGCTGTGTCGAAATGTATTACATCATGTTCTTTCAATATTTTATTGTCTTGAAATTTCTGTTGGCTGTCGGGGTTTTCCGCACTCCACAACCTGTTTACAAAGCAAGAGTTTTAAGAAAATTGATGCGTCGGGTTCTGAGCAAATGTTTCAAGATAATTGAACCACAAAAAACCACCGTGAACCAACGCTGATATTTCTGCTTTGTAGCACAACAACGTAATTGATCAGCTGATTCTATCAAAATTGTTTCGCATACGCATGCGTCAATCTGAACCCCGGTGCAACGGGGGACGCCGTGTTGCTAAGTGGCAGATGAAAATGTTAGGAAATGAGGTTATGAAACGCCGATGATTCAGATCAAAAGGCCTAGCAAATTCATCAACAACTCTACGTCTTTTAGTGCAAAGCATATTCGGGGATGATAACCCCAGTTTTTGGCTTTTTTTTGCAAATGGCCGCCATTGTACCCCATCGTCTGAAATTGATGTCCTGCCGAACACTGCGTCCAAAACTTAGCGTGGGGATGGATTTGGATTTGTCCGTGAACAGTCACATCAATAACACCACTCGCTAGTGCTGCGCATTTCTCCATGAATTCAAACCATGACCGCCCCCTCCTATAGACGCTTTGAGATTTCTTCTAATTTCCAAAGAGCGATTACAATTATACAACTCTGATCGGGTTTTTTTGTTGTTATTTGGATCAACGTTGAACAATCGTAAAAATAACTGGATTTGTAAATAGTTCTCAGTCTTCAATTTATTTTTTTAAAACTGGAATAGTAATTTTTTTATCTGTTTTAGATCCTATTTGGTCTGTGTTTATAATTTTTTCTCTGTTTTTTAGGTATATACTAATGAATTGCAACAACAAAATAGGACAACGGTGCTTCATTTTTTCCAGTTTTTTCACTGGCTTTTTATTTGGTAAAATATCTACATAATTTTCTACATGAGCAAAATATATTTTACCTATCATTTTTGCCGACGCTATTTCTAGGGGCGTCATTTCTGAGGAGCAGGAAGGCAATTGTTCCCCCCTAAATACTTTTGGAAAAATTTTATTTACATGAAAAAAAATAATTATAGTTTTTGGAGAAGTTTTTAAAAAAATAATTGCGAGTACCCCTTCTAGGTATGAGTTTTTTTAGGATAAAAGTTTATAAGATTTTGGAATTGTTTTTTGTTTAAATCTAGCTATCAAAACTGGATGCAAGATTTTGGAACCGGTGAAGCGTCATGCGTATGCATTGCATAGTTTCAGTTTTTTTATTTAACAACATTAAATTATTTATAAAAACAATTATATTTTGCAAAATTTTTTTCTTATTTATCAGTACAAACTAAAATTGTTCCAATGATCAAAGTTTGTACCAGAGATAAACGGGATTCCATATTAGGGTTATCTAAACGAGATAGGCCAGATTGAAGTCAGCATGGGCCAGGGCTTTTGAGCCAAGCCTTGGGTTTTGTTTTTGTGAAATGGACAAAATCGTTCTTAGGATTTTGTGTCTATATATCCGGCAAATAGTAACAAAATTTGAGTGAAATAAATCAAGAACATCCAGTCTCTATAAAAAATATTTCAAAAAAGAAATAAGATAAATGTAACTGATATAATTTATTTTTAATAATTTTTAACGTGGCAATCGACTTCGAGGCCACGAACTAAAACAAGTGAATGTCGTTGATTCATCAAGACAAATTTTGTTCTAAAGCAGCTTTACCTTCATAAATGGTAATTTTAACTCTAAGAGTGTAAGAGTTTTGCTCAACAAATTAAAACCACGGATACAATCTACACAAGAAATTCAATAAACAGGTACTGTTACAATTAGTTAGAAAATATATTTTATGCTAAAATTATAATTCTTTAAAAAGTAATATTATTTTAAAAAATCAAAAAAAACTTATGCCTTCTCGGGTACTTTGCGACAAAAATGTGGATAATGACGTTATCATTGAGTTTTTGAGATCAAACATTAAAATAGAAGCATTTAGATTTTCTTTGTAGTTCTGTGATTGGTTTTCGCAAATGTAAAAGCGGAATTTCCAATTTCTAAACAAGCACTTGTAAAAGGTGAAAACAGAAATAAATATACGTATGATTTTGGAAATGTTTGGAGATACTTTCACACGACATGACTTATTATGCAAAATATCTTTAATTGTGCATGATTTGGGACTTGACTCTGATTGACAATCTCACATTATTGTTACTATTATTGATAAATATTTACAGGTTCTTTATAATGTTCACAGCGGTTTTAAGAAGCCTAACAGATTTTATAAAAAAAAATAAACAGCTATGTAATTACATAGTCACATCCACTTCCGGAATTTTATTATTTGGTAAAAAGCAGCAGGTGATAATATTAAAGTATTATATATCAGCTTAAAAGTAAGATTTAAATAAATTATCATGCATTTCTGCAAGCTTTTGCAGGTTTTGAAAAATCAAAAAAGTGCATTGGAAAAATGAACCACTAATTGAAGTAACCTGTCTTTCATACTATTGATCATTGCGTTCAAATAATAAATAAAAATAACTCTTCTAGCCACTGGTTACAACTTACTTTCCTCTTTGGTTCTACGTTTTTTTGAGGGAAACGTTTATATAAGTTTTTAAAAAATTTTGGTGAAGCATCTCTAAGAATACCTCCCCCGGTTATTACCTATTTTGGGAGTAAAAGTATAACATTTTGCCCCCCCCTCATCACATTTTTCTGAATAGTTGCGGGTTTTAAATTTTATTATTAACATCTACAAATTTCTTATGTCAATAATATCTCATAAATAAAAATGCATGTTTAGCAAAATCGTATACAGCTTTAAGGAACAATGGTTCAAAATCACCGCAGAATCAGCACCATTAAAATAAATTATCGGAATCATCATCATTTCATTTCATCGTATGTCTTTGTGGTAAATTGTAACGCATCGTATTTTAACGTGTTGAAAAGTGCTGTTTTGTTTTCGTATCTGGTTTATTCTACAGCCTGGTTATAAAAAATTAACCAATTTTTAGTCACAGTAAAAACAATTATTTCCACAGTTTTAGATTTGCTAACTATCTAAATTTAAATCAAGTTTTTTTTTGTTTTGGTCTTAAAAACAAACACATTTACATATCTCAGTGTTAATAAGCTTTTTCCAAAATACAATTATGATGGGATTACCCGAAAAAAATTGCCAACGCATGAACACAACTGAGAATATAAGCTAAATCTGGGTCGTGATTGCATTCGAATGTTGTGTATGTTGTTTATTCCCGTGACAGTAATTCGTCATAATGCAATCTGACGTGGTATTAATAATCGTATTTTATGATCGGATGGAGAGATGTGATCGGAATTACATATTACAAATACTATGAAACAAATTCAAACAATAGTGTACAAAAACTGTTAATAAGTTAACTATGTAAAGCAATTTTTGAGGAAAAAAATTGTAGTGCTGGAGCTATCGTAATGTCCCATGTTTGTCTTCTTTAAGACAATGATAACCGTACAAGTGGTGGTTTTGATGACAATAAAGATAATATTAAAATACAAACACCAGATTTAAAAAAATTAAATTGAAGAACTGAACAGACATATAAACTCGGACACGCATAGACAAGCGGATGGCCTTTTGTCACTTCATGTATGCAAGGCGCTGAAGGCACGCAAGTGGTGAACATGCAAGTGCTGCAATGTGACATTCACGTTCCCGAAATGTCTCTTTTAATGCTGCATTTAAACTCTCAGATTTTTTTCAGATTTCAAAATCTTTAAATTTTCAATTTGCAAGTATTGAACAATTAAAATTTGTGTAAAGTAGTTAAACTAACTTTTAAATTAAATAACTACAATAAAATTTACTTTAATCTGATTTAGATATAAGCTAAAAAAAATTACACACTATTTAAAAAATCAGAAATAAATAGATCAAACATGCATCAAGGTTTTAAAGCAAAAAATTTTGGTTTTTTTATATTGAAAGTTTAATGTAAAAAATTAAAACAATTTAAAAAAATCAATATCAATCTTAAAAAGCAATCGAGTGTACAATGCCCGGGTTTTGGAGATTTTTCTATCGTTTTTCTCTCTCGTCCCGTTTCCTTCCCCGCTTGCTCTTACGTTCCCGCTTGTTCTCCCAATTTGATTTTTATTTGAAATGACCATGTGGCTGCATCTAAAATCTGTAGTATAACTTGATTCAGGTTTTTTCGTGACCACCTCAATATTGTCATTTTATTTATAAGAGTAAAGAGTTTTTTTTAAATTTTTGTAATTTCCGAAATATTGGTTACAAAAATTCAATTTTAAAACTCTTTGTTTTTACATGGATCGGTTTAAAACATTGTAAACATAACAATTTTTTAATTTGTTTTTGTATTCAATAATTGTTAATCTCTTATATTAATTTTACCGCTGTCTTGCTTGCTTGCTTGATTGCTTGCTAGCTTGAATGTTTGCAAACCTTGAAAGTAAAGATTAACTAACGTCCGTCATCCAATATGGCTAAAATTTTAAATATAGCCTCGTTCTTCATGAAAATGCACTCTATTGAAACTTGAAAAAAAAGATTTTTGTAATTAAAAATAATAATTATTTATGTTTAAAAAATCAAATTAAATAAAAGTTTGCATATATAAATTCACAAAAATTTCTTTTGAAAGAAATATGTTTGGATCAAATAAAAAACGGCAGATCCTGAAATATATAAGGAATATAGGTAAAACCTGGCTTTTTATAGCTTACTTATTTTTAAAACTAAAATAGCACTACGTAAAAAATACATTTCCTGTCTTGTACACTATAGAGTTTCAACCACACACTGCATAATAATGATTGCAATTATCAAAATGCATGGCGTCATACAAGCAATAAGATAATTCTAAATTTAAAATATTTTGTTGCTACACGTTGTTTCCACTAAATACATCAGGGATTATAATAATAATCTTTTCGTGGAGATGTTATTGAATTTTTTCATAGTCTTTTTTAGTTTAATAATTTGATCGTACCGCACACAACGTTTATAAAATTCTAAAGACTATTACTTACTATCTAAGATCTTTTCTTGTGTCTGCTGTCTCTGTTCTTACAATATTTTCTACTGAAAGTAAAACTAACGTTTCAATCGATTGCAGCCACGGCTTGCTTACGAACGATATCTACCAACTACAAACAAACTGGCGTGTTTCGTGTAATGTGATAGCAGCCGTTCTATTCAGTGTTTGATATGAAACTTAAAACTTAAGAAGTTTCATAACTTGTACAGATGGAACAAATTTGCAAATTTTGGTCGAACGATTTCACAGAAAACAAACTTTAAGTAACAAAATACTAAATTTCACTGACAAATATAGCTTTAAATTAGAAAATTTGATGAAACGCCGATATAAATTATTTTAAACAAAATTTTCAAGATTTTACTGTATATAAATTTCTAGCTAGAAGAGGCTCTACTATGTATTCAGCAAAGAATTAAAGTTAAGGTAGCCACACAGTCCGCCATACAACATTTGGTAACAGGTTTATTGACGTCTTCATATTTCAAATGCAATATTTTAGGTGAAATATTTCACCGCGCTAAAATTAGAGTTAATTATGGGATAATGAATTTTGTAAACTATTTCGGGATAAAATTAAAAACAATTATAGTATAATTTTCAAACAATAAAAAGTAAAATTTAAATAAATGCAAATACGCTAAGGTACATTTAACTAGCTGTTTGTGGCGTTTAACGGCAGCGACATATTGCGTGACTCGCTGTTGTGTTGGCACATAATTTACATTTGTTTTATTGATTGACTACATAGGAGTCAACTACGGAAGTAATATTTTATTAAACTTCAAAACAATTATAGATAGTCTATCGGTGTCTAGTGATGTGCGGTGACATGTGGTATACTCTTTTGAACAATGCAATAAATGTTTTTGCAAAAAAAACTAAAAAATTAATTAGTTACTCTATAATGGTTGGAACTTATTTTGTTTGGAGAAAATTAAAAAACAAAAAAACCACTAAGGAGTAGTAAGTAGGTAATACTAAAATATTATTTTCACGTTTCACTGGCTCTATGTAGAACATTTTTAATTGATAAATATATATTTGCATCTGCCGTATTCGATAGATATCGCAGCAGATGATTAGGCTTTTCAAAATCTATAAAATAGAACATGCAAACCACATTATCTTGTCTAACGTGAATAAAAAATTTGTGAAAATTTGTCAACATTTCAAGATGCAGCTGAAGACATTGCTTGTCGTTTGCTTGATCTCTGTGGTAGCATTTACTGCTGCCATTTCGGGTATGTGTTGAATTTATTAAATTTTTAAAAGTTTTTAAACATATGGTTTTTAAGTTATTTTGCTTTTCAGACATTGAAAAAAAGTATGAAAAATGGTGGAATCGTCGTGATATTTCAGCAGGAGCGGCTGAAGAGAAATCAGAAGAATGGCATAATGCTGGTCCTGTAAAGAGATATGGTGGCTTTGAAAACTTTGGTGATAAGAAAAGAACGGTTGAAAAAACACCAGAAGAGTGGCATGATGCTGGTCCTGCAAAGAGAGTTGGTGCTTATAAAGAAATTGTGATAGAAAAATCTTAAGCTGACTCTAGCTTACTGGGTTGGTGATATTATAAAGAAACACTGACATTTTAAACAATTTTAATTTCAGTAAAAAATTTTGAAAAAGTTTCGTCGTTCAAAAATGTGTTACACAAAATAATTTTATTTATTCGAAATTAAATATCTGTATTTAATTGATTTCATTTTGTGAACAAATATTGAACCACCTGTCAACTTAAACAACAACTAAATGTTCCACTTCCAGTTAAACCGAAAAAAATCATCTTTTGCTGTCAAATGAATTTAACAAAAGAAATCCAGCCATGACTTGTTTATAGTTATAAGTGACAACATCAAAACCATTACACATTAAATAACTTAAAGCAGGGTTGTCCAACCTTCGTGCTATTGTGGGCCGCATAAAAAATGTTTAGACCCCTGGCGGGCCTAGCAATTTTTAGCACTTAATATTACATAATTAAGATATAGGATGTATGTCATATAAAACTGTTAAAAATAAGACTCTATATAAGGCAATTATAAGTGTTAACTAGGAATTAAAAAAACTTCGGTGGTAACTGCTATAAACAGCTATATTGCTATAATATTCTTTTAACATAGTGTCATAGTATTTCAGTTAAAGTTAAGTAATAAATAAGTATTCTACTGACTTAGCGTCTTAGTTAGCACTAAGACTAGTGACAGTCATTCGATTGATTTTGTTCAATTTCAATCTAATGATCCATTCCATTTTATTGAATGAAGTTTTTCTAATCTAGTGCAAGCACTGCGGAAAAGGTTTTTCTCTAACAATACCGGCAATGTCAACATCATTGCTTGTGGTGCAAAGTCGGATACAAAAAACGAGAGTGCCATCATGGATCCTGATACGATTTTTTGACTTGACATGTTTCATTATAGAAAACGCTGCTTCCAAACATTGAGCACAGCTTCAAAGCAAAGATACGTAAAGGTGGAAAACGATCATGGTTGACCAATTTCCAAAATTCTTCATACATACACGTCTTGTTCAGTAGAAATGGATCGTTCTGCAGCTCACAAAGTTCAAGCTGAAAACTCGGAGGTTAATTCTCAATAGATGCACCCATTGGATTACTGAGCAATGCAATGTCGCCTCTAAGGTTCTCGAAATCTGAAAATCTGGTTAAAAATTCTTTGATTAACGTACCAATGATATCCGCATGCGAACAAAAATCTGGGTGATGAATCATTTCAGTAAGTTCAAAAAATGATGGAAAGTGAGTTTCATCATTATTCCGTACAAATGTGTAGAATATATAAAGCTTTTTGCGAAAAAAACAACATATGCCCCAACAGAGTTGCAATGTTCTGCTGCTTTCATTGCAATCGCAAATTGAGATTGTTGAGGTCCTATAGATAAAATATTTTCCCAAACTCGGTGGCGGGCCGAATGAAACTGTCTGAAACTGTCCAGTTGGACATCCCTGCTAAAGTTTTATTGTGTGTTCGTCCATGAACTATTTGCTTTCGTATTATCGGGGTTCAAATTATAACAGGAAATGTGACGCCACAGGTCATACTTCTTTAATTACTGAAATATCATCCTGAAATATTTTAAGACTTCATGCATTTTCAAGCACCGGCACGTAGCCAAATGGTGGTGGACATGGATAAATGTTTAACTGGACAGAAATTTCGTCTCTTATTTTAGCTGATTAAGAAGGTATCTAGTACTATCTAGTATCTAAGATAGGACGGGTGGATGTATGCTCTTTTCTCAATACCATTTGCCTATGTTACGCACTTCTCTACCCCAGCACGTAATTTGTGCTTTTTTTAAAGGGGAATACAATTTGTTGGCTGGTTATATAGTCTATATAAGCAGGCGGTAGATGAATAATATAAGTATACGCTGTTGTTAACGTTAGCTGTTCAGATACATTAATTCAAACAAAATATAAAAATAAATGGGTTTATGAAAAACTTCAAAAAAGTAATAAGAAAGATATTGTTTTTTAGAGCTATCAAAATTTTCAATAGCTATATCAAAGTCAAATTGTTTTACATTTTCATCACTGAGTTGTTGGTCACCCTATTTGTTTCTGAGGTATGTTTTATGTGTCAACGCATCTAAAATTGTTTTCGTGTTTAAATGACGACACGTCCAAAGTCAAGACAATAGGCACTCTCCTTTAATCAGTATAATAAAATATACTTCTTCAACGATTTGTAATTTCGTTACGTCGTTTCACTTCTTATTTGAGTGTGTGAGCAGAACTCAGACGATAAAATTTGATTTTTGAACCAATATTACTCTATTAAACATCACAATTTCACATTATTTTTAGAATTTACAAATTGGCTCTCTATAAAAACCAGATGTATTTCATACTTAATTTTTATGCTCTTCGTCTTTGTGCGCATCCCTTCTACTTAACTTATACTTATTTGATTAGTATAAGTTAAGAACACATGATTTTTAGCCTGCGATTGCATGCGACACTGATTCATCGCTTTGTAATTTGATTATTTACAAAATATTTTCATTGTTTTTTTTTTATTTTTTAATTAAATTACATGAAAGTGAATGTTGGAAACATAAACTTAGAAACATACCTAAAAAGAAAATTATTTTTTAAATGAAGATTTTCAAATTGCAAAAGCTTAACCAAGAGAAATTTTTAAAGTATTTCCTAATTGGCCAAATATATTTTATAGTGAAAGAACATTGAATGTTCTCTTTTTCTACAAAATGTCTTTGCCCTTTCAAAAATTCCTGTTGAAGCATCATGTCCATATTCAAATTCTGGTTGCGGCATAACATAACCATCCTGTACAAAACATATAATTACATTTCAGGCAACTTTTTTTTATACTAGCTGGAGCTTTCCAGATGTTTTTGAAGTTTTTTTTACCATAAAATGCCAACCGGTTGTCAAATTATCTTACAAAGTCAACACTAACTTGGCAATGTTTTTCAACTGTACCAAATTTCAATGAAGAAGGTTCAGGTGTTAGATTAGCGGACACAGTAATTTTCAGCTATTGCTAAATTATTAAATAAAAACCATAGAACTACAATATCAAATCATTTATTTCATTAAAAACACCATGAATTAAATTATGTTATAATTTTTTTGTGGTTTTAATCCAAGTCAATACCAATTCTGTATTAATTCTGTATACACGAAATACATTTCAAATTGATATTACTAAATTTTTGTCTTAATGATTATTGCAATGGTTTTGAATATACGATATTGTCTTGTTTCCATTTAGTGCATATATTAACAAGTAGCCTGGTTTTGATACATTAATCTATTTCTACAAATTAAGATAATTTTTCAGCCAGTGTGATTCAATAACAAGAATTTCAAAACAATTCATGATATTTTATGTAACAAAGTTTACATGTTAAGTAATGCATTATTGTATTTTGTTATTTTTTGTTTGCTTAGGATGATTTTAAACAGCAACATTTCTTTTCATTGTCTTAACTATTTTATTCTCGATAGTTGCTTATATTCGGTCCTAAAAAAACTAAAGAAAAGTAGTTTTTGGCCCAAGTACCAAGTATAATGTCAGAGAGCTTTTATTGCCACATTTGCAATTGTTGAATTGATTGATTTATACAACTGCAGTGTTTCAACGTACTTAGGATCATAAAGTGGGGCTCGGATGGTATAAGACGCTGTAAGCCATGATAGAATATTTGGTATGAGGACTTTTCATCAAAGGACGATTCATCAAGGGACTGTTCATCAAGGACTATTCATCAAGGGACTATTCATCAAGACACTATTCATCAAAGGAATATTCATCAAGAGGACTGTTCATCATAAGGACTGTTCATCTAAAGTCTATTCATCAAGAGGACTATTCATCAAATTTTGAAGCCACTCCTCAACAACTTTTATCAATATATACCCAAGATATTTTCAGCGTAAAATAATTTGATGTATTTTTAAAAGACAGTTCTTCATCTTTGATAAAATAAATTTTAAACATATCAGTAATTTAAAAAAAATAGTGATGGCAACCAGGATTGTTAAGAGCGGTACTATTGGCTAACAAGATCGTTGATGGCAGCGCCGCTACATTTTTTAGCTGTTCTCGGCACTATTCGCTACCGCTACTTTTATTAAAAAAACAAAATAAGTTTTTATATCAATTAAATGATTACCAATGTATTTAGTTTTTGTTTGAAGTATGCATGAAATCTGAGTCTGGTTGATTTATCGACGAGCGTAAGCGTCTCTTTGAAATGACCTTTCCTGACCTCGCTAAAGCGAGCGTGTGCGTCTCTTTGAAGTTTGGCAGAAGTGGTAGACCGGGTGTTAGTGATGTTTTGAGGTGTCTTGTATCTGGCTGTTTGAGTGTGTATATACTTACAGTTTGTACGAACAGTTGAAAGCAGTTTTTTTCAACTTATTATTTAATTGCCTTTTGCTCGTTTGATCTTAAGATCTTGACGTTATTTCTTGTCCAGTTGTTTTATTTACTGTATGTGACGAATAAAATTGTTGTATATTACAACCATGTCTTCTACAAGCTTGTTGATTGCTCGAGGCATAAGTGTCTTTGAAGCGTGGCCCCTTGGGGTTAAACGAACGATGCCAGATTTGACATAGTGGGCATGCATGATGCTTGGATGTGTTTGTTGCCTTTGGTGAATGTGTACATATACGGTTTACGAAAACCGCCAAATTTAGTTTTGCTGGTGCTGTGACCGGGAGCGGGAAAGCGATCGGGAGCGGTAAGGCAATCGGGAGCGGGAGACAAGCGGGAAAAGAGAGCGACCGGGAGCGTGAGAGCAAGCGAGAAAAACCTCTAAAAACCCCGGGCAACGCCGGTTACCCCGCTAGTTCTTTTATAAAGTATAAATTATTTGGATACAAGCACAGTAGACCTGTAAAATTTATATAAATTACTCCACGATTTGGTAACATATTTTGGTTGAAAATAACATCTTAAACAATTTTATTAACTTTTTTTGATGAATAGTCCGCTGGATGAATAGACATTAGATGAACAGTCCTTATGATGAATAGTCCTTTGATGAATAGTCCTTTGATGAATAGCCCCTTGATGAATAGTCCTTGTTGAACAGTCCTTTGATGAATCGTCCTTTGATGAACAGTCCTAGAATCGGATATTTTCAAAACAGATGTATATATCAAACGGTTGTTATAAATTTTGCTCACAATCATTCATTCGAACCTGGGACCGTAAGAGGAATAACTTCAAAGAATACATCGCCATTGCCATCCATCTGAACCGATGTTCCAGGTCCTAACAGAAAAATATTTTAAGGTCTATTATGTCCCATATTCAGGCCGGAATTAAAAGCTGTGTCATGCATTGGGTCCGGGTCCGTGGACCGTGCAATGCATTAGACTCCCTTTTATTGATGACATTGCAAAGTTCAAGGATTTGCAAAATATAAAAATTTTACTTAACTAACATTCGAATAAATTCTACTTTGAACTTGCGCACAGAAGAGTTTATCGTCAACTACTGCTGTACGAATTTTATTTTTTATTTGTGTTATTTGCAATAACGACCGTTTTCTTTTGCAGTTGGTAACTGATAGTGCCAAAACTAACTTCAAAACTATGAACAAATTTGGACATCTGCAGTGGATTCCACTTTTTAACAACATATTTAATAGCTGCTTTGATGTCACTTATTTTCCTGTTTAACAGTGTTTTAAGATAACTTGCTACAAAACCCCTAAGCTGAAGCATCATAACACCCAGACCAAAAAGATGTGCATCTAATAGAGTCATGGCTTTAAGGATATTTGCTTGAATAGATGATGTGTCCCTTAAGTAATTTATAAAGAAAAATGGAAAATTTTTGGGAGGACCAACGGCCTCCCTGACCCCCTTAACAAATGTTTTTTCGAAATTTTTTTATTTTTTTATTTTTCTAAAAAGAAAACTGTTATGGGGCTTATTCTGCTCTTTAAATGACGCCTTTGGATTAATGTATTGTTTTCATTCCAAAAATTTTCTAAAACTTCCTCAATTTCGTTTTTTCCAAAACAAATATTTTGAAAAATCCTTGAGAGCCCCCCTGCCTCCCAAATGAAGCCCCTGGATTTGTGTATTTTTTTCAAGAGTATGTTTACGTGCAAAAAGTGAAGTCCAAAGAATAATGGAAATGAGAAATGTTAGAAAAATCATTTAACAGAATTTTTAGAAAATACTTGCGTGGACGGGGCTGCCATCACTCAGTCAAATGACGCTGCTAGATGTATGCATTGTTTTCAATGAACAAGTGATATCCGGAGATTTCCGATCTGATAGTCGGTCGAACCCTACTATGGATAGGTATAAAGTTTAAGAATGTCAGAGAACTACGTTTTTAAAAATTTTTATTTAGGTTACAATCTCTGTTTATGTGTGTGTGGCTTTCTCTGCACACAAATCTTGCAAGCTGAAATTTTCAGCATAGCTTTATATTGGATGACAATACATGATTCAATTAAAAGCAAAAAAACTTAATTTGAACATTTTCCGTACATCTAAATCGAGTGTATTTGAAATCAAAGTTTGTGTTGAAAAACTCGTTTTTCCTATACTTGTTTCAGAAAATTTTTAAATACCTTTTTAGTAGCCAGCCCATCCATCTTTAACATGGGTTTTTGTGACTCAAATGTGCAGCGTTTTGAAGCGAGGAAAATTTTTTTTTAAAGGGTTTTGTCTTGTAGAAATACAACGTTTGTCCATGGGCTGTCCATTTTAAAAAAAATTGAATAAAAATTTTTTAAGGATGTTTTTTATTAACTGGTTTACCCAAAAATTGTTGAAGTCTGTGGAAAAATAAGTAACATATTAAATTTAATTTATCAATTTTTTGAACTCATTTTCGCTATCGATGTTTGACCTATGCAAGTAGGTGAGACTGCGGCTTGTTGTAATAGGGGTAAAGTAGTAACAGCTTAATAACTCAGCTGGTTTAAAAAATTTTGTTTTGATTTTGAACTCAAGTGCTCTTTAAGATAGGGCCTACGACGTAAGCTCATTAGTACTTCGCGGGAAAGCTACCTGACCCGGTGTCATGAGGAGTACTCTTTTTACCAAAAAAACTAAAAAATACTAGTTCGTAAAGTTTGATTCTAAAATCATATGGTCACTAATTGAAAAAAGTTTTATTATTTTTTATTATGCATTTATTAAGCTATAAAATGATAGTACTTTCACATAACCCAAGCCAATAATTTTTTTCTAGAAATGAAAATGTTAATAATTTGGGTCTATATATAAAAGAACATGTCCTGACTGACTGACTGACTGATAATCAACGCCGAGCTCAAACGCCTCATCCTAGGAACGTGAAATTTGGAACTTATATTACTTTTATTGCGTAAAAATTCACTAAGAAAGGATTTTTGAAAATTTTGCTCCTGAGGGGAAGCAACTGGAAAACAAACTTTTTTCTAGAACAATGTATATCTCAAAAACCAAACTTTTTTCTAGAACAATGTATATCTCAAAAACCGAAAATGAGGAGATTTTGAAATTTGGTATATGGAATTTTCTTGATAAACAAAAAGATACGTTTTTCACCATTTGAAAATTCGGTTTCCCGGACTTCAAATGTGGGATGGAAAATTGGGTTATTTGGTTTTTAAAGTAGCTGCTACTCAAAAACTGTGAATGCTACATGAATAAACATTAGTATTTAGTTTCTACTCCAAAAATAATAAAATACGTGTTTTAGCATTTTTTGAAAATTTGGTTTCCAGGACCTCAAATGTGGGGTGGAAAATAAAGTTATTTGGTTTTTAATGTAACTGCTACTCGAAAACTGTTGACGTTACAGGAGTATTTCGTTTCTACTCCAGAAATAATGATATACGTGTTTCATCATTTTTTGAAAATTTGGTTTCCAGGACTTCAGATATGGGGTGGAAAATAGGGTTACTTGGTTTTTAAAGTAACTGCTACTCAAAAACTGTAAATGCTACAAAAGTAAAATTAGTATTTAGTTTCTACTCTGAAAATAAAAACATAAGTGTTTCACCATTTTTGAAAATTTGGTTTCCAGGACCTCAAATGTGAAGTGGAAAAATGGTTATTTGATTTTAAAATAACTGCTACTCAAAAATGTAAGTGCTACAGATGTGAAAATTAGTATTTTGAGGTTTTGTGCCTGTTAAAAGTAGATGAGTTCAGTTTATCACCGGACGGACAGGCCAAGTCGATATTTTAGGGTCTTCATACGGCCCTGCCCAAACCTTAAATCAAGGTGGGACGGGCCGAAATTTTTAAACAAGTATATAGACATTTGAGTGATTTTAGGGTGTTCAGACGGGCCGGGCTAAACCTGAAATCAAGGTGGGACGGCCGAAATTTTTCATCAAGTATATAGAACTTCTAGGCTTGTAAAAACGGGCCGGGCCCATATTAGACGGGCCGTGCCGGGCAAGGAATTTTGGTTTTTGAAACGGGCTGGGTCAAGTTGTCGACGGGCCGAGCCGCGACCTAAAAAATTGATCCGTGCAGTACTCTACTATGTATGCACGGTTCAAATTCTCTAATTTCACGTGAGCGAAGCCGCTACGGGCACTGCTAGTATATATATAAATTCATTGAACACTTGATTCAGCACGTAAAACCAACCGAACAGGCTCCAGTTCTTTTTTTACTGGATAATTATAGCTTCCATTCCAAAATTGAAGTAGTAAGAAAAGCCAAAGAAACCCACATTATCATGCTGTCATTTCCACCGCATTGCTCTTACAAATGGCAGCCTTTGGACGTAGGTGTGTACGGTCCGTTCAAAAACTATGTTAACAGAACTCAAACTTCTTGGATGGCTAGCAATACAGGGAAAACTATGAACATTTATGACATCCCTGCAATAGTCACGGACCGTTTGCCCCTGGCTCTGAATCCAAGCAACAGTATAAGCGGTTTCAGAACAACTGGACTTTGGCCGTTGAATCCAAACATCTTTCAAAATTCTGATTCTGCTGGTGCTTTTGTTACTAATCGTCCAAACCCTTCAGATATCCAAAATATGTCTATCGGTTTTTTACCTTTAAAAATCAGACCTCTACCTAAACCACCACCAAGAAAAAACAAAGAGGGCTGTACAAAAGCGAAAGTCATCTGTTTTGACTGACACTCAATAGAAGAAAATTCTGAAGAAAAAATTTGAAAAAAAATGATAAAAAAACAGAAACAAGAAGCTAAACCAAAAAACAAAAGAACGGAAAAAGGTAAAGGTAAAGCAAAGTCGAATAGACCTTAAAAGACAAAGATTGATAACGTGAAGAAAAATTTTTTCAATGAAAACTCAGATTCTGAACATTAAAGAAACAATTTTTTGATGATTTAGTTTATTAAAAGTTTAATTAACCTAAGTAAATTCTCTGCGACTAATAAAATGATTATTACTGTTAAAGAAAACAGTAAGTATTTACCTTATTATTTCGTAAAAAATACATTTTTTATTATTTGTAATAAAACCTATAGTTTTAATATGACGTTACTACTTGCCTCAAACGAGTTACAACTTGCCTCAAAAACGGGGTAAGTTGTAACAAGCGACTCTCTCCGCAAAATAGTACTATGAATACAAATTAATTATAGATAGTGTGGAAATATATTATCAAATAGATGATTTGTCATTTTAAAGCTTTTTTGAATTAAAATACACAATAGTTTAGTCACAACAGCAAAAAAAAAGGAAAAAATGTTACAACTAGCCCCGGTCTCCCCTACTTCAAGTTAACTAAGTTTTGTGTAGCTCTGTAGTACTCACATTACTATTTTTAGTTCAACTTTCTATGGTCTATTGCTATTTTTCACTAAAAGTAAACTGACATTTCAATCGATAGCAGCCGCATTTTGTTCGCGATGTCTACCAACGACGAAGAAACAGTTTGTGTTAAATGAAGTGACAGAAGTGTGATAGAGTAGCTGCTCCATTTTTCGTTTAATTTAAAATTGATAAACCTAATATATTTTAGCAATGTCATAGATACCCAAATTAAACCTGAAGCTTGGTACTACCTTTTTCTGATTATCAAACCAGATGTTTTTGACACCAGATTTAGAAACTAAAACCTGAATCCATCCGAAATTCTAAAAAAAAGCACAAACTCCGATTTTTCGAAGATTGAAACAAGCTTGTTGTTCTAAAAATTTGGTTTGTTTAATAAAATCCAACCAGTAAAAAAGACCGATTTCAGGCAAGTTGTATTTCCTAAACAACAAAAATCAGTTAAATATTTTTTTTAAACTTAAAAGAGTCATATTACAGCATTTTAGATAGACTTGTTGTGGTAGTTGATCAGCTCTTTGTACAAAGAGCGAATTTTTTTAACCAAGCTTATAGTAGCCCACCAGGTTGTGCGATGTTTCACGTGGTTAGATGTTGTAAAGTTCTATTTAGTAGATAATGCGTAGTAATATTATTGTATAACCTACAAGTGGCTGTTTACGAAAAAGTTTTTTTAAAAGTTCAAATTTATTTTTTTCAATTTAGTGATCATATATATATATATATATATATATATATATATATATATATATATATATATATATATATATATATATATATATATATATATATATATATATATATATATATATATATATATATATATATATATATATATATATATATATATATATATATATATATATACATATATATATATAAACATATTAATATATATATATAAATATATATATAAATTCATTGAACGCTTCATTCAGCACGTAAAACCAACCGAACAGGCTCCAGTTTTTTTTACTGGATAATCATAGCTTCCATGTCAACATTGACGTAGTAAAAAAAGGAAAAACAACCAAATTAACATGTTGTCATTTCCACCGCATTGATCCCACAAATTGCAGTCTTTGGACGTAGGTGTGTACGGTCCGTTCAAAAACTATGTTAACAGAACTTAAACTTCTTGGATGGCTAGCAACGCAAGGAAAACTATGACCATTTATGACATTCTTGCAATAGTCAGGGACAGTTTGCCACTGGCTCTGAATCTGAGCAACATTATAAGCGGTTTCAGAACAATTGGACTGTGGCCGTTGAATCCAAACATCTTTCAAAATTCTGAATTGCTGGTGCTTTTGTTACTGATCGTCCAAACCCTTCAGATTTTTTACCTTTAAAGATCAGACTTCTACCTAAAGCACCATCAAGAAAAAAAAACAAATGGGCTGTACGAAAACGAAAGACAGCTGTTTTGACTGACACTCAATAGAAGGAAACTCTGGAGAAAGAATTTGAAGAGAAATTGATAAAAAAAAACAGAAACAAGAAGCTAAACCAAAAAAAAAGGGGAAAAGGTAAAGCAAAGTCGAATAGACCTCAAAAGACTAAGATTGATAACGCGAAGAAAAGATTTTCAATGAAAACTCAGATTCTGAACATTAAAGAAAAAATTCCTTGATGATTTAGTTTATTAAAAGTTTAATTAACCTAAGTAAATCCTCTGCGACTAATAAAATGATTATTGCTGTTAAAGAAAACTGTAAGTATTTACCTGATCAGTTCGCAAAAAAAACATTTTTTATTATTTGTAATAAAACCTATTCTTTTAATATGACGTTACTACTTGCCCCAAACGAGTTACAACTTGCCCCAAAAACAGGGTAAGTTGTAACAAGCGACTCTCTCCGCAAAAAAGTAATATAAATACAAATTAATTATAGATTTGAAAAAAAATAGTGTGGGAATAAAATATCAATAAGATGATTTGTCATTTAAAAGCTTTTTTGAATTAAAATACTCAATAGTTTAGTCACAACAGCTAAAAAAGGAAAAAAATGTTACAACTAGCCCCGGTCTCCCCTACTTCAAGTTAACTAGGTTTTGTGTAGCTCTGTAGTACTCACATTATTTTTGTTAGTTCACGTTTCTATGGTCTATTGCTATTTTTCACTAAAAGTAAACTGACATTTCAATCGATAGCAGCCGCATTTTGATCGGGATTTCTACCGACGACGAAGAAACAGTTTGTGTTAAATGAAGTGGCAGAAGTGTGATAGAGTGCTGCTCCATTTTTCGTTTCATTTAAAATTTAAAAACCTAAAATATTTTAGCAATGTCATTGATACCCAAATTACACCTGAAGCTTGGTAATACCTTTTTCTGATTATCAAACCAGATTTTTTTGACACCAGATTTAGAAACTAAAACCTGAATCCATCCGGAATTGTAAAAAAAAAGCTTAAACTCCGATTTTTCGAAGATTGAAACAAGCTTGTTGTTTTAAAAATTTGGTTTGTTTAATAAAATCCAACCAGTAAAAAAGACCGATTTCAGGCAAGTTGTATTTCCTAAACAACAACGTGTTTGCACTTTGCTCTTATAATCAATTTCAACGTGATGCGTATGTAATAGTAGTGCCACTGAAAAGTTGCTAGAATGGAACGCTAGCAACTAAGTAGCGCTTAGCTATGATTGCTAAGTTTGAATAATCTTGCTTGGTTTTTTCCAAAAAATTGGAAAATATTTTTTATCTACCAAATCAAAAATTAATTCCAGGCGCATTCCCAAAGACAGTTTGTGGGTACTAGACAAACCGACCCAGAAATGCTGTTATTACAAACCAAAAAGTTTGAAAACCGTTAGCATGGCCCCATACCCGGGTTTTGTAAAATCGTGAACACGAATTCGAGATTTTAAAATTAATAAAGCTAAAACCGAAGGCACCACGAAATCAAATTGGAACTTTTTCACATAAAAAAAAATAAAATTCGCAAATGTTTGGTTTTAATATTTTACTACATTAAAAACGGGCGTAAAATAACTATGATATACTTAATTAGAATGAAAAAAAAAACATTTTTTACCTATAAAACAATTAATTTTTTATTTGTTTTAATTGGTAAGAACCCTAAAATGGAAATTTGACTTAATACAAATACTAATAGATAAATGTATAACGTGCTATATGTCAATTGTGTATATATGGAATATACAAAAATTTGTTTTGCAGGCAGTTGAACTGCGAAGGTCATTGATGGCAACATATTTCAAAACTTGACATTTTGTCTTCCACATTGTTTAACGAAGCGCAATGCCCTAATTTGTGGGTATGATGGATTATACCCTTCCAGGTGCGTAGCTCATATTAGTTATACTAATTAACTGTATTTAAGTCAACTACAGGATCTATACTATGGATCCCAAGTTTTATTGTTTATTAATCTTTTTCTACGATGAATTTTTTACCTAAGAAAACAAACAAACATCAGTAATAACTTTATAAAATGTTGCACATGTTTGTTTTGATAGAAGTCGAAATATAAAAAGGAATGAGCAGTCGTCAGTTTGTCACGATGTTCACGCTTAATTAATTAACGGGCTCCGTGTGACTTTCTATTTAGACAACAAAAACATTAAATTTGCATCTGACCTACTTGATAGAATTGGAAACAGGTGAATGGATAATCCAAAATCTATAAAAAGAAACAAGAAAGCTGAACCGTCGAATCTAAATTGTCTCACAAAATTGATATTGTGAAAACTTATCAACGTTTTAAGATGCAGTTGAAAACTTTGCTGGTCGTCTGTTTGATCTTCATGGTAGCCTTTGATGCTGTCAATGCACGTTAGTGTTAACATGTATTTAATAAGAATAATAATAATAATAATAATAATAATAATAATAATAATAATAATAATAATAATAATAATAATAATAATAATAATAATAATAATAATAATAATAATAATAATAATAATAATAATAATAATAATAATAATAATAATAATAATAATAATAATAATAATAATAATAATAATAATAACAATAATAATAATAATAATAATAATAATAATAAGAAGAAGAATAATAATAATGTTTGACAATATTCAGAGTGGCGTAAATCCTAAAGGACTTCAAGGCCATTGAACCTAAATCCTTATTGTGTTTTTAATAAGATTTGTTGAAAGTTAGATCAATTTTTCAGGTTTTTTTGATTCGAAAAAAACGACTGAAGAGAAATTGGAAAACTGGGATGGCGGTGATGTAGTGGATAACACAGTTGAAAAAAAACAGGAAGAAGATAATTATCGAAGATGGTGGTGATATTAAGAAAAAAATACGTTTTAAAAACGTATTAAAAATGCGTTAAAAATTAAACATTCATTGTAAAATTATTTTTGTAGACTCAATTAATTTCAATAAATTATTGACGAATAAATAATAAATTGCCTGTTTTACATTTGAGTTCATTTTTATGGCTAAACAACCAAAAATTCGATTTCCAGCTAAAACATGTAGAAAACATTTGTTGCTGCAAAATAAGTTTAAAAAACATTTTTAATCTTGAATTGTCTACAGTCACAACTTACAACATCAAAACCATTACTTACTAAACAACTTAAACATTATTTATTTAAAACGCCTTTATTAGCTTGCTTCGTTGTTTGTTTTGTGTTGTTCGTTTCATCATTCTTAAAGCATTTCTAATAATTATAAAAAGTTGATTTTTTGTATTCAGGTGTATATTTAGCGAAATTACATTAATCCGTTTTCAAATTTGAATTTTTTTTTCAAATTTAAACTTTAAAAATAAAAAACAATAAAAAAAACTTTACAACACTTATATATAAATGTACTAAAAACTTAAAAATAATATTTAAATGTACGTAATAAAACTTTTTGAATCAAACATAAAAACTGTGGGCATTATATATATATATATATATATATATCTATATATATAAAAGGAAGTCGGGTTTTGTGTTACAACACTTATAACTCAAGAACGGCTGAACCGATTTTAGAGATTTTTGATTTATTGAATTTCTCTCAGCTCCTATTAACAGAATAACTAAAAAAAATTGACATTGAACCATATATATATATATATATAAAAGGCACTTCGTTGGACTATGAGGTAAGGAACTGCAATAACCATAGATCTATTAAGCACGAAATATTTTATGGTGAATATTTGGCTCCTAAAAGAATTTTCAGTCTAAAGGAAATAATGTTTTATAACTTATTTAAAAATTTCATTTTCTGTTCAACTAATTTTCTATGCTATTGTTTTATATCGATCGTTCTTTTCATATCGCCGTTTTTCGAGTCTTTTTCTTCCACGTTCCACGTTTGGATATTGTTACTCTGATTCTAAGAAGGTGAGTTATTTATTTATTTGTTTTTCATAAAATTGTTTGTTGTTTAACGCCTTCGTTTCATTCCGCGTGATTGCATATATCAATATTGCTATACTTTCGCCATTAGCCTTCGTTTCATTCCGCGTGATTGCATATATCATTATCGCTATACTTTCTCCATTAGTCGTTTATTCATTTATCAATTTTTATGATATTCTTTATATATATAGATATCGCTTTTTCAAACTTATTATTATTCAATTTTTTATACCATTGAATGTTTCAGTATGCCTCCTAATAAAAAGATTGATCTTAGAAGTAGGACTTCAAAAGCTAAAGATATGGCTGATTCAAGGTTAAATGAATCTCTTGATGAAAGACAGATTAGGTTGGACATTTTTAGCAACTTATCTTTTAAATCTAGATAACTTTGGTTTTCAGGACTAATCAATAAATTGCAGGTGGAATTTCTTCTATTAGAGTTTAGAGATATTTTGTGCTTCACAAAAAAAGTTCCATACTTAACAAATTAAAATTAAATCAAATTAGAAATTCATTGTTCATATCTCCCATTCAAAAGTAAGTGGCAAAGCTTTGGTAATTTGTTTTTAGTTTTTAAAATCATGATTTACTGGGTATCTTTCAATTTGTTTCGTTTGTTGCATTGCACGTGTTTAATTATGTTATATTATTATTAATTATTATAAGATTATCATTATGCTCTAACATTTTGTGTTTTGCAAAAAGGAGTTGCAGATTGGAAAAATAAATTTAAATTCATTGTTCATATTTATCGTTCAAGGCTTCTGACTTCAATTGTTCCTTATCTAATATTGTTCATCATGGTTTCCTAAACTGACGAGCTTGCTATCAGCCTATCGGTAAATGAGAATTTTTTTTGGGCAGGTATGTTTTTTTTTATGTGATGGCATTACAACCATTATTATTCACAAGTAGTTATGACTATAAGATTATGAATTAATTTATCGGTCTTATTTTATTTTTTACTTTTCAGAGGAAATTAGAAAATTACATTTTAAAGAAAATCTTACATGCAACATCAATTTATTGTAAAAGTTTCACTGATATATGAGGTGCATGAAATTTGAAAGAAATGAAAGCAAGTGCAGTATTTTTGTGTTTCAACAAAATCATGAACAAAGTTCTCAAGCCAGCCTATCAATCTGCTGCTGTTTTGTTCAATTTATAATTGCATCATTTGCTAAATAAAAGTGGTACTCTTCGATTGTTCCAAATTGATGATCTCAGAAAACTCTCGGAAAATTCATTAAGTTAATACTTTGAAGGTTTTTAATATTATTATTACATTTTTTATTTCAATCTGTGTTTTATATCACATTTTTCAAAGCCACGGGTCAACATTTATTAACATGCCACATGTAGCGTTCTGTAGACATGACACTTAAAAGCTAAGAACATCTAAAAAAATATAACCTGTTGAGATATATGAGCGGATTTTAACATTATTGCAGCCGTTAACTAATAAATTCTTTTTTTTTTCAGCTTTAGTCAATCATAATAAGCCTTTGCTGAAGATCACACTTGCAGAGTGGAACCAATACATTAAAGAACACTAATTAAAATTGAGGACGTTCAGACGTAACTAAACGAGCAAACCTATTAACAAAGTGTTAACGAGAGAACATATCAATTTTGATGACTGCACAGCATTCCACTACAGCCCATCTAAGCCACATTGGGAAGGCTCTAAAATTTAATGGAGGAACGGAAGAGCGAAAAGAAGAGCAAGCTGGAGCGTAAAAGCAACCGGGATCGGGAAAAGTAAAAGAGACCGAGGCCGGAAAAGCGACCGTGAGCAGAAATGCGACCAGGAGTGAGAAAGCGACCTGGAACAGGAAAGCAAGCAGTTAAGGAAACGGGAGCCAGAGAGAAAACGATACAAAGCCTTTAAAATCCCCGGGCAACGCAGTCGGGGTTTGTGTTACGTCACTTATAACTCAAGAACGGCTGAACCGATTTCAGAGATTTTTGATTTATTGGATTTCTCTCAGCTCCTATTAACAGAATAACTAAAAAAAATTGACATTGAATCCTGGAGTGGCTTATGGGGACCGCAGTATGTACCCCGTAGCTATACAGCCTTAACAGTGCATCCTAGAAAAAAACTTCAAATGGCAAAGTTGTAGAGCACCCTCTATTTGGTCTTACGGACAAAATAAATTTTCAATGTGGAGTTTGAGTTATCGAGATATACAGATGTTTAATTTTCCGCGACATGACATTTATGCGCAAATGGGGTAGAACGCATGTTATTAAATTTTCTGACTATTTCATTGTTTACAATTGAAAATCTCACAGAAAAAATTAAGTAAATATCTTTTTCAATTAAAATATAAAATAAAATAATTTTTTATGGGCCATAAAAATATAAAAGATATTTTTAGCATAGATATATGATTTTTAGTTTCGCATTTTCCGTTTTCCATTTGGCATTAACAAAGTGTCAATGCTGTTCTGTCAATATTATATTTTCGTTCGTTGGAATTAATTTGCGAGTTTTAAAGTTTTATTACTTTTAGCAAAAACATTATTAATGACAATGCCGCGACCCAGAAGATCTAATCTTTCCCAAAATAGCCGTCAGGCAATTAGGCATCGGAACAATGTTAATCAATCCACCGCGGAAGAACTGGAATTAGCGCGAGAAAGGCGCCGCGTTAGTATGGCCCGGCTTCGTGCTTCTCGAAGACAAGAGCACCGAAGGAGATGCAGCTAACATTGGTCGATTAACTATTCTACCGGCTACTTATATACTATATAATATATAGGTAGTCCGCGTCATATGCATGAATATGCGCAGGATGCAATGACATATGTTCGTCATTACGGTCGGCCAGATCTATTCATTACCTTCACCTGTAATCCAAAGTGGATTGAAATTGTTCAAATGCTGCTTCCCGGACAAACATCAAGTGATCGGCACGACATCACCGCACGTGTCTTCAAACAAAAAATTCGGTCGCTGATGAACTACATTGTAAAGCAACACGTTGTTGGTGATACTCGATGCTGGATGTATTCAATCGAATGGCAAAAACGAGACTTGCCTCATGCACACAATCTCATTTGGTTAGTTGAAAAAATTAGACCTGACCAAATAGATGATATCATAAATGCCGAGATTGCTGATCCCGAAATCGATCCAGACCTACATGATGTTGTAGTTATGAATAGGATTCATGGACCGTGTGTCGCCATCAACCGCCAATCACCGTGCATGGTCGACGGCAAGTGTTCCAAACGTTATCCACGAAAATTTACTACAGAGACCATCACTGGCACTGATGGCTATCCATTATATCGACGTCGATCACCCGATGATAACGGTCGAACTGTCACAAAGAAATTAAAAGGAAACGATTTCGTGGTTGACAACAATTGGATTGTTCCATATTCGCCACTTCTTTCCAAAACATTCAAGACACATTGCAATGTTGAGTATTGCAATTCTGTAAAGTCAATTAAGTACATCTGCAAATATGTAACGAAAGGCAGCGATATGGCAGTTTTTGGCATTCAAAGCTCAGATAATGACGAGATTAGACGCTATCAAATTGGCAGATATGTGAACTGCAATGAGGCAATTTGGCGTATATTCTCATTCTCTTTTCACGAACGTCATCCCACTGTTGTCCATTTGGCTGTGCATCTGGAGAATGGTCAACGAGTTTATTTTAACGCGTCGAATATTATTCAACGTGCTGAAACACCTCCAGCAACAACATTAACGAGTTTTTTTTGCGATTTGCCAAAGCGATCCATTTGCACAAACGTTGCTTTACTCGGAGATGCCACGTTATTACACTTGGAACGCTTCATCAAAGAAATTTCAACGTTGGAAGCAAGGCAGTGCGGTTTTAAAAGAATTCAATTTCCGATTCGCCTAGCATTTGCTATGACGGTTAGCAAATCACAAGGCCAATCTTTGAGTGTTTGTGGTCTGAACTTGGATAATGCATGTTTTTCTCATGGTCAATTGTATGTGGCGTGTTCACGTGTCGGCAGACCATCAGATTTATTTGTTTTTTCGCCCGATAATAAAACAAAAAACATAGTGTATCATAAAATGCTGGATTAAAGAGAATCGACCCGAGTTCAACCAATGTTTTTTTAATAAACTATTAAAAGTGAACGTATTTTGATTTTGTTTTCTTTTAAACTTATATATATATATATATATTTGTTATTATTGTTTTTTATTGCTTAAAAAATACTCTCTTTAAGGTGAAACGAAGTTCGCCGGGTCCGCTAGTATATATATATATATACTAGCTGACCCAGCAAACGTTGTTTTGCCTTTTAAATTATTTTGGTTTTTTACTAATAGTTTAATGTACAAAGTTATGACAATTTAAAAAAATCAATCTCAAAAAGCAATCGAAAAGTTTTTCTATCGTTCTTCTCTCGCTCCCATTTTCTTCCTTGCTTGCTTTACCGTTCCCGTCTGCTCTCCCGTTCCCGTTTCTCCTTGTTTTCACGTTCCGCTTGCTCTCCCGTCAATTTATCCTTAATGTAAAGTTTTATTTGGTTAGTGACGACAACTAAGTTGATATTTGATTCTGTTTATTGTTGTATATTGGGCATAACAGAAACATGTTACAATAAAGACAAGTTGAATTTAAAATTGAAAAATGAGTGCAAACAACAAAATAGAAAATAGTAATGCCCAAGGGAGCATCCGGAGAGATGAAATCTCGCTTAAGGATGATCCGCGCAAATGAGACATTCGTGAAAAGATCGAATAGACATTCAATGTAAAAATTTCACAAGATGCAAAAATAAAAGACTAAGTACAATTCTCAAAAAAAAATAAAATAAAAATAATAAAAAATAAGATAATCAAATTTACATTCAGACAGTAACAGTATAGTTTCAATCAGCAAAAGAAAACATGCATATCTAAGACTATTGCTTCAATAAATACGATTTGAGACGAGATTTAAACAGCGAAAGGGACTCGGAATCCTTTATAGATGAAAGTAATTTAGGTTATGACATTTGATTAGGTTACTTTTAAAGGAAACGGTACATTTGTAACAAAGATAAAAATAACACACACACACACACACATATATATATTTAATAGTTTCCAAAGCAATTTAATCATTATTTCAGATAATTTCACTATTTATTTTGTAATGCATTTAAAATTATTCACTAGAAATCAAATATAAAAGTGTGTTTTTAAAAAACTTTGTTTTTTGAACATTCTTCTTTGCTCTCAACCTTATAAACTCCAAGCACTGCGGTTTTCTCCAAAAACATTCAAAACGATTTGTGAGTTTATTTGAAAACATTGAATCAAAAATTGACACTTACATCAAGTTCATGTAAAAACAACCTTCACATTAAAATGTTTAAGCTTTAGAAAATTAGTTTTTAGTTCAACATGTAAACTGTATATTGTATATAATTTTGAACATGTTAAGAAAAATGTTGTATTAGTTTATAAACCACTTTTTAAATAAAATATGTTTTATTTTTTTGGTATTTCAGCCATTTCATTTAAAATAAAGTCCACTGTTGGTGTAAAATGTGTAAACACTGTCAAAAAAGTTAAGCTACTTTATTTGTTCTCTGATAAATAACTTCTCAAATAAGTTTTTTTACATGTTAGTTCAAAGTTTTCTACACTTAATGTTTTAAAACTATACAAGTAGTATGCAGAAAAATTTCAATTATTTCCTCTCACGGATCCAAGAGCGTCATTTCACCAATTTCTTGGGAGAGCAAGATTTTGTCATGAATTTATTCTGCACAAATTTTTTATTAAATCTATACTTTTGCTTTCACAAAAAAGCTGAAGACCGGAAGGGATAGTCGCATGTACATTTTCAAAACATATTTGCTTTCAAAAGAAGGGTGATGACCCTGATAGTAGTTGGTTTGGAGAAGTACGTTTTCCCAAAAATTTCTAGAACAAGAAGGTGGCCAAGAACTTGAATGAAATAAATATTGTAATATAAAAAGTAACTTTTAAGTCACAATTTCAATTTTTTAAATCATAATTTACCTGTGAAAAAAAATATTATCATTTAAACTTTGAACTACAAATTGAAAAAAAAACTGATTTCCATTGACTTACCATCAGCACAGCACAAACCGCCGCAGCGATTCCAATGCCCAAGAAAAGAACTTCAACGCTGCCGACCAAAAATTCACCGCATCCCTTCAAAAAATCATAAAAAAGGCTCATTCAAATATTTTATTTTAGAATTTATTTAAAATTTTTTAAAGATAAATGCATTTAAAAAATGATTAATTTGAGTTTAGTTGTGAATTTCAAAATTGTTTGTTTACTTTTTCAAAAATTTTGTCTTTCGGACACGTAATGTTCCATGATAGCCCACAGCAGGACCCAGGAGCAGAATGAGTTTCGTTGTACTCTGGAATGACGGCCCAGTCATTGTAGCTGTATAATCCGCAGCATTTGAGCTTTTAACAAAATATTTTTTAACTTAGTTTATTGGAACAAAAAATTACAATCTTTTATTTTTTCACAAATTTCAAATAAAAAACAATATCTTAATTTTTTCAAAATGTAGTAAGCTCTAAAACGTTTAAAAAAAATTACTTGTTCTTGAATTGCTTGTATTGCTTTACTTTTTTTTTTTATCTCATTAATGTACCAGTCATCAAATATCCCTTTGACCTGTTTGCAAATCACATCAATCAATATCAATTGGTTTTAATAAATATATGAACCATTGTTTCAGAAACTATTAAAAATAGAACGATACTTTCCTTGCTTTTAAAGACAAATGAGATGATGAGGCAAACGAGAAAAAGAATGAAGATCAAAGTTACAAAGATGCAATACTGTAAAATAAATTATTAAATCAATCGGATATTAGTCAACATTTCATCATTTGTTTTATTTTAGTTTTTAAATTATTTTAAATTAAATTATTTTAGTTTGCTTTCTTGTCTGGATGTCTGTCCGGAATTAAAATTGAAATTGATTTTGGAAGTACATACTTTCCATTATCCAATCTCGATGCAATTTTGTGTAATTTAGTTAATATAGTTGTCGTCAAAGATAACAAAGATTTTAATAAATTTTTAGATTTACTGGATCAAACTGAAATAAAATATATAATTAAATTTAATTAAATTGTTCAAATTAAAAATTTTCTTCAGAAAAGTAAATTATCCGTTTATTGAAAAAATTAACAATATTTAATTTTTAAATTAAATTTTTATGTTTTCTCCATATTGATTCGAAAGTTTCCTATATTTTCCATTTCTACATACTTCACATATCGAGTATTTAAAAAACTTTGGACACTATTTTTTTTTATAGACCTATAGTCACCAAAAAAAATTTTGAAAAAATAATAGCTGCCGAATTACAAAAGATAAAAGATTTTAAAAAAAACAAAGTTTTTTACGGTTCACTTGTTTATTAAGTTTTGAGGTTTTAATTGTTTGCGTCGGTACTTTTTAGGTTTGTTTTTTGGTTTGTACACTGTCGCTTAATGATAATAATGTTTTGTTGAATGTTATCAACTGTCTGGTTCGAATCTAACTTTGGCTTTTAAACCAAATCTTATTTTAATTCAACAAAACAGCTTTAAATCAAAAACTGCCATGTTGAAATAGAATAACAATTTGAAAAATAATAAAAATAAGCAAAATACTGTAAGTAAAATACGCATTATAAACCAAACTAACCACGACAAGAAGACAATAATTCTTGCTCCAAGCTCCAATGCAGCCAACTAAAGCGATAACTACAATAATGCATCCGATTACAATCAGATAAATTGCTGTGCTTGTAGGATCGACAGGCTGGTCCGTGGTGACTGATTTAGATTTTGCCACAGCTCCAACAATTATGAGGGCCACTCCTAGCAGCTGAAAAAAGTGATTTATTTCAAAAGATATTTAAATTAGTTTTTTGTTTAAACGCGGCTTGCTTAACAATTTGTTTTACTTTGATGAGTTCACGCCAAACTGTTAATGGGTTATGTTAGGGGTAGACATGGTTCATTTTTGGTGACTCAACCCACCACTTTATCAACCAACCCACTTGAAACGCTAATTTTTTTGAACCAACCCAACCCACAGTTAAATTTGTTTTAGTTAAAAAATATTTTTTCAACCCAACCCACAATAAAATTTTTTAATTAACAAGTTTGTTTCTAGTTTTTTTTAACCCAACCTAATCCACGAATGTGTCAAAAAATTGTACCCAACCCAAACCCATGGGTCAACCCAAGCCATGTCCACCTCTGGGTTATGTTAACCAATCAGATGAATTGGGTTAGGCTGAGTCAAGGACTTTAAACTAGTTAACGTTGAGTCAAAATATTTTATCTTACAGCGGGTTGGGTCAAATTAAATTTTGTTACAAATTTCAATAAAAACATATTTAATTAATTTAAGAAATAAATTTTTAAAACATTATATTGTGTTGTATTATGCAATCGATTATTAATGTTGATGTTCGGTACATACTAAAAAAATAAAAAAAATAGTAAAATAGTTTTCCCAAATTAATTATAAACACCAAAGATAGAGAAAATCCCACAGGCTATGTTTTGTAAAAATGATCTTTGAGGTATTGCTTAGCAATTAGTAACTTTGAAGAATATTTCAGAGTGACACACCTGATGAACGTTAGAGTCGTTCTAGAAATGCCAAAGATGACCAGTTGTTTTAATGAAATACAGCCGAAGGAACCACTTAGCACTAGGTCAAATTGTGTTGTTGGTCAGAAACCCAATGGCTTACTTTAAAAAATAATTGTCATAGTTTATAGTCGTTTGCACCAAGTGGTTTAAGAACTAAATAAATTATATGTTATAAATACCAAAGTACTTCCTGTCACGGATCATAATTTTATTTGTTTAACATATCCATCCTCCATTACCCAGGCTCGAAATTAGCAAGACAGAGTTTTACTTTTAAGAATAAACTTGTAACGTAATTATATTCAACTGTTATTTCTAGTAAGTTTGTTGTTAGAATACGATTTTTGTAGAAAAGTAACAGTAGATCATTTCCACAGAGCTTCGTAGGAACAATTCAAAAAAAACTTTAACCATATCGATGCTGCGCTTTGTTGGGCTGTATCCAGTGTTATTTTAATTCACTAAATAATTGTAGTTCTTATTTTTATTCTATTCTCACATTTTATTTTAAACATGGCTTCACACAGATATTCCGGATGCTATGATCTGCTCGCCAGGTTACAATATTATAAGAAAAGATCGTTCTCGAGGTGGTGGGGTCATGATTCTTCTTAGAGATTGCATTGGTTATCGACTGTTTGATGTTCCCCCAAAGTACTCCCACATTGAAATGATTTGTATTGATGTTATTTTTGGACAAACTACTTGGAAAATAATTGTCCTGGAACAGGTATTGGTGAGATATTGCTGGCAGACGAAACCACTACACGAGATCAGGGATCTATTGCTGATACCTTCAATCTTTATTTTTTATCTGTGTTTACTTTGGATGATGGTCAAACTCATGATTTTCCTTCTCAGACATCGGCCGAGTTGCATGACATCAACTTCTCGCCTGATGTTGTTTTCGACGCCTTGTCTCGCCTTGAGCCATCTCTGTCTTCAGGATGTGACGGCATTCCCAATACATTTTTAAAGAATTGTGCTACATCATTAGCTCAACCTCTTTCTCACGTTTTTGAGATGTCGTTTCGAGAGCGGAAGTTGCCACAGGAATGGAAAATTGCGATAGTTATTCCTATTCACAAAAAAAGGGCCGACGTCAGTTTCTGAGAATTACAGACCAATCTCTATAACTTCTACGAACTGCCGAGCAATGGAGCGAATCGTCAATCGATCTCTTATGCAGTTTCTTTTGAAAAATAATTTAATTAATAGAAGTCAACACGGATTTTCTCCTGGCTGCTCGACAATTGCTAACATCCCTGAATGTGCTGACCGGTGGAGTGAGGTGATACAAGCAAGACAGTTGCTAGATATCATATACTTGTATACATACATACATATATACAAACATTTTATATATATATATATATATATAGAACTTCAAACAAACCGAATAACCTGATACATTATAGTTTATTTATTATCGGAAATGATTTTATAATTTATTTTTAATTGGGTTCGCTCAGTTCTAATTTCGGCGTGGTTCATAATGTTAACGAGGCAACTTTGAGATCCGCATATTCTCCAGTTTTATGCAAGTATTCCAGTTTGCGTCGGTCCTAACTAGCTATATAAACATTTCGCGGTTGGTAAATTAGCTAAAATAAGCAAATCAATTATTATTTTTATTTCAATAGGTTTTGTTTCGTTTGACTCAACGGAACTAGGACTAGTTAGAAATAAATTGTTTTTTTACAAAAAAAATAGTCTCTAATAATTTACTTAAAAACTTAAAAAGGCAAATTATACAAAAATAGGATAACAACCATCTCTTTTCTCCATAACAAGAAACTAAAATTATTAAAATTCTACATGTTTAGAGATGCTAGCAGCAACATAGAAGAGAATTTCATATTGTGATTAGGAAGCCCAATCGGTTGGAAATAAAACAGGTGGCGGCTTGGTAGGACTAGCAACCAATCAAGCGATCTTTTTATGCATTTTTCTGTCTTATCTAACCAGATTTTCTAATTGGTTTTCTGAAGGAGAAACGTCAGTTCAGCTCATCGTTCAACCGGAGTGAATAAAGATTTTTCAGATCGCAACATTAATGTTTCTTATTATAATCCTAATTATTTTTCTCTTGCGAGCTGAGATCCAGTCCTTCGTACGGGGCTGGCCAGCTGACGCATCATCGATTTTGCAGTTAACGTCATGTTAGCGACTTTATTATTTTCCTCATCTCATCAACATCATATTCACCATCGTCGTCGTCTTTGTTGATGTCAGCTTACATCGTCTTAGCGTATCTTCGCTGTTTTTAATGGTTGATTGACAGAGGATGTCTAAGAAATTCCCTAAAAACTTTAAATTTATACACTTTAAAAAAAATTGTATGTTTGAATCCGGCCAGACTAGCATTGCTGATTTTAACAAATGACAAGCATTGAAAGGCCGATGGCGTGGTAGCTTGCGTCAATTAAAACTTGAGTCTTTTGCCTGTACTTATAAAACAAGAAACTTCTGGGTACTATCTTTTTCTCTTTTAGAACACATTTTTATTTAAAATGGTCGCTCAGTAACCTCTCTTTCTCTCTCAACTTAGTTTCTGCTCCAACATAATCAAACACTTTTATTTGTATATATGTTATTTATTCATTCGTGGTTGTGCAAAGAAACGGCTTGTAGTGAAAAAGAACTTTCGATGTGTTTACACAGTCAACTCACCACCTCATTGTGAATGCAGTATTGTTAAGCTTGCGTGAGCAATGAGCCAACGGATCTTCAATCATCATCATCACCATAACCATCGGCGTCGTCATCATCATCATCATCGTCATCGTAATCATCATCATAATGATTATCATAGTTATCGTCATCATCACCATCACTGTAATCACCATCACCGTCATCACCATAACTCTAATCGATATAATCATTGTGTTCTTATCTTAATCATCATCATCATAATCATTATCATCGTCGTCGTCATTAGCGTCATAATCATCATCTTCATCGTCGTCATCATCATCATCATTATCTTCAACGTCATCATCATAGTCATCATAGTCAAACACCAGATTTAAAATAATTAAATTAAAGAACTGAACAGACATATAGACTCGGACACGCATAGACAATCGGATGGCCTTTCGTCACTTCATGTATGCAAGGCGCTGAAGGCACGCAAGTGGTGAACATGCAAGTGCTGCTATGTGACATTCACGCTCCCGAAATGTCTTTTTTAATGCTGCATTTAAATTCTCAGATTTTTTTCCGATTTCAAAATCTTTAAATTTTCAATTTGCAAGTATTCAACAGTTAAAATTTGTGTAAAGTAGTAATGTTATGTAAATTCAAATTAGACTTTTTAAACTCACTTTTAAATTAAATAACTACAATAAAATTTAGTTTAATCTGATTTAGATATAAGCTACAAAAAATTACACACAATTTAAAAAATTTGAAATAAATGGATCAAACATGCAACAACGTTTTAAACAAAAAATTCACAAAGAGATATTGATCAGGCTTTAGATAAAACACATATAGTTAAGATGTATAACAAATAAAGTAAATAAAACTACAAAATATTTTTTATATTGTAATATAAACCAAAAAACAGGTTTAAAATTTGTCAATTATTCTTTATATTATATATTTATATATATATATATTTATAATAAAATATAAATAACATTATATATATATATATATATATATATATATATATATATATATAAACTAGCTGACCCAGCAAACGTTGTTTTGCCAAATAAATTATTTTGGTTTTTTATTGAAAGTTTAATGTAGAAAATTAGGATAATTTAAAAAAATCAATATCAATCTTGAAAAGCAATTGAGTGTACAATGCCCGGGGTTTTGGAGGTTTTTCTATCGTTTTTCTCTCTCGTCCCGATACCTTCCCCGCTTGCTCTCCCGTTACCGCTTGCTCTCCCAATTTGATTTTAATTTGAAATGACCATGTGGCTGCATCCAAAATCTGTGGTATAACGATTCAGGGTTTTCCGTGACCACCCCAATATTGCCATTTTATTTATAAGAGTATAGAGTTTTTTTGAGAATTTTTGTAATTTCCGAAATATTGGTTACAAAAATTCAATTTTAGATAAAACTTTTTGTTTTTATCTGGATCGGTTTAAAACATTGTAAACATGACAATTTTTTCAATTTGTTTTTTTATCCATTAATCTCTTATATTAACTTTACCGCTGTCTTGCTTGATTGCTTGATTGCTTGCTGGCTTGAATGTTTGCAAACCTTGAAAGTAAAGATTAACTAACGTCCCGTCGTCCAATATGGCTAAAATTTTAAATATAGCCTCGTTCTTCATGAAAATGCACTCTATTAAAGCTTGAAAAAAAAAATTTTGTAATTAAAAATAATAATTATCTATGTTTAAAAAATCAAATTAATCAAAATTTAATAAAAGTTTGCATATATAAATTCAAAAAAATTCTTTTGAAAGAAATATGTTTGCAATAAATAAGAAACCGGCAGATCCTGAAATATATAAGGAATATAGGAAAAAACATGGCCTTTTACAGTTTACTTGTTTTTAAAACTAAAATAGCACTACGTAAAAAATACATTTCCTGTCTTGTACACTATAGAGTTTCAACAACACACTACATAATAGTCATTTCAATTATCAAAATGCATTGCGTCATACAAGCAATAATTCTAAATTTAAAATATTTTATTGCTACACGTTTGGTGTTACAGAAAATAGTTTTCATTAGTTAATCGATTGCAGCCACAGCTTGCTTACGAACGATATCTATTTTTTATCTACCAACTACAAACAAACTGGTGTGTTTCGTGTAGTGTGATAGTAGCCGTTCTATTCAGTGTTTGATATGAAACCTAAAACTTAAGAAGTTTCATAACTGGTACAGACGGAACAAGTTTGCAAATTTTGGTCGAATGATTTCACAGAAAACAAACTTTAAGTAACAAAATACTAAATTTCACTGACAAATTTAGCTTTAAATTAGAAAATTTATTGAAACGCCGATATAAATTATTTTAATCAAAATTTCTAAGATTTTACGGTATATAAAATTCTAGGTACACGAGGCCATACTATGTATTCAGCAACGAATTAATGTTAAGGTAACCACACAGCCCGCCATTCAACATTTGGTAACAGGTTTATTGACGTCTTCATATTTCAAATTCAATATTTTAGGTGAAATATTTCACCGCGCTAAAATTAGAGTTAATTATGGGATAATGAATTTTGTAAACTATTTCGGGATAAAATTGAAAACAATTATAGTATAATTTTCAAGCAATAAAAATTAAAATTTGAATAAATGCAAATACGATAAGGTACATTTAACTAGCTGTTTGTGGCGTTTAACGGCAGCGACATATTGCGTGACTCGCTGTTGTGTTGGCACATAATTTACATTTGTTTTATTGATTGACTACATAGGAGTCAACTACGGAAGTCATATTTCATTAAACTTCAAAATAATTATAGATAGTCTATCTGTGTCTAGTGAGGTGCGGTGACATGTGGTATACTCTTTTGAACAATGCAATAAATGTTTTTTGCAAAAAAACTAAAAAATTAATAAGTTACTCTATAATGGTTGGAACTTATCTTGTTTGGAGAAAATTAAAAAACAAAAAAACCACTAAGGAGTAGTAATTAGGTAATACTAAAATATTATTTTCACGTTTCACTGGCTCTATGTATAGCATTTTTAATTTATAAATAGATAATTGCATTAAATTTGTATCTGGCGTATTTGATAGATATCGCAGCAGATGATTAGGCTTTTAAAAATCTATAAAATAGAACATGCAGTAGATTCAACTCTTTAACAACATATTTAATAGCTGCTTTGATGTCACTTATTTTCCTGTTTAACAGTGTTTTAAGATAACTTGCTACAAACCCCCTAAGCTGAAGCATCATAACACCCAGACAAAAAAGATGTGCATCTAATAGAGTCATGGCTTTAAGGATATTTGTTTGAATAGATGATGTGTCTCTTTAGTATTTTTTAAAAATTTGGAAAATTTTCGGGGGGACCAACGGTCTCCCTGACCCCCTTAACAAATGTTTTTTTTCTAAATGTTTTTCTTTCTTTATTTTTCAAAAACGAAAACTGTTATGGGGCACCTTCTGCTCCTTAAATGACGCCTTTGGATTAATGTATTGTTTTCATTTCAAAAAATTTCTAAAAGTTTCTCAATTTCGTTTTTTCCAAAACAAATATTTTGAAAAGTCTTTGAAAGCCCCCCAAATGAAGCCCCTGGATTTGTGTATTTTTCTCAAGAGTATGTTTATGTGCAAAATGTGAAGTCCACAGATTAATGGAAATGAGAAGTGTTAGAATAATCATTTAACTGATTTTTTAGAAATTACTTGGGTGGACGGGGCTGCCATCACTCAGTCAAATGACGCCACTAGATGTATGCATTGTTTTCAATAAACAAGTGATATCCGGAGATTTCCGATCTGATAGTCGGTCGAACCCTACTATGGATAGGTATAAAATTTAAGAATGTCAGAGAACAACGTTTTTAAAATTTTTTATTTAGGTTACAATCTATGTTTGTGTGTGTGTCTGTGTGTGGCTTTCTCTGTACACAAATCTTGCAAGTAAAATTTAACCAGCTTTTTGACTGGCTAGGAAGCTGAAACTTTCAGCATAGCTTTATATTGGATGACAATACATGATTCAATTAAAAACAAAAAACTTAATTTGGACATCTTTCTTATTTCTAAATCGAGTGTATTTGAAATCAAAGTTTTTGTTGAAAAGCTCGTTTTTTCCTATACTTGTTTCAGATAATTTTTAAATACCTTTTTAGTAGCCAGCCCATCCATCTTTAACATGGGCTTTCGTGACTCAAATGTGCAGCGTTTCGGAGCGAGGAAAGTTTTTTAATTTAAAGGGTTTTGTCCTCGCATAAAAAATTGAATAATAAATAAATAAATTGTAGAAATACAACGTTTGTCCATGGGCTGTCCATTTTTGAAAAACTGAAAAAAAAATGTTCAAGGATGTTTTCCTAAGACACTGAACTGGTTTACCCAAAAAATTGTTAAAGTCTGTGGAAAAATAAGTTACATATTAAATCTAATTTATCAATTTTTTGAACTCATCCTCGCTATTGATGTTTGACCTATGCACGTAGGAGAGACCTGGGCTTGTTGTAATAAGGGTAAGTAGTAACAGTTTAATAACTCAGCCGGTTTAAAAAAATTTGTTTTGATTTTGAACTCAAGTGCTCTTTAAGATAGGGCCTACGACGTAAGCTCATTAGTACTTCGCGGGAAAGCTACATGACCCGGTGTCATGAGGAGTACTCTTTTTACCAAAAAACTTAAAAAATACTAATTCGTAAAATGTGATTATAAGATCATATGGTCTCTAGTTGAAAAAAGTTTTTATTATTTTTTATTATGCATTTATTGAGCTACCAAATGTTAGTATTTTCACATAACCCAAGCCAATCATTTTTTTCTAGAAATGAAAATGTTAATAATTTAGGTCTGGGGCTAGATGTAACAAAACGTAACAAAATTGTAACTAGTTACAACTTGCCCCAAGCCTGCACTTTAATGGGTTTTTTATTTAAATGCTTTTATTTAAATTTACTCGTCTCTCTGTTTGTTTTGTTGTTATATATATATATGTATTGCGACTCTCTACGTTCTATTTATCTATTCATAATATTTATTTTAATTTAATTTTCGGACAACTGGAAAAAAGATGCGACTAATCAGTTAAATATTTTTTTCAAACTTAAAAGAGTCATATTACAGCATTTTAGATAGACTTGTTGTGGTAGTTGATCAGCTCTTTGTACAAAGAGCGAATTTTTTTAACCAAGCTTATAGTAGCCCACCAGGTTGTGCGATGTTTCACGTGGTTAGATGTTGTAAAGTTCTATTTAGTAGATAATGCGTAGTAATATTATTGTATAACCTACAAGTGGCTGTTTACGAAAAAGTTTTTTTAAAAGTTCAAATTTATTTTTTTCAATTTAGTGATCATATATATATATATATATATATATATATATATATATATATATATATATATATATATATATATATATATATATATATATATATATATATATATATATATATATATATATATATATATATATACATATATATATATAAACATATTAATATATATATATAAATATATATATAAATTCATTGAACGCTTCATTCAGCACGTAAAACCAACCGAACAGGCTCCAGTTTTTTTTACTGGATAATCATAGCTTCCATGTCAACATTGACGTAGTAAAAAAAGGAAAAACAACCAAATTAACATGTTGTCATTTCCACCGCATTGATCCCACAAATTGCAGTCTTTGGACGTAGGTGTGTACGGTCCGTTCAAAAACTATGTTAACAGAACTTAAACTTCTTGGATGGCTAGCAACGCAAGGAAAACTATGACCATTTATGACATTCTTGCAATAGTCAGGGACAGTTTGCCACTGGCTCTGAATCTGAGCAACATTATAAGCGGTTTCAGAACAATTGGACTGTGGCCGTTGAATCCAAACATCTTTCAAAATTCTGAATTGCTGGTGCTTTTGTTACTGATCGTCCAAACCCTTCAGATTTTTTACCTTTAAAGATCAGACTTCTACCTAAAGCACCATCAAAAAAAAAAACAAATGGGCTGTACGAAAACGAAAGACAGCTGTTTTGACTGACACTCAATAGAAGGAAACTCTGGAGAAAGAATTTGAAGAGAAATTGATAAAAAAAAACAGAAACAAGAAGCTAAACCAAAAAAAAAGGGGAAAAGGTAAAGCAAAGTCGAATAGACCTCAAAAGACTAAGATTGATAACGCGAAGAAAAGATTTTCAATGAAAACTCAGATTCTGAACATTAAAGAAAAAATTCCTTGATGATTTAGTTTATTAAAAGTTTAATTAACCTAAGTAAATCCTCTGCGACTAATAAAATGATTATTGCTGTTAAAGAAAACTGTAAGTATTTACCTGATCAGTTCGCAAAAAAAACATTTTTTATTATTTGTAATAAAACCTATTCTTTTAATATGACGTTACTACTTGCCCCAAACGAGTTACAACTTGCCCCAAAAACAGGGTAAGTTGTAACAAGCGACTCTCTCCGCAAAAAAGTAATATAAATACAAATTAATTATAGATTTGAAAAAAAATAGTGTGGGAATAAAATATCAATAAGATGATTTGTCATTTAAAAGCTTTTTTGAATTAAAATACTCAATAGTTTAGTCACAACAGCTAAAAAAGGAAAAAAATGTTACAACTAGCCCCGGTCTCCCCTACTTCAAGTTAACTAGGTTTTGTGTAGCTCTGTAGTACTCACATTATTTTTGTTAGTTCACGTTTCTATGGTCTATTGCTATTTTTCACTAAAAGTAAACTGACATTTCAATCGATAGCAGCCGCATTTTGATCGGGATTTCTACCGACGACGAAGAAACAGTTTGTGTTAAATGAAGTGGCAGAAGTGTGATAGAGTGCTGCTCCATTTTTCGTTTCATTTAAAATTTAAAAACCTAAAATATTTTAGCAATGTCATTGATACCCAAATTACACCTGAAGCTTGGTAATACCTTTTTCTGATTATCAAACCAGATTTTTTTGACACCAGATTTAGAAACTAAAACCTGAATCCATCCGGAATTGTAAAAAAAAAGCTTAAACTCCGATTTTTCGAAGATTGAAACAAGCTTGTTGTTTTAAAAATTTGGTTTGTTTAATAAAATCCAACCAGTAAAAAAGACCGATTTCAGGCAAGTTGTATTTCCTAAACAACAACGTGTTTGCACTTTGCTCTTATAATCAATTTCAACGTGATGCGTATGTAATAGTAGTGCCACTGAAAAGTTGCTAGAATGGAACGCTAGCAACTAAGTAGCGCTTAGCTATGATTGCTAAGTTTGAATAATCTTGCTTGGTTTTTTCCAAAAAATTGGAAAATATTTTTTATCTACCAAATCAAAAATTAATTCCAGGCGCATTCCCAAAGACAGTTTGTGGGTACTAGACAAACCGACCCAGAAATGCTGTTATTACAAACCAAAAAGTTTGAAAACCGTTAGCATGGCCCCATACCCGGGTTTTGTAAAATCGTGAACACGAATTCGAGATTTTAAAATTAATAAAGCTAAAACCGAAGGCACCACGAAATCAAATTGGAACTTTTTCACATAAAGAAAAATAAAATTCGCAAATGTTTGGTTTTAATATTTTACTACATTAAAAACGGGCGTAAAATAACTATGATATACTTAATTAGAATGAAAAAAAAAACATTTTTTACCTATAAAACAATTAATTTTTTATTTGTTTTAATTGGTAAGAACCCTAAAATGGAAATTTGACTTAATACAAATACTAATAGATAAATGTATAACGTGCTATATGTCAATTGTGTATATATGGAATATACAAAAATTTGTTTTGCAGGCAGTTGAACTGCGAAGGTCATTGATGGCAACATATTTCAAAACTTGACATTTTGTCTTCCACATTGTTTAACGAAGCGCAATGCCCTAATTTGTGGGTATGATGGATTATACCCTTCCAGGTGCGTAGCTCATATTAGTTATACTAATTAACTGTATTTAAGTCAACTACAGGATCTATACTATGGATCCCAAGTTTTATTGTTTATTAATCTTTTTCTACGATGAATTTTTTACCTAAGAAAACAAACAAACATCAGTAATAACTTTATAAAATGTTGCACATGTTTGTTTTGATAGAAGTCGAAATATAAAAAGGAATGAGCAGTCGTCAGTTTGTCACGATGTTCACGCTTAATTAATTAACGGGCTCCGTGTGACTTTCTATTTAGACAACAAAAACATTAAATTTGCATCTGACCTACTTGATAGAATTGGAAACAGGTGAATGGATAATCCAAAATCTATAAAAAGAAACAAGAAAGCTGAACCGTCGAATCTAAATTGTCTCACAAAATTGATATTGTGAAAACTTATCAACGTTTTAAGATGCAGTTGAAAACTTTGCTGGTCGTCTGTTTGATCTTCATGGTAGCCTTTGATGCTGTCAATGCACGTTAGTGTTAACATGTATTTAATAAGAATAATAATAATAATAATAATAATAATAATAATAATAATAATAATAATAATAATAATAATAATAATAATAATAATAATAATAATAATAATAATAATAATAATAATAATAATAATAATAATAATAATAATAATAATAATAATAATAATAATAATAATAATAATAATAATAATAATAATAATAATAATAATAATAATAATAATAATAATAATAATAATAATAATAATAATAATAACAATAATAATAATAATAATAATAATAATAAGAAGAAGAAGAATAATAATAATGTTTGACAATATTCAGAGTGGCGTAAATCCTAAAGGACTTCAAGGCCATTGAACCTAAATCCTTATTGTGTTTTTAATAAGATTTGTTGAAAGTTAGATCAATTTTTCAGGTTTTTTTGATTCGAAAAAAACGACTGAAGAGAAATTGGAAAACTGGGATGGCGGTGATGTAGTGGATAACACAGTTGAAAAAAAACAGGAAGAAGATAATTATCGAAGATGGTGGTGATATTAAGAAAAAAATACGTTTTAAAAACGTATTAAAAATGCGTTAAAAATTAAACATTCATTGAAAAATTATTTTTGTAGACTCAATTAATTTCAATAAATTATTGACGAATAAATAATAAATTGCCTGTTTTACATTTGAGTTCATTTTTATGGCTAAACAACCAAAAATTCGATTTCCAGCTAAAACATGTAGAAAACATTTGTTGCTGCAAAATAAGTTTAAAAAACATTTTTAATCTTGAATTGTCTACAGTCACAACTTACAACATCAAAACCATTACTTACTAAACAACTTAAACATTATTTATTTAAAACGCCTTTATTAGCTTGCTTCGTTGTTTGTTTTGTGTTGTTCGTTTCATCATTCTTAAAGCATTTCTAATAATTATAAAAAGTTGATTTTTTGTATTCAGGTGTATATTTAGCGAAATTACATTAATCCGTTTTCAAATTTGAATTTTTTTTTCAAATTTAAACTTTAAAAATAAAAAACAATAAAAAAAACTTTACAACACTTATATATAAATGTACTAAAAACTTAAAAATAATATTTAAATGTACGTAATAAAACTTTTTGAATCAAACATAAAAACTGTGGGCATTATATATATATATATATATATATATATATATAAAAGGAAGTCGGGTTTGTGTTACGACACTTATAACTCAAGAACAGCTGAACCGATTTCAGAGATTTTTGATTTATTGGATTTCCCTCAGCTCCTATTAACAGAATAACTAAACAAAATTGACATTGAATCCTGGAGTGGCTTATGGGGACCGCAGTATGTACCCCGTAGCTATACAGCCTTAACAGTGCATCCTAGAAAAAAACTTCAAATGGCAAAGTTGTAGAGCACCCTCTATTTGGTCTTACGGACAAAATAAATTTTCAATGTGGAGTTTGAGTTATCGAGATATACAGATGTTTAATTTTCCGCGACATGACATTTATGCGCAAATGGGGTAGAACGCATGTTATTAAATTTTCTGACTATTTCATTGTTTACAATTGAAAATCTCACAGAAAAAATTAAGTAAATATCTTTTTCAATTAAAATATAAAATAAAATAATTTTTTATGGGCCATAAAAATATAAAAGATATTTTTAGCATAGATATATGATTTTTAGTTTCGCATTTTCCGTTTTCCATTTGGCATTAACAAAGTGTCAATGCTGTTCTGTCAATATTATATTTTCGTTCGTTGGAATTAATTTGCGAGTTTTAAAGTTTTATTACTTTTAGCAAAAACATTATTAATGACAATGCCGCGACCCAGAAGATCTAATCTTTCCCAAAATAGCCGTCAGGCAATTAGGCATCGGAACAATGTTAATCAATCCACCGCGGAAGAACTGGAATTAGCGCGAGAAAGGCGCCGCGTTAGTATGGCCCGGCTTCGTGCTTCTCGAAGACAAGAGCACCGAAGGAGATGCAGCTAACATTGGTCGATTAACTATTCTACCGGCTACTTATATACTATATAATATATAGGTAGTCCGCGTCATATGCATGAATATGCGCAGGATGCAATGACATATGTTCGTCATTACGGTCGGCCAGATCTATTCATTACCTTCACCTGTAATCCAAAGTGGATTGAAATTGTTCAAATGCTGCTTCCCGGACAAACATCAAGTGATCGGCACGACATCACCGCACGTGTCTTCAAACAAAAAATTCGGTCGCTGATGAACTACATTGTAAAGCAACACGTTGTTGGTGATACTCGATGCTGGATGTATTCAATCGAATGGCAAAAACGAGACTTGCCTCATGCACACAATCTCATTTGGTTAGTTGAAAAAATTAGACCTGACCAAATAGATGATATCATAAATGCCGAGATTGCTGATCCCGAAATCGATCCAGACCTACATGATGTTGTAGTTATGAATAGGATTCATGGACCGTGTGTCGCCATCAACCGCCAATCACCGTGCATGGTCGACGGCAAGTGTTCCAAACGTTATCCACGAAAATTTACTACAGAGACCATCACTGGCACTGATGGCTATCCATTATATCGACGTCGATCACCCGATGATAACGGTCGAACTGTCACAAAGAAATTAAAAGGAAACGATTTCGTGGTTGACAACAATTGGATTGTTCCATATTCGCCACTTCTTTCCAAAACATTCAAGACACATTGCAATGTTGAGTATTGCAATTCTGTAAAGTCAATTAAGTACATCTGCAAATATGTAACGAAAGGCAGCGATATGGCAGTTTTTGGCATTCAAAGCTCAGATAATGACGAGATTAGACGCTATCAAATTGGCAGATATGTGAACTGCAATGAGGCAATTTGGCGTATATTCTCATTCTCTTTTCACGAACGTCATCCCACTGTTGTCCATTTGGCTGTGCATCTGGAGAATGGTCAACGAGTTTATTTTAACGCGTCGAATATTATTCAACGTGCTGAAACACCTCCAGCAACAACATTAACGAGTTTTTTTTGCGATTTGCCAAAGCGATCCATTTGCACAAACGTTGCTTTACTCGGAGATGCCACGTTATTACACTTGGAACGCTTCATCAAAGAAATTTCAACGTTGGAAGCAAGGCAGTGCGGTTTTAAAAGAATTCAATTTCCGATTCGCCTAGCATTTGCTATGACGGTTAGCAAATCACAAGGCCAATCTTTGAGTGTTTGTGGTCTGAACTTGGATAATGCATGTTTTTCTCATGGTCAATTGTATGTGGCGTGTTCACGTGTCGGCAGACCATCAGATTTATTTGTTTTTTCGCCCGATAATAAAACAAAAAACATAGTGTATCATAAAATGCTGGATTAAAGAGAATCGACCCGAGTTCAACCAATGTTTTTTTAATAAACTATTAAAAGTGAACGTATTTTGATTTTGTTTTCTTTTAAACTTATATATATATATATATATTTGTTATTATTGTTTTTTATTGCTTAAAAAATACTCTCTTTAAGGTGAAACGAAGTTCGCCGGGTCCGCTAGTATATATATATATACTAGCTGACCCAGCAAACGTTGTTTTGCCTTTTAAATTATTTTGGTTTTTTACTAATAGTTTAATGTACAAAGTTATGACAATTTAAAAAAATCAATCTCAAAAAGCAATCGAAAAGTTTTTCTATCGTTCTTCTCTCGCTCCCATTTTCTTCCTTGCTTGCTTTACCGTTCCCGTCTGCTCTCCCGTTCCCGTTTCTCCTTGTTTTCACGTTCCGCTTGCTCTCCCGTCAATTTATCCTTAATGTAAAGTTTTATTTGGTTAGTGACGACAACTAAGTTGATATTTGATTCTGTTTATTGTTGTATATTGGGCATAACAGAAACATGTTACAATAAAGACAAGTTGAATTTAAAATTGAAAAATGAGTGCAAACAACAAAATAGAAAATAGTAATGCCCAAGGGAGCATCCGGAGAGATGAAATCTCGCTTAAGGATGATCCGCGCAAATGAGACATTCGTGAAAAGATCGAATAGACATTCAATGTAAAAATTTCACAAGATGCAAAAATAAAAGACTAAGTACAATTCTCAAAAAAAAATAAAATAAAAATAATAAAAAATAAGATAATCAAATTTACATTCAGACAGTAACAGTATAGTTTCAATCAGCAAAAGAAAACATGCATATCTAAGACTATTGCTTCAATAAATACGATTTGAGACGAGATTTAAACAGCGAAAGGGACTCGGAATCCTTTATAGATGAAAGTAATTTAGGTTATGACATTTGATTAGGTTACTTTTAAAGGAAACGGTACATTTGTAACAAAGATAAAAATAACACACACACACACACACATATATATATATATTTAATAGTTTCCAAAGCAATTTAATCATTATTTCAGATAATTTCACTATTTATTTTGTAATGCATTTAAAATTATTCACTAGAAATCAAATATAAAAGTGTGTTTTTAAAAAACTTTGTTTTTTGAACATTCTTCTTTGCTCTCAACCTTATAAACTCCAAGCACTGCGGTTTTCTCCAAAAACATTCAAAACGATTTGTGAGTTTATTTGAAAACATTGAATCAAAAATTGACACTTACATCAAGTTCATGTAAAAACAACCTTCACATTAAAATGTTTAAGCTTTAGAAAATTAGTTTTTAGTTCAACATGTAAACTGTATATTGTATATAATTTTGAACATGTTAAGAAAAATGTTGTATTAGTTTATAAACCACTTTTTAAATAAAATATGTTTTATTTTTTTGGTATTTCAGCCATTTCATTTAAAATAAAGTCCACTGTTGGTGTAAAATGTGTAAACACTGTCAAAAAAGTTAAGCTACTTTATTTGTTCTCTGATAAATAACTTCTCAAATAAGTTTTTTTACATGTTAGTTCAAAGTTTTCTACAGTTAATGTTTTAAAACTATACTAGTAGTATGCAGAAAAATTTCAATTATTTCCTCTCACGGATCCAAGAGCGTCATTTCACCAATTTCTTGGGAGAGCAAGATTTTGTCATGAATTTATTCTGCACAAATTTTTTATTAAATCTATACTTTTGCTTTCACAAAAAAGCTGAAGACCGGAAGGGATAGTCGCATGTACATTTTCAAAACATTTTTGCTTTCAAAAGAAGGGTGATGACCCTGATAGTAGTTGGTTTGGAGAAGTACGTTTTCCCAAAAATTTCTAGAACAAGAAGGTGGCCAAGAACTTGAATGAAATAAATATTGTAATATAAAAAGTAACTTTTAAGTCACAATTTCAATTTTTTAAATCATAATTTACCTGTGAAAAAAAATATTATCATTTAAACTTTGAACTACAAATTGAAAAAAAAACTGATTTCCATTGACTTACCATCAGCACAGCACAAACCGCCGCAGCGATTCCAATGCCCAAGAAAAGAACTTCAACGCTGCCGACCAAAAATTCACCGCATCCCTTCAAAAAATCATAAAAAAGGCTCATTCAAATATTTTATTTTAGAATTTATTTAAAATTTTTTAAAGATAAATGCATTTAAAAAATGATTAATTTGAGTTTAGTTGTGAATTTCAAAATTGTTTGTTTACTTTTTCAAAAATTTTGTCTTTCGGACACGTAATGTTCCATGATAGCCCACAGCAGGACCCAGGAGCAGATAGAGTTTCGTTGTACTCTGGAATGACGGCCCAGTCATTGTAGCTGTATAATCCGCAGCATTTGAGCTTTTAACAAAATATTTTTTAACTTAGTTTATTGGAACAAAAAATTACAATCTTTTATTTTTTCACAAATTTCAAATAAAAAACAATATCTTAATTTTTTCAAAATGTAGTAAGCTCTAAAACGTTTAAAAAAAATTACTTGTTCTTGAATTGCTTGTATTGCTTCACTTTCTTTTTTTATCTCATTAATGTACCAGTCATCAAATATCCCTTTGACCTGTTTGCAAATCACATCAATCAATATCAATTGGTTTTAATAAATATATGAACCATTGTTTCAGAAACTATTAAAAATAGAACGATACTTTCCTTGCTTTTAAAGACAAATGAGATGATGAGGCAAACGAGAAAAAGAATGAAGATCAAAGTTACAAAGATGCAATACTGTAAAATAAATTATTAAATCAATCGGATATTAGTCAACATTTCATCATTTGTTTTATTTTAGTTTTTAAATTATTTTAAATTAAATTATTTTAGTTTGCTTTCTTGTCTGGATGTCTGTCCGGAATTAAAATTGAAATTGATTTTGGAAGTACATACTTTCCATTATCCAATCTCGATGCAATTTTGTGTAATTTAGTTAATATAGTTGTCGTCAAAGATAACAAAGATTTTAATAAATTTTTAGATTTACTGGATCAAACTGAAATAAAATATATAATTAAATTTAATTAAATTGTTCAAATTAAAAATTTTCTTCAGAAAAGTAAATTATCCGTTTATTGAAAAAATTAACAATATTTAATTTTTAAATTAAATTTTTATGTTTTCTCCATATTGATTCGAAAGTTTCCTATATTTTCCATTTCTACATACTTCACATATCGAGTATTTAAAAAACTTTGGACACTATTTTTTTTTATAGACCTATAGTCACCAAAAAAAATTTTGAAAAAATAATAGCTGCCGAATTACAAAAGATAAAAGATTTTTAAAAAAACAAAGTTTTTTACGGTTCACTTGTTTATTAAGTTTTGAGGTTTTAATTGTTTGCGTCGGTACTTTTTAGGTTTGTTTTTTGGTTTGTACACTGTCGCTTAATGATAATAATGTTTTGTTGAATGTTATCAACTGTCTGGTTCGAATCTAACTTTGGCTTTTAAACCAAAGCTTATTTTAATTCAACAAAACAGCTTTAAATCAAAAACTGCCATGTTGAAATAGAATAACAATTTGAAAAATAATAAAAATAAGCAAAATACTGTAAGTAAAATACGCATTATAAACCAAACTAACCACGACAAGAAGACAATAATTCTTGCTCCAAGCTCCAATGCAGCCAACTAAAGCGATAACTACAATAATGCATCCGATTACAATCAGATAAATTGCTGTGCTTGTAGGATCGACAGGCTGGTCCGTGGTGACTGATTTAGATTTTGCCACAGCTCCAACAATTATGAGGGCCACTCCTAGCAGCTGAAAAAAGTGATTTATTTCAAAAGATATTTAAATTAATTTTTTGTTTAAACGCGGCTTGCTTAACAATTTGTTTTACTTTGATGAGTTCACGCCAAACTGTTAATGGGTTATGTTAGGGGTAGACATGGTTCATTTTTGGTGACTCAACCCACCACTTTATCAACCAACCCACTTGAAACGCTAATTTTTTTGAACCAACCCAACCCACAGTTAAATTTGTTTTAGTTAAAAAATATTTTTTCAACCCAACCCACAATAAAATTTTTTAATTAACAAGTTTGTTTCTAGTTTTTTTTAACCCAACCTAATCCACGAATGTGTCAAAAAATTGTACCCAACCCAAACCCATGGGTCAACCCAAGCCATGTCCACCTCTGGGTTATGTTAACCAATCAGATGAATTGGGTTAGGCTGAGTCAAGGACTTTAAACTAGTTAACGTTGAGTCAAAATATTTTATCTTACAGCGGGTTGGGTCAAATTAAATTTTGTTACAAATTTCAATAAAAACATATTTAATTAATTTAAGAAATAAATTTTTAAAACTTTATATTGTGTTGTATTATGCAATCGATTATTAATGTTGATGTTCGGTACATACTAAAAAAATAAAAAAAATAGTAAAATAGTTTTCCCAAATTAATTATAAACACCAAAGATAGAGAAAATCCCACAGGCTATGTTTTGTAAAAATGATCTTTGAGGTATTGCTTAGCAATTAGTAACTTTGAAGAATATTTCAGAGTGACACACCTGATGAACGTTAGAGTCGTTCTAGAAATGCCAAAGATGACCAGTTGTTTTAATGAAATACAGCCGAAGGAACCACTTAGCACTAGGTCAAATTGTGTTGTTGGTCAGAAACCCAATGGCTTACTTTAAAAAATAATTGTCATAGTTTATAGTCGTTTGCACCAAGTGGTTTAAGAACTAAATAAATTATATGTTATAAATACCAAAGTACTTCCTGTCACGGATCATAATTTTATTTGTTTAACATATCCATCCTCCATTACCCAGGCTCGAAATTAGCAAGACAGAGTTTTACTTTTAAGAATAAACTTGTAACGTAATTATATTCAACTGTTATTTCTAGTAAGTTTGTTGTTAGAATACGATTTTTGTAGAAAAGTAACAGTAGATCATTTCCACAGAGCTTCGTAGGAACAATTCAAAAAAAACTTTAACCATATCGATGCTGCGCTTTGTTGGGCTGTATCCAGTGTTATTTTAATTCACTAAATAATTGTAGTTCTTATTTTTATTCTATTCTCACATTTTATTTTAAACATGGCTTCACACAGATATTCCGGATGCTATGATCTGCTCGCCAGGTTACAATATTATAAGAAAAGATCGTTCTCGAGGTGGTGGGGTCATGATTCTTCTTAGAGATTGCATTGGTTATCGACTGTTTGATGTTCCCCCAAAGTACTCCCACATTGAAATGATTTGTATTGATGTTATTTTTGGACAAACTACTTGGAAAATAATTGTCCTGGAACAGGTATTGGTGAGATATTGCTGGCAGACGAAACCACTACACGAGATCAGGGATCTATTGCTGATACCTTCAATCTTTATTTTTTATCTGTGTTTACTTTGGATGATGGTCAAACTCATGATTTTCCTTCTCAGACATCGGCCGAGTTGCATGACATCAACTTCTCGCCTGATGTTGTTTTCGACGCCTTGTCTCGCCTTGAGCCATCTCTGTCTTCAGGATGTGACGGCATTCCCAATACATTTTTAAAGAATTGTGCTACATCATTAGCTCAACCTCTTTCTCACGTTTTTGAGATGTCGTTTCGAGAGCGGAAGTTGCCACAGGAATGGAAAATTGCGATAGTTATTCCTATTCACAAAAAAAGGGCCGACGTCAGTTTCTGAGAATTACAGACCAATCTCTATAACTTCTACGAACTGCCGAGCAATGGAGCGAATCGTCAATCGATCTCTTATGCAGTTTCTTTTGAAAAATAATTTAATTAATAGAAGTCAACACGGATTTTCTCCTGGCTGCTCGACAATTACTAACATCCCTGAATGTGCTGACCGGTGGAGTGAGGTGATACAAGCAAGACAGTTGCTAGATATCATATACTTGTATACATACATACATATATACAAACATTTTATATATATATATATATATATATATATAGAACTTCAAACAAACCGAATAACCTGATACATTATAGTTTATTTATTATCGGAAATGATTTTATAATTTATTTTTAATTGGGTTCGCTCAGTTCTAATTTCGGCGTGGTTCATAATGTTAACGAGGCAACTTTGAGATCCGCATATTCTCCAGTTTTATGCAAGTATTCCAGTTTGCGTCGGTCCTAACTAGCTATATAAACATTTCGCGGTTGGTAAATTAGCTAAAATAAGCAAATCAATTATTATTTTTATTTCAATAGGTTTTGTTTCGTTTGACTCAACGGAACTAGGACTAGTTAGAAATAAATTGTTTTTTTACAAAAAAAATAGTCTCTAATAATTTACTTAAAAACTTAAAAAGGCAAATTATACAAAAATAGGATAACAACCATCTCTTTTCTCCATAACAAGAAACTAAAATTATTAAAATTCTACATGTTTAGAGATGCTAGCAGCAACATAGAAGAGAATTTCATATTGTGATTAGGAAGCCCAATCGGTTGGAAATAAAACAGGTGGCGGCTTGGTAGGACTAGCAACCAATCAACCGATCTTTTTATGCATTTTTCTGTCTTATCTAACCAGATTTTCTAATTGGTTTTCTGAAGGAGAAACGTCTGTTCAGCTCATCGTTCAACCGGAGTGAATAAAGATTTTTCAGATCGCAACATTAATGTTTCTTATTATAATCCTAATTATTTTTCTCTTGCGAGCTGAGATCCAGTCCTTCGTACGGGGCTGGCCAGCTGACGCATCATCGATTTTGCAGTTAACGTCATGTTAGCGACTTTATTATTTTCCTCATCTCATCAACATCATATTCACCATCGTCGTCGTCTTTGTTGTTGTCAGCTTACATCGTCTTAGCGTATCTTCGCTGTTTTTAATGGTTGATTGACAGAGGATGTCTAAGAAATTCCCTAAAAACTTTAAATTTATACACTTTAAAAAAAATTGTATGTTTGAATCCGGCCAGACTAGCATTGCTGATTTTAACAAATGACAAGCATTGAAAGGCCGATGGCGTGGTAGCTTGCGTCAATTAAAACTTGAGTCTTTTGCCTGTACTTATAAAACAAGAAACTTCTGGGTACTATCTTTTTCTCTTTTAGAACACATTTTTATTTAAAATGGTCGCTCAGTAACCTCTCTTTCTCTCTCAACTTAGTTTCTGCTCCAACATAACCAAACACTTTTATTTGTATATATGTTATTTATTCATTCGTGGTTGTGCAAAGAAACGGCTTGTAGTGAAAAAGAACTTTCGATGTGTTTACACAGTCAACTCACCACCTCATTGTGAATGCAGTATTGTTAAGCTTGCGTGAGCAATGAGCCAACGGATCTTCAATCATCATCATCACCATAACCATCGGCGTCGTCATCATCATCATCATCGTCATCGTAATCATCATCATAATGATTATCATAGTTATCGTCATCATCACCATCACTGTAATCACCATCACCGTCATCACCATAACTCTAATCGATATAATCATTGTGTTCTTATCTTAATCATCATCATCATAATCATTATCATCGTCGTCGTCATTAGCGTCATAATCATCATCTTCATCGTCGTCATCATCATCATCATTATCTTCAACGTCATCATCATAGTCATCATAGTCAAACACCAGATTTAAAATAATTAAATTAAAGAACTGAACAGACATATAGACTCGGACACGCATAGACAATCGGATGGCCTTTCGTCACTTCATGTATGCAAGGCGCTGAAGGCACGCAAGTGGTGAACATGCAAGTGCTGCTATGTGACATTCACGCTCCCGAAATGTCTTTTTTAATGCTGCATTTAAATTCTCAGATTTTTTTCCGATTTCAAAATCTTTAAATTTTCAATTTGCAAGTATTCAACAGTTAAAATTTGTGTAAAGTAGTAATGTTATGTAAATTCAAATTAGACTTTTTAAACTCACTTTTAAATTAAATAACTACAATAAAATTTAGTTTAATCTGATTTAGATATAAGCTACAAAAAATTACACACAATTTAAAAAATTTGAAATAAATGGATCAAACATGCAACAACGTTTTAAACAAAAAATTCACAAAGAGATATTGATCAGGCTTTAGATAATACACATATAGTTAAGATGTATAACAAATAAAGTAAATAAAACTACAAAATATTTTTTATATTGTAATATAAACCAAAAAACAGGTTTAAAATTTGTCAATTATTCTTTATATTATATATTTATATATATATATATTTATAATAAAATATAAATAACATTATATATATATATATATATATATATATAAACTAGCTGACCCAGCAAACGTTGTTTTGCCAAATAAATTATTTTGGTTTTTTATTGAAAGTTTAATGTAGAAAATTAGGATAATTTAAAAAAATCAATATCAATCTTGAAAAGCAATTGAGTGTACAATGCCCGGGGTTTTGGAGGTTTTTCTATCGTTTTTCTCTCTCGTCCCGATACCTTCCCCGCTTGCTCTCCCGTTACCGCTTGCTCTCCCAATTTGATTTTAATTTGAAATGACCATGTGGCTGCATCCAAAATCTGTGGTATAACGATTCAGGGTTTTCCGTGACCACCCCAATATTGCCATTTTATTTATAAGAGTATAGAGTTTTTTTGAGAATTTTTGTAATTTCCGAAATATTGGTTACAAAAATTCAATTTTAGATAAAACTTTTTGTTTTTATCTGGATCGGTTTAAAACATTGTAAACATGACAATTTTTTCAATTTGTTTTTTTATCCATTAATCTCTTATATTAACTTTACCGCTGTCTTGCTTGATTGCTTGATTGCTTGCTGGCTTGAATGTTTGCAAACCTTGAAAGTAAAGATTAACTAACGTCCCGTCGTCCAATATGGCTAAAATTTTAAATATAGCCTCGTTCTTCATGAAAATGCACTTTATTAAAGCTTGAAAAAAAAAATTTTGTAATTAAAAATAATAATTATCTATGTTTAAAAAATCAAATTAATCAAAATTTAATAAAAGTTTGCATATATAAATTCAAAAAAATTCTTTTGAAAGAAATATGTTTGCAATAAATAAGAAACCGGCAGATCCTGAAATATATAAGGAATATAGGAAAAAACATGGCCTTTTACAGTTTACTTGTTTTTAAAACTAAAATAGCACTACGTAAAAAATACATTTCCTGTCTTGTACACTATAGAGTTTCAACAACACACTACATAATAGTCATTTCAATTATCAAAATGCATTGCGTCATACAAGCAATAATTCTAAATTTAAAATATTTTATTGCTACACGTTTGGTGTTACAGAAAATAGTTTTCATTAGTTAATCGATTGCAGCCACAGCTTGCTTACGAACGATATCTATTTTTTATCTACCAACTACAAACAAACTGGTGTGTTTCGTGTAGTGTGATAGTAGCCGTTCTATTCAGTGTTTGATATGAAACCTAAAACTTAAGAAGTTTCATAACTGGTACAGACGGAACAAGTTTGCAAATTTTGGTCGAATGATTTCACAGAAAACAAACTTTAAGTAACTAAATACTAAATTTCACTGACAAATTTAGCTTTAAATTAGAAAATTTATTGAAACGCCGATATAAATTATTTTAATCAAAATTTCTAAGATTTTACGGTATATAAAATTCTAGGTACACGAGGCCATACTATGTATTCAGCAACGAATTAATGTTAAGGTAACCACACAGCCCGCCATTCAACATTTGGTAACAGGTTTATTGACGTCTTCATATTTCAAATTCAATATTTTAGGTGAAATATTTCACCGCGCTAAAATTAGAGTTAATTATGGGATAATGAATTTTGTAAACTATTTCGGGATAAAATTGAAAACAATTATAGTATAATTTTCAAGCAATAAAAATTAAAATTTGAATAAATGCAAATACGATAAGGTACATTTAACTAGCTGTTTGTGGCGTTTAACGGCAGCGACATATTGCGTGACTCGCTGTTGTGTTGGCACATAATTTACATTTGTTTTATTGATTGACTACATAGGAGTCAACTACGGAAGTCATATTTCATTAAACTTCAAAATAATTATAGATAGTCTATCTGTGTCTAGTGAGGTGCGGTGACATGTGGTATACTCTTTTGAACAATGCAATAAATGTTTTTTGCAAAAAAACTAAAAAATTAATAAGTTACTCTATAATGGTTGGAACTTATCTTGTTTGGAGAAAATTAAAAAACAAAAAAACCACTAAGGAGTAGTAATTAGGTAATACTAAAATATTATTTTCACGTTTCACTGGCTCTATGTATAGCATTTTTAATTTATAAATAGATAATTGCATTAAATTTGTATCTGGCGTATTTGATAGATATCGCAGCAGATGATTAGGCTTTTAAAAATCTATAAAATAGAACATGCAAAAGATTCAACTCTTTAACAACATATTTAATAGCTGCTTTGATGTCACTTATTTTCCTGTTTAACAGTGTTTTAAGATAACTTGCTACAAAACCCCTAAGCTGAAGCATCATAACACCCAGACAAAAAAGATGTGCATCTAATAGAGTCATGGCTTTAAGGATATTTGTTTGAATAGATGATGTGTCTCTTTAGTATTTTTTAAAAATTTGGAAAATTTTCGGGGGGACCAACGGTCTCCCTGACCCCCTTAACAAATGTTTTTTTTCTAAATGTTTTTCTTTCTTTATTTTTCAAAAACGAAAACTGTTATGGGGAACCTTCTGCTCCTTAAATGACGCCTTTGGATTAATGTATTGTTTTCATTTCAAAAAATTTCTAAAAGTTTCTCAATTTCGTTTTTTCCAAAACAAATATTTTGAAAAGTCTTTGAGAGCCCCCCAAATGAAGCCCCTGGATTTGTGTATTTTTCTCAAGAGTATGTTTATGTGCAAAATGTGAAGTCCACAGATTAATGGAAATGAGAAGTGTTAGAATAATCATTTAACTGATTTTTTAGAAATTACTTGGGTGGACGGGGCTGCCATCACTCAGTCAAATGACGCCACTAGATGTATGCATTGTTTTCAATAAACAAGTGATATCCGGAGATTTCCGATCTGATAGTCGGTCGAACCCTACTATGGATAGGTATAAAATTTAAGAATGTCAGAGAACAACGTTTTTAAAAAATTTTATTTAGGTTACAATCTATGTTTGTGTGTGTGTCTGTGTGTGGCTTTCTCTGTACACAAATCTTGCAAGTAAAATTTAACCAGCTTTTTGACTGGCTAGGAAGCTGAAACTTTCAGCATAGCTTTATATTGGATGACAATACATGATTCAATTAAAAACAAAAAACTTAATTTGGACATCTTTCTTATTTCTAAATCGAGTGTATTTGAAATTAAAGTTTTTGTTGAAAAGCTCGTTTTTTCCTATACTTGTTTCAGATAATTTTTAAATACCTTTTTAGTAGCCAGCCCATCCATCTTTAACATGGGCTTTCGTGACTCAAATGTGCAGCGTTTCGGAGCGAGGAAAGTTTTTTAATTTAAAGGGTTTTGTCTTCGCATAAAAAATTGAATAATAAATAAATAAATTGTAGAAATACAACGTTTGTCCATGGGCTGTCCATTTTTGAAAAACTGAAAAAAAAATGTTCAAGGATGTTTTCCTAAGACACTGAACTGGTTTACCCAAAAAATTGTTAAAGTCTGTGGAAAAATAAGTTACATATTAAATCTAATTTATCAATTTTTTGAACTCATCCTCGCTATTGATGTTTGACCTATGCACGTAGGAGAGACCTGGGCTTGTTGTAATAGGGGTAAGTAGTAACAGTTTAATAACTCAGCCGGTTTAAAAAAATTTGTTTTGATTTTGAACTCAAGTGCTCTTTAAGATAGGGCCTACGACGTAAGCTCATTAGTACTTCGCGGGAAAGCTACATGACCCGGTGTCATGAGGAGTACTCTTTTTACCAAAAAACTTAAAAAATACTAATTCGTAAAATGTGATTATAAGATCATATGGTCTCTAGTTGAAAAAAGTTTTTATTATTTTTTATTATGCATTTATTGAGCTACCAAATGTTAGTATTTTCACATAACCCAAGCCAATCATTTTTTTCTAGAAATGAAAATGTTAATAATTTAGGTCTGGGGCTAGATGTAACAAAATGTAACAAAATTGTAACTAGTTACAACTTGCCCCAAGCCTGCACTTTAATGGGTTTTTTATTTAAATGCTTTTATTTAAATTTACTCGTCTCTCTGTTTGTTTTGTTGTTATATATATATATGTATTGCGACTCTCTACGTTCTATTTATCTATTCATAATATTTATTTTAATTTAATTTTCGGACAACTGGAAAAAAGATGCGACTAATCAGTTAAATATTTTTTTTAAACTTAAAAGAGTCATATTACAGCATTTTAGATAGACTTGTTGTGGTAGTTGATCAGCTCTTTGTACAAAGAGCGAATTTTTTTAACCAAGCTTATAGTAGCCCACCAGGTTGTGCGATGTTTCACGTGGTTAGATGTTGTAAAGTTCTATTTAGTAGATAATGCGTAGTAATATTATTGTATAACCTACAAGTGGCTGTTTACGAAAAAGTTTTTTTAAAAGTTCAAATTTATTTTTTTCAATTTAGTGATCATATATATATATATATATATATATATATATATATATATATATATATATATATATATATATATATATATACATATATATATATAAACATATTAATATATATATATAAATATATATATAAATTCATTGAACGCTTCATTCAGCACGTAAAACCAACCGAACAGGCTCCAGTTTTTTTTACTGGATAATCATAGCTTCCATGTCAACATTGACGTAGTAAAAAAAGGAAAAACAACCAAATTAACATGTTGTCATTTCCACCGCATTGATCCCACAAATTGCAGTCTTTGGACGTAGGTGTGTACGGTCCGTTCAAAAACTATGTTAACAGAACTTAAACTTCTTGGATGGCTAGCAACGCAAGGAAAACTATGACCATTTATGACATTCTTGCAATAGTCAGGGACAGTTTGCCACTGGCTCTGAATCTGAGCAACATTATAAGCGGTTTCAGAACAATTGGACTGTGGCCGTTGAATCCAAACATCTTTCAAAATTCTGAATTGCTGGTGCTTTTGTTACTGATCGTCCAAACCCTTCAGATTTTTTACCTTTAAAGATCAGACTTCTACCTAAAGCACCATCAAGAAAAAAAAACAAATGGGCTGTACGAAAGCGAAAGACAGCTGTTTTGACTGACACTCAATAGAAGGAAACTCTGGAGAAAGAATTTGAAGAGAAATTGATAAAAAAGAACAGAAACAAGAAGCTAAACCAAAAAAAAAGGGGAAAAGGTAAAGCAAAGTCGAATAGACCTCAAAAGACTAAGATTGATAACGCGAAGAAAAGATTTTCAATGAAAACTCAGATTCTGAACATTAAAGAAAAAATTCCTTGATGATTTAGTTTATTAAAAGTTTAATTAACCTAAGTAAATCCTCTGCGACTAATAAAATGATTATTGCTGTTAAAGAAAACTGTAAGTATTTACCTGATCAGTTCGCAAAAAAAAACATTTTTTATTATTTGTAATAAAACCTATTCTTTTAATATGACGTTACTACTTGCCCCAAACGAGTTACAACTTGCCCCAAAAACAGGGTAAGTTGTAACAAGCGACTCTCTCCGCAAAAAAGTAATATAAATACAAATTAATTATAGATTTGAAAAAAAATAGTGTGGGAATAAAATATCAATAAGATGATTTGTCATTTAAAGGCTTTTTTGAATTAAAATACTCAATAGTTTAGTCACAACAGCTAAAAAAGGAAAAAAATGTTACAACTAGCCCCGGTCTCCCCTACTTCAAGTTAACTAGGTTTTGTGTAGCTCTGTAGTACTCACATTATTTTTGTTAGTTCACGTTTCTATGGTCTATTGCTATTTTTCACTAAAAGTAAACTGACATTTCAATCGATAGCAGCCGCATTTTGATCGGGATGTCTACCGACGACGAAGAAACAGTTTGTGTTAAATGAAGTGGCAGAAGTGTGATAGAGTGCTGCTCCATTTTTCGTTTCATTTAAAATTTAAAAACCTAAAATATTTTAGCAATGTCATTGATACCCAAATTACACCTGAAGCTTGGTAATACCTTTTTCTGATTATCAAACCAGATTTTTTTGACACCAGATTTAGAAACTAAAACCTGAATTCATCCGGAATTGTAAAAAAAAAGCTTAAACTCCGATTTTTCGAAGATTGAAACAAGCTTGTTGTTTTAAAAATTTGGTTTGTTTAATAAAATCTAACCAGTAAAAAAGACCGATTTCAGGCAAGTTGTATTTCCTAAACAACAACGTTTTTGCACTTTGCTCTTATAATCATTTTCAACGTGATGCCTAGGGGAGACCGGGGCATGTTGAACCACGGGGTATGTTGAACCTGATGGGTAAATTTGCTTATTTATAGAAATTTTTTGTCAGAGTTTCATAGTTTGGACTAATAATATAAATAGAAGTAGCTGTGTTGATTTGTGATGTTTATGTATGTTAATTATAATATAATCGCGATATAAGTGATTTTGAGTCGTTGACGTTATTTTTCTTTAAAAGCTCATATTAGTTATACTAATTAACTGTATTTAAGTCAACTACAGGATCTATACTATGGTTCCCAAGTTTTATTGTTTATTAATCTTTTTCTACGATGAATTTTTTACCTAAGAAAACAAACAAACATCAGTAATAACTTTATAAAATGTTGCACGTTTGTTTTGATAGAAGTCGAAATATAAAAAGGAATGAGCAGTCGTCAGTTTGTCACGATGTTCACGCTTAATTAATTAACGGGCTCCATCTGACTTTCTATTTAGACAACTAAAAACAAAACATTAAATTTGCATCTTCTCTACTCGATAGAATTGGAAACAGGTGAATGGGTTATCCAAAATCTATAAAAAGAAGCAAGAAAACTGAGCCGTCGAGTCTAAATTGTCTCACAAAATTGATATTGTGAAAACTTATCAACGTTCTAAGATGCAGTTGAAAACTTTGCTGGTCGTCTGTTTGATCTTCATGGTAGCCTTTGATGCTGTCAATGCACGTTAGTGTTAACATGTATTTAATAATAATAATAATAATAATAATAATAATAATAATAATAATAATAATAATAATAATAATAATAATAATAATAATAATAATAATAATAATAATAATAATAATAATAATAATAATAATAATAATAACAATAATAATAATAATAATAATAATAATAATAATAATAATTATAATAATTATAATAATAATGTTTGACAATATTCAGAGTAGCGTAAATCCTGAAAGACTTCAAGGCCATTGAACCTAAATCCTTATTGTGTTTTTAATAAGATTTTTTGAAAGTTAGATAAATTTTTCAGGTTATTATATTCCGAAAAGAACGGCTGAAGAGAAATTGGAAAACTGGGATGGCGGTGATGTAGTGGATAACACAGTTGAAAAAAAACAGGAAGAAGATTATCATCGAAGATGATGGTGATATTAAGAAAAAAATACATTTTAAAAACGTATTAAAAATGCGTTAAAAATTAAACATTCATTGTAAAATTATTTTGTAGACTCAATTAATTTCAATAAATTATTGACGAATAAATAATAAATTGCCTGTTTTACATTTGATTTCATGTTTATGGCTAAACAACCAAAAATTCGATTTCCAGCTAAAACATGTAGAAAACAACTGTTGCTGCAAAATAAGTTTAAAAAAATTTTTAATTTTGAATTGTCTACAGTCACAACTTACAACATTATAACCATTACTTACTAAACAGCTTAAAGCATTATTTATTTAAAACGCCTTTATTAGCTTGCTTCGTATATATATATATATATATATATATATATACGCGGAAAAGCGACCGGGAACGCGACGGGAACGGGAAAGCGGAGAAGGAAACGGGAGCGAGAGAGACAAACATTAGAAAAATCTCTAAAATCCCCGGGCAACGCCGGGTACCCCCGCTAGTATATATATATATATATATATATATATATATATATATATATATATATATATATATATATATATACTATAATATTAAGACCTATTATTTCACAATGTCCTGCTGTTACTTATAATGTTGCTAAAGAAATTAATAAAATTATTTCTTCTTATTGTCCTTCTCAATATAGTCTTAAATCTTCTTATGATTTTGTTGATCTTATTCATAGTAATGGAAGTTCTAATATAATTGCGTCTTTAGATGTTGAAAGTTTGTTTACCAACGTACCTGTTATAGACACTATAAATATAATTTGTAAGTGTGTTTATTCACATCCTAGTATTCAACCTCCTCAAATCAGCCCTGAAGTCTTAAAAGAATTACTTTATATATGTACAACGCAATCTCCTTTTTTATCACCTAATGGAGACTTATATGTACAAATTGACGGTGTAGCTATGGGGTCCCCGTTGGGCCCGACTTTCGCTAATTTTTATATGGGTGATCTTGAAGCACGTGTATTTGAAAATCACACCAAACCTTTTCTGTATTGCCGTTATGTTGATGATATATTTGTTTCAGTTGATAACTTAGAAGAACTATTTAAACTGAGAGATGCATTTGTAAAAAATTCTAAACTACAATTTACTTATGAACTTGCTAATAATAAACATCAAATTTCTTTTTTGGATACTTTAGTTACACGAAATGTATCAAAACTATCTTGCCATGTCTATACTAAACCCACAAACACAGGCAATTGTCTTAATTATAATAGCGATTGTCCTGAAAGATATAAGCTAAACGTTATCAATAATTATATTAATAGGGCCTATAAATTTTCCGAAACATGGTCTGATTTTCACCATGAAATTCTACAAGTGAAACAACTTTTGATAAATAATAATTATTCTAATTTTATTGTTGATTCAACTATAAATAAATTTATGTCACGTATTACTGATAAAAAACATGTTTCAAAACCTAATACCAATAACTCATCAAATTCTTGTATAATTCCATTATATTATGCTAATCAGATGTCTAATAATTATAAAATAGATAAAAAAGTGTTGAAAAACATTGTGTATGATAATATTAAGGTTGTAAATAAAGATAATACACTCAAGTTACACATCTATTATAACAATGGAAAAACTCATAATCTTTTAATTAAAAATAGTATAAATAATGTTTCTAGCCCTGTAGCACAAACCAACCTAGTGTACCAATTTTCGTGTCCGTTTCCACATGGTCAGGTGGAAAATTACATTGGTCATACTAGAACTACTCTGTCTCGTAGATTGACTATGCATTGTCAAAGTGGTGCCATATACCAACATATGTCAACACAACATTCAATCAAACCATCACATAAATTTCTAATTGATAACACTAGTATACTAATGAAAGAAAATCAACCCATTAAGTTAAAATTAAAAGAAGCTTTAGCTATTAATAAATGTAAGCCTTTAATTAATAAAAAATGGTATTCTTTTGATTTAACTCTTAAACTTTTTGGTTCTCTATATAGTATTAAAACTAATAATAATAATAATAAATGTTTTAACTCATCTACAACTTCTGTTAAAAATATGCATGTTAATAGTGCCAATGTTTCTTCAGGTATTTCTTCGTTGAATGAATATTTTGTACCAGACGTTTGTGTTTCAAAGGTTATAGATAATGTATGTGATTCTTCTTCCAGTCACGTCCTTGAAGTTGACTGTAATTCCGTTGTTAAAGGCTTTACTAACTGATCTTAATTATTTAGTTATTACTGTTATTATTATAATTATTTTAATTTAAATATTTTTTATGTTGTTACATTTGTATATAATGAATTTAAATTTTATTTAAATTGTATTTTAATTCCTTTCAATTAGTTGTATCTTTTACCATTTAGTCATTGCATTTTATTTTAAAAAGTTAAACGGCTCTGATGATGGCAAAAAATTGCCGAAATAGATCTATTAGCCTATAAGATTATGGAGTTTGTGTTTGATAATAAATTATTTTTAAACCGATTTAGAGTACTGGAAAAAATTAAAAATAAAATCGATTCAGCTAAGTGCGCCACTTTTTTCAATCGAGTTTGCCTAAAAGAATATATATATATATATATATATATCTATATATATAAAAATGAATGTTTGTATATATGTATGTTAATGTCCTTTATGCATTGCTACACCCTTCATCCGATCGTAATGAAATTTTCACACAACCTTGAGAGTCAATGAAAATCAAAAAAAAAAAAAAAATTTTGAAATCCGTCACAAAATGAGCGGAGCGGAGCGGGTGAGCGAGCGGGAACTATATATATATGTATGTGCGTATGTATGTGTGTATGTATGTATGTGTATGTGCATGTATGTGTGTCTGTGTGTGTGTGTTTATGTATGTACTAGCGGAGATACCCGGCGTTGCCCAGGTTTTTTAGAGGTTTTTCTAATGTTTGTCTCTTTCTCTCCCGTTTCCTTTCCCACCTGCTTTCCCACTCCCGTTGGCTTTCCCGTTTTCGGTCGTTTTCCCGCTCCCGGTCGCTTTCCCGCTCCCGGTCGCTTTCCCGCTCCCGGTCGCTTTCCCGCTCCCGGTCGCTTTCCCGCTCCCGGTCGCTTTACCACTCCCGGTCGCCTTCCCGCTCACGTTTGCTCTCCCATTCCCGCTCACGCTTGCTTTTCCGTTCCCGCCCGCTGTCCGTTCCGGGTCGCTTTCCCGTTTCTATAATAGACAAACTAACCCACAAACATTCATATATATATATATATATAGTCTTAGCAAATCTATTTTACGTTTTATAGGCTAACAGAAGTTATGAAAGAATGGAAAAGAAAAAATGAGCGTGAACGGGAGAGCAACCGTGACCGGGAATGGGAGAGCAAGCATGACCGGGAACGGGAGAGCAAGCGTGAGCGGGAACGGGAAAGCGACCGGGAACGGGAAAGCGACCGGGAACGGGAAAGCGACCGGGAACGGAAAAGCCACCGGGAACGGGAAAGCGACCGGGAACGGGAAAGCGACCGGGAACGGGAAAGCGACCGGGAACGCGGAAAGCGACCGGGAACGCGGAAAGCGACTGGAATCGGGAGAGCAAGCTTGGAAGGAAACGCGAGCAAGAGAGAAAATCGATAACAAAACTTCTGAGCGGGAAAGCGACCGGGAGCTGGAAAACGACCGAGAGCGGAAAAGCGACCGGGAACGCGACGAAAACGGGAAAGTGGAGAACGAAACGGGAGCGAGAGGGACAAACATTAGAAAAACCTCTAAAAACCCCGGGCAACGCAGGGTAACCCCGCTAGTATATATATATATATATATATATATATATATATATATATATATATATATATATATATATATATATATATATATATATATATATATATATATATATATATATATATATATATATATATATATATATATATATATATATATATATATATATATATATATATATATATATATATATATATATATAATATATATATATATATATATATATATATATATATATATATATATATATAATTCGACTATTGCATAGTTTTTAGTACATTTGTATACAAACGTTGTTTTAAAAAAAAAATTTATTATTGGTGTATCTTTCCACGACTGATTGCTTTTACACTATCTGTGGTTCTGTGGTTACATTTTTTCTGTTTCTCTGTCTGTAATCAAATTTGCATCGAGTTTAGACAAGTTAGAACATTGAAACATTCACCATAAACTTAAGCCACCTACCAAAACAATATTTAATAGTTTTCAAAGCGATTTAATCATTATTTAAAATAATTTCAATATTTAGTTTGCAATACATTTAAAATTATTCACTAGGTGGCGGTTGCGGTAATTAAATGATATTTTAGGTAATCATGACAATCACAAAAAACGTATTAAAATTTTGACTAAAGTATTACTATAAACAATGGTACAACTATTATTGCATTTAGAAATCGATTTGCCTAATTTTAAAATATAAAAGTGCGTTTTTAAAAAACTTTGTTTTTGTACATTATTGTTTAAATTGAATTGTCGCCAACTTTTAGACAAGTTAGAACTTGAAACTTTCGGCATAGACTTTAGCCACCCGCCAAAACAATATTTAATAGTTTCCAAAGCAATTTAATCATTATTTCAAATAATTTCACTATTTATTTTGCAACGCATTTAAAATTATTCACTAGAAATCAAATATAAAAGTGTGTTTTAAAAAAACTTTGTTTTTTGAACATTCTTTTTTGCTCTCAACCTTATAAACCCCAAGCACCGCCGTTTTCTCCAAAAACATTCAAACTAATTTGTGAGTTTATTTGAAAACATTGAATCAAAAATTGACACTTACATCAAGTTCATGTAAAAACAACCTTCACATTAAAATTTTTAGGCTTAAAAAAATTAATTTTTAGTTCAAACATGCAAACTTTATATTGCAATTAATTTTGAACATGCAAAGAAAATGTAGTATTAGTTTTATAAACCACTTCTTAAATAATTTTTTTTTATATTTTTGGCATTTTAGCCATTTCATTTGAAATAAAGCCCACTGTTGGTGTAAAATGTGTAAACACTGTCAAAAAAGTTAAGCTACTTTATTTGTTCTCTGATGAATAACTCCTCAAATAAGTTTTTTTACATGTTAGTTCAAAGTTTTCTACAGTTAATGTTTTAAAACTATACTAGTAGTATGCAGAAAAATTTCAATTATTTCCTTTCACGGATTCAAGAGCGTCATTTCACCAATTTCTTGGGAGAGCAAGATTTTGTCATGAATTTATTCTGCACAAATTTTCTAACAAATCTATACTTTTGCTTCCACAAAAATGCTGAAGACCGGAGGGGATAGTCGCATGTACATTTTCAAAACATTTTTGCTTTCAAAAAAAGAGTGATGACCCTGAGAGTAGTTGGTTTGGAGAAGAACGTTTTCCAAAAAATTTCTAGAACTTCGTCTTTATTTATTGTAGAGCAAACAATTTTTTTTAAATCCTTGGGGTAGCCAATACCCCTTGCCCTTCCCAAATAACGCCCTGCACCGATCCCATTTAAATCCAGTTTTTGGTTTTTCTTTTCTTTCATCCAATTGAAACTGGCTCGCAAAAGGAAGGCTTAGTTTATGAGTTTTTTTTGCCATATATGATATATAAATAACCAAACTAAAAACCAGGGTAATTAAATAGAGGTAAAGCAATATTTTAAATTTAAAAGTAAAACTAATTTTCTTATATAAAATGCGCTGCCGTAAAGAACAAATTTTATATTTTACATTTTAGCTCGATTAAATGACGAAAAGTATGTCAATTTTTACTTTCAATATTTGGCCTCAAGTGAACAAGCAAGCAAGTAAGCAGACAAGCAAGTAAGCAAGCAGGTAATAATAATAATAATGATGAATTTATATAGCGCCAGATAAGTCAGAGGCGCTTACGAAGGTTCCTTTGGATCGGAAACTTCGAAGAACACGCTATTTTCATAGACATGAGAAAGCAATGCGAGTGAACTCCTTGCCTAAGGGAGTTACGCTGGTGACGCAGGTGAGGCTTGAACTGCCGACCTAACGATCAACAGGCGAGCGCTCTACCGCTCTGCCACCAGCGCCTCAAACAAACAAACAAGCAGGTAAGCAAACATGCAAACAGGTAAGCAAACAAGCAAGACTGGCGTGAAGTTTGTACAAGGAATTTAAGAACACCAAATATTCTTTGTGCAAGCAATAGTAGGAATAAACTACAAAATCTGTTGCAGATAACTTTTAATTTATTTTATTTATTAATCTCGAACGGAGGACATTAGCCACTTACCCGAGCGGTAACGAAGAGTACAGACATACAGATAATACATAAAGGGGTCGGTGAGAAAACAGAAAATTGGCAGAACAAAACAATAAATACACTGATGAACAACAGAAAATGTGAGCTACATGAAATACACATTTCAGGAACATAAATGATGACAAGGAATTGGTTAATAATGAGAAATGAGACATCGGCTATAAATTCTGCATTTTAATAGTCATTTATATAATAGAAAAAACGATAGATCATGGACAGATATTAAGCAAAAAAATCGGCTATAAGTTGTGGACGAAACAATATCTATAGGCGGTGAGTTCCAGACTTTTACAACGCGGTTAGTAAAAAATAATGTAGACCAGTCTGATAGGCTTAATTGGGAGCGTAGTTTGATGGCCTCGAGCAGATGAATAGTTGAAGGCGAGTAGGTGGTTTTTCAATTCAGTAGATACTAGGTTGTTGACAATCTTGTAACATAAACAGAGATTGGCTATGATTTTGTCTGTATGCTCATACAAATTTTAATTAGTTAGATTTTCAACAACTTGTCAAGTAAACCTTTTTTGTTTGTTTTTTCAGAATTTTTATAATACGTTATAATTTTTCAATTCATTATAACGCTCTATAAACGTCTGTTTATTTGATCTTTAAAAAAACACTTTGAAGTTTGATGATTTAAAAATGTAAGAGCTGCATAAATATTTCTATTTCCTTTAAATAAGTTATTTAAATGCACCGATTTACCCAATAACAACATACAGTTATGTCAATAATGAAAGCATAGAAGCAAACGTCAAACAGAAATTTGTTTCTTTATATTTTTGGCACTTCTTCCCGCATTATGTTGCGCAAAAAACTCTTGTGGATTCTAAAAACTTAACAAAAAATAATTAAAAAAATAATTAATGATAATCATATATGCATATTTTAAATATTCAAGTTTTAGATTGATGATGATGACGCTGTTTAAGGGCTGTCTGGAATGCAGATCTTTGTTCTCGTTGATCAGACTGAGTGATACTCTCCTTTAATGGAGTTGGCCAAATATGCCGACAAGAAGGTGGCCAAGAACTTGAATGAAATAAATATTGTAATATAAAAAGTAACTTTCAAGTCACAATTTCAATTTTTTAAATCATAATTTACCTGTGAAAAAAAATATTATCATTTAAACTTTGAACTACAAATTGAAACAAACTGATTTCCATTGACTTACCATCAGCACAGCACAAACCGCCGCAGCGATTCCAATGCCCATGAAAAGAACTTCAACGCTGCCGACCAACTTATCACCGCATCCCTTCAAAAAATCATAAAAAAGGCTCATTTAAATATTTTATTTTAGAATTTATTTAAAACTTTTTAAAGATAAATGCATTTTAAAAAATGATTAATTTGAGTTTAGTTGTGAATTTCAAAATTGTTTGTTTACTTTTTCAAAAATTTTGTCTTCCGGACGACACGTATTGTTCCATAATTGCTCACAGCAGGACCCAGGAGCAACAGAGTCAGTTTTGTTGTACTTTGGAATGACGGCCCAGTCATGGTAGCTGTACAATCCGCAGCATTTGAGCTTTTAACAAAATATTTTTTAACTTAGTTTATTGGAACAAAAAATTACAATCTTTTATTTGTTCACAAATTTCAAATAAAAAACAATATCTTTATTTTTTCAAAATGTAGTAAGCTCTAAAACGTTTAAAAAAAATTACTTGTTCTTGAATTGCTTGTATTGCTTCACTTTCTTTTTTTATCTCATTAATGTACCAGTCATCAAACATCCCTTTGACCTGTTTGTAAAACACATCAATCAATATCAATTGGTCTTAATAAATATATGAACCATTGTTTCAGAAACTATTAAAAATAGAACGATACTTTCCTTGCTTTTAAAGACAAATGAGATGATGAGGCAAACGAGGAGAAGAATGAAGATCAAAGTAACAAAGATGCAATACTGTAAAATAAATTATTAAATCAATCCGATATTAGTCAACATTTCATCATTTGTTTTATTTTAGTTTTTAAATTATTTTAAATTAAATTATTTTAGTTTGCTTTCTTGTCTGGATGTCTGTCCGGAATTAAAATTGAAATTGATTTTGGAAGTACATACTTTCCATTATCCAATCTCGATGCAATTTTGTGTAATTTAGTTAATATAGTTGTCGTCAAAGATAATGCATTTTAATAAATGTTTAGATTTACTGGATCAAACTGAAATAAAATATATAATTTAATTTAATTAAATTGTTCAAATTAAAAATTTCCTTCAGAAAAGTAAATTATCCGTTTATTGAAAAAATTAACAATATTTAATTTTTAAATTAAATTTTTATGTTTTCTCCATATTGATTCGAAAGTTTCATATATTTTCCATTTCTACATACTTCCCATATCGAGTATTTAAAAAACTTTGGACATTATTTTTTTTCTTATAGACCTATAGTCACCAAAAAATATTTTGAAAAAATAATAGCTGCCGAATTACAAAAGATAAAAAATTTAAAAAAAAACAAAGTTTTTTACGGTTCACTTGTTTATTAAGTTTTGAGGTTTTAATTGTTTGCGTCGGTACTTTTTAGGTTTGTTTTTTTGTTTGTACACTGTCGCTTAATGATAATGATGTTTTGTTGAATGTTATCAACTGTCTGGTTCAAATCTAACTTTGACTTTTAAGCTAAATTTTATTTTAATTCAATAAAACAGGTTTAAATCAAAAACTGCCATGTTGAAATAGAATGGCACTTTGAAAAATAATAAAAATAAGCAAAATACTGTAAGTAAAATACGCATTATAAACCAAACTAACCACGACAAGAAGACAATAATTCTTGCTCCAAGCTCCAATGCAGCCAACTAAAGCGATAACTACAATAATGCATCCTATTACAATCAGATAAATTGCTGTGCTTGTAGGATCGACAGGCTGGTCCGTGGTGACTGATTTAGATTTTGCCACAGCTCCAACAATTATGAGGGCCACTCCTAGCAGCTGAAAAAAAGTGATTTATTTCAAGAGATAATTTGATAATGAATTCAATATTTAAATTAATATTTGTTTAAACGCGGCTTGCTTTACAATTTGTTTTACTTTGATGAGTTCACGCAGAACTGTTAATGGGTTATGTCAGAAGTGAACATGGTTGATTTTTGGTGACCCAACCCACCACTTTCTCAACCCAACCAACTTGAAACACTAAATTGTCTGACCCAACCCAACCCACATTTAAATTTTTTAATTAAAAATTTTGTTTCCAGTTCTTTTTAACCCAACCCAATCCATGCATGTGTCAAAAAATTGTACCCAACCCAACTCATGGTCAACCCAAGCCATGTCCACCTCTGGGTTATGTTAACCCATCAGATGAATTGAATTAGGCTGAGTCAAGCACTTTAAACTAGTTAACGCTGAGTCAAACTATTTGATCTCGCAGCGGGTTGGGTCAAATTAAGTTTTGTTAAGAAATTTTAATAAAAACTTATTTATTTAATTTAAGAAGTATATTTTCAAAACAATTTATTTCGTTGCTTTATGCAATCGATTATTAAGGTTGATGTTCAGTACCTACATACTAATGGCGGTGCCAGCGCTGCAGCGCACAGGCCTCAAATCTAAACGGGGCGCCAATTTCATGGGGGCGACAAAAGTGGTTTCGTCTACCCCCCACCGGCTGGACATCATGTTGTTGATGTTGTTGGCGTATTAAGAAAACCAGTGTTGCCTTGTTTTCAGGTAGAGATACGAGGTAATGTGAGTGCTAAACTTATATAATGAGCTATTTCAATTCTAGAAACAACATGGCAACAGATTCCTGTAATGACCAAAGTGGAACAGCGAGTACACTGTATCTCGGCAACTTCAGCTCAATCTGAATCTAAACGGGACTTTCTATTTGTGGGACACACAATAACTAACATAAAATCTAGCCTTTCTGAAGATAAGATTGAATCAATTAAACGTATTAGATGGGAGATGCGTCCAGGCACTTTAAGCCACTTCTAAAATATTTAAAGTTTTAACAATACTTTATTTAATACTAGTTTAATTTTCTAACTATTTGTTTGTATTAGTATTATCGGGTTGAATTGGGTTGGGCTGGCTTGAGCGAGGATAAATGATAAATTTTCAGTTTTGGGTTGGATTAGGTTGTGATGGATTACAAGTTGGATCACTGAAAAAAAAACAAAAAATTAAGACCCGCAATTTTCAAACATTTTTGCAAAATGTATGGTCAAAATTTCAAAAACAATGGTTTAATGGTTTAGGAATTTTGTTAACACTAGCAATAAAACTTGTCGGATGACAGGCACAAAAAAAACAAATGTTTAAATCTGAAAGACAATTTTATTTCTGACATTATCATAAACAATTGAGTAAGTATCCCAAATTTTATTAAATTCAGTGCAGTGGTATCAAAATTATATCGAGTTTCAGACAAGCTTAGCTAATTTCTAGAATAAAAAAATAAGAAAAATATTTTTCTCAATTAATTTAAAAAAAACTCCAAAGATAAAGAAAATCTCACAGGCTATGTTTTGTAAAAAATGATCTTTGAGGTATTGCTTAGCAATTAGAAACTTTGAAGAATATTTCAGAGTGACACACCTGATAAACTTTAGAGTCGTTCTAGAAATGTCAAAGGTGACCAGTTGTTTTAAAGAAACACAGCTTAGTCGTGGCGGAGGAAGCGTTTAGCTCTAGGTCAAATTAAGTTATTGGACAGAAACCCAATGGCTTAATTTAAAAAAAATAGTTGTCATAGTTTATAGTCGCTTACACCAAGTGGTTTAAGACTCAATTAGCCCTATGTAATAAATACCGAAGTACTTCCTGTCACGGATCATAATTGTATTCGTTTAACATATCCATCCTTCTTTACCCAGGCATGGGACTGGCTCACAATTAGCAAGACAGAGTTTTACTTTTAAGAATAAACTTGTAACGCAATTCAACTGTTATTTCTAGCAAGTCTGTTTTTAAAATAATTAGAAAACGATTTTTGTAGACAAGTAACAATAGATCATTTCCACGGAGCTTAGCAGGAACAATTCGATAAAAACTTTAACCAAATCAATGCTGAGCTTTGTTGGGCTGTATCCAGTGTTATTTCAGTTCACTAAATAATTTTCGTTTTTATTTTTATTTTATTCTCACATTTTATTTTTAATTATTATTTGATTTCACTTTATTCCAAAATTTAATTTCTATTATTATTTGGTTCTATGAAATTAATTTTACTCTTTATTTCATTAATTACAGTTTTGAAAATAATTTTAGTTTCTATTTTTATATTTAGATAAAGTAATTTTTTTGTTTTCATTTGTTTTCAGTTCATACTTCTTCGAATATTTTTCATGCATTCTGTTTACATTGTGTTACACTGTAAAATAACTAGTACAAAACAATGACTGCTTATTAACATGCAAATTTTCAAAAAAAAAACAGTAGCAAAATCATTTTAGGCTAGGATATGATTATGAAGTATACGGAAGATTCTCATCTCAAGAGATTTCTTCGTACGATTACGACGGCCTGCTGCCCTCATGATGTCGCATACAGAAAAATTCCGTTCAACGTACGTATGAGAGACTTGGGCAGTTACCAAATCTTGGGCAAAAATGAACAGTTTGCTGTAACATTCTTTCTTTTCTCATTTTTCTTCAAATCCATTGCCTTGAACTTAGATTTGTTTGGGCTTGTGTCATCATTATAGAATTCCCACAGCGAACCAGCTTTTTTATGCCCCGCAAACATTTTTTTATAAATTCATAAAAACGAAATATTTCAAAATGTCGATAACTTTTTTGAAGGAAAGAATGCGTACGTTGAAGAGTGATCTGTAGTTAAAAGTAACACGCTTCGAAATCGTAAACATCTATGGTTATAGGCTATCTATGTCACAAGATTATCAACAATTTTGGTTCAGAAATTAATTTTTATTTTTATTTTCATCCAGTTTGAATTATATAAATTTTGTTATTATTCAATTGTTATTATTCAATTGTTGTCAGCAAATTAATTTTCGTTGTTATTATTATTCAGTTTGGGTCATTTAGACATAGTTTTTATTATATTTTTATCTTGAAACAATTTTGCTTATTACTTCATTATTGTTAACGAATACGATAAAAATTATCATTTTTATTCAGTTTTATTGAACAAAAATTTCACTGGCTGTATCGCACTGTATAGAATTGTATAACATTGCATTGTGCTAAAATATAGGATTCAAACATCCGCATTGAGATTGTAGCATACTTCAGTTAAACGTTAGTTTTATTTAAAAAAACGGTTTCAAGTAGAAATAAAGTAAATTAACATTTATAAGCCTGTTTCTTAATGCTGAGTTTGGTTAAAGGCAAAAATTACAAACCTTGCCAAACTGGCACACATAATTTCTTAAATCTGTATGAATGTATGTATGTATGTATGTATGTATGTATGTATGTATGTATGTATGTATGTATGTATGTATGTATGTATGTATGTATGTATGTATGTATGTATGTATGTATGTATGTATGTATGTATGTATGTATGTATGTATGTATGTATGTATGTATGTATGTATGTATGTATTGCGTGTGGGTTTGTTAGAACTTTGTGTAACGCTTTAATAGCAAAACCACGGTAATTACCTATAGATGTTGATCTTTAAGAATCCGTCATTTTTGAAAGGTTCTCTAGCATTATAAAAATTTTCTGGTGGGCAGCTCTGACTTTGCCCTCTCACTAACATCCTTACTTTTCACTAAAATATTTGACCCCACCACCATCTTTGTCTGCTTTTTTACTATACTCTTTGACAGTACAGGATAACTCGATCGAAACTAATAAAACCTTAACATTCAAATAAAAAAACGTAACGTAATATTTTTCTTTAAAATTTTCTTACATCATCAACAACCATAGGAAAATTAAGCTATCAATTGTCTTCATAGCTGAGTTTCTCATAATGCCAAATGTGACATATGAACTTCTTATGATTCATCCTCTCGTGATAACAATGAATCGAACGTTGTCTTGAATAGTGGAGTCGAATTTTGTTTTCAGTATTTATTACGGATCATCAGGTGAAATAGCTGTGTATAAGACATCATTAATTATACATGCAAAAGACTTAACTTTAACCAGAACTGCCTACACAACTGAATAAATAACGTTGCTCGACTGTGAGTATAAAAGATGTTAATGTCAAATGTAGTTTTACTTTAGGTGTCGTGGTCAAGTTCCCAAACATCATTTAATGTTTTTAAGCGTTAAAATTTCAATTTAATTAATAACAGTGCCGCTTAAAATTACTCACACTCACGAAATGTATTAATGTAACCTCGGATTTTACGTCTAAATTTAGTACTTGTATATATATATATATATATATATATATATATATATATATATATATATATATATATATATATATATATATATAACTTCAAACAAACCCAATAACCTGATACATTATAGTTTATTTATTATCGGAAATGATTTTATAATTTATTTTTAATTGGGTTCGCTCAGTTCTAATTTCTGCGTGGTTCATAATGTTAACGAGGCAACTTTGAGATCCGCATATTCTCCAGTTTTATGCAAGTATTCCAGTTTGCGTCGGTCCTAACTAGCTATATAAACATTTCGCGGTTGGTAAATTAGCTAAAATAAGCAAATCAATTATTATTTTTATTTCAATAGGTTATGTTTCGTTTGACTCAACGGGACAAAGACTAGTTAGAAATAAATTGGTTTTTTTTTTAAATAGTCTCTAATAATTTACTTAAAAAGGTAAATTCTAAAAAAAATAGGATAACAACCATCTCTTTTCTCCATAACTAGACACTACAATTATTAAAATTCTACATGTTTAGAGATGTTAGCAGCAACATAGAAGAGAATTTCATATTGAGATTAGAGAGCCCACTCGGTTGGAAATAAAACAGGTGGCGGCTTGGTAGGACTAGCAACCAATCAACTGATCTTTTTATGCATTTTCTGTCTTTTCTAACCAGATTTTCTAATTGATTTTCTGAAGGAGAAACGTCTGTTCAGCTCATCGTTCAACGGGAGTGAATAAAGATTTTTCAGATCGCAACATTAATGTTTCTTATTATAATCCTCATTATTTTTCTCTTGCGAGCTGAGATCCAGTCCTTCGTACGGGGTTGGCCAGCTGACGCATCATCGATTTTGCAGTTAACGTCATGTTAGCGACTTTATTATTTTCCTCATCTCATCAACATCATATTCACCATCGTCGTCGTCTTTGTTGTCAGCTTACATCGTCTTAGCGTATCTTCGCTGTTTTTAATGGTTGATTGACAGAGGATTTCTAAGAAATTCCATAAAAACTTTAAATTTATACACTTTAAAAAAATTGTGTGTTTGAATCAGGCCAGACTAGCATTGCTGATTTCAACAATTGACAAGCATTGAAAGGCCGATGTCGTGGTAGCTTGCGTCAATTAAAACTTGAGTCTTTTGCCTGTACTTATAAAACAAGAAACTTCTGGGTACTATCTTTTTCTCTTTTAGAACCCATTTTATTTAAAATGGTCGCACAGTAACCTCTCTTTCTCTCTCAACTTAGCTTCTGCTCCAACATAATCAAACACTTCTATTTGTATATATGTTATTTATTCATTCGTGGTTGTGCAAAAAAACGGCTTGTAGTGAAAAAGAACTTTCGATGTGTTTACACAGTCAACTCACCACCTCATTGTGAATGCAGTATTGTTAAGCTTGCGTGAGCAGTGAGCCAACGGATCTTCAATCATCATCACCATAACCATCGGCGTCGTCATCATCATCATCATCGTCATCGTAACCATCATCATCACCATCACCCTAATCGATATAATCATTGTGTTCTTATCTTAATCATCATCATCATAATCATTATCATCGTCGTCGTCATCAGCGTCATAATCATCATCATTATCATCTTCGTCGTCATCATCATCATCATCTTCAACGTCATCATCATAGTCATCATAGTCATCGTTGTCGTTGTCTTCGTCGTCGTCAGCGACCGACATACATTCATAACCGCTGATCTAATTAAAGCACAATTGAGCTGTGTATGAGAGAGCAATTGTTTTTAGCACAATCGTCGATCTTACTCTACTACAATCGAATAACATTTTTTTTTCAATCCCACGCAAAATCGATTCATCGAATCCAACGATCGCTAGCACACTCGCTGCTCCCTGTACTCGGAACAACAACAAAAATTTTACAAATCCTAATATTCAATAACTTAAAATCAGTTTGAGGACAGTGTTTAAAAGTTTTCATCTTCAATTTATCCACTGTGGGAACGACTTTACGATAATTATATTCTGATGACGTAGTGACTAGACGTTCGTCTAAAGAAACTAATGGTCGAATATTTGAATTCGGCTGGCCTAGCTTTGTTGACGCTAGCAAATGCCATACCTGCGCGTACGACACAGCTAAGATTAAATCAAAACAGGTGTTCGTTCATTCGTTTTTGATAAGAAGTTGAGATTGCATGCAAGCAGATGAAGATAACGCGAAGGTATTTGTTGAGGAGAATATATCAATAGATTGATGTTGGCCACACGAATCGATTGAGTACAGGACTGACAGTTAAATTGATAAATAAGCTAAAAAAAAATAATAATGAAATTTTAAAACTCACAAACTGCAGGATGTTGAGGATGGTCAACGTGACTTGCGCACATTTAAGAGATCCTTCCGACATTTTTATTTTTTACGCACAAACAACTGCAAATAATTCATTAAAATTTGACCTTCTAATATTTAAATTGAAAAAAAAAACTTTCTTTCAGTGCTATATAAATAAAAAAATCTGAAAATTATTGACAGCGTGAGATCAAGCGGGCATTCCTTGAGTGCCTCTTAAGGTTTTCATTATCTAATTCAACACATTTTTTATCGTTTCTCATGCATTGCAAGAACAGTTTTATTAGAGGAATAGAAAAAGTTGTACTAAAACTTATTTTTTTAAATGTTGTTTTTAAAAGTATTTTCCTAACCAATTACAACCACAATTATCAAAAATAACGCCAACAGAAACATACATTATAAGAATTTATTAAAATTAAGCTCTATAAAAACTAATTATAATAAAAAAAGCATTGAATTGAAAACTCTTCGAAATTTACCTGCAGCAAGCAACAACGACTAATGAGTGCGAGTTGAACGAGAAATTGAACACAGATTGAAGCAAGAGCTGCTTTTGTAATTGTTGAGGTGTAGCGATTGCATTAGTTTAGGTGAGCAGGCGAGTATGTAGGTAGGCAGGTAAGTAGGCGTCCTTACGTATACGTAAGCAAGAAGAGATTGAAGCATTATAATAAGTCAATGTTGCAATCAATTTTGAATGTCTTTGTTGTATTTTACATAAAGAAAACTTCTTCTGGGTTGCATATTTAAATAAAATAACTTTCTAGTTATATTAAAATAATTTCCCACGATGACTCTCTTATTCTCCCCCCCCCTCTAACCCCCTTTTTTTGTTTAAAGTATTTTTCACAGACGATCAAAAGGTTATAGCATTCTAAGTCATTTAGAGCTGGTTAATAAAACTCATCGTAAGTTGTCGTGGTCCACTTAAGTGGCGGATTTAAGGGGGGATCTCCACCCTCTTATAAACTTTTTTATGTATATATACAATACGTGGATATCTTGATAAAGCTTTATGCATATTTTCTAATGCCATATAAAATTGTTTGTATGAGCGAGAAGGTCGCATAATGTATTTTCTTCAGAAAAATATGAAATTTAGCAAAGAGTAATTATATGTTTTCCCCATAGATATAGATATCTATGGTTTTCTCAATTAGTGGATCATACCGTTTGTGCTAGGGTTTTTTTTGCCCGGGGCAAGGTCTAACAAATGCGCTTCCTCTAAAAATAGCTGATGATTGGGGGATGGAGTCGCAGGTACTTTTTCCAAAAATTTTCCAAAAATCATGCACTTTTGTCTTCAACAATAACTGAGGTAGTCGTACGTACTTTATCCAAAATTTTCAAGCCCCGTCCAAAAGGCTCTTGGCGCTGCTTCCAAATGGCGCCCGGGACACGTGTTCCCCTTCCCCGGAGCTACGCCTCTAAAAAAAAATATTTTAGAGAACATTTACAACGCACACTTTTTTGAAAATGCATAGCGCCCCCTTATTCTCAGAATTCTGTATCCGCCCTTGCACTTACATGTAATTGTCGTCCATATCATCATTCATCAGCAGTAACACCAGGCGCAAACATTGTTAACGGAAACAAAAAAACAACATTTCAACGGGTCGTTAGAATCTAAAATTACATTTTAATAAAAAAGTTTCAACGAAAACAACAAAAATAATTTTTAGAACGTTTTACAGCGTATTTGTTTATTTTTTTTATCTGAAGTTGACCTTCCACCTGTCTTTAGAACCCAACTTAAACTGGATGTTGGACTTTGCCAAGTCAATCAGTTCCTCTTTGTCCAACACGTGCCCCATGATGCTGACCATATCGCCAATGGACTTGTTGTTTGGCCCTCCTCCTCCCCAGAATACCGATGAAACCGGGTTTGAGAGGGGCTCAGGCGCGTTGCTGTTTTCACCGCTGGTGTTTATGGAGGGAAAATCTTTCACCGGGTTCGGGATGAGACCCGGTGTAACGTGAGCGTTTTTGTACAAGTCAAGATCGTTTGATGGCAAAGTCGGTGGTTCGTAAAGAGTCATGGCTTGTTTGATCATAACCTGTCCCATTTCGTCGCTCAAAAACTCGTTATTGTTCATGGAGAGCAGTCGCTTGGCGTAGTGATAAGAATGAATGATCTTGCAGACTTCCGATTCGATTTCTTTCAAGTAGGCGTTCATGTTTCTTGGATTTATGTCTAAATCGAGCCCTAGATTTTTTTCCATCTCCGCCATGCTACAGTTCAATTCCTAAAAGTTATTAAAATAAATGTAATACTTTTATTAACATTACTTATTGATCATATATGGTCTTCAAACAAGGTTTGAAGCAAACTCAATTAATGGTTATGACTGAACCAGCACAATCATTCTCCAACGGTCATAAAAAATACTCCTTGACCTTAAATATATAATATATAAACAATAAATTTACCGTAAATGTACATTCAATAAAAGTTTTAATGATTTCCATGGTCCTGTTGATTTCAACTTCTTCTTTATCACACTGCTTAAAATCTTCAAGAAGTTTTTTGTACGTTTTCTCATACTCGCTCATGGTCTTGTTGTAATTCTTGTTCATGGTCTTATCGTCTTGTTTGAGAACTTCAATCTCGCCCAAAAGAGAAGCATGCTGCTGCTTCAAGTGTACCAATTCTCCATTCAGATCTGCTATGTAATTAAAGAGAGCCATTTTATCGGCTTCTTTCTGGTTGTAAGTATGCACCATGAATATCCCTTCTTTTTCCTCTGTTGCATCTTGAATAGCTTCAAGGGCTTCCTTCTGCTGGGTGAGGGCTTCATTCTCTGCCTCCAGTGTGTCCTTTAGCTCTTCGACTCGTTTCTGGGTTTCGATGTTCTTCAGATCTGATCTCTCGTTCAGTTTCAGCACCAAGAAATCTGTTGCTTTGGTGTCGTATCTAATGATCTGCGTAAATTGATTATTTTAATCAATGTTTTATTACAAAAAGTATAAAAAAATTATACAAATTGAAAAAAATTATACAAATTGGAAAAAAATTATACAAATTGAAAAAAAATAATTTGTTTAAAAATTAATTGTTGTAATTCTTCTGGGTTTTTAACAAAATAATAATTTACAGAAATTACGACTGATAAGCTAATTAAATTAAAAACAATATATGAAACTGATATTGTAAATGTGATATCAGTGGCATCACAAAGGGGTACAAGGAGTGCGGACCACTCTGGTTGACACCAAATAAACAAAATATTACTGCTATATTAACCATTATAGTACGTTGTTTCAGCCTAGCGACAAAAATGTATTATTTTACTTTCCCACCGGCCATCGAATAATTTATAGGAAAAAGTTGACTCAGCGTTTAACCTTCTTTCCCACATGGTTATCGAATTTTTCAGAAGGGAAGAGTTTAACCCCATTTCCTCTGTCTTCGACTTTTAAAGACGAGCATTTAAACTTTTTTTAATACTTCACATTAGCTTTACGGTGCTTGCTTTCTTGAAACCTACTTCATTTCATACAATCAAATTAAATTTAGTATTGAATGGCCGTCAATGATATTGCATTTTATTGAATTTTCAGATTTATTGGAAAAAATTAAAATAAAAGATAAAATAAAATTGATTGAAGTTTAAACAAAAATTCAGAGAAATAACACATTTGTTTTTAGATCATTCAAAAAAAAGCAATATTTAATTTTTCAAACCAAAAATTTAACAAAACCTTGTTTTTTCCAAATTGATTCAAAAGTTTCTTATATTTTGATTCTTACATATTTAATATATTGATTATTTAGTGGACCGTGGTCAAAGTTTTTCTATTTTATTGATCATCAAAAACTGATTTGCAAAAAACTAGAAGCTGTCAAATTAGAAAATTTAAAAAATTTGTGAAAAATGAAGACGGATATAGCAGTATGTAGGATGTACTAAAGTAGTTCCTGTCAGGGATCACAATTTGATCTTTTTAATTTTTCCATTCTGTTTTATCCAGGCTTGGGACTGGCTCGCAACTAGCGAGGTGGAGTTCGAGCGTTTACAATTCCTTCGGTACTCAATTATTTTTGAAAAAAATTGTTTATATTTTAGCCAACCCTGGTCATTATTTTTTTTTAGTTTTCAAGTCTAGAGTTTTTTACGTCGAAGTCGTGATAGGGTGATACAATGGGTTACTGGACTGGGTGACAACCCCTTGGGACGACAATGTGTGATATTACTAATGAAACAAATGTATCTTACATTCTTTCCCTTTTTAACATTGTGGGCTAAAAACAAAACAACTAAAAAAGAACAGATCAAATTATTTGTTCATCCAGATCAATCCTTTATTTTTGTCTACCCACAATTTTTATCGATTGGAAACCACATCTTTCATTGCTTATTTCTACTTCACAAACCTGTTTCATATTTTCTATTTTTTGTTGATAAAGGTCGTCTTCTTTTTTATTTCGACTGAGAATTGCGTTAATCATAGACTCCGTGGTGTCTTTGTCCTCAATACACTGGGATGCTTCTTCGAGAAGATGAGCCTTTTCCAGTTTGATGGATTCAATCTCTGCAAGCATTCGTTTATAACTCACATCGTATTTCTGTCGCGTTGCTTTTATGTTGTCAATTTCGTTGCGAATGTTCTGAAAAAAATCATTATTTAAATATAAAAATCCAAATTTAACTAAAAATTTTAACTTAAAATCACATGTTATTACAGCCAATAAATGTTTCAATCGGACTAGCGAGAGCGATTCATTGAAAGACGGACATGTCTAATAATAAAAACCACTATTGCGAACGATGCCGATAACTGAGACAAAATTACATTCGGATCTCTGGCTGCCTGGTTAAGAATAACTTGAGACGTTGTCATAAAAGAACAACTTCATAAAAAATACAGCGTGTCGCAAGTCAAGGAGATTTTATACTTAAGATTTTATGCTGAAGAAAGTGTGACTTGATGGATTTTTAATTTCAGAAGTTCAATTGGCCAATCTTCTAGTGCTGAAATATAAAGCACAGAAATTCTCACATAATCTTCCAGCCTCACATACTCATAAACTCATTCATGAACACTCACGTGATTTTGTCGTCATAATGGCATTCTTAGTGCATGACTCTTGTTTTGTTTTAGATACAATAAATAAATAATAAATAATAATAATAATAATTAGCATCGTATCAAGACTATAAATAAGATTAGCATGATATGAAACGTTGAAATTACTTTGACTAAAAAGATTATTTTAGAATATTGACCTTGTTATTAACAAGAGAGAGATTGAGACGGACAGCTGTTTGATATTTTTTGTATTCTAATTCTTGAAGGTAGCGTAGCTGACGAAAGCGCTCCTTCATTGCTTCGTCAAATCCACTCAATCCTTTTCTGCGCTCAAGCATTTTCTTCTCCTGAATAATTTTCAACAAACAGATGGAAACAGAGATAAAATAACTAATGAAAAACTTGCTACATAAGTAGTAATGCTTAATAAAACAGTTACAAGTTCTGGTGAGTGAAGCATTTAACCCATTAACGGTCACTACGAAAATACTAAAGTTGACGTTGCGTTTTCGCAACCGTAACCGTTAATGGGTTAAATAAAAGTGTAGCGTTATTTGCTCTGTGTTGTTGTAGCATCTACAATTTCACAATTAGATAGCATAATATTGCTTTGAATTTAAAACCTAAATAAAAATTTCAAATCATCGGTTGAATGAATAAAACCTTTTCAGAAACAATCAAATGATCTCTTTTCAGCTGCTCAAGGACGTTAGCGATTTCTTTCACTAAACACTGCTCTTTGGCGATGAGTTCCATCAGTTCGGTCTTTCTAGTTTTGTTTCTTGCGTTTACAGAATCGTTTTCTTTTTCACATTCCAAAAGTTTTTTCAATCTCTCGTGCTCTTGATTTAAAGCTTCAATCATTAGTAAGAATCTGAAAATAAATTATATTTGTTTAAATGACAAATGAACCGCACAGACACACACAAAGACACATCCACCCACACACATACACACAAACACACATCCACACACACACAAACACACATCCTCCCACAAACAAATTATTCTACTCAGAATTTTGAATTGATTAAATTATTTCTGTTTTTCAAAACTAAAATGCTTTCTTAATCAACGAAATCTTCGACTTTGTCTTGCAGCTTTCAAGAGTTCTACAAGGTCCCGATAAGAGATCAGCTTTACATTATAATTATATGGAAACGCCACGAAGTGTAAAAAATAATAATTTATAGGATTTTTAAGTACTATCCGTCTGAAGTTGGTCTTCTTGTCAAATTTAACACATTTTTCATTTTATGGGTTCCCAAAGACCAAAATATTGAAGACTATTAAAACAATTGGAAATAGGTACTACTGCGGAAAAACTTAATGAAACATGACATGATTATGATTAATGAATAAACTTACTTTCCAAACAGCTTATCAGCTTCTCTTGTATATGTAGCATATTGTTCGAACAGCATTTTGTGGTCGCAAATAAGCTTATTCAGATTGTCAGTCATGCTCTCTTCTTGCATGAACTCAGACCGTACCTTTTTACTGGTCATAGACCTACTAGTACTAGACACGGAGCGAAACCCGCTCATATTAGCTCTTGGGAAGTTATCGTATTTTTCTTTTTCAAGCAATTATAAACAACGCTCCAAGCAGCTTCGGTTCAAATGTTTTGAATTTAATCAAATTTCGCACGTCAACAATGACGTAGGCGAAAGACAAGAAATGTGCGTCAATTGCTTTTCTAGTGCTTTTGATTGCTGTTTTTCAGGACCTGAGCTCAATGGTGCTCTCAAAATTAGCTCACAAATCCGAACCTCTAGACCAATTTAAACAAAATTTGGCATGGAGGTAGTTCTCAAAGAGGAAAAAAATGAAACAGGTTTTAACAAAATTGCATTATTATGGCCAAAAAACCTTTTCCAGGATTAAGTTGTCTACGGTTCGGGTTGAACTGCGAGTCGGGTGGGGTCGGTCATAGAATTTTGATCGCAGAGGGTCGGGTCGGGTCAAACAAAGTCGGGTCAAGTGACACATTTTTCTTGGCATTCATTCCATTCATTTCGGTGAGAAGATGGTTGATTACGCGATCAGCAGCACCTCCGACAAGGGCTTTAGCAATTGAATCAAGTTCATCAAAAAAAGTACACAAGCTAAGAGCATCGGCTCTAGCCATATCAAAAATGTCTGTAACGTTTGATTCGGACTCTCCAAACCACATGGTAAGTAATTCAGGGCCCTTGATAAAAATAAATTAGCTTGGCATTCATTGGCAATTGCTTTGACAATCAAAGTTTTACCGCAACCCGGTGGTCCTTAGAAAAGAATATCTTTCGATGGTGTCATACCAAACTTGAGGAACAAATCTGGATGTTCAACTGGATACTGAACCATTTCTTGTAATTATTTTTAAGCATTTTCTAATCTTCCAACGTCATTTCAGGTAACGTTTGAATTTTCGACTGAAGTTTTCCTGAGAGCACTTGAGTTACTTTGGTTCAAAGCTTGCGTGAAGTTTTGTTGACTAACAGCTAATGTATTGAAAATTTCTACGTCAATGGAACTCTCTTCTAAATCAAATAAATCTATTTTTTCTCTACTTTGTTGAAGAGCGGCTTCACTACAAAAAGCAGCTAAATCAGCTTCGACGTGGCCGTGGTTATCAGCAGCAACTCTTTCAAGATCAACATCGCTTGTGAGTTTCATATTTTTTGTGTACAAACGCAAAATTTCTAAGCGTTCGGTAGAGTCAGGAACGCCAATTTCAGCTTCTCTCTCAAAACGACCAAATCTTCTTAAAGCAGGCTGATGCTATTTGACCTGTTAACGGAGACCTGTTTTTTTTTAACTCCGTCTATCAAAGTCAGCACTGTGACACAAATCTTTTCTCAAACTTTCCGTGTTTTTTCTCTGCTATGTTCTTTGTGAAAATGACGGCCTGTACAGTTTTTCAGCTTCCGCAAAAGCTTTTTTTAAATAGCTTTCAAATTCGCCTGCAAGTTTACTCATCACCTCTGGTCCGTTGATCGGGAAGAAAAAAATCCAGTTTTGCTAGCGACGGTTTTACCCACCTCCCCAATTTTGGAATTGCATTCCCCAACAGGAATTTAATTTGATAAAATGTAAAGTCTACAGCAACAGATAAACTCACCAAATTTCAACTCAATTAAATAAGGGAAAGTTGGTTTTTAGTGGTGAAGGGTGAAGTTAAAATAAAATGATTTAAAAATACAAACACTGCCAAATTTGAAGATTTTTTAATTTTTTCTAATTATTTTCCACAAAAATTAAAATTGTATAGAATATGTGTTTCAAATTTAAAATTTAATTTTTCAGACTTTTATTTTTCGCACCACCTAAACTAGAACGGCACCCCCCCCCCCCCACCTCTTTTAGGGGGGTTCACCCCATCGGTTAAGATACCCTGCTTTAGGCTTACACATCGGGGGACATGTATGCGAATTATTATAGCAGTTTTGATTACAAAGTGTCTAAACATATGAATTATCGATTCCCCTACGTTTTGTCTCCGTACGTTTTGTCCGCGTACTATTCGTCTCATACGTTTCATCTCCACGTACGATTCGTCTCCTTGCTGTTCGTCTTGCTACGTTTGTTCTCCATCGATTTATTTGCCCTGCTTACTATTCTTCTCATTACTGTTCGTCTACCTACGTTTCGTCTCCAGCGTTTTTGAACGATGCATGCTTGCATGCCACCCATTATATAAAAGTGTGAGGATGTTTTACTTAAGTTTATGTTGCATAGTGTTTTAAAGATTTTCCGTTAATTGATTTTATTCACATATTTTTTAAATTTTGGTTCAACTATTATGTTGTCTAATGCGTTGTTTTCCATAATTTTATGTTGGATAATCTTTTAAACTGTAAATTTTACTTGGTTTCATGTCACATAATAATTTAAATATAGTTTTCTTCAATTGATTTGATGTTGCATAGTGTTTCTTCAAAGTTTTTTACTTGGTTTTATATTACAAAGTGTCTTATAGCATTTTTAAATTTGATTTTTCTGCTTTATAATATTTATACAATGTTTTTTATTTAAAAAAAATATGATTCGTGGAGTGTTGAGGTATCTAAAAATAAAGAAAGCATTAAAAATTTGTATTTTACATACATCATACTTTTTAGGAATGGGTCATGCCAAATTTAAACGCAATTGATTAACAAAGTAATCAGAAAACAATATATCAGTATATATACTAGGTGTGAGGTTGTGACTGTTTGCATTATTTGTAAACATGACGGATTGCGTAGAGTAAGAAGTTTCTAAGCTAGGTAATGTAACCGTTATTTATCGAAATTTTGAGTATTGGAAATACCGAACTAACGTGAAAAATCAGATAACATGGAGATGTTGCAAACGCGAATATCATAAGTGTCGCGCAACGTTGCTGACAGAAGGTTATAGTTATAATGTTCTACAACAATCAGCAGAACATACACATTTTGAAAACGAATCGGCAGTAATGGCTCAAGTGTTTTTGGGTGAAATGAAGCAGATACTGACACAAAACATTGCTACTCCAAGTTCTGCGCAAGGTGCTGTCATGGCCACTTTGGACGCACATATTCTTACTGCACTGCCAAAAAACGACGATGAACCAATGCCTGACACGTTACAGACAACGAGCACGACGGGCAGATAATTTTGTTTTGCCACCGTTACCAAAAAATCTTGATTATGAAATCCCTGCTTTAGCTCACGTACCGGCTAATGATGTGGCGGAAGCGTTTGATCTGCTAGCCGAAATAATGCCTTTACATCATACTTTGAGCATACTTATATCAGGGAAAGAGGATTACGTGGGCGGAAAGAAAATTACGGTCCTGTGCCTTTTTCTATAGAAAGATGGAACAAGTTTGACGCCGTTGCTGAAGGAATTGCCCGGACCACAAACATTGTGGAAGGATGGCACTGCGGCCTTAATGTGCAGCCACCCTACGACATGGATTTTTCTCAAAGAACTAAAAAACGACTGCAGTAAACAAAAAGCTGCATATTTACAAGCAGCGATGGGAGTGAGTATTGTGCTGCAAAAAAGTACCGTGATTTGCAGGGCAGAGTGTATCGAGCAGTAGCCATCTATGGGCGCACAAACATTTCAACATATCTTCGGGCTTTGGCACATCTATCGCATACATAATTTTTTTATCTATATATATATATATATATATATATATATATATATATATATATATATATATATATATATATATATCGTGTCATATTTTTTGAAATTGAACATCTCCGAAACGGTTGAACCGATTTTTTATGAAATTTTTTGTTTACATTTGGTAGGTCTGAGGATAGGTCCATGGCTATTAAATATTTTTTTTAAATTATTTAAAAAAGTTATGCTTTCAACTATGTTACTTACTCAGTGTTGGGTAAAATCACATTTTAAATGATTTGAAATAAAAATCATTCACTTCAGAGTGATTTTGAAATCAAAATCAAAATAATTTTTTCTTTCCACCAAAAATGATTTCAAATCAAAATCAAGATTTTGATGATTTAAAATCATGAAATCATTACTAAAAAGTTTGCGCTTATTAAAATTGCTACTGATGACAATTCTTCTAGAAGTCATTACAAGTCAAAAAATCTTTATTTCAAAAAATGCTTTGGTTTAGTTTCAAGAGTGTTAATTTCTCAAAAAGTGCATCAGAAAGTTTGTTTCTTCTTGGCGTCTCAGTCAAGCCTGCTATACTGAACAGACGTTGAACAGGTGCAGATGAAGGAATAGGTGTGTTGTAGTACACGAACATCTTCCTGAAATTCTGGTATGAATCAAGGTGCTGCAAAGAGCAGTCTGTATCTTACAGATATGACAACACCTGTGAAGATAAAAAATTAACTGTATGTAAATTATCATTAATGCAAAGCATGTAATAATGCTAATTTTACGTGTTGAAAGTTACTGTCATGATTATAAAATTAAAACACTTATGTTAATAAAATGTACAATTAAATTACAATTGTTTTTCTCTAATCAATTATTGAAAAAAAATCATTTCAGTACCTGCATTTGTATAGAATTTTTTGGTTCTGCAGGAGCTGAAGCTTGATCAAACCCATAGTTTTCTTCAGCTGTATAATCTGTCAACTGGTTAACATCTGTTTCAGTAACTTCAACTGACTGCTCAGCGAAGCGCCTAGCTGCTCCAAGAAACATTTGAGTAACATTTTCCCGATTATCAGTCAGTCAGTCAGTCAGTCAGTCAGTCAGTCAGTCAGGACATGTTCTTTTATATATATAGATAGATAACATGTTGATTTTTACTCTACTAACCAATCAACCATATTTTCCATTCCATATTTGAGGTCCCAGAAAATAAATTATTTAAATACGGTTACACATAAATAATTTTAATTTTTTAGAAGATCCCAAATACCAAATTTTAAAACCTTCACTTTTTCAGTTTTTTTCCACTCCACATTTGAGGTCCTGGAAACCAAATTTTCAAGAAATGGCGACTCATATTTTCTCATTTTTTTAAGAAGAATCTAGATACTGAATTTCAAAAGCTCTTCGTTTTCGGTTTTCGAGACATACGTTGTTTTAGAAAAACAAATGTTTTTCAGTTTCATCCTCCCAGGAGCAAAATTTTCAAAAATCCTTTCTTAGTGGGTGCTTACGCTATAAAAGTAATATAAGTTCCAAATTTAACGTTCCTAGGATGAGGCGTTTGAGCTCGGCGTTGATTATCAGTCAGTCAGTCAGGACATGTTCTTTTATAGATATATATAAAAGATTATATTGTTAAATTGTTTGATTGCAAATAGGTGACTGCTGATAAAATGCATTTTGAGAAACTTGACAAAAAGTAAGGAGCGACATATTAATAAATTATGTAGACAGAATGGTGTGTAGTAGAAGGTTCCGTCAACATAAATACATGCAAAAAATAGTCATAGTTCACCGGCGTTGCTCAGTTTTTTTGAAGAATTCTCTCGTTTTTTTGCAATAAAACGTAAACTAATGAATCGATTTTTATTTTTAATAGCTCATAACGTTTGTCTTAATAAAGACTACCTGACATCGATAACGTCTATACTACTAATTACGTAAGCGTGACAGAATGAGTGAGTGAGTGAGTGAGTGAGTGACGTGGGCTACTATAATATAGATTTTTTTTTATGGTTATCAAATGTCATTTTGTTTTTGTTGACTATTTTTATAATAACGGGCGCCGTATTTTAAAACTTCCGTCATTTTTGACGGGCTATCTCTAGTATATATATATACTAGCGGGGTTACCCGGCATTGCTCGGGGTTTTCAGAGGGTTTTTATCATTTTTCTCTCTTGCTCCCGTTTCCTTCCCCGCTTGCTCTCCCGTTTCCGTTCCCGCTTGCTCTCCCGTTTCCGTTCCCGCTTGCTCTCCCGTTTCCGTTCCGGCTCGCGCTCATTTTTTTCCACTCTTTCATAACTTATTTTAGCCCATAAAACGTAAATTAGATTTGCTAAAAGTTGCCCGAAGCCTTCAAACGTTGTTACGTAAACAAAATTTGAATTTTATTACGCAATTACCTTTGATGGTCGTACCATATATATAGAATATATTCTATATATATGGGTCGTACATAGGAATTTTTATATATAAAAATGAATGTTTGTATGAATATATGTCCTTTATGCATTGCTACACCATTCATCCGATCGTAATGGAATTTTCACACAACCTTGAGAGTCAAGGGGAATCAAATATAGAAAAAAAATTTGAAATCCGTCTCAAAATAAGCGGAGCGGACCGGGTGAGCGAGCGGGAACTATATATATATATATATATATATATATATATATATATATATATATATATATATATATATATATATATATATATATATATATATATATATATATATATATATATATATATATATATATATATATATATATATATAAATGAATGTTTGTATGTATGTATATATGTATGCATGTCCTTTATGCATTGCTACACCATTCATCCGATCGTAATGAAATTTTCACACAACCTTGAGAGTCAAGGGGAATCAAATATAGTAAAAAAAAATTGAAATCCGTCACAAAATGAACGCAGCGGAGCGGGTGAGTGAGCGGGTGTTTTTAGAGTTTTCTTATCGTTTTTCTCTAGCTCCCGTTTATTTCCCCGTTTTCTCTCCAGTTCCCGGTCGTTTTCCCGTTTCCACCTGCTCTCCCACTCCCACTCCCGGTCGCTTTACCGCTTCCGGTCACTTTCCCGATTCCGGTCGCTTTCCCGCCCCATCTATCTCTTAACAATTTGTAATAACGCGCAATCGGTCACATTATGCAAGACTGGGAAGCAAGTCATGGACTTCTTAATATTGAGAAGTCCATTAGCAAGTAATGCCTGTTACGCAATTGTAAACAGTGCTTCGAAAACTTATGCAATGATCATGTATAGGCACTTGTATACATATGTATATGTATATGTATATGTATATGTATATGTATATGTATATGTATATGTATATGTATATGTATATGTATATGTATATGTATATGTATATGTATATGTATATGTATATGTATATGTATATGTATATGTATATGTATATGTATATGTATATGTATATGTATATGTATATGTATATGTATATGTATATGTATATGTATATGTATATGTATATGTATATGTATATGCATATGCATATATGGTTTTTTGCTCCAGGCCGTTTTTCCGCTCCCAGACGCTTTCCCGTTTCTAGTTTTTTTCCCGCTCCCGGTCGATTTCCCGTTCCGATTGCTTTCCCGCTCCCGGTCACTTTTCCTCTCTCGGTCGCTTTTCCGCTCCCGGTTGCTTTCCCGTTCCCGGTCGCGTTCCCTTTCCCGCTCAAACTTTCGCTCTCAGTTGGCTTGCCGTTTCCGCTCATGTATGTATGTATATATATATAGCCCCGCTCGCTCACCCGCTCCACTCCGCTCATTTTGAGACGGATTTCAATTTTTTTCTCTATATTTGATTCCTCTTTACTCTCAAAGTTGTGTGAAAATGTAATTACGATCGGATGAATGGTGTAGCAATGCATAAAGGACATACATACATACATACATACATATTTCCCGGGGTTTTTAGAGGTTTACCTAATGCGTTTCTTTTTTGCTCCCGTTTCCTTCCCGCTTGCGCTCCCGCTCCAGGTCGTTATCCGTTCCCTGTCGCTTTCCCGCTCATTTTTTCGTTCTCAGTTCCCCCCCTAGATCCGATTCTACATACATACATACATACATACATACATACATACATACATACATACATACATACATACATACATACATACATACATACATAGATACATACATACATACATAGATACATACACACATACATAGATACATACACACATACATACATACATACATACATACACACATACATACATACATACATAGATACATACACACTCCCGCTCCCGGTCGTTATCCGTTCCCTGGCGCTTTCCCGCTCATTCTTTCGCTCTCAGTTGCCCCCCCCCCCCCCCCCTAGATCCGATTCTACATTCATATATACATACATACTTACATACATTTATACATACATACATACATACATACATACATACATACATACATAGATACATACACACCCATACATACTTTGAATGATCATTTAGTGCCGAAATACATACATAAACACAGACACACATACATGCACATACACATACATACATACATACACACACACATACATACATACATACACACATACATACGCACATACATATATATATAGTTCCCGCTCGCTCACCCGCTCCGCTCCGCTCATTTTGTGACGGATTTTAAATTTTTTTCTCTATATTTGATTCCCCTTGACTCTCAAAGTTGTGTGAAAATTTCATTACGATCGGATGAATGGTGTTGCAATGCATAAAGGACATATATATATATATATATATATATATATATATATATATATATATATATATATATATATATATATATATATATATATATATATATATATATATATATATATATATATATATATATATATATATATATATATATATACATATATACAAACATTTATTTATATATATATAGATATATATATATACACATTATATATATACATTATATATATATTTATATATATATATATATATATATATATATATATATATATATATATATATATATATATATATATATATATATATATAAATATATATATATATCTTTTTCCCAAACTTATGAAGCTCACAGGCTCATAGCTTTTGCAGTATCATTATTTATAACTCAATCAAATTTACAATTGATTTATTTGTCAATTCGATTAAAAAATGATTGGATTTCCAGATGTCGTTGAAGAATTTGTTAAGAATAGTTTTTTAGAAACACCATTACCAATTCCAAGTTTGCAAAAGCGCAGCATGCCAAGCCTTTTGAACGCATATTATGAAGATCATTCAAATGAAGACAATACTGAAATTTGTAAACCATTCAAACAAGTTATTGAAAATTGTATTCGTGAAAAGTTAGACTTGTTGAACCCGCTTTCAGACGACGGGGAATACATAAAAGAATTTATTTGCTCTGCTAGAAAATTAAGTGACATATTTAAAGATTTAAATAAGCAATTTACAACTTTTAACGGAATTTTTTGTAGAGATATACCAAAAACCGCTATAGATTATGTTCCTGATGAGGATAAAAAAGTTTACGATTACGTTGAAAAGTTAGCTCATGAGGCACTAAGAAATGTCATAATTAATCATAATAGACGTATTAAATACGTTATTTTGAAAATATTGGAAAATGATAGACTGGGTGTCGTTAAATATCAAGGTCAGACAATTAAACAAATATGTGAAGAATTTATTAGAATTGATAATGAATGTATAGACAAAAGTGAAATACTGTTTGAAACAGTGTTCCAAAACCTTCTATTAGAACAAGCTAGCAAATATTACAAAGACAAATCAAATAAGTTAATGGCTTCATCTGAATTAAGTGAATACTGTAGTAACTGTTTGCAGTTAATTGATTGTGAAAAAAAGATGGTTGAAAGACTTGTTGACGCAGATACCTGTGAAAAAATTATGAAAGTTGTGAACAATGAACTAATATGCAATCAACTTGAATTCATTAAAATTGGATATTTGGATATTTTAGAGAAAGAAAACACTGAAGGAGCTCAAGTTGCATACAAGTTGTTGCAAGAAATTGATGATAATTCAAGACAAACTTTAGCAAATGAGATCAGGGATTGGGTCGAAAAAACTTTTTCAAAGCTGTTTGAAAAATCCGAAAAGAATACATTTCCTGCATCACTTGTTGATACAACAGTAGAAAGTTATGACAAGATTTTCCAATTTATTTCCAAAAACTGTTATTTTGATATATTTATTGAATCATTGAATCAAGGATTTCATAATGCTAAAAGAAAAAAGGTACAGTAAATTGCCTCAGGCTCAAACGTATCATTACCCATCAATTGATGTTTTTGTTTATTTTTTTTTCAAATAAATTTAATTTAAAACTAGTCAACACAATTCATTACATGTTGTGTAGAGTACTGCCTTGATGGTCGTACATGGGATTCCTCTACGTTTCGTCTGCCTACTATTCGTCTCCTACATTTCTTCTCCACGTACGATTCGTCTCCTTGCTGTTCGTCTTGCTACGTTTGTTCTCCATCGATTCATTCGCCCTGCTTACTATTCTTCTCATTACTGTTCGTCTACCTACGTTTTGTCTCCAGCGTTTTTGAACGATGCATGCTTGCATGCCCCCCATTATATAAAAGTGTGAGGATGTTTTACTTAATTTTATGTTGCATAGTGTTTTAAAGATTTTCCGTTAATTGATTTTATTCACATATTTTTTAAATTTTGGTTCAACTATTATGTTGTCTAATGCGTTGTTTTCCATAATTTTATGTTGGATAATCTTTTAAACTGTAAATTTTACTTGGTTTCATGTCACATAATAATTTAAATATAGTTTTCTTCAATTGATTTGATGTTGCATAGTGTTTCTTCAAAGTTTTTTACTTGGTTTTATATTACAAAGTGTCTTATAGCATTTTTAAATTTGATTTTTCTGCTTTATAATATTTATACAATGTTTTTTATTAAAAAAAATATGATTCGTGGAGTGTTGAGGTATCTAAAAATAAAGAAAGCATTAAAAATTTGTATTTTACATACATCATACTTTTTAGGAATGGGTCATGCCAAATTTAAACGCAGTTGATTAACAAAGTAATCAGAAAACAATATATCGAATATACTTTCAAAAGTTATATTATTCAACTACGAAAATAATTAAAACAAGTCTCTTTTGGTTAGACAGAAGAAATCAGTTCCATAACGATAAAATATGTAGTTGTCCTGAAAATGTCAAATATCAATCAAAAATGTAGTAATATCTAGAACTGAAGTAAGAAAAATTACCAACATAAACAGAGAAGGATGTCATTAAAGTTAATAATACAACTTCAAAGCATTAAACGCGCAAAAGTTGTCCACCGCAAATGGATCAAAGAAAATCTTTAAACAAAATTCCTTTAGAAGCAAATTATGTTAATTTTAATATTTCAATAAATAAATTTTCACTTTGCTTTGGGTCGATGAATTCATAAAAGCCATAACGGAAAATTTGATTTTTTTTTCTACAATTCAAGAATTCAATGAACCAAATACAGCTTTCATTTTGTATTTATTTGTATCCTAACAAAACACATTTATTTCTCAAATTAGTACCGTCGTACAAAATTAATTAGTCTATGGGCTGCCGGTGACCTAATCGGCTCTAAGGGGTTTTTTGTGCGCAATTATTCGGTTTTGTGCGAAATTGTGCGCAATTTTTTCAAACAATTTTTGTTCTTGTGCGCACTTGCGAATGAGTGCGCATCAAATAAAATATTTTATTTGAACCTATTCAGACCGGATAAAATTGCGCACAATCCTGCATCAAACGCAGAACCTTACTAATAAGGAGACGAATGGAACTAACATGTGTCGTTGCAGGACTGCTTAAAAAATCTTTCAAAATTTCAAAGACATATATTTAACTTCTAACTGAACGTTAACAAAAGGTGTCCTGCTTAAATTAATGCAAAGATTTTACTAGAGCTCACGCGTTAATTTTGTTTTGATATATTTAATTTTATTTGTATAAATACGATATTGTTTGTAAAAGTGTTAGTCCTCTTTTGTCGTTTATGACAAAATTGAATTTTCAAATAAACTCTATACTCTAATAATATAAAGTACAAAAAATATTTTTTTTAAACAACGCTTGCATACTAATGTACTAAAAGGTTAAAAATAATATTAAAGTGTACATATTACCTTTTTTTGAATTAAACTTTTTGTTTTGAATATGAGAGCGTTGGGCGATAGTAGGTTATAGATATTATATAGATAACGCCCAACGCTCTTATGTTCAAAACAAAAAGTTTAGTTGAAAAAAGTTAATAGGTACACTTTAATATTATTCCTTTTAGTATACGAGCGTTGTTTTAACAAATGTATTTTTTATACTTCAACTTATTTTTTATTTGTTAGTGTTTACTTTTTTATAAATCTAAATATTATTTATATTTTTTCTTATTTTTTATTTTTTAGTGTTTAAATTTTCTTAAATCTAAAAACGGATTAATGTATTTAATGGCACCCATCAAAATACTAACCAAGCTCGACGGTGCGCTGAAACAAACAAACAAATTACAAACAAACAACGTTGCAAGTTAATATAAGCGTTGTAAAAAGACGTTTCAACTTAATGTTTATTTAAGTGTAACAAATTCAAGCTGTTGTTTGAATAATTAAAAATCTGGAAACTTATGAATATTACGTTGTTTCAATTTTCTTCTCATTAACAAAACAATGAAAATTATTTTTCAACTCTCAAAAACATGTTTTTTTTTTTAAGTTACGACAACTTGGAACTAAAGTAAAAACAAAAACAACACAATATAAATACTGTTAGAGTAGTTTTTGTCTAATTTTATTTTATTCGCCATCTGTTATTAGAAATGTGTTTATACTACTATTAACTTTAATTTATCCAATAGTTTGCAAAAACACATCATTAATGCAGAGATAAAAGTGTTATTGCACTTTTTTTAAAATAAACGGTGAAAAGGTTTATAGAAAAATACTTTTAACAAAAAACAAAAAAGTCTGAAATCAACTTTCGGGAAAAAATGCAAATACTTCAGAATAAATCTAGTTTCTGTAACCACTTCCTCGGCATGGCCCATTCCATCTTTATTAAATACATTGCATAAATCTGCTCTAATTCAAATTGCAAACGGAGTTAAAACGACCTAAACATAATCAACGTACAAATTTCGAATTTATATGTTTGCAAATAACTTCACCAACAAACCGGTATAGTTTGAACATTTTTCAAAATTATCAAAACAAGTTAAATTATTCCGTTATAACACTCTGAGTATAAACCAGTAGACATTACTCACTTTAAAGAGTGAAAGAAAAAATGCAATGATATTCTGCAGCACAAGCTATCGAGTCCTGTTGGTTACTTGAGCATTTGTCATCTCTTTTTCACAGGTGTTTTTGAGTCTACTCTATTCTTTTGGAATGATATGCACAGTTTTATTTTGTAGTTCAGTTGTTTTTGCATTTTCTAAACGATTAGAAGATCCGGAAACTATAAATGTTAACAATTTATTTGCATTACCAGACAATAATTTTCATTCAAGGTTCATTTAAAGTCAATGTTCATTTAAAGAACTGAGGCGTATTTACACAAAGTTGCGCTTTATTGTGAATAATTAAATAAATTGAAAAAACATGATAAAAGTTTTTTTTATTTTTTAAATAATAAACAAACATTACATTTTTTTATATTGTTTTAAATTAGTTTGAATTTTTTAATTCGAGTAATTGCGTTAGAATTAATAATTAAAATTAAACTAAAATGTCACGGGTACGACTTTTTGAACTTTTCGGGTTCGGGTTCTTAAATTTTGAATTTTTGGGTTCGGGTTTTCATTTTTCCAAAAACCGGGTTCGGGTTTTCAACTTTTCAAAAATCGGGTTCGGGTTTTCGATTGTAAAAACTTCGGGTTTCAAAATAAAAAACCTTCGGGTTCGGGTCGGGTTTTGGTCGAATTTGAGTAGTACCATTTTCATAATATTGGAAAGGGGCCTGAGAGTGACTTAGCGCTAACTTATATTTGATGATTAGCTAAACTGATTAAGTGAAATATTTGGTAAGTTCTGTATCACAATACTAAACAACATAAGTAGGTATACTACAGTAAAGATTTATATTGTTCTATAGTTCTATCATGGAGTATAAAGGAGGAGAGCACTCGTCCAATATAAAACGTACAATTTCTTGAAACTGTGAGTGAAGATAGTCTCTTGGCGGCGCTGAAAGCAGTGATGGCCCTAAAGCTTTCTTTGTTTTTGATAGCATTTTAGCTGTGAAGTGAACAATTTCTCAACATTCGTCAGCTTCTTTGTAGATAAACTGTCAAAATTTCAGGTAATTATTATTTCTGTCAATGTGATAACATATTTTTCATCCGTTTTAGTTATTTTACTAATTATTTTGATTATTTAAAGTCAGCATGGGTTGAAATATGTCCTGACGAGCAAAATAAACCAGGATTGTTTAGAAGTAGTTCTTCACTAATAGTCTCTGTTTCACAGCAATATTTTGGCATCATCCGGACTTCCGGAGGTGACAGTGACAGTCCTACTTTGACGTATGTTCTCCAGCTCAACCGACTTTTTCAATGCACTACCAAACCCGTCATGTGTTGCGGGGTTGCAACGTGAATAACGAAGAAAAGCCTGAGATTCTGGCATTAGAAGGGGTTTGCCAAAATGTCAAAAATGTAAAGAGATACTTTATTATATACTGATTTTTGTAAATGTAAATAAATAAAAGAAAAGCGAATTAGTTTTCGTTGTTCTTCACAAATCCCTTATATTACTTGTTTTGCCGGCTTTTCATTTATTAAAAAAAATTCTTTTAGAATGACATTTTTTTGGATTTTTATATATAAACATTTATTTAATTGCGTTTGATCTGTTTTGAACCATAGATAAGTATTATGTTTAATTAAAAAATTGTTTAATAGGTAAAAATAAATAAACATCGTCATGAGTGAAACTATATTTCAAATTTCAGGTCAATTGGATGACGGAAAGTTAGTTAATTTTCACTTGCAAATATTTAAGCAAGCCAGCAATCAAGACCAGCGGTGAAGTTAATATAAGGGATTTAATAAGAAACTTAAACAAAATATGTAAAAAAGCGTTTTTATTGTTTACTTTTTAAAAACAGTATTTCAATGTTTGGAGAAGAGAAAACTAGATTTAAATAATAAATACAACTTCCCTTACAATGCAGAAAATCTTTCGTCAATGAAACCCATATTTTGATAAAATAACTTAACATCCTCTCTGTCACATACTGACAACTCTCAAAATGTATTTATCGTTTAATTAGAAAAGCACAAGCTTATGTAGTCTTCAAGTATCAAAAACAGAATGCATATGTGCATGCAAGTGTGTGTGTGTGCGAGAGAGCGTACGCGCCTGTGAGTGGGGTGAGTACTGAAGTGCCTCAATAATTGTAGCATGCTATCAACTGTCTTATTGAGTACACAAAATCAGTAACTTGAAAGATTTCACAACAAACAAAATTCAAATATAAGAAAAACAGCTGATAAACTCTTGCTCGTTACATCCATATAGGAAGGTGGATATGTGGATGAAGATCTCAAATATGGACATTAAATTTCATCATGCCCATTATATGCAATTCGAAGTAGTGAAAATAATTAAGAACAGATGCTAAAGTTGAATCTAAGTAGAATAATAAAAGATTGAAGCAGAAATATACCTAGAAATAAAAATCACAAAATTCAAAAATGTTAAATTCAGTGGAAGGAAAGATAAAGAAAAAACAAGTCCAATAAAAATATTCACATCCAAAAGCATCGCTACAACGATCATTACAAGAAATACATGAAGGAAGGACTCGGGTGAATACAAATATGAAGCAAAATTTGATATTCACACAACTATATCAGTTAAATTAATTCAAGGCTGATTCAGGCAATTAATGAAAAATCAATAAATAAATGCTATTAATAATGAGATAAATCATCATCATTATCATCATCTGCTGGATCGAATACAGGCATTAATGAACTGACACAGCAAAACAATATTACTTAAAAAGCAACTCATGAGCGATATATATATATATATATATATATATATATATATATATATATATATATATATATATATATATATATATATATATATATATATGCATAATACATACATCCATTCAAACACACCACTATGCATGCATATATACATAAACTCACATACATACATACACTCAACATGAACGCTGGCAAATAAGAAAATTCTTGCAGGCATCAACGGTGGTTAAAAAAAACTTTTATTGTTTTAGGATTATTAATAGATAATAACCAAAAAATGAACAAATAATAAATAAAAAAAAATTTAAAAAGTTTGGTCGTCATTGCATTCTTCTGTCCAGTGACCAAAAACTGTGAAGAAGTAATGTTGAAGCATATATTAAATTATATTATTAATATATTATCAAAAATTAAATATTATTTATAACTATTATCAAAATGTCAAATAAATAGTAAAACATATCAAGACGGAATTTTCCATACACTCAAGGCCTTTGATATACGCATAGTTAAAACTTTTCTAAAGACTGAAACCGTAACAACGTGGCATTGAGTCATATACTTCCTCAAGATGGTTATTTATCTTTTCACTCGTAAAGAGTTTTAAACTTATACGGAAGTTATCCATAAATAGAAAAAAAATTGTGAACAGCCCAGATCAAGCGCATGAATTTCAGGACTGTATCTTCCACCTATCACAGCAAACATTGCCAAACCCTTATGTCTTACATAGCAATTAAAAAATGTCAGATGACATTACAACATTATAAAAGTCGATGCAACAATTTCATATTTCTTGACCGATCTGATGGCACGGTTGGATTCAATATGTAAACCCTATGGTAAATTAATTACTTTCTTCCCATTTGAAATTGAACTCATCAACATATTCTGTTAAAAAACTCATTGCAAACCTTAAAATGTAAATGATAAAAATAGTTGATCTTTTAAAGTGAGAAAAAAACATTCTTTTAACTCACTTATTGGAAAATTTTTTATTTATTATAATAATAATTAAATAAATAAATATAAAATGTATCACATGACCAAATAAACAAAACAATTTCACGGTCCGACAAATCTTACCTTCACAAGTGTCACAATAAGGTCTCTGCAGGTTAGGATCACCATGGTTTCTGGATGGAGGGAATGTCCCGTCATCATCATCATCATCATTATAATAACCACTACCAGCTTGTTTGGGGCAGTCGTCAGTGTCGTGTTGGTCGAACATGTCACAGATATCGCAAAACATTCTGGGTGCAACCAGTCCATTGTGTGAAGCCGATATGTTCCTGATTGGGGAATACAAAAGTTGATATTTAATAGATAGATTAGACAGAAACCAATATAATGTTTTAAAATATTATTATTTTTTTAAAATAAGAAATTAAGATGAAAACCTCATAAAAGATAAGTAAAAAAAAATTTAAATTAAGACTAGAACTTCATAGAGTTTAAACTGGGGTATACGCAAAAAAATTAAAAATTCAATCTTTCATATAAGAACAGTAATAATTAAAATTGCAACCAATGAAAACTGCTATTCAGAAAAAAATTCTAAATCATAAAAATTACAATTCACCACTAATCGCATTACGCAAAACATCTTTTATGAAACAACAAAAAATTATATTTTCTGGAAGTTAATCATCTGAAATAAAATGTTTTAAAATAATATGAATAAATTATTTAACTAAATATCAGCAATAATAATAACCCATCACTTATTTCAAGTTCTTCTCTGAGAGCTGCATCAAGTTGTTGCTGTAACTTTTCATTCTTTGTTTGAATGTCAACGATGACTGAGTTCAGGAATTCTACCTGTGTAAATAATAATAAATTCCACCTGTGTAAATAATATTATATTCTACCTGTGTAAATAATAATATACTCTACCTGTGTAAATAATAATAAATTCCACCTGTGTAAATACCAATATATTCTACCTGTGTAAACAATAATATATTCTACCTGTATAAATAATAATATATTCTACCTGGGTAAATAATAAATGTATTCTAGCAGGAACATATCGGCATCATACAAAATATAGCAAAATTTGAAAATCAATCTGTATTTAAGAGGTAACCAGTGCAGAAGAACAAGAGAAGGAGAAATATGAGAGAATCGAGAAGTGTGTGAGACTAAACGAGCAGAATTGAAGGCTTTAGTAAGTGGAGAAAGAGTAGTATCAGCAAGACCATAATAAAGAGAGTTACAATAATCAATTCTAAACAGAATAAGAAAAGAGGTCAAACATTGTAGAGAAAGATCATCTAATAATGGGAGAAGCTGCTTTATAGCACGAAATTGAAAATACATATTTTTATTTCAAAAAATAAAAGGTATAATATAAGACAAAAAAGGCTGAAAACCACATAACCTTAATTATAGTTCATAGTGTAAGAAATGCATATCCCTTACAATGCATTGGTATGGAAATACACTGGTAGCTCACATAAAAAATGCATAAGGATGAAATAGTATAGTACAGTGGTAGCTCACATAAAGAATACATAAGGATAGAATAGTACAGTACATTGGTACCTCACATAGAGAATACATAAGGATAGAATAGTACAGTAGTACCTCACGTGAAGAACACATAAGGATAGTATAGTACAGTACAGTGGTACCTCACATGAAGAATACATAAGGATAGAGTAAGTGTGATGGCAACAACAAAAAATTAATGCCATTAGAGTTCATTTAACAAAGGACCACCAACCTTTTTCTTATCTAGATTTATGCAGCTATCTAAAACAATAATAAATTTGCAATATCGGAAAAGAATACACACCTGAGCTAACAAGTTTTCGTGATCTTCCTTTTCATGTGTGGCATCTTAATTTCAAAAACAACAAAATAAATTTTATTTTAATTATTAATTAATGTTAATTCATAATTAAGGTAAATTCATATTTAATGTAAATACATAATTAAATATTGTTCAAATAAGAATGTTTAAAGTTGTGTTGAACAATCTTCATAGTACACAAGCAAGCAAGCAATCAACATGAAAATAATAAACAGCAGAAACAAACTAAGTGATAAATAGTGATAACATTACATACCTCCTTTCACTAAAGTTGTTTGTTCAGCATGAACGGTCGATGATGATGATGATGATTTGATTTGTAGCTCGAGCTTCTGCTTCTCTTTCTCGAATTCTTCACAACACTTATTAATCTGAAGTTTTAGTTTAAAGAATTTTAAAAAATATAATATTATTATTTACTCTTTTGATAATATATCAATAATCATGTGAATTTATAATAAATTACATAAATCACTTTATCCCATCGGAACTCTTAAAAGTCACAAATGCTTCAATACGAATTCCAATCAAGACGTAAATTTAAAGGAAATTTTTAATTTTAAAGAAAGTCTTTGTAAACGTTAGAAGCAAAAAAACAACGATACAATAAAATCGACGCCACGAACTTGCGATTCCTTCTCGACGAGATCGCTTGAAAGTTTCTTCAAAAAACTTTTCAATTCATCGCATTCACCGTTGAGGTTCGTTATTTTTGAGGTCAGTTTGTTCACTTCCGATTCGTGACTTCAATTTTTTCAAATTATTTATTAAATTTTTTTTAAATTATTATTTATAAAAAAATCAAATGATTGAAATAAAACAATTGTTATAAAATAATTCTTTGTACTTAGAAGTTGCTGAGTTTCTTTCATTTTTTAATCTGGAAACTTCTTCGGAAATCTGGAAAATTTTAAGAACAAATATTCAGATCAAACAAACAAATATTTAGTATTCTCAGTTTAGGTATTGATATAATACAATGAAAATTAAAATGAAATCTAAACCTGATCTTGTACTGTTTTCAAGTCGTTAATAATTCGTTCTTTTTCGTTCCTTTCTTTTTCTAATTCTTTTTTCAAATCGGAACATTCTTGAGATAGTTTTGCTGCTTCCTCATCTACCTGGAAAAGATATATAAATAAGCTATTTCAATCATTTGTTTATTGTTAATAATATTTCTAAGCTCATACCACAACTTAAACATTTAATTTATCAGCTCAGACTTAAATTAATATTTTACATCAACAAACTCACTTGTTTCGAATCTACTCCACTTTTCATCATCATCTCATCTATTGAACTTTGTTTTTCCAATAAAATTTGATTCAAAGAAGTCACTTCCTCTTCTTTAACATTCAATTTCAATAAAATCTCATCTCTCTCCAACTTCAATGAAGATTCCAATTTTTCAAAATCTTCCAATTTTTTCTTTAAACTTTCTAAATCTCTGGACAACTCTTCAAATTGTTTCTTCTCCGATTCAACGGAACCAGAATTTTTATTTTTCAAAACACTGAGTTCATTCGTGACGTTGGTGAGATCGGTGTTAAGCGATGCAACTTTCACGTGTGATTCGCTTATTTCCTTCGTCAACAATTCCATCTCTTTATCTTTTTCCACGATTGTACTCTTCAAATCATCTAAACATTTAGATAAATCATCACGTTTCAATTTCTCCATCTCAATATGTTCAACGTTGTTGTTTTTCGTGATATTGAGTTGATCCGTGAGTTTGTGGATGTCTTCGGTGAGTGACGATATTTTCACATGAGATTCATTCAGCTCTTTCCTCAACACTTCCAATTCTACATCTCTCTCTTCCAGCTTCATCTTTGAATTTTCAAAATCTTTAAAAAGATTTTGACACTTTTTCTTCTCTGACTCAACAACTTGACAGTGGTCATCCTTTAAAATCGTAAGCTCTTTCGTTACGGCACTCAGGTTTTCATCAACCAAAGACATTTTAACTTGAAATTCGGCTAATTCGCTTTTCAATAATTCCGTTTCTTTATCTCTCTCTTCTAATTTCTTCATCGAATCATTCAAGTCTTTTGTAAGATTTTCACATCTTTTCTTCTCTAACTCAACAATTTCACTGCTGCTGTTCTTCAGAATGTTCAGTTCTTTTACACTTAAGTCATGGTTCTGGCTTAGAGTGGAAATCTTCTCCAAGGATTCAGCCAATTCCTTCTTCAATGATACCATTTCTTCATCTTTCTCTTCCGCTTTCTTATTAAACATCTTCCCTTTCTCATCAAATCCTTCTTTCAAGTTGTTCAACTCCTTCTCGTGGGACAACTTCAATCCGTCCAACTCTTTCAAACTCGTTTCCAACTTAAGCGAGGTTTCATTTGCATCAACCTTTATTTTTTCCAATTCAGATTTCATATTCGCAGAAGACTCCGTCAGAATTTTTAGTTCTTTCACGACGGCTTCTTTTGACTCGATCTTGCTCTGCAATTCTTTTTTCAAATTATCAATTTCTTGGGTTTTCTCCTTCACAATGGTTTCGCTTTCTTTCATTCTTTCCTCTCTCAACGATCCGTTTTCCTTCTTCAGTTCTTCCACCGACTTTTCAGAATGTTTCAGCTTGCTTTCTTTCTCTTCCAGCTGATTGGACATCTTTGAAACTTCATCTTTCAAGAGATCAGCAGCCTCTTTCATTTGAACCATCTCCTTTTCAATGGTTCTTCGTTTATCGATTTCTTCACTCAGTTTCACTTCCGCCTCGTGCATCGTAATCTCGAGTTTTTTATTCAGTTCTTCAACGTCTTGTGAATATTTCAAGATTTCATTTTCATTTTTATCTTTAATTTCTTTATAATTATTTATTTCTAAATTCAGTTTCTCTTTTTCAGATTCCAGAGTTGAACTTTTTTCAGTGAGTTTGCTAACTTCCGACTCGAATCCGGATTTAATTTTCGACATCTCCTCCTCCTTAGAAATTAATTTTTCTTCCAAACTTTTCTTTTCCACTTCGAGATTTTCTTTCGTAACAACAAATTCATTCATCCGTTCGACATGGTTCCTTGAAAGTTCTTCAATTTTGAACCCGGCCAATTCCAGCTCCTTCTCAAGAGCATCTTTCTTAGCATTCAACTCCTGTAGAATGTTCATCTTACCTGAATCATCTGCACTTTTTGATGCCAATTCGAGATTGAGCGCCTCGTTCGACTTTTTTAATTCCTTCTCCGTTTCCAAGAGTGTTTCGAGTTGATTCTTCAAAAGTTCAAGGTCTTTCTTCAACACATCAGTATCGACTTCGTATTGTTTTGATCTTTCATTCAACTCTTTAATGATATTTTCCTCTTTTAATGCTGAGCTTGAAAGTTTCTCATTTGCACTCTCCAGTCGGAGTAACAAGTCATTTTTACATTTCTCACCTTCTGATAACTTGTTCAAAGCATCTCCCAGTTTTACACAATCGTCTTCATTTTTTTGCTTCACTTCCATCAACTGATTTTCCAAAGATTTAAGCTTTTCCTTCCATTCATTCTCCAGTTTCTCTTTCTCTCCATCCAAATCAGTTTTTGCCAATTTGTTATCCTTCTTGATATCATTAATAGCTTTCACAAGTTCTTCTTTATCTCCAACCAGCTGCAGATTCAATTTTTCAACTTCTGATAATTTTTCCTCTAATGTGATTTTCTGTCTCTCAAATTCTTCTTTCAACTTTGCAAGGAAACTTTCCTTCTCCTGAAATAAAACAATACAAATTACTTTTTTAAAATAGAAATATAAATAAATTTTATTGATTAAAAAATTCTATTGGTAGAAAATAACTGTTATATATTCATGAGTAGAAAATAATTGTTAATGATAATTCACAGTATAAAATATCGAATTAAATCATATTATCTTGTTTTATTCATAAGAAAATTAAATCTCTAATCTGTTCATTAAATGCCATCAGATGTATTACCAAAATAAATTTAAACCTAATGTCATTTAATGCCTCTAACTCAATTCCAAAAAAAATAGTATTCAATAGTTTCATCATCATCATCATCATCACTACCTGTTGTTTATTTAATAATTCTTCAACTTCCCGACATTTCTTTTCGTAATCTTCGACAAATTTCAACTTTTCCTCCTCAGAATTCTTTCGTTCGATTTCGATGTTTTTCAGTTTCTCTTTCACCTCATTCAACTCGTCGAGTGTCACAGATAAACGGCCGTCACGTTCTTGCAACACGGAATTCTGCAGTCGTAAAGAAAACTTACAAATAATCATCGTACGATGCAAACTTTAAGGATAGCGAAATAATTCTTTTTTTCTATTATAATGGAATAAAAACAATAATGCAATGCAATAAAACAAAAAATTGAAATGAAATAAAACAATAATGAGAGCAATTTCATTGATCTCATTTTACTTTAAAACATAATTTCATTGATCTTATATCACCTTTAAACATATTCCTAATGATCAAATTTCACTTTTAAACAAAATGACAAACCAATTTATTAATTTCATCATTTATTTCTTTTTTCTTCTGCGGTGATGATTCCTCCTTCAGTGACAACTCGTTACTCAAATGTTCAACTGCATCGATCTTCTGCACAAGTTCACTTTTCACTAAAGAAACCTGCCCATTCAACAACATAAATTAATAACAGACATTTAATAAAATGAGACACCTGCCCATTCAACAACATAAATTAATAACAGACATTTAATAAAATGAGACACCTGCCCATTCAACAACATAAATTAATAACAGACATTTAATAAAATGAGACACCTGCCCATTCAACAACATAAATTAATAACAGACATTTAATAAAATGAGACACCTGCCCATTCAACAACATAAATTAATAACAGACATTTAATAAAATGAGACACCTGCCCATTCAACAACATAAATTAATAACAGACATTTAATAAAATGAGACACCTGCCCATTCAACAACATAAATTAATAACAGACATTTAATAAAATGAGACACCTGCCCATTCAACAACATAAATTAATAACAGACATTTAATAAAATGAGACACCTGCCCATTCAACAACATAAATTAATAACAGACATTTAATAAAATGAGACACCTGCCCATTCAACAACATAAATTAATAACAGACATTTAATAAAATGAGACACCTGCCCATTCAACAACATAAATTAATAACAGACATTTAATAAAATGAGACACCTGCCCATTCAACAACATAAATTAATAACAGACATTTAATAAAATGAGACACCTGCCCATTCAACAACATAAATTAATAACAGACATTTAATAAAATGAGACACCTGCCCATTCAACAACATAAATTAATAACAGACATTTAATAAAATGAGACACCTGCCCATTCAACAACATAAATTAATAACAGACATTTAATAAAATGAGACACCTGCCCATTCAACAACATAAATTAATAACAGACATTTAATAATACGGTAATTAGGTAGTATTTATTTATAATCAATCCAACACCACGAATGCCAACCTCTTGAACAAGTTGTTCTTTCTGAAGCATCAACTTCTTAACTTCTTCTTCGAGAGATGAAACATTTCCTCTCAGTTCATCGACGACGTTTCTTTCCATTTTTAATTCTTCGATCAGCTTCAAATGTTCCGCGAGATTTTTCGCAGCCTCGCTCGACGCATCTCCCGTATCTTTGCTTTGCCTTTCCTGTTTTGTTCATAATGTTTTGTTAATATAAAAATAAAAAGATTTTAATTGATTGTCGAAACAATCTAGCTTGGTTAGCATTGATGTACGATCAACAAATAATACGTATAATAATGTATATGATGAATAATGTGAATACAAATTAAATTAATTATTAATTATGGATAACTTATGAATTATGTTAATAATAAACCATAACTTTAAAATAATAAATTAGTCTTAGTTATTTTAAACGATTATTTTTATATTAGTTTTTTTTTAAATGAATAAAAACCTTCATAAAAGACAATTCAAGATCAAGTTGATTCGCTTTCGTTATTTGCTCTTCAAGTTGTTGAGTTAATTTTTCCAACTTTTCTTGTTCTTTTTTCCTTTCATTCTAATTGTGAAACAATTATAACATCAGTTCTTCTAAATCACACTGGTACTTTAACTTTTTATAAGTAGATCAGTACATCAGTACTTCTATGTCACATTAGTACATCAGTACTTGTACATAGTATTAATACATCAGTACTATTACATAGTATTAGTACATCAGTACTTATACTAGTATTAGTACATCAGTACATCACATTTTTCATTTAATATATTTTCTTTTCAATACAAGCTGAGGGGCTTCTAAAACATAATGCAGATAAACAAGCACAAAACTAAACATAAATCATTATCCTCACACATTTCTTAACATGATCACAGTACTTATTCACCCCATCACTTTCTCAGTAATTCTTGGTACATAAATGTACTTCACATCAGTATAATATTACATATAAGTACACCACTAATAAATATAATTTTTTAACAAAACCTTAATTATCACAAGTAAATTTATTTCTTCAAGAAATCCACAAACAGCTTTAAAACCATTTAATAATAATAATAATATAAATATTATTCATAGTGAATAGTTTTGATTTAAACATTTCGTCATGGTAACAACAAATGAATCAAATCAATTAAATGGTGAAAAAAACTAAACTTTTAAAACAAATTTATAACTACTGAAAAATCAGTTGAAATATAAATAGAACCTCCCAATCCAGTTTATCAATTGAAACTTCCTCCATAGTGAACTGCAGATCTTCAACTTTTCTTTAAAACAATAATTGAATAAATTCATATTAATATTTTATTTATTATTATGTATAATATGAATAATTATATAATTAATAATGTCATTAACTGTAATTAAAATTAATCATATTAGTTGTAAAAATATTATTTTAAATTGATAATAAATATTTTTAGTGAAACAATTGTCTCAAAGTTAATAATTTCATACTCGTACACATATTCAATGCAACCAGTGAGGCTTAATATCAAGCATATAAAAATAAAAAATAATTAATAATATATAATTATAATTATAATGTAATACGATATAAAATAAACAATGTTTATTTTATCACTTATATCAATATCAGAATGTTCATCAACATTATCATCATCAACATCATCATCATCAACATCATCATCATCATCATCATCAACATCATCATCATCATCATCATCATCATCATCATCATCATCATCATCACCTTCTTTCCTCCTCCAATTGACTATTGAGTTCCATATTCTTTTCTTCCATATCTTTTATGTTCATCTTTAACTCTTCCATTTCATTGTACAACATCTCTGATGATGCTTTCATCTGCACTAGTTGCCTCTCAACCTGAAAAAAATCAATTTATTTTGCTAGGCATATCAATAAATTTAATTATTAGCCCAATGACATTGTAATTTCAGTATTTTTTATTATTCATTTAATCGATTGAAACTTCCTCCATACCTCTTCAGCTCTTGTTTCTGACCTAGCAATCTCAGATCTTTCAAAATCTCTTTCAGCTAGCAATTGTTCCACGTGTTCTTCTTTCTCTTTCAAGGCTTTCTGTATGCAAATGTAAAACATTTTTAATTCATAAAATTGATAGCTATGATTTCATTTTAAACAGTCTGATTTAGATAAAACACTGAAGTGGTTTACTAAAATGCGATCGGCAATTCAACGAACCATCAACAAATTATATTAAACTGAAAAATTCCGTTTACTTCGAGTGCAGAAGTGTTCATTTGATTGCTTATGGCAGAAGAAGTCTTTGATTTCGTCTGTGAAACAACGACAAATATTTCAATGAAATATTAAATTTCATTATTGGAAAATTAAATACAAACTCTTGTCAACAAAATAGTAGAAGAAAATAAATTAAAAATTTCAACCTGATTAGCAAACGATGTGACCCCCAGTCTCACCCGTCCACCCCTTGATGCACTGGATTGGACTGACCCGATGGAACTCACAGACTCTTGACTACCTGCCCTCCTAATACCTGAACCAATGGGAATCATCCTTCCTTTCAATGGGGTTGGTGCAACTGTGGTTCGGCTCACTTTGGCTATGGGGGCAAACAGACCGAAGAGAGGTGGGCATTTGAAATACCTGGGATGGTAAACAAAACCATTTAAAAAATGACAATCTCAATTTTTATATAGTTTATTTATATAATTCCTATTACAAGGTATCTGATAAACCAAAAATAGAAACTAAAATTATATGAAATTATATGAAAATATCATAAAATAAATAACAGCTGTTTTCGACCTCTGATTTTTCCAAATATAAATATTCGATCAATTATTAATTAAAATATCAACTCAATTTATTTCTACATAAATTAAATCAAAAACACATTTTCATTTAAATTTTGATGTAACAAATTTTTTATACTTTCATAAAAAATAATAAAATCTGACCTTTTCCCATCGACTGCCCCATCATTTTTGCCCATGGGTTCATCCAGTTCGATACCTGCCCAATCTCCTTTTGCAAACTGGGTGGTTCCAACAAACTTGAGAGTTCCATATTTCGTGCCACCTACGACTACTCTGTCCCCTATCCTGAGACCTGAAGTACTGCCGCCTGGTTCTAGCAGTTGGTTCAGACTGATATTTGATCCCTGATTAGATCTAGGAAGGCGAGATATTCTACTAACATCCGGAATCTTCTGTGGAAAAGTTTCATATAAAATACACAGTGTTGGGTAAAATCATTTTTGAAATGATTTGAAATCAAAATCAAAATCATCAGGAAAAATATGATTTCAAATCAAAATCAAAATCATTAATTATGAAATGATTTCAAATCAAAATCACTTTTAAAAATGATTTCAAATCAAAATCAAAATCTTTTTATAAATAAATTATTATTACACGGTATGGTTTAATTTGACATAATTTTGTCTATTAAATTATGTTTTTAACACAATTTGATCTAAAATCACTTAAACAATGAAATGTGACTAAAGTTTATTCATCTTCAAAAGCAACAATTTCTCAAACATTGAATCAGTCAATCTATTTCTTCTGGGAGTTTCAATTAAACCAGCAGAACTGAATAATCTTTCGACAGGAGCTGACGAAGGCAGTGTTGTATTATATCGAATGAACACTTTTTTAATCAATTCATATTTTAAATACACCAAGTGTTTTGACAAAAATAAAATAATTTTAATTTTCTTAACAAGCTTGCAATGAATGACAAACTGACTGAAATTTAAAATTCATTCTAATTTGCTAATATCAATCTTCTATTTAATTATTTCATATATTCATAACATTGAATCAATTTGTAAAAACCAAATATAATTAAAATGAATGCTTCGTCTCGAAAATTAAAACAAGCAAACCTGAAGGGAAGGCTTTTCAGAAGAAGCCGATGGAGACGTAGCCGAGTCTTCGGGTCTTGGAGTTGATTCAGTAGTTGTAGGAGATTCAGTTGTCGTTGGAGATTTAGTTGTTGTTGGGGTTGTTTCTATTGTTGTGGGAAATGCAGATGAAACTTCGCTTTGATTGGTAAGCTTGCCTGCATAATTTGTCGAATGTAAATAATGTTTGTAACAAAAAATATTCTTTTGTTATAATTGATTTCATCCTCTCCATTCTTTTAAACTATTAAAATAGCATTAAAACAAAATTGTTTTAAAATAAGTCAATATCCTCAGAACAACATAAATTCAAAAATCTATTTTTAAGAAAAAATCTACCAAAATCAATCAAATTTGATTTTTTTTAATTTAAATACATTTGAAAACAAATATTTGCAAACACACTCAATAATGATGTACAAGCAGAAACAAATCCAAAGCTCAAGAAATGAGGCTAATTGTAATACATGAATGACATCAGTTGCTGGCCTATAATGTACAAATATTTCTTTTCAATGAAATTAATTACAAATTCACCTGTATATTTTCAAATTTACTCATAAAACATATGAAAACATTATGATAAGTCAGTAAAGTTGCAGACCATGTTTAATATATGAAATTAAATTCATTATTTTTCAAAATATATTTAATCAATCAATCAGAATTTATATAGCGCTATTTACGTGGCGTTCAATAGCGCTCGGTCAGGAACTTATTAAACAGGTGTGTTTTAAGTCCACGCCGGAAAACTGTGAGAGAAGCAGAGTTAGTAAGAGAAGAAGGAAGAGAGTTCCAGAGATAGGGACCAGAGTAGGAGAAAGAGCGAGAGTGATTACGAGAAGAAGAATGGAAGACCAAACTTAGAAGGGATTTGTATTAAGTTAGTTAAGTAGAGAGGAGAAGGACGATTTTTTATTTTATACATAAGTAAGCAGATTTTAAAAATCACCCTATATCTAAGACGAAGCCAGTGAAGAAGAACAAGAGATGGAGAAATGTGAGAGAAGTAAAAGGTGCGAGAAACTAAGCGCACAGCTGAGTTGAAGGCTTTAGAGAGAGGATAAATGGTAGTATCAGGAAGACCATAATATAGTGAATTGCAGTAATCAATTAGAGACAGAATAAGAGAAGAAACTAGAAGACTAGAACTAACCACTGGGAAGAAGAGAGTTTTGATCGACATTCTCATTTGGAGTTGAAGCACTAGAACAAAAACCGGAACTTGCCCTATCCCCGGCACCATCGCCAATCACCAGTCCCGCACCAACTTCGAGTTCTTTTGGATGTTTTAAGGCAATAAGAGATGCAACACTGTTAGATGCCAATGGTAGCGCATCTGCCACCGGTTGCGTTGTCAGCTTGGATGCTTTTGAGAAAACCCCCTTCATGGGTTCACATGTGAAATATCTCACTCCTGCCACGCTTCCATCATTCTTTCCATCTGCGACATCCAAATGAACACCAACCCATTCACCAGCAGCAAATTTTGTTTCACCAATGAAAGCTACAACCCCAGGCTTTAATCCATTCACCCACACTTTGTCACCAACTTTAAATGCATATTCTTCATTTGAAGGCTCTGAAATGAATATATATCAACAAACATAAATTCCTATGTCTGTATTTATGTATGTATTTATATAAGTTAGCAATTTCGCATGAAGCGGTGGCCACTGTGGTCAGCAGTCAGTAAAATTAGTGCGTGCAGGCGTGCAATCAAAGTTATTATGCAATTGTACACTATCAATCCTAAAGATCAAAAACGTTTTTCCTAAGCTTATTATGCAAGAAGTTATCAAACATAGATCTGGATATATTGTTTAAAAGAAAACATTGCTAGATATTGAGGCAGTCTTACAAAAGGATGACCTTAAATTTAGTGATTTTAATTTGCTAAAACCAGGTTCGATACAAAGCATTGAAATTTTTTTTTAAATATAGCTGAGCAGGTAGAGCAGTGCTACTCAAAGTGAGGTTCGCAGACCAGCCGGTCCACGGGTCATTAGCCGTCTGTCCGGAGAAGTTATCAAGAAAGTAAAGAAAAACCGATTTGCAACCATTAATAATAACATGTCAATTTTTCTGCAATAATCACATGAAATAAAACAGCTAAATTACAATAAAATAAATTAGATTAATTGTAATAATTAATTTTTTTGTTAATTTGAAATGAGTCACATCACTGATCGATAACCAAACAAACGCAACCATTAAAAATAGAACTTTAAGATTTCTTATATCCGTTTCGGGAAACTTGCCGTCTGCTACTGATTAGAATTTACATTAGGAAAAATTAAGTTAAATTTAGTTATTATTAGTAAATATTTAGTTAGTGTTTTTGCTAATACGTCAGTACAGGGAAAATGGTTCACTGGTCCCGGGTGCAATGAAAAAAAACAGCCATACTAAAAGGTTTGAGAAGCACTGAGGTAGAGCAACCACATTGTCTTATTACCACTTTTAATAATGGTAGAAAAAAACGTTCTTTATTTAATATCTGACAGTTCGATGAAAACCACAAAAATCGTCATTTTTGACAGGCTACTTCTAATATATATATGATTTTATTTATATAGATCATCTGATTGAATATCACTCAAGTAGATGAGCAGAAGATAAACATCACACTTACTGGGTATTGATGCTTTTTTCAGAAGTCCTGATGCATACTGTTCAGCTACGCCTGGAGCAAGAGAAACTTTTGTCTTTGGAGTTACTGAATGTTTATATAATTATATATATATATATATATATATATATATATATATATATATATATATATATATATATATATATATATATATATATATATATATATATATATATATATATATATATATATATATATATATATATATATATATATATATATATATTATTCAATCATAAAATAAACATTATTTATTCAAAAAAAAAATGCCCTACTCAAAAATTTAATTAATAAACTATTCAAAATTAGTCAAGTTAGTTAGGTCATCAATCAAGAAGTTAAAGATTTTCTATTAAACCTTGACTAGTTATTGGAGTTTTAAGAGCAGTTGTGGCTGTGGCAGATGCTACTTTACTTGATGTGCCAGACGCTACTTTACTTGATATTCCAGTGGCTGTAGGTATGGTAGGCTTCGCTAGCCTGCTTATAGATCCAGATATAGAAGGAGTTTTCAACAAAGATGAATTAGGCTGTTTTTGACTCATCTCACTTCAATTCTGTAAAGTGTAAGTTTTATTTTAAGAGAAAACTATAGAACTATACTAGTCTAGAGTCTAGTTAGTAGTGATAATCTGATAGTCCTTTAAATTTTAAAAGACCAGTTCACTAGTAGACTAGTTACTAGTAAGAGCTTAAAATCTTTTACATAAAAAATACCCACCAAATAGCTAATAAAAATAAATTTTGAATAATTGTAATAAATCTCACTCCAGAAATCTGTAGCGATTAGATTTAGTAGATAAAATGAAATATACAAAAACAACGGTACTACGAAGAGATATCAACAACCGAGAGGGAAAATGCGCGTCAATGTTTACGCGAAAAAATACCAGAAATTGTAAAGTTGGATGCAGATTATAAATATCACAGACTATATAAATAAAAAATATATAAGCAGATAGAAAATACTACTAATGTAAATATATACTTTATAGTTTACATTTGACACCCGTTTTAGCGTGAACTTGTTAAAATATCAAACAAAAAAAGCTTCATTTGTTATTTATGATGCGAAATGAGAGATAAAATAAAGTTGCAAGCGAAGTATATTGGCTGTGAGTTTTCTAATTGGTAAAAAAGTAAAAACACATTGATTGGACATTAGTTATCAGTGGCGTACCTATTTAGGAGACTCGCAGTTGGAACTGAGACACCAAAATGCTGTGCGCACGCGCAGTTTCATTTTGACACACTTTTACTTAACTTGACTTCTCTGTCTGTCTATCTATCTGTCTATCTGTCTATCTGTCTGTCGTCAAGTTTTGCAATCGATTTTAAACTAACTTCCCGATGAGCTAGAGACTTCAAAATTTAAACATACCTCCGAAATAATTAATAATGCATTCTATCAAATTTTCGGATCGATTGGACAAAATTTAATTAAATAATTATTTGTGATATTTTCGTCGAACAATTTACTCCGCCTCTAGCTATAAATGAACATATAAAAGCGGTTTGTTAATAAAATACAATTTTGGTCCAAGACCAAAGTGGACATAGTGGAGTGGATTATTAAGTAAAATTTGTCACGGATTAAAATTAAAAGAGATTTTACTTTAATTTATTTCAATTAACAATAAACAAGTGAATAAAAAAACAAAGTTTTTTAAAAACACACTTTTATATAATCGATTGTGTAGGCCACACTCTGTTACATAAACAACGAGTATACTAGCATATGAATATATGAAATAATTAAATAGAAGATTGATATTAGCAAATTAGAATGATTTTTAAATTTCAGTCAGTTTGATCCCCAGACTTTGAAGTGAGCCCCCACAAGGCTGAAATGAGCCCTTGAAGTAGGCTTTTCAAAAGAGTTGAAGTGGGACATTTGTGCTCCCTTAAGATTGAAATGGGCTTGTAACTTTGAAGTGGGCTCTGATAACGCCCCCCAGTTTCAGCTTTTTGAGAGGAAGTGTATCAGTTTTGGCTAAAGTACTCCTCACTACTCCCTCCCGCATCCCGGTCATCAGATTTTTTTTTTTTTCGGTTGCCCCCTCTCAAGGTTTTGCTGAAATGACCTCCCTGTCGGCGCAGCCGTAGAATGGATAACAACGTTTTTATCAAACATCATATTAGTATGATGTTTGACCAGACAGTTCAACTAGCTTAGTATTATTTACAGACTGGGTACAGTCTTGTACTTGCTCTTAAAAACTGCACCAATGCGAATTAATCTCTACCAACTGTTATAATCTCACGCTGATTCACCCGATAATACTCAAGTAAAGAGGTCACATGTACATCATTGTAGAAAGCATTGCAGACCAAGGCGAGAGAGCAACTGACTGAAACACATATCAAAATAACTGCTGATTCCTTAAACAATATATCCATATCTCAACCTCAACTAAACGACAAACAAAAGAGATATAAATTAAAATTTATTTGTCAGATGAACTAGTTAAGTTGTCAGTTAAATCAGCAACGCAAATGTCATAATTATTTTCAAGGAAATCAAAAATAGCAGCAGTGCTGACGAGAGAATTGAAGATCCGCCTGTCCGATCGTGACATGACACCTTCGAGCATGTATATGAGGTGGTTGTGAAACTGTTGGAAAGGCGTTCCGTACTCAACTGCTATTCTTAGCTGAAAAAATAATGCAAGCTGTTGTTATTATAAAATATTAAAATATGGATAATATAAAAATTTAAGAAGAAATAATACAAACCCAATCACTGACACATTGCATTGGCGTAGAATCATAGCCAGAAAACAATGCAGGATTGGCGAGAATTCCCCTAGCGGACATGGCACCTGTAAAAATTTAAAAAAAACTTAAATGATTGGCCTTGTAAGAATGAACTTGCCTCCACTGACAGTCAGTGGTATTCTTGGTACAACAAATTTATATCTTGATCTTTCTAACAAAGTCGTTAATACTGAAATTATCTGTAGAAAAATCCACTTAATTTTCTATACTAATGAAGCATCTAAGAGACATAGCTCCTCCTTCATTTCAAGACAAACAAAATTGTGATATTGAATGGAATGTTTTTTCCCAACTAAAGATACAACAAGCTTTGAATTATGCAACTTTATTACAAGCATCCATATAATAGAGATTATATTCTTTCAGACAACACTAATTAACCAATTTAAGCAGTGCCTTATAGCTTACCTTTGGCACCAGTAAAGTTATGAACGTTGTGAGCATCTTGCAAACTTTTGATGTCACCATTGGCAATGACAGGAATTTGCAAGCTTTCTACACATGTTTTTATGGCATCCCAATCAGCTGGTTGTCCTCTCTGTTCCGGAGTTCTTCCATGAACTGTCACCCAAGAACATCCCACCGATTCGACTCTACGACACAATTCAACAGTCTCCCTGAACGAAAAAAAAACATTTATTCAATGAAAACCACTTATATATGAAATTATAACCTTACAACAAAGATTGCTTAAACCTAATATTATTTGAAATGCGAACTTTGATGGAAACTGAGAAACTCTTATTGGTTAGACGGCGTTTCGTCGTTTGAACCATGTCTGCAAGTAGTTCTGGCTTTTTTAAAAGACAACATCCATATCCTTCCTGAATAGCCCATCTGAAAAATTAAAAATTATTATTAGGAGAAATCATCAGGACAAATTATTATTCTATTTCAATATGCCTTTTTGATTGTCTTTGAGGATGAAAAAAAAATTAAATTAACACCAAAAGAGAGACTAACAGACCAATATAACAATAATAATTTTGAAATTATTTTAATTACAAGGTAAAATAAATACACACCTTTGAGGACAGCCACAATTTAAATCAACCCCATCGGCAACACTGAAATTGAAATTTTTATGAGAATGAGTACATATAAACAATTGCATAAAACATTTAACAACATAAAATTCAGACATTACTTTGAAACCATAATGCTGGCATCCGATAAGGTTTGAGAACTACTTGCAGCAAACTGTACAATCAAAGGCCTGTCAGCTAATAAACATAAAATAGCTTGTGGTTTTGATTTTGTTTAACTTGAATATTATTCAATAATTAGATAATACAAACCAGAATTGGAATTGAAATCATTCTCTCGGGCTTTCGAAGACTGAACAAAAGATTCAGCAACAATCATAGGAGTAAATGCTAGATCACATCCATATTTTCGGACGAGTGTTCTAAAAGGTAATCTAGTAAAATTAAAAAAAAAATCTATAAATGCAATCATTACTAGAGATGCACCGACACCATAAATATGGCCGACACCGATACTCATGTTATGAGAGAGGCCGATGCCGATACTTTTCAATCTTCAATTATTTATTTGTTACAAGCTAGTGAAGAATGGCTAAAATGTCCAAAAAATTTTTTGCAATTAGTAATGACATCCTTTGTTCAAAAAGAACATCATAAATGACTAATTGTAGAGTATGCAAAAAAACATGACAACAACTGTATGCAGTTTCTGAAATGTCTTTTCCCATGTTAGCACCATTATCCCTAACAAAAAGATGAATTTTATGCGAGAGAATTTCAAAATCATGGATTACATTTTCAATTACCTCTGCAATCCTGCTAGCTCTATGCGACGTAGAGAATGGTGCAACACGTAGTACTAAAATTTTTCTGTCATAATTTTCGTTAATGCAGTGGGCTGTAAGGCTGATGAAAGAGTGATTTTAAGCATTAGTCCATATATCAGTGGTGTTTCAGAATCTTTGATAATAATCTTAACCTTACTGAGCACTTTGCTATAGATTTCAGGAAGCACTTTATCTGAAGAGTACTTACGGCTTGGAAGGCAATAATTAGGCTTAACTTGTTGCATAAGACGGTTGAATCCTATGTGATCAAAAGTATCGGTATCAACCAATGATCCTCAAAATTTCACCACGCCGATACCGATACCTGGAAAAAAGGCCGATACTGCCAATTCCGATAGTATCGGTGCATCTCTAATCATTACAATAATTCAATGAATATCCTCTCTAGAGTTTATGGATCAAAATATGCTTTAAATTTTATAACAGTATGCTTTAATAAGCACACACACTATACAGGCACTGAGTGCAATAACACCTAATTTTTTCAATAATTTCATCAGTTCTAGTTTCTTTAAACTAAACTTATTTATGGGTTGTTTACTGTTATGTGAAATCTCAAAGACTTAAGTTTATTGAATACAGTAGGACCTCGCTTATATGACACCTTTATATTACATATTTCTGACATTATATTGTCTTTCTCCCTCAATATTAAATGTATGTTGACGACTCTTATGTTTACTCTTCTTTCTCTGATTCTTCTCTTAGCACAGTAGTTAATAAAATATCTTCTTGTCTCCAATCTTGGAGTAACTCTATGTGTCTCAAACTTAATCCTGATAAGTTTTAATTAATTTATCTTAATAAATCTTCTAAACATTTAAACTAGTTTATTTTAATAAATCTTCTAAACATACTCATTTCCTTCTTTAGTTTTACCACCACTATTTTACCTATCTACAACTCCTTCCCCTTTTATACGTAGCTTAGGTTTTCTTTTTGACTCTAACTCATCGTTGACTCCCCAAATTCTATTGATTTCTAAATCTTGTTATTTTCATAAACGTTGAACCAAGCAGCCTCTCCCATTTTTAGATGATCCTTCTCTACAACTGTTGGTCTCTTCTTTTATTCTGTTTAGAATTGATTATTGTACCTCTCTTTATTATGGTCTTGCTCATACTACTCTTTTCCCACTTACTATAGCCATTAATGCTGTGTGTTTATTCTCAGGCACTTCCCGATTATCTCATATTTCTCCTTATCTTGTTCTCCTGCACTGGTTACCTCTTAAATATAGAGTGATTTTTAAAATATGTCTCATTATGTTTAAAATTAAAAATTCTACCTCTTCTTCATATTTAAAAGATCTTATTATAACTCCCCAAAAATTAGGTTTAAGATCTTCTACTGCCAATTATGCTTTAACATTCTCTATAAAGCACTCTTTTGTTGAGCATTCTTTTTCTTATTCTGGTCCCTTTTTTGGAATTCTTTTCATCCTACTCTCACTATGTCTTTATCTCTCATTTCTTTCCACCAAGAGCTGACAACTTTCCTTTTCAGTCAATTTGCAGCCAAGCGCTTTGGAACGCCTTGTCGAAAAAAGTGCTATATTAAGTGAAATCGATTAATTGATTATGCAACTTTTATGCTTATAACAAATAAAATTATGCATGGATTAAAACTCCCTATCTCTTCCATGCTAATCTGTTTTTCTTATGCAACTTGCTCTGTAGTGCGACCTTGTTTCTGTGGCATTATTTGTATTTTTAAAGAGGAATACAAAAAAATCACTGCGATAAACATAGCAAAATAAATTGGTGTTGGCAAGAGCCAAGTTCAAAATGTGATAGGAGATAAGAATCACATTTTGTCACGATGTGATGGCGACAGGTCTTGTGATAACAAAATTTCAGCTGGTAAACGTTACTGTTCATGCAGTGAAGTTAATTATGATCTTTTCGATTGGTTTTATGATAGTCAATCAAGAAATTTGCTGATGAATGCAAAATTACTTCAAGAAAAAACTCTTCTGCTCACAAAGAAACACAAATCTGAGAAATTTTCTAGGAGCAATGGCTGGTTTCTGAAATGCAACTCTTTCTCTTATGCGACCGGTTTTATGTGGCAAAAAAGAAGTCGCATAAAAGAGGTTCTACTGTGTTAAAGCTTCTTTATATCTGCCCATGTGAGTGTTAATCAGTTGAACATTTGTAGTAATAATTGGCTTATTTGACCTTTCAGTCTTGTTCAGTGTTTCTAGAGGTTTGTTAAATTTCTGCCGGCGTGAATATTCAAGAAAAGGCTGTGGGCTTTGTGAAGTCGTTTCCGTCCATTTGTCAATGAATCTGACGTCTGCGAGGGCTGTTGGTTCAGCAGGAAGTGCGCCTCCTCGCTGCCTGAATGCATAGATGTTAAATAGAAATGTCATTAAAACACAGACATTAAACTTGGTCATGTGCAAGTGGCAGCATTTTATACTTGTAGCATAATTTTATGGAAATATATAAATCAATAATGTGAATAGCATTTTATCGTCCTAAGTTTCGTCTTACGCTGTCAAATCGTATTATTTTTACACGTACGTCTTGTGACGCCGCTGTAATTCCGTCTGCCAACACTTGTCCTGGTCATTCTCGGACACCGCGAACTCGATCATGCATTGTTATTTTCACTTTTCGACCTCCACGGCAGCGACCGCGAGAAACTCCATCATGAACAAACGAAATTGAACGAGAATGGAAATAGCAAAGAACAGAACAGTCTGGAGTATGAATATCAGAGACTATGTACTCTTTTTAATTGTGTAAATCTCAACTAATCACCACCCAGATAGTTCACAGCTCAACTAGTAGCTGAGCCAGGGAGTTGCCGGTCATCGATATTAACCAATATAGTCAGACTTGCAAATAAGCGTTTTAATGAAGCGTAGGGAGTTACAGGCCACAAATAAAATAAAAACAATGCAAGTTTTTGTTTTGTTGAAATGACAATAAAGAATTATTATTTACTTGTGATAACCGTAAAATTGTAAAAAACAATGAAAATTAATAATGACATTTGAGCTTACAATAATTAAAGCTATGAATTAATCACACTACCTATTATAAGAAAAAAAACAAGTGGTCTGGTTAACGGAATAACAATGGGTTAATTGTGTTTATAAAAAATGAATAATTAGATCAATGGTGAAGAAATTACGGTTCGCAAATGAATTCTAATCAATTCTATAAGACTGAACTCACACTTATTTTTATATATTCATAATCTAACCTTATTCCATCTATAACTTGATAACTTAACCTACACCATGCGTGAGACACACTGCTTGCACAAATTCAAATTCATAATACTACATTTAATATATTTCTCACATTTATTTTCATCTATCAGAGAAAACGTCATGTCAAGGAAAAAGTCTTACCACATGGGCGGGGGAATTTAATATCCTACTCTGGTCGGAGTGGTGGGAATTTCTGACCCTGGGGAGAAATGTCCGGGCTAGGGGGAATGTCTTAAAATTAAAAAGCGCACAGAACTCAAACTCAACTCAACTCACCCGGAGTAACGAACCATGGGAGCGCATACCTTTATTACATCACTAGATAGAAATAACTCATCAAGACATTGGTTATGACATTCAGTCATTATTCTTTTAAACTAGGGCAATAAAACACTAAAAACCAGAAGACGTATATAAAAATAATAAAAATTTGAGCTATTTTATCGTCCAATCACCGTTAGTTCTCGAAATAAACATATGTGCTTACCATAGACTCATAATATAATATTAGTCTAGGGTGCCTTTATTTAGGTCACGTTGTTCTTTTTATTCAGCAGGGTTTAAATGCATGTTTTTTACAATAAATAGAATAATTTATAATCTATATATATATATATATATATATGTATGTATGTATATAGTTCCCACTCACTCACCCGCTCCGCTCCGCCCATTTTGTGACGGATTTCATTTTTTTTCTTTATATTTGATTCCCCTTGACTCTCAAGGTTGTGTGAAAATTTCATTAAGATCGGATGAATGGCGTAGCAATGCATAAAGGACATACATACATATATACATACAAACAAACATTCATTTTTATATATATAGACTAGCGGGGGCACCTGGCGTTGCCCGGGGTTTTTAAAGATTTTTCTAATGCTTGTCTCTCTCGCTCCCGTTTCCTTCCCCGCTTGTTTTCCCGCTCCCGGTCGCTTTCCCGTTCCTGCTTGCCTTCCCGTTCTCGGTCGGTTTCTCGCTCCCGGTCGCTTTTTCGTTCCCGGTCGGTTTTTCGCTCCAGGCCGATTTCCCGCTCCCAGACGCTTTCCCGTTTCCAGTATTTATCCCGTTCCCGGTCGATTTCCCGTTTCGGGTCGCTTTCCCGCTCCCGGTCACTTTCCCTATCTCGGTCGCTTTTCCGCTCCCGGTTGTTTTCCCGCTACCGATAGCTTTCTCGTTCCCGGTCGCTTTCCCTTTATCGGTCGCTTTCCCTTTCCCGCTCGATCGTTCGCTCTCAGGTTGGCTTTCCGTTCCCGTTCCCGCTCATTTATTTATGTATGTATATGTATGTATGTATATATATATATATATATATATATATATATATATATATATATATATATATATATATATATATATATATATATATATATATATATATATATATATATATATATATATTATTTTAGTTTTTTTTTATTAAAAGTTTAATGTACAAATTATGTCAACTTAAAAAAAACAATATCTAAGAGCAATCGAGTGTACAATGTTTTTTGTCAGACTATCTTTAGCCAACACAAACAAACTGGATGGTTTGCCCTCGCAAGAACATGCCACGTATAGATAATTGTTCGTGAGAAAAATATGGCATGCCCAAATCTAAGCCACAAACAGACATCATTTGACCTTGCGACTTATTAATTGTCATTGCGAATGCCAATCTAATTGTAAATTCAATTCATTTGAATTCAATATGCACTTCTGTAGAAATTATTGGGATCCGTGGCTGCAAAACACTTTTGCCTCAGAACTTGCCATTCAAAATGCAGGCTTCGACAATGTTTTTTTCAATTTTTAATTACTAATCGCGTGCCATTGCACAGCCGCGGTGGGTTCAAATTCCAAAGTAGAATAACCGGAGATCCAACTTTAAGTTGTAGATGATGCGGTGACATGCCTGGCAAATCCAATGAGCTAAAAAATCTGTTGGATAACTTACGGCTTCGCTGGCATTGCAAACTCTTTCAATCGATTTGTATGACACCAATTCGCCTGGCAACAACTTATGTATCTTAAAATTTAAATCATTGACATCCACATTTTTTGCTGCAAAATGACTCTTTCTGCCAGCCACTCATGATTCAGCACTGTGGCCATGGATGATTGCTTTTTATGTTGCACATTGCTTAAGTGCTGAATGAGCTGTTCTGCCTATATCCAATAAAGTTGCTGCAATGCCAGACAATGCAACGGCCAAAGCAATGCTATTATTTGATCGTATTTCGGCAAGAATTAGAGAAATGAGAAACGTTTTCCCAGTTCCACCTGGTGCATCCAAAAAAAAAAGAGTCCACCTTGTCCTTCCAAAACTGCCAGTATAATGCGGCCGTAAATTATTCTTTGTTCATCAGTCATTAGTGGAACATAGCGAGTAACAATCGCTGCCTTTTTTACAGTATTGTACCGCAGTTTACCTAAAAGGAATATGCCATGTTGTTGACCTCAAAATGCAAGAAGATGATCGTTTTCAATCTCAGACAGTTAAAGATACTCTTTTATAGGAAACAGTATCAATGTAAATCATTAATCAAACTTTATATATATATATATATATATATATATATATATATATATATATATATATATATATATATATATATATATATATATATATATATATATATATATATATATATATATATATATTATAAGGAAACATAGCGTTGATATGTTTTTACGAGCCACATATATATATATATATACTAGCGGGGTTACCCGGCGTTGCCCGGGGTTTTTAGAGGTTTTTCTAATGTTTGTCCCTCTCGCTCCCGTTTCCTTCTCCACTTTCCCGTTTTCGTCGCGTTCCCGGTCGCTTTTCCGCTCTCGGTCGTTTTCCAGCTCCCGGTCGCTTTCCCGCTCAGAAGTTTTGTTATCGATTTTCTCTCTTGCTCGCGTTTCCTTCCAAGCTTGCTCTCCCGATTCCAGTCGCTTTCCGCGTTCCCGGTCGCTTTCCCGTTCCCGGTCGCTTTCCCGTTCCCGGTCGCTTTCCTGTTCCCGGTGGCTTTTCCGTTCCCGGTCGCTTTCCCGTTCCCGGTCGCTTTCCCGTTCCCGGTCGCTTTCCCGTTCCCGGTCGCTTTCCCGTTCCCGCTCACGCTTGCTCTCCCGTTCCCGGTCATGCTTGCTCTCCCATTCCCGGTCACGGTTGCTCTCCCGTTCACGCTCATTTTTTCTTTTCCATTCTTTCATAACTTCTGTTAGCCTATAAAACGTAAAATAGATTTGCTAAGACTATATCTATATATATAAAAGAACATGTCCTGACTGACTGATAATCAACGCCGAGCTCAAACGCCTCATCCTAGGAACGTGAAATTTGGAACTTATATTACTTTTATAGCGTAAACATCCGCTAAGAAAGGATTTTTGAAAATTTTGCTCCTGAGGGGAAAAAACTGGAAAACAAACTTTTTTCTAAAAATTTTTTCTAAAATTTTTTTTTGAAATTTGGTATATAGATTCTTTTTGAAAAATAAAAAGATACGTGTTTCACCATTTTTTGAAAATTCGGTTTCCCGGACCTCAAATGTGGGTTGGAAAATTGGGTTATTTGGTTTTTAAAGTAGCTTCTACTCAAAAACTGTTAATGCTACAGGAGTAAAAATTAGTATTTAGTTTCTATTCCAAAAATAATGAAATACGTGTTTTAGCATTTTTTGAAAATTTGGTTTCCAGGACTTCAAATGTGGGGTGGAAAATAGGGCTAATTGTCTTTTATAGTAACTGCTACTCAAAAACAGTAAATACCACAGATGTACAAATTATTATTTAGTTTCTTTTCTAAAAATAAAGATATACGTGTTTCACCATTTTTTACAAATTTGGTTTCCCGGACCTCAAATGTGGGTTGGAAAATTGGGTTATTTGGTTTTTTAAGTAGCTTCTACTCAAAAACTGTTAATGCTACAAAAGTAAAAATTAGTATTTAGTTTCTACTCTAAAAATAAGGATATATGTGTTTCACCATTTTTTGAAATTTTGGTTTTCAGGACCTCAAATGTGGGGTGGAAAAAGGTTTTCTTTGGTTTTTAAAGTAACTGCTATACTCAAAAACTGTGAATGCTACAGATGTCAAAATTAGTATTTAGTATTTACTCAAAAAATTATGATATAAGTGTTTCAACATTTTTTTAAAAATTTGGTTTCCAGGACATCAAATGTGGGGTGGAAAAAAGGGTTATTTGATTTCAAAATAACTGCTACTCAAAAACTGTAAGTGCTACAAATGTAAAAATTAGTATTTTGAAGTTTTGTGCCGGTTAAAAGTAGCTTAGTTCAGTTTATCACCGGTCGGGCCAAGCCGTTATTTTAGAGTCTTCACACGGGCCAGGCCAAACCTTAAATCAAAGTGGAACGGGCCGAGGTTTTTCACCAAGTATATAGATATTTTAGTGATTTTAGGGTGTTCAGTTGGGCCGGGCCAAACCTGAAGTCAAGGTGGGACGGGCCGAAGTTTTTCATCAAGTATATAGAACTTCTAAGCCTGTAAGAATGGGCCGGGCCTAATTCAGACGGGCTGTGCCGGGCCAGGAGTTTGGGTTTTTAAAACGGGCTGGGCTAAGTTGTCGACGGGCCGAGCCGAGACCTAAAAAATTGATCTCTACTATGGATGCACGGTTCAAACTCTCTAATTTCATGCGAGCGAAGCCGCTACGGGCACTGCTAGTATATATATATATGAATGTTTGTGGGTTAGTTTGTCTATTATAGAAACGGGAAAGCGACCCGGAACGGACAGCGAGCGGGAACGGAAAAGCAAGCGTGAGCGGGAATGGGAGAGCAAACGTGAGCGGGAAAGCGACCGGGAGTGGTAAAGCGACCGGGAGCAGGAAAGCGACCGGGAGCGGGAAAGCGACCGGGAGCGGGAAAGCGACCGGGAGCGGGAAAACGACCGAAAACGGGAAAGCGAACGGGAGTGGGAAAGCAGGTGGGAAAGGAAACGGGAGAGAAAGAGACAAACATTAGAAAAACCTCTAAAAAACCCGGGCAACGCCGGGTATCTCCGCTAGTACATACATAAACACACACACAGACACACATACATGCACATACACATACATACATACACACATACATACGCACATACATATATATATAGTTCCCGCTCGCTCACCCGCTCCGCTCCGCTCATTTTGTGACGGATTTCAAAAATTTTTTTTATTTGACTTTCCCCTTGACTCTCACGGTTGTGTGAAAATTTCATTACGATCGGATGAATGGTGTAGCAATGCATAAAGGACATTAACATACATAAATACAAACATTCATTTTTATATATATAGATATATGACTGTCTATCTGTTGCATTTTCCTATAAAAAGGGCATATTTGCACCTTTTTGTTTTTCCAAAATAACTTTTTTAAATAATTAAACAAAAAATTTTTTAAATAGCCATGGACCTATCCTCAGATGTTCCAAATGTACACAAAAAATTTCATAAAAATCTGTTCAGCCGTTTCGGAGGAGTTCAATTTCAAACACTATGACACGATATATATATATATATATATATATATATATATATATATATATATATATATATATATATATATATATATATATATATATATATATATATATATATATATATATATATATATATATATATATATATATATATATATATATATATATATATATATATATATATATATATATATATATATATATATATATATATATATATATATATATATATATATATATATATATATATATATATATATATATATATATATATCAATATATAAAGCAACTGAGAGCAAAAGATAAAGAGACCGGGAACGAGAAAGCAAGCGAGAACGGGAAAGCGACTGGGAGCGGAAAAGCGATTGGGAGCGGGAAAGCAAGCGGGAACGGGAAGGCGACTGTGAGCGGGAGAACAATCGGGGAAGAATACTGGAGCGAGAGAGAAGAACAATAGAAAAACTTCTAAAAACCTCGGGCAGCACCGGTACCCCGCTAGTGGATTTATAAAGTTAAAAGAAAAGAATAATTGTTTACGACATTCTTATTTAAACTGTACAGAATGAATAAATACAGTTTTTCAATTGAATGATATTTTGCTCCCGGTCGCTCTCCCGTTTCCGCTTGCTCTCCTGTTCCCTGTCGCTTTCCCGTTCCCGGTCGATTTTCCGCTCGCTCTATCTGTTTCTTCTCGCTCTCCATTTCCCGCTTGTTCTTCCGGTCCCGTTCGCTTTTTCATTCTCACTTACTCTCCCATTTCCGCTCATTCTCCTGTTCTCGCTCTCCTGTTCCCGTTTCTGCTCGCTCACCCGCTCCCGTTAACTTTGTGACCGATCTAAATTTTTTTCCACAAAAACCTTCTTCTATTGATTTCCAATGTTGTGTGAAAATTTCATTACGATCGGATGAATTGTGTAGCAATGCATAAAGAACACATAAACAAACAAACACACACACATACCCAGTAATACCTACATTCATTTGTATATGTATAGACTAGCGGTTACCCGGGGTTTTTCTCTCTCACTCCTTTTTCCTTCCCCACTCCCGGTCGCTTGCTCTCCCGTCTCCCTTTTCTGCTCCCGCTCATTTTCCAGTTTCTGCTCCCTCTGTGACTGATCTCAATTGTTTTTCACAAAAACCTTCCTCTTTCAATGTTGTGTGAGTGAAAATTTAAATTTGGATTACAAGTACAAACTACAAACCCCTTAAAATGGCATCCTTTCATACAATATTAATGTAAGTAATTTATTTATTTATTCGTGTTTTAAGAAAAAACCTGACAGAACGCAGTAAATCATAAACAAATAAGCAAAAAAAACAACAAGAAATTAAAAGAAAGTCTATAACGAACCTACAATTTTTCGCTAATAATAATGATTGGCAATAGTTAATTTTAGATAATAATAGTAAAATACTGTTATTGAATCAGCTAATAGAGTAGAAAGAAATTAGGTTAGTAAGAGTCATAGAAGAGCATTCTAATAATAAAGTTACAAGCAAAACTAGCAGAGTGATGTGGCATTGAAGGAAGTACAAAATCGTGTTTCCTCTTGTGAAGATTATGACCATGATTTATCATTGGTGGCAGAAGTTTAGAGAGGACATGATCCGGATTGGATGTTATAGACAAGAACAGGTTTCTATCAGCTTGATGGACAGAAACCGGCACGATTTGATCTCCGCAAAAACTTCTCCAATCTTTCCTTTTCCGACACTCTCAGGAAACCCCACCAAGCAGGTGAGCAATAGAGAATTTTGGCCAGTGTAGACGACGTGAAGATTATCTGAAGCAACTCCTTATATAACCCATGCGATTTCAGTATCTGCAGGGCATGGAGAGACTGGGCGCTCAAGTTTATTATTTCACTGATATGATCGTTGAAGGTAAGATCTTTCTTTACCACGATACCAAGAATTTTTATGATTTTAACTCCTGCTATATCCGGAAGTACAGGAACCATTATTCGACTAATCTTTCTGAAAAAATTATCTCAGTCGACTTCTTCCAGTTGAGTTGAAGATTATTTACGAACGACCAGCGTTTGATCCGTTCAAGCGGAAACCATGTTGGTCCGAGAAGTACAAAAGATTGGGAGGACAAGAGGGAGCCGGATAAATATAAGTTTTTACTAATATTTTTACAAGTATCCTGGATAGCACCCGTGTTACTGAGATTGGTCTATAATCTGGTGGGTTGGCAGGCTGGGCTATCTTTTACACAGGCATAATGTTTGATTGCTTCCACTGCGTCGAAAAAGTTGAACTTTCCAAAGAAACACTGAAGACCCGAGAAAGGGGAGCTGCAAAAACCGGTGCTCCTAGTCTTAAGAACCATGATGGAATTCTATCAAGTCCAGTCGCTGTGTACTTTAATCATTCCAAGAGCCTAAAAATCTGCTGTTCACCTACATAAGAATGTTTTGGGAGTACATCAGTTAGTTTTTCTTGGATTTTCTATAGTTATTGTCTTTTGAGATTTTGGAGTAGTGCTGGTTCAAGACATCAGATGTAACCCCAGAGGGAACTTCACAAGTTAACTTTTTGTTAGTTACTAATCGTACATTTTTTCCAAATGGATTTAATACCATTTGTTTTCCAATTTACCTAATTTGATTGAGTTTTGCTTGATGACTATCTTGGCAGCAACGGAGTTTGCCTCTTTAATACGCCCTTTACGCACCAGGGCATTTTTTCTTCGAATTTCCAGTTTGATCTCTGGTGTCACAAAACTAGGATCAGAATTGCATATAGTGACCGTTCTTTCCGGGTAAAACTGGTTTAAAAATGCTATTGTTTTTTCATAAAATACATCATAATGTATATTCTAGTCTCTTCAAGTATTCTAGTAGATGAGCTGTAATTTATGACATCTCACATCATTGATTGAATAGGCCGTCTTTCCATACTTGTAAATAATTAAGTAAAAAAACGTTCAAAAATTCTCGTTTAGAAAATAATTCAGAACAAAAAACACTAAATGAATTATAAATGCATTTTATTTCTCCATAAAAAATAACCTAATTTAAAGCTTTTCTGAATCAAAAACAACCCGCCAAGATCAGATACAATGTCAAATGTTTTAAAATCAAAACATAAGCATAATAAATGTAAATGAAGAAAAATATCTGGTGCAAAACAACTAAAAAAATAATAAACAGGCAAATGACAGCTAAGCCAAGCACGTTCATAATTTAAAAAATAAAAGACATTATATTATACAAAAAAAATCTTGTAGAATAAAATAATTTAAAAAAAAAAGAAAATGCACGGTGAGTCGATGACAGAAAGGAAGTTTTCTTGTGCATCTCAGAATTTTGTAAGCCACGAGGTTCGGGACTGTAAGTAAGTAACAATACTTTTTTTTTATTATAATACTCATTCGGGTACAAATTTAAATCAACAAAATAATTTCAAATTTTTTCTTTGAAAATGATAGCAATTGAAACAAACCATGTTTGTTGGAAATTTGAAGTAGCTGTTTTCATTTTGCTGGTTATACGTGTTGGACCAGAACATCTATAAGAAGTTTACTGATTAAATAGTGATTTTATCGCAGCTTTTATGAAAACTATTCAAATACATATATTACACATGGGGAATGCAAATTCATGCAGCACCAAACATTCACACCAATAAAAAAACACAATAACACATAATTATAAAAAAAAATTAAAAGTTAATTTATAAAACAAAATTTACATCCTGTGGCCGATAGTCATATGTACTCATATCCTCAGAATCGATAAACGAAGACAGCCTTTGTGAAGAAGGTACAGTAAGCTGAGGTCGACGTGGGAAGTAGGAAGGCAGCCACCTCAAACCCGTTCTCAAAAGCATAGCGTTCACGGCCGGGTTTTCTGCTTTATCTAACGGCCGAGAAACAGTAGAGGGAGATAGAGATCGGACAGGTTTTTCTTCGGGTATGGATATCTGGGTTACCAATGATTTTGCAGATATAAGGGTGCTAGCATTGTAGTTTTGTTCTTTGATCTCCTCTTCTTTGTTAATTACAAGGGTTCTACGTCTTTTCCTTGTGATCAGTAGCATAATCAGAAGAATTAAAAGACTCAGAACAACAAGGGAGACAAGCACTGATATCAGAATAATGAGCCATTGCCAATTTAGTTCAGGAATTATTGGAATATCTGGTTCATATAATCAAAAATAACACAAACAAATTATTTGAATTAAATTAATAATTGTACATCAAATATGCATAATGAAAAAACCATATTAACAAAACAAATTAACTTTAACATACCTGTTTGCTCGCAGTACTGACATTGAGCACCTCCACATTTTTCAGTACATATGCATTCATACATGATTGCATTTAAAGCACCTGTTAATACTTTACAAGTTCCACCATTTTTGCACTCTACTCCCAAACATGGGTCACTCTCTTTATAGACAAATAAAAAATATCAAATAACTACAAATGGAAAACAGTTTCTAAAAACAAATTTTACTTTGGGAGAGCAGATAATTTAACAATTACAATTGATAACTAAATAAACATAAAAAATTACTTACCATTTTCACACCTATATCCTTCGAAACCTGGATTGCACTGACAGTCATACGCATTCGGAGCGTTTGTTCCATTGACGCAATATCCGTGTTGACTGCACAAAAAGTTATCTGGCTCCACCTCCGATCCATTTGCAAAAATTTGGCAAGAGTCCCTTACTGTCGGAAGTTAATTAAACAGTATAGGACAAGTCTATAAAACAATTCATTTACCAAGTGTTTACCAGTTAATTAAAAAAATTAATTTAAATTAAAGCAGGGTGACATTATAGTCTGAGGGCCAAGCAATAAGAAAAACACAATAAAATTGTTAAGATCATACTTACCAACACAATCATCAAATTTCTTGTAGTAACCATCAAGACAACGGCACTCATGTGAACCGTTTAAATTGAAACAATCGCTGTTTAAATTACATGGATTTGAAAGGCACTCGTCGATGTCTTGGTCACAGTTGGATCCTTCCCAACCTTCATTTTCACATTTTATGCAGCCTAATGATTTATTACAATTACTTTCTGAACACTGACACAGTAAGGTGCAATTTTCACCCCAGAATCCTGAATCGCATTCGTCTAGAAACAAACAAATCAGGTTTGGTTAATTTTATTTATATTTATTTTTATGTAATTTTTTATAATATTTGAATGCACTTCTTATAACATTTGAATGTGATTTTCTAATATTTGAATTTAATTTTTATACCATTTGAAGGCAATCTTATAACATGTGAATGTAATTTTTATAACATGTGAATGTAATTTTTATAACATGTGAATGTAATTTTTATAACATGTGAATGTAATTTGTGAAACATTTTTTTATTATTTTGAAATATTTTCCTATTTATTATTCTGCAGCACAAAAACATTTTTTTAGAAAAATTTCATTAGGTTTTACTATAAAAGATTTGATTAAATTTAATCGTGCTCTCCTCAGATGAAAGGACAATAATTTAAACGAAATCCTATAGATTGACACATTTGAAAAAACTAAAAACAGGCTGAAGATTTTGATTTCCTTAGTCAATAAGAATAAGAAATGCAATTCATTCAGTGAGAAATGTTAAATAACTGTGGTCAATCACATCGGATGCCCATAAAAAGCTTTTAAAGTTTTCTTACAGAACGCTCATTATTTTTATAATTTCTACCAAAAACCATAAAACGTCTCTGCATGAAAATTAGAATTCTACTGCTTTTTATTATATTTGATAACCATTAGACAGCTGTTGCTTCTACCACATGCCTCCTATTGTTGCAAGTGTCACCGTTAGACAAACCAGAATACACATCATAAAAATACAATTATGAGTGCACACACACACACATACATATATATATATATATATATATATATATATATATATATATATATATATATATATATATATATATATATATATATATATATATATATATATATATATATATATATATATATATATATATATATATATATATATATATATATATATATATAAAAGAACATGTCCTGACTGACTGATAATCAACGCCGAGCTCAAACGCCTTATCCTAGGACCGTGAAATTTGGAACTTATATTACTTTTATTGCGAAATCATCCACTAAGAAAGGATTTTTGAAAATTTTGCTCCTGAGGGGAAGAAACTGGAAAAAAAACTTTTTTCTAAAACAATGTATATCTCGAAAACCAAAAATGAGAAGATTTTGAAATTTGGTATATGGATTCTTTTTGAAAAATAAAAACGTGTTTCACCATTTTTTGAAAATTCGGTTTCCCGGACCTCAAATGTGGGTTGGAAAATTGGGTTATTTGGTTTTTAAAGTAGCTGCTACTCAAAAACTGTGAATGCTACACGAGTAAAAATTAGTATTTAGTTTCTACTCCAAAAATAATGAAATACGTGTTTTAGCATTTTTTGAAAATTTGGTTTCCATAACTTCAAATGTGGGGTGGAAAATAGGGTTATTTGTTTTTTAAAGTAACTGCTACTCAAAAACTGTAAAAACCACTGATGTAAAAACTAGTATTTAGTTTCTATTCTAAAAATAAATATATACGTGTTTTACCATTTTTTGAAAATTTGGTTTCCAGGAGTTCAAATGTGGGGTGGAAAATAGGGTTTTTTGGTTTTTAAAGTAACGGCTACTTGCTAAAGATGTAAAAATTAATACTTAGTATCTACTCAAAAAAAAAGATATACGTGTTTCATCATTTTTTAAAACTTTGGTTTCCATGACTTCAAATGTGGGGTCAAAATAAAGGTTATTTGATTTTAAAATTACTGCTACTCAACAACTGCAAGCATTACAGATGTAAAACTTAGTATTTTGAGGTTTTGTGCCGGTTAAAAGTAGATGAGTCCAGTTTATCACCGGTCGGGCCAAGCCGTTATTTTAGGGTCTTTTTACGGGCCAGGCTAAATTTTAAATCAAGGTGGTACGGGCCGAGGTTTTTCACTAAGCATATAGACATTTCAGTGACTTTAGGGTCTTCAGACGGGCCGGGCCAAACCTGAAGTCAAGGTGGGACGGGCCGAAGTTTTTCATCAAGTATATAGAATTATTAGGCCTGTAAAAACGGGCCGGGCCCAAATTTTGGTTTTGAAACGGGCTGGGCCAAGTTGTCGACGGGCCGAGCCGACACCTATGGATGCACGGTTCAAATTCTCTAATTTCATACGAGCGAAGCCGCTACGGGCATTGCTAGTATATATATATATATATATATATATATATATATATATATATATCTCAATCTGCAAAAAATATTTACTACCTGTTGTAGAATTTGCATCTTGACATTTATAACTGCCTTCTAAGTTAACACACAGCTGATCATCAGTGCAATTGTTGAGTGTCGGTTTTTCACATTCATTGATATCTTTATGATAGAAAATAAAAATTATTAAATATTAATAAAATCGATAATAACGTTCGTTTAATTGAAATAAAAAGTAATAAAATATTTTAGAGACACAGCGATGTATCAAATGCACATCTTTTAAATCATTTGAAATTAAAAATTTGCGTAAGGCACAGTGGCATTTTGATAACTTTTAGTTATTTACAAATCATTTCACTTATTCTGCACGAATATCTGCTTGCTTCGATTATTGGCTGTCGGCAAGTCAACTGCAGCTCAATCCAGATAAAACTGAAGCCACGTGGTGTTTGTCTAGGCGTCTTCTCTATCATATCACAAATTATCTTATTAATATCTGTGGTGTCGACATCATTCATTCATTCACCCACGGTTAAAAAAACCTCGAAGTTTTCATTGGTTCCGGTTCTGACCTAACCATGCGATTACATGTTCACAACACAGTTCGCTCATGCTTCTCCATTCTTAGGAAGATTAGGAGCGTGAGCAGGTCTTTACCCATCCTTGGCAGAAAAACACCGGTCACATCTCTCATTCTGCCACGGATCAACTATTGCAATTCCGTAATTGTCGGTCTACCAACTTCTCAACTTAATCGCCTTCAGCTTGTCATCAACACCAAAAAGAATAGTCTTCAAGTATCTGCACGATAGAGGCCCACTTTACCTCAGACTGGATCTTCAACCGACCAGCTCCGTCGCCGGCCGCAGACGACTCCGATCTTCGTTTTCCGGACAACTTCGTCTTTGTCATGCCTCCTTCACGTCGAGCTTAATTCGGTGACAGATGCTTTGGAGTTATTAGCCCTAAGACGTGAAATGGTCTTTCGCTTGTATTAAAGCTTGCAACATCTGAAACGGAGTTCGGCAGTTTGCTTACATTCCTATTTAACACCTCCTACAATTTTCCATCAATAGTCAGTGGCTCCAAAGCTAGCTCGATCGTGGGACCACTTTCAAATATATTTTTCTTACAGTCGGCAATGGCCCCCTTACATTTTGTCAATAGACTTTGCCCCTCTCTCGTCGGAACCATATTCAAAAATTAAAAAGCCTATGAAAAAGCAAGCCAGGACACTTTTTCAAAATGAAGTGTTTCTAAAAAAATGTCATGCATAAATAATTTTTTAAAAAGTTAATAATCATGCATTACTATTGCATCTATATCCAATGACTCATATAAAATGGGCGCAAAATATTGAAAAATAAAACAAAACGTAACAACGGCTCATAAAAGCCAAAAAACAGGTATTTAAATAATGTTAAGCAGGAACGTCATTTCAACAAAACCTTGGGGGCAACAAGTTGAGGGGGTCCACACGTTCAATTTGTTATCATAATGCTAAACATTTCTTTTCAAAAAAGCTAATGACCGGGGGAATAGTGAAAGCAATTTTTTCCAAATATTTTTTAAAACTTCTCTATTTTTATCATCAAAAAAAGCTGATGACAGGGAGTGTAGTTGGAGGTGGGCCGTAGCCAAGAATTGTAAAATGGGGAAACTCTGGAATTTCGTTTTCTACATTTAATTGCACATTCCAGCAATGCCCTCCACCTGCCCCCAAATGATGTCCCTAATGTCAAGTAGGCTAAATGGATAGAAAATCAAAATTCTAATTGAATCCTCCTAATGCTAAACCCTTCTTTCCAAAATATCTGTTGAGTGTACCTTCCTTAAGCAAGGAGTTCACTCGCATTGCTAAAGGGGTAGGCGCCTATAAATGTTTTAAAAAATGTATACGTTTTTGCTCTAAAAATAGCTGATGACCGAAACATACTAAGAGATATCAGTAAAACTTTATAACTAAGAACGTGGGTCCCATTTGTTTTTAGTTACAGAATTTTACTAGCTTTTAGCATGTATGTTAACAAGTTTTATATAGCAAAATAAGTCGCGTTTTAGTGCGCAAGAAAAACGTGGGTTTTAACAACTTTTTTAAAGTATTATTAAGATTACTAAATTGGGCCGGGTCAAAGTTAATGTTAACAACAGGCAAGAAAAGGGCTAGACTTGGGACTTTGTGAGCAGAGCCTTATTAAACGGCATGTCCAGGACTCTAGTGAAGATCAACTGAATAGTTACTTTCGTTAAGTCAATGGGATTTAATGTGGTACAAGATTTGAACATGAAATGAGCACATGTATAGCAATAATTGTAAAAATAATTATGTTGTAAAAATAATTATGTTGTAAAAATAATTGTGTTGTAAAAATAATTATGTTGTAAAAATAATTATGTTGTAAAAAAAATTATGTTGTAAAAATAATTATGTTGTAAAAATAATTATGTTGTAAAAATAATTATGTTTTAAAAATAATTATGTTGTAAAAATAATTATGTTGTAAAAATAATTATGTTGTAAAAATAATTATGTTGTAAAAATAATTATGTTGTAAAAATAATTATGTTGTAAAAATAATTATGTTGTAAAAATAATTATGTTGTAAAAATAATTATGTTGTAAAAATAATTATGTTGTAAAAATAATTATGTTGTAAAAATAATTATGTTGTAAAAATAATTATGTTGTAAAAATAATTATGTTGTAAAAATAATTATGTTGTAAAAATAATTATGTTGTAAAAATAATTATGTTGTAAAAATAATTATGTTGTAAAAATAATTATGTTGTAAAAATAATTATGTTGTAAAAATAATTATGTTGTAAAAATAATTATGTTGTAAAAATAATTATGTTGTAAAACCTTTGCACTGATTATTGATGATTTCAAATCCCGGTTCGCAATCTGTACAATTGTATCCTATGCCATTTCTAATATTATCTTCTGTAAGAGATACACAGTTTCCTTTTCCACATGGTTGACTGGCACATTGATCAACCGTTTCATTGCATCTTGCTCCTTAAAAATTGAATGAAATGATTTGAACAATTAATAAATTTTCCATATTTTAATGCAGAGATTTAAAACCAGCATGAGCAAACCTCTGTAGAAGTTTGAACGGCACGAGCATGATGCCACTTGGAACGAACTGGTCTGTTCGATTGTCGGATCTGGCTTAGACCACAAGCACTCGCCACCATTACACTCGCAGAGTATTACATTAAGTATGTATGGCAATGCCTTGTTTTTCAACGAGTCGTATCCAGTAAACCTGTGATTGAGATGCTAAATTATAAATTAAATTGATAAATCGGCATTAAACAAATTTCAATATTACTATAAATACTCTTACACAGTTTTAGCTAAATAATTATTTTTTTAGTTATAGCCATACAGTTCAGCAGCTAAATCTTTTTTGGGATAATTCATTCACATGATCATATGCATTAGTTGAAATGGCACCTTCATATACTTGGTGTGTGTGTGTGTGTGTGTGTGAAAATATCTATCTTTTTGCATATGATGCCAAAGTCTTAAGGAAGATTGGTACATTGCAGAAATCCTAGGGTAACAGTCTAAAATTTGAGGAAAGCAGCTGTAGTCTGCAAGTCTAAATTAATATTGTTTCATAAAATTGTTTTGAGGTAATCAACAGTGATGTAAACGAGATGTTGCGTGATGAAACCAAGATATTTCATAAATGCATCTCCAGACCTTCGATACCGAAAGGCTCAAGTAACAAGACCGAGACATTGACTAAGGAATTATTGTAATTAAAAGCTTCTGTAACTTAATTAGTGGCCCAAGCGTTATGCTAATAAATATAAAGCACAAAAGTGCATATATACTTTGCTGACATGTCAATAAAATGGTTGTTGTATTGATTGTTTTGAAAATTAGATTCATTAAAGTTTGTTTTTCTAGAAAATATCAATATTTTGCTAATATTTAATAACTGTTTTTATTATGTGTTTTATTCTGTTTATAATTTAACTTATATATGCTTAATTATCTATAATAATTTTGCTTGGTACATCATATACAGTTTTTTCTGTTTGAAGAGACTCGATGCAATTTTTTTTAATAACAATAAAACCAAAATTAAAAATCTGATGAAATGATAACAAGTATAACACTATGCATGAAACATTTAAAAATAATTTCTCACTCGAGTTTCACTTGTTGAAGCGATTGCGGAGTCCACTGAAACAACCACGTTGAATTACTAATGTTTTTGAAGGTGAAAGAATCATTATATAGGTCGAAGTTTGTTTCAAGGGTCACCGAAGCACCAATAATGGTCGAGGTTATTGTTAGTTCAACGGATGAATTACGGCCAATCCACCATTCGCTTGAATTTCCCGCTGGACCATAAATTCTGACAATACCTGTTGTTTCTAAAAAGATGCAAAAATATTTTTTTTGTAAATTTGTGATTGACTCAAAAATTGGTAATTATATTTTAATCATGTAAAACTTGTTAATAACCTAAGAAACTTATTGTTCATCATAGAATTTTAACACGCCATATCAGAAATGGAGTTATAAAATGCTTACTGGATAAATATGCTTTCTTGACATGCAATTTGTATTATTAAATTAGTAAATAAATATATTTCAGTGCTATTATAATGCAATAAAAAATTTATGGTAGTGAATTGCCATAAAATATAAAATGTGGGTTCATATTTTTTTTACAAATCATCCTCATTTTATCCAATTATAGACATCAGTAATTATATAAGATAACAATATCTTTGCAGTGGTTTGGTCTATTGGTCTAACTATTGGTTTTAATAATATATGTTTTGAGTTTGCTATTCAAAACATAAACGGATGCAGAGTCATTTTAAATATAATTTTTCTTTTACTTAAAAAAGCGATCGACCGTCAATTAAACTTTATACAATCTGGTGAATCAAGCTACCGCTGAATTCGAAATAATCTAAACATATATATTATAGTAGCCCACGTCACACTCACTAACACTCACTCACTCACTCACTCACTCACTCACTCACTCACTCACTCACTCACTCACTCACTCACTCACTCACTCACTCACTCACTCACTCACTCACTCACTCACTCACTCACTCACTCACTCACTCACTCACTCACTCACTCACTCACTCACTCACTCACTCACTCACTCACTCACTCACTCACTCACTCACTCACTCACTCACTCACTCACTCACTCACTCACTCACTCACTCACTCACTCACTCACTCACTCACTCACTCACTCACTCACTCACTCACTCACTCACTCACTCACTCACTCACTCACTCACTCACTCACTCACTCACTCACTCACTCACTCACTCACTCACTCACTCACTCACTCACTCACTCACTCACTCACTCACTCACTCACTCACTCACTCACTCACTCACTCACTCACTCACTCACTCACTCACTCACTCACTCACTCACTCACTCACTCACTCACTCACTCACTCACTCACTCACTCACTCACTCACTCACTCACTCACTCACTCACTCACTCACTCACTCACTCACTCACTCACTCACTCACTCACTCACTCACTCACTCACTCACTCACTCACTCACTCACTCACTCACTCACTCACTCACTCACTCACTCACTCACTCACTCACTCACTCACTCACTCACTCACTCACTCACTCACTCACTCACTCACTCACTCACTCACTCACTCACTCACTCACTCACTCACTCACTCACTCACTCACTCACTCACTCACTCACTCACTCACTCACTCACTCACTCACTCACTCACTCACTCACTCACTCACTCACTCACTCACTCACTCACTCACTCACTCACTCACTCACTCACTCACTCACTCACTCACTCACTCACTCACTCACTCACTCACTCACTCACTCACTCACTCACTCACTCACTCACTCACTCACTCACTCACTCACTCACTCACTCACTCACTCACTCACTCACTCACTCACTCACTCACTCACTCACTCACTCACTCACTCACTCACTCACTCACTCACTCACTCACTCACTCACTCACTCACTCACTCACTCACTCACTCACTCACTCACTCACTCACTCACTCACTCACTCACTCACTCACTCACTCACTCACTCACTCACTCACTCACTCACTCACTCACTCACTCACTCACTCACTCACTCACTCACTCACTCACTCACTCACTCACTCACTCACTCACTCACTCACTCACTCACTCACTCACTCACTCACTCACTCACTCACTCACTCACTCACTCACTCACTCACTCACTCACTCACTCACTCACTCACTCACTCACTCACTCACTCACTCACTCACTCACTCACTCACTCACTCACTCACTCACTCACTCACTCACTCACTCACTCACTCACTCACTCACTCACTCACTCACTCACTCACTCACTCACTCACTCACTCACTCACTCACTCACTCACTCACTCACTCACTCACTCACTCACTCACTCACTCACTCACTCACTCACTCACTCACTCACTCACTCACTCACTCACTCACTCACTCACTCACTCACTCACTCACTCACTCACTCACTCACTCACTCACTCACTCACTCACTCACTCACTCACTCACTCACTCACTCACTCACTCACTCACTCACTCACTCACTCACTCACTCACTCACTCACTCACTCACTCACTCACTCACTCACTCACTCACTCACTCACTCACTCACTCACTCACTCACTCACTCACTCACTCACTCACTCACTCACTCACTCACTCACTCACTCACTCACTCACTCACTCACTCACTCACTCACTCACTCACTCACTCACTCACTCACTCACTCACTCACTCACTCACTCACTCACTCACTCACTCACTCACTCACTCACTCACTCACTCACTCACTCACTCACTCACTCACTCACTCACTCACTCACTCACTCACTCACTCACTCACTCACTCACTCACTCACTCACTCACCCACCCACCCGATTTATATGAAATACGATAGTAAATTGAAAAATTAAACACAATAACAAATTTCATTAAATTTGCTTGGATATATACAAAAAAATATTTTTATGGTTATCAAATGTCATTTTGTTTTTGTGACTATTTTTTTATAAAATGCATCCAAAGTACATCGTAATTTTAAAACATCCGTCCTTGGGACGGACAAAACCACTAGTGTGTGTATAATCTAATACTGAGCTTGTGTTTGTTTAAATGCTTGAGGGTAATATGCTTCAGGCTGAATTTTCAAGCCAGGCTTGAAAAACCAGATGTTTTGACTGCCCATGATATTAACTTACCTAGGATGACACTTTCGTTAAAGTAGTTTTCAGATATAGTAAGCGAGTCTTTTGCTTGTTTTTCATTATGAGTTCTGAGGAAATCATAAACACATGCTTCTTGAAGGTAATCATTAAGTGTCGTGTTACAGATGCCGGATCTGGTGATGCTTTCGATTTCTTCTGGATCTCCTTGTACATCAAAAGTTGGTGTGAAATTCCGTTGATTAAACGGATTTGTTTTTGTGAAGTTTTCATAATAGAAAAGCGTTTCATTCAGGCTACGTATCATCCCTTTTAAGTGAAACAAAAATCTATGTGTTACAAGAAAAAACAAACATGCTTGTAAGACTTAAAAATAGACATCTTTCACTAACACGTCTGAGCACAACGAAAAATTTCTTTTTCACTCTCAGCAATCGAGGAATTTCCTGCTGCTATTTCAGAGCAATTCCGTGGCTCGCAGTTCTCATCGCTGGGGTTGCACTGAAAGTCGTTGAGGGGATTCCCATCAAAATTGCCATATAGGCCTGTAAAGTTTTGGTCACCTTTAAGTTTGCTTGGAATAACCAGGGAGCAGGTCAGCTGTTGATAGCCTTCTTGTATTTCAAGACCAACGCCTGGTAAAAATAACCGAAAAATCCGTAAAGAAACACTACAATTTCATAAACCTTCTCTAATACTAATTAAAAAATATTTAATTTTACCTGATGAAAATAAGACTATCAAAGAAGACTTTTTTTCTTTTTTCAAAACCATTCCCATTCTTTGGAGCGGTTTGTTCATGCTATCGGATGAGTAGTACCATTTTGTTAAGTCATCTTCTGGATCTTCTCCGTCGTTGATCAAAATGTTCAAAGCTTTTTAAACATCAAAAGAATGAGTTTCAATAATTATAACCAGAAAATATTTGCTTCATATCTTAGAAAGCTAGTTGAATTTGTATCGAAAAATATAATTCATTAACGAAAATGAAGTGCAAATTGCATCACGGAGCTACTCTACTAAAAATATATCGTTTTAAGATTTGTAAAAAAAATTATAACTGATAAAGAAGAATATTTCTAAAATCCTAAAAAAAGAATTATAAAAGTGTTAAAAATCCTTACCGTCTCGATTTTTGTTTTGACCAACAAAAATCCTCGATGAATTCGGGCCACCCTTTGCAGCAAAAGCAGTGAATACAGCGAAATTAGTGTCATTTCCATTACCATCAAATGCTCTTTCAGTTCTTCCTTGCAAAAAAAGTCTGTCTTGATCTTTTGTCAGCCAGTACTCTCCAAGACCATTAAATGCATAAGTTGCCTTGTCAGGTGTGCTGATGTGAGGATCTCCAAATGTAAAACCTGCAAATGTGGTGTCACAATGAAGATGAGTTGAATGACTTACATGTTGCCGAAGCTGGCTTTGGCAGTAAAATTATAGTTTTGACTCTGAAGCAGCACCTTAATTGATTTTTTATGCCTTACTTTTTAATTAAATTTAACTTAATTTAATTTAATATGAAAAAGAATTTACTCAGTGTTGGAGGCTGGTAAGATTCGCATCTATCCGTCGGTCGGACAGTAAAAAACAGTTTACAAGTTTCTGCGGTCCTCTCCTGGTACCTGTTGTCTTTACCGTTGTTGCAGCACCAATCTTTGCTTTCTGCGTCGTTCATTTGGTAATAAAAATGATCGACAACAATGGATCCTGCTTGCAGAGACGGATCGGTTATTAGATTTCCACTGGATGGTGAGTAGCAGCATGTCTGTTCATCATCAAAAAACAAATTTAAGAAATATGAAACTTTGGAAAAAAATTGTGCAAGTGTTATACCTTGTCAATTATGTAAGGTAAACGATAGAATGGAGAGGCAAGCTTGAAGCAATTGGAATTTTCCATTTTGATGAAGTTTGGATTAAAAGTAAAGTCATTAGCTTGCCATAAGAAGCACGGACATGCTGGCATGTCTTTAGCATATTCTGTGAAGATATAAGGCAAATCTGGAAAGTCTTCATATTGTTTTGCAACCCATCGCCTGCAGTTATAATCATTAGGATCAGGATAACACATGGGCTCGTTGTATTCTTTTGACAGAAAGATCCACTGTCCTTCAGGTCCTGTAGAAAAAAAATATATAACTTATATGAAGAGAACAAAAGTAGTATTTTAATAATTGAAAATTTTTTTTATAAAGAAGCAATCCTGTATAACGTACGTAATAACATTCAGATTTCAAAAATTCCCTCCCTCATGTTGCATTTTTTACAATTTTAGACTCTTCTTCTATGCATACATACGCAAGCCTTACACCCCGTTATAACTATTACCACGGCGGTATGCGATCTTTGATTCGCTATATCTTTATTAATTTTACTTTTTTTACACTATATGATATATTCAAACTCAGAATTTTTCCCTTTATTTAAAATATTAATAAAATTAAAAAAAATTTATGCTACTACCTAGGATAGGGTAGGGATAGAGTTAGGGGTAGGGTTAGGGTTAGGGATAGGGTTAGGGTTAGGGTTAGGATTAGGGTTAGGGTTAGGGTCGGGGTTGGGGTTAGTAACAATTTTACCGATTGTAATCACGTCGAACCGCCGGGGCAATAGCAGCGACCTTACACTCCCAGGATAAAAATGCATAAAATAATCTAAATTTTTAATGATTGTTTTAACAGTGTATATTTGTCAACAAGAATGTACAAAAACAAAGATTTAAAAAAAAACACACTTTTATATTTTTAAATTATGCAAATCGATTTCTAAAAGCAATAATAGTTTTACCATTGTTTATACTATTGTAATACTTTAGTCAACATTTTAATCAGTTTATGTCATAGTCATGATTTAATTGACGCAAGCGCCATCTAGTGAATAATTTTAAATGCATTACAAAATAAATATTGAAATTATTTAAAATAATGATTAAATTGCTTCTGAAACTATTAAATATTGTTTTGGCAAGTGTCTAAATTCTATGCCAAAAGTTTCAAAGTTCTAACTTGTCTACAAGTTGTTGAAAAATCATTTCTATAAGTTTTGAATATCTGTCATTTCTCTGTCCTGTTTATCATCAGCAAATGTGAAACTTCGTGAATTTTTCAGTTACACTTGTTTGTGATGAATGATTTATAGTGCATTCATAATTTTTTTGGAGCTCAGTTTAGTGAAAATGATATTATGTATCGTTTTATATTTTGCATACATACACATTTTTTCTAACACTCTCCTTTCCCACCTATAGACACTTGTATGTAAATGATTTACTCGATGAATACCCCTCATCTCCTTTGCTGCCTACGTAACATATGAATGACCCCAAATTTAAGCTCAAAATATGTTTTTCAGTTTTAGTTATAAAAACAAAATATAATCAAATGTTTTACCTGAGGGACCTAAAAGTTTATCTATGTAGTAAGCAGACTTCTTCATGGATGTATAGAAATTGTAATTGTAGTTATAGGCGTTTTTAGTAGGAGGAACATTATTAATTCCATACTGAAAGCCTTGTGAAATTTTTCTGTTGGTTATGGGTTCCCATTTGATATTGTTATAATTGAAGATTATATACGATCTTTCTGTAGCTGTATCTGATGCAAGAACCATTTGAAAACTTGCTGTCTGTAAAGCGATTGCAATTAATGATATATTTATTGAATATATATAGTAACAAAGTATATAAATCAAAATAAAAAAACCAATCTGATAAATTGTATCATTAACCGTCATTCAAAATATTTTCTATCAATTTAATTGTTCTTTCTTAACTCTTTTATAGATCTAAAATTGATTCTTTGAAATGAGCTGTTTGTGAATTATCAGATTTTAATATTCCACTGAACTGGAATCCTGATCATTAAATGATTCAAAATGACGAGTGTTTAGAAGAATTTACCCTACAATACACGCATTATGAAAATGAAAGCAAAAATGATCTAAAACATTCTGCTGCAAATTAATTCCTTCCTAAGCATTTTCACGTACATATATGATATTAGCATGCTGCCATCATCATTTGAAAACTTCTTTTTAAAATCTCAGGTACATTCCCTCTCTATATGATGTGCGCTCTTTGCATTGCTTTCGTTCTGATTTTGCTCGCACAACCTTCAAAACCTTCTTTATGGAATGTTTTGGTCAACGTTTCTAATTAAGAAGTTAAGTGATTCGAGGTCAATTTCATCTTTGAATGGTATTTCCATAGATATACTGTCTGTTATTTGTATTCCACTTTTTAAAATGTCATTGAGGTCCCACCTGTTGCTGGAAAATTCATGATTTGAAAATTCATGTTTTTGTTAATTATAAGATGACTTTTGGTTCTAATTCAGTTTGAAGTTGAAACCTTTTTTACACGTGAAAATTAACTAACTTCACATCATCCAGTCGAGCTGAAATTTGAAATATAGTCTCGCTCCTCATGACATTGCATTCTATTTAGGTTTAAAAATATAAAAAAATCTTATTAAAAATAATAATTATTCTGTTTAAAAAGCCAATAAAATACAATTAAAAAATGTTCACATAAATAAATTCAAAAATTTTCGTTAAAACATTTTTTCTTGCAATAAATGAAAAGTCGTAAAAATATGAAATATTAGGGATTTTTGGCCTAGAAAGGTTTTTTGGCCCCCTTGATCCGGGAAATCGGAGTAGGGAGTCCAAACCTTTTTAACTTTCTTTCCCTGTATAAGAACTACCTCATTGCCACATTTCATCAAGATCGCTCCAGCGGTTCAGATTTCTATAAAGGATAAACACACTCACAAACAAACTCCCAAACATTCATATATATATACTAGCGGAGATACCCGGCGTTGCCCGGGTTTTTTAGAGGTTTTTCTAATGTTTGTCTCTTTCTCTCCCGTTTCCTTTCCCACCTGCTTTCCCACTCCTGTTCGCTTTCCCGTTTTCGGTCGTTTTCCCGCTGCTGGTCGCTTTCCCGCTGCCGGTCGCTTTCCCGCTCCCGGTCGCTTTCCCGCTCCCGGTCGCTTTCCCGCTCCCGGTCGCTTTCCCGCTCCCGGTCGCTTTCCCGTTCCCGGTCGCTTTCCCGCTCCCGGTCGCTTTCCCGCTCCCGGTCACTTTCTCGCTCCCGGTCACTTTCCCGCTCTCGGTCGCTTTCCCGCTCCCGGTCGTTTTCCCGTTCCCGGTCGCTGTCCCGTTCCCGCTCACGTTTGCTCTCCCATTCCCGCTCACGCTTGCTTTTCCGTTCCCGCTCGCTGTCCGTTCCGGGTCGCTTTCCCGTTTCTATAATAGACAAACTAACCCACAAACATTCATATATATATATATATATATATATATATATATATATATATATATATATATATATATATATATATATATATATATATATATATATATATATATATATATATATATATATATATATATATATATATATATATATATATATATATATATATATATATATATATATATATATATATATATATATATATATATATATATTGCGAATAAACTGTGGAATCAATAGCTTTTCGTTTAGAAATTTGAAATTGTATTTTTTCAGCCAATTTTCAATATATGACGATGTTTTAAAGGAAATAGTTTTGTACTTTATATATATATATATATATATATATATATATATATATATATATATATATATATATATATATATATATATTTTTCAAATAATTAGGAACAAGATGTTCTTTCAAACACGCTTTATTAAAGACTATGGCCCATTTCTTATTACAAACTTTTTCTATCAAACGTGAAACTTTTCGAAAATCGGAAATACCAAGACACTTTTGAACAAACTGGTATATATTTTTATTAATGTTATGGTCATGAGCTGACCTGCAGGTTTCGGCTTTATTAGCCATCATCAGAACTCATAAAACTAATTTACAGCTACAACGAAAATATATAAAGTGGTGTGGCGAGACATATCAGATATGTTTACACATCAATCGAGGTCAAAGTACAAAGAAGAGTAAAAGCAAATTATGACAACCGCTAAGAAACAAAAAAAAAATTTTTTTTTTTTTGCCTCGGAGTAAATAAATAAACAAAAAATAAACAAAAAATAAGAAAAAATAAAAAAAAATTACATGTGTTAAAATATACAACCAAATTAAGTGGTAAAATATAACTATTAAAAGAAAATTACTAATAAAAGGAAAGAGGTAAAATAATAAAATAAGAATTTAAAGCTACAATTCAAAGATAATAGGATATCGATAAAATTGAGAGTTTAATTAAAAGTTGAAAATGATCAACGTCTACGTATAGTAATATTACAGTTATCGATCAAATGCGGACACATCGCACCAGTCCCATCACCATCACACAGGTCAGCAGTCTCGAGGCCTCGAGGAGGTTGGCTCATGGCTGACAAACCAGTGGAGCACTGCTCGACCGCGTCCAACGCTTCAATATGGTTGGTAGATGGAGGAAAGGAAACAGGACCACAAACTGGGCCGTTGTCGTATTGGTCGCAAGGATGATCATAACTGTGATAAGATACATTTGTAGTCTTGGTTGGCGAACTCCTAGTACGGAGTTCAGATAAATCAGAAAAGGAGATGCGAGGTGTAACAAAAGGAGAATGCGGGAGGACAGTGAATAGCGGAGTCCTTGGCATGTCGGCAGGGCACAATTCGGTTGCATTTGGAACATCGATACAGTTGGTAGGGTCTATTTCGTTGGCAGCGTCTATTGCGTTGGCAGACAAAGGAGATAAACCTCGACGAGAAATGGAACCGTTGTCGTACTGGTCACAAGGATGGTCGTAACTGTAATGGGAAACACCTGTAGTTTTGGTTGCCGAACTCCTAGTACGGAGTACAGATAAATCTGAGAGCGAGAGACGAGGTGTGACAAAGGGAGAAAGCGGGAGAACAGTCGATGGTGAGGTCTGTGGCATATCACCATTCACCGGGTCCGAAGAAGGCCGGCAGATGGCCGACGGATCGATAAAGCACTGTTCGATCAAACGCACAGCCTCAATGCAACTGGTATCATCCACAGAACTGGCAGACGGAGGACCAGTAGGCCGATCGCAGTTTGGCAAACCACAAATTTCAATAAGGTTAGCATGGTCCATTGCGCCGGTGGACGGAGCACAAGAAACCGGATCACAACATGGGCTCTTGCCATGCCTGTCAAGTGCATGGTCGTTCAATATGCAAGTGTTGGGGGCAACAGCGGATGACGAGCCCTGCGGCACACCAACGCTGTGGCACTGCAAGTGGTGCCTATTGTTGAATAGTTTAAGGGTCCGTCCAAAATGGTCATCTTGGACGTTTAGTATTGGTTTATCCCGGACAATGTAGAGGGCCTCGGCAATTTTTAATCGAGAGGGGTCGGCCTCGTGATGGAGAATAACAGTGTTATCGACGAGTGTTTGTCTGTTGAGTTTTGTGTTGTGAGCCAGTTGCGAATGCGTTGTAATACTGCCACCCTGTAAATGCATAGTAACCCGGCGGGAGAGCGTAGTACGTGTCTGGCCAATGTAGGTAGCAATGACATCATGCGGTGCAGGACAAGTAAATTTATAAACTACATTTGTACACTGGAAAATGCTGGCGTGACGAGGACTATTTTTCATGATAAGGCTGTGTGATTTTCTGTCTTTATAATATATGGAGAATGACAGTCTATGTCGGAGTCGATCTTTAACTTTAACGCAACTTGTAATAATTTGACGTAATATTCTCTCATCAAGACGGTAATTGTCATGCATCTGGGAACAGTAACGGATATCAACAGTCCTGACGACATCATTAGGAGTGTTTGCTGGAATGCCAGAAATCTTTTTATTCACAAATCTTTTCACAACAGAATCAACCATGGTGTTGGTGTAGTTATTGTTGATCAACAGCGTTTTGAGACGTTTGACTTCTGTGTGAAATTTACACCAATCTTCTGACAGCCCATAAGCGCGAGCAAGAAGGTTATGTATAACACTCTCTTTGTATATATCAGAACAGTAGCCGGCACCGTTCATGCAAAGACCCTCGGAGGAAGGCTTGACGTACATTTCATGTGCAAGGCCAGAATCCGTTTGAGAGACCAACACGTCCAGAAAAGGTAACGTATGATTACAGTCGCTATATTCGATTGTAAAATTCAACACAGAGTATTGCTGAAACTTAGTTCTTAATTCTTCAAAATGTGTAGTATCTCGAGCAATCACAAAGATGTCATCGACATATCTTGCGTATAATGTAGGTTTATTGATGGCGTCGAACACACGATTTTCTAAATGACTCATATAAAAATCGGCAAATAGATATATATATATATATATATATTTTCTTTCAGGCACGCGCTATTAAAGACAATAGACCATTTTGCGTTTATTATTTTTTTAAACAGAAATTTTTCAAACTACATACATTCTTTGATTCAACTCGGGCTAACGGACCGTTTCGACTAACATTGTCATCTTCAGAGCCCATTTAAAATTTAAACCAAACGTCGACGCAAGAAACGATACAATGAAATAAACAATAAAACCAGGTAGAGCGTACCTACCCTAGATATTAGAATATCGTAAAAGGAACTGAGATAAAAATAATAGAAATATGTATTAGAAAGTTCAAATAATTTAAAAATACAATAAAATAGTATGTATGTTATGACCCGATAAACAACGACGTTAGTTATATTTCGAATATAGTTTATTTAACCATAAAAACGATACAGCGCTCAGCCATCAACAACGAGAGAGAAACTCAAAAAAGGACGTTAATGGAAGGGAAACAAAGATATTAATATCCACAACCGTAGATATTAATATTAACTGTCAATTATAAAAATATATAATTAATACAATTAAATGTCTCCATAACACCTCCCCCTCCTAAACAAGATAAGTTTTCTTGGAAGCATTCATTTCCAATCTTCGAGGAGGTCGACGTGTTCTTTTAGGCCTCACATTTGGAACCTGGTCTGTCGAGATGATTTGACGATTGTCCTCGTTAACTGAAACGTCAACCGATATGGCACTGTTAGAAGAATCGGTCGTCTTCAGGGATGACTTGATTGGTGGGAGAAGAGGGATGTCGAAAACATCAGATATAACCACTAGAGCTTCTTCTGATACCCGTTTTCGCAACTGATTGCAGTGTCGCCGCATCACTCTTCTTCCAACTTCAACGTCATAAACAGATTTTCCCAAACGTCGGACGATTCTACCGGGAGTCCATTCTGGCTGATTCGGATTGTCGTATGTCCGCACATAGACAGCATCTTGTTCTGTAAACTCTCTTTTACAAGAACCGGGTTTCTCGATCTTTTCATCTTGATGATGGAATTTATTCAGTTGGAGGTCTGTCAAAGGAATTCGTAATTGTCTGCCTAGGAGTAGCTCTGCAGGTGATTTCAGTTCTTCTGATGATGGTAGAGGTGTTGTCCTATACGTCAGCAAGAACTTTTGCAGCACGTCAGCCGTCGCACCCTCTCCCTGCAATTTTCTAAGAGCCCGCTTGAACGTATCAACGAAACGTTCGGCTTGTCCGTTGCAGTGAGGCTGATATGGCGGTGATCTTACATGGTTGATGCCATGACTTTGGCAGTACTCCTCAAACTCCTTTGAAACAAATTGTGTTCCATTGTCCGACACTAACATCTTTGGGTATCCATGCTGTGAAAAAATTTTACCCAACTCTTTGATTGTAGCAGTTGTCGTCGTTGTCCTCATTTGGACAATTTCAGGCCACTTGGAGAAGGCATCCACAACCACAAGGAACATCATTCCTTCCATTGGACCGGCATAGTCTATATGGATCCTCTCCCATGCGCAATCTGGTGTCGGCCATGGTGACAATTCATTTTTGACAGGCATCTTTGCAGCCATCTGACAGGAGCTGCAAAGCCTTACTCTGTCTTCAATATCCCTGTCGATACCTTGCCAATAAACATACCTCCGAGCGAGCATCTTCATCCTGGTGGCTCCTGGGTGTCCTTCGTGCAGCATTTTCAGAACTTGGTTCTTCAATATTGCTGGTATCACTGCGCGAGATCCCATGAAGAGTACACCATTACAAACAGACATGTTTGTAGCACGGCTGTGGTAGGCGTGTAGGAGCGATCCTGACTGAAATCTCGGCCATCGTCCTGTTCTGACGGCTTCCACAACCAACTTTAGCTCGGAGTCTTCTTCGGTCATCCTACGAATTTCCTCCTTAGTGACAGGCAAGTGTCGGATAACATCACTCTGAACTGCGTTGACATCCATTTCAATCTTTGCGATAACGATGTCATCATCTTCCTGCAGTTTTCTTGAAGTGATAAGACGGGATAATGCATCGGCTTGTCCAAAGTGGGTAGATCGTCTGTACTCGATGTTGAAGTCGTAAGCAAGCAAGACGAGTTCCCATCGTTGTAGTCGATTTGCTGAGTGAGCAGATACACCAACCTTTGATCCAAAAATAGATAGTAAGGGCTTGTGATCTGTCAGCAGCATGAAGCGTCTGCCATAAACATAGCGGTGGAATTTTCTCACTGCGAATACCAAGGCAAGAGCTTCCTTCTCTATCTGTCCGTAGTTCTTCTCAGCCTTTGTGAGAGCTCTACTGGCGTGTGCAATTGCTTTTTCCATGCCGTTTGGAAAACGATGGGAGATCACAGCTCCGATTCCATATTCACACGCGTCCGCAGCAACGACAATGTCCAGTTCAGGGTCGTAGTGCGTCAACAACAGATCTGACTGCAGCACTTTCTTTAGCTTTCTTAAAACTTCCTGGTGCTCTGCAGTCCATTCAAATGTGTCCTTCCTTTCGAGATCGTCCAAAGGGCCCCTCATTGATCGCATCTCTGGTACAAAGGACGAATAATAGCTTATCATGCCTAAGAATGATTTTAACTGCTTTGCATCCTTAGGCTCTGGCATTTCAACAATCGCTTGAATTTTCTCGGGGTCTGGTCGACGGCCATCTCTTGAAACAATGTGCCCCAAAAACTTGATTTCTTCTTTAGCAAATGAACACTTTTCCATTCGTACACGAAATCCACTCTCAGCGATTTTCTTGAACAAAGCTTTAACATTTCGATTGTGTTCATCCAGCGTAGATCCGGTCACTATGACATCATCTAGATATGCTGCACAACCTTCCAGTCCTGTGATCATTCGATCCATAGCTTCTTGAAAAATGCCAGGTGCGCATTTGACTCCAAAAGGCAATCGCTGGTACTGGAACAAACCTTTGTGTGTATTAATTGTGACCAGTTCCTTCGAGTCGTCTTCAACTTCCATCTGCAAGTATGCGTCAGCGAAGTCAATCTGAGTGAACCATGCGCCTTGGTTCAGACGAGCAAAGATTTCATCGGGCACAGGTAGCGGGTGTCGGTGCATTTCCAGTGCATCGTTGAGTCCTGTTTTGAAGTCTGCACATATCCTGACTGCTCCATTTTTCTTGGCAACCACAACAATCGGGGCGGCCCAGTTGCTGTAGTCAACCTTCTTCAGAACTCCCTGCTGCACCAAACGCTCCAGCTCCACGTTAACTGCTTCTTCCCGAGCAAACGGAATCTTTCTCTGTCGGCAGAAGATTGGACGTGTTCCCTGCTTGACGAACAATTGAGCTTTTGTTTGACATTTTCCCAATTCTTCCTTGAAAACATCTGGAAAACATTCACTCAAACTGCTGGCAAGATGTTCCCCTTCCTCCTTTGGCTTCTGCTCAATTTTGCAGCAGATGGCGTTGAATGCTTTTTGAAGAGGAGGAAGTTGGTTCATCCATTCGATGCCTAACAATTGCTCGACTTTGTCAGCCACGTAGCAGCGACCGTGACCTGAATGTCCTCCACAGGTGAACTTTACATCAAATTGTCCCAGGACCTCAATCGGACTTCCATTTGCAGCTCCCAGTGTCGTCGTTGACCTCTCCAAGGCAGGTGAACCGATTTGTTCCCATGTTTCCTTGTTGATGAGTGTGACGTCGGCACCAGAATCTAACTGCATTCTAACCTGAGTGTCACCAAAATTAACCTCAGTGTACCTCCGATTGGCAACCACATTACCAACAATCTTCTTAATTGCTTTATTTTTTCTCTGTTGAGCTTTTGGCTGATTTTTCGGACAATCTTTTCTAAAATGTTCTGGCGAACCACAGATAAAACAATTACCTTTGGTAGAAGATCGGGGGATATCCTTGCTAGGGAACCTAGGTCGAGGCTTCTTCCTGTTCATTTGTTTTACTGCATTAACATTTTGTACATTGTCGATGACGTCCGAATCTATTTTCAAACTCGTTACAAATTCGCATTCTTTAACAAGGTCAGCTAACGTGCACTCCTCTTGAGTCTCCAGTTTCCTCAACAACCTTGTTCGGATGTCAGCATGTCGAGCTCCTTGCAGTGCCGAAACAAAAACAAGACATTTAAAATGTTCTTTTGACATTTGTTCGACTTGAGCCAGTGCCGTCATTCTATTTATTGTTGAACCTAGCTTGCTGTACCCAAGATCACCAATTACCAACCTGAACATGTCGAACCTTCTCCTGAAAACCGAGACCTTGTCCCCAAACAGCGACTCCAAAATTTCCTTGGTTTCGTCGTAGGTCAGATCTTTTGTTGTTTTCGGCAAGATGTGGTCGGTGAAACTCCCGTACGATTGCAAGTCCAACTTCGACACGAGTGCTTGCGTTTTATCTGGGTCGGATAACTCGGTACCATGGCTGATCATAACTGCTTCGAAACGATCAATCCACTTTGAGAATGTCCTACCGGACTCGGGGTCATGGCTGAATTCCGAAATTTGTCTCATCAACTCTGGTACCAAATCTGGTTTGTTTCTAACCATTGAAACTGGACCACTTGATTGAAACTTCATCGACCGAATGAGTTCTGCAAAAACCTCTTCGCGTTTGCGATTGTCTTCGAGAATTTGCGTACGCATCTCCTCCTCACGTTTGCGGTTTTCTTCATCTCGGCGTCGGTTTTCTTCGTCTCGGCGTCGGTTTTCCTCCAAAAACGTAGCCATGAGTGAATAAAACTTTTCTTCAGCCATTTCAAATCCTCGTCGCCAAAATGTTATGACCCGATAAACAACGACGTTAGTTATATTTCGAATATAGTTTATTTAACCATAAAAACGATACAGCGCTCAGCCATCAACAACGAGAGAGAAACTCAAAAAAGGACGTTAATGGAAGGGAAACAAAGATATTAATATCCACAACCGTAGATATTAATATTAACTGTCAATTATAAAAATATATAATTAATACAATTAAATGTCTCCATAACAATGTACAAGAATATGGCTATGGTCGTAATTTGCTTATAGAAGAATACAATGTAAAATTACAAATATGAACATGTTATTTTATTTTATTTTTTTTTTATTTATTTATTTATTTTTTTATTGTTATATTACCACTATAAAGTAGAATAGGCAATTCAACGGGTTTGTCATCTCCCGGCGGGAATTCACATTGGTCCCCTTCAGGATTTCCACTGAGGTCACTGTTGATGCCATGGGCGCCATCAGTCGCACAATAAACAGAAGGGAGTGGATCAACAGGTTCATTGCTACACATCACAAATTCGTCCTCGTCCGATAATGTTTGATCCGCGATCATGTCAGTACTTTGTGTGCAATCCGTCCCATGTTGACCCGAGATGAGAGAGTTAGTATTCAAAGGAGAATCAGGAATGCATCGTGTTGCAACATCAGACAATGCGAATTTATTAGGTTCTTCTGTTGAGGTTTTACTAGATGTATCACTGACATCCTGGGCACAATGAGTCCCACAACAGGTGGAAACAGGAGACTTGTCCCGACACGACAAATCCTCATCGACACTGTTCATCAATGTTTCGTTAGAGGTCGTGTCATTATCCCGTGTGTTATCACTTGCAAGACAAGCCGAGATGAGATCTTCACTCCAAGAAGAAAAACCAGAAACGTCATCATTTAAAGTACTATTCAACTCCAAGGCACTCTTAGCTACCGAATGTGAAGAAAGGATGGGACGAACAGATCCGTAAACAACACAAGCCGGAAGTTCTTTGCCATCAGTTACTAAAGCAGAACTGATGTTTACATTTATATCCCGCGAATCATCCATCGCGAAATCAGTGGAAACTGGAGGGTCGACAGATCTGTCGCCACGACAACGAAAACCACCGACGACCAATGTTGAGACGCCACGAGATGTAGTAGCCATAGCAGAGGGGTATGACTGATATTGGAGCAATAGGGTTCTGTCAAAATTATTATATTGCATATTTATAGAGGGTCGTTCTTGAGATATCAGTAAAGCTTCTTTAATTTTTAATCTGACAGGATCGGTATCTTGAACAATTATTTCGGTATTTTCATTCAGTGTTTTTTTGTTGGGTTTGTGTCCATGAGCAGTAATAAAATGTGAACAAATACTTCCTCCTTGGGTATGCATCGTTAGACGCCTAGAGAGGCTAGTACGCGTATGCCCTATGTATGTTTCAGGAGTTGTATGTGATTGTGGACACGTAAATTAGTAGACAACATTAGTTTTCTGTAATTGAATAGTTTTTCTAGAGTTATTAGAAAAAACCAGTTGATGCGTTTTTTTGTTCGAGTAGTAGATGTGAAGCTGCAGGCGTTGTGAGATTGGATTAGAAACCCGTACGTGGCTATGAATCAAATTCCTGATGGAGTCTTCGTCTCTTCTATAATTATCATGCATCAGTGCACAATAAAACAACGGTATCAGGGACTTCTGCGGCTGTTTTTTAGAAGTACAATTGTTGTGCTTGCTATCAACAAATTTACGGATGTGAAGCTGCAGGCGTTGTGAGATTGGATTAGAAACCCGTACGTGGCTATGAATCAAATTCCTGATGGAGTCTTCGTCTCTTCTATAATTATCATGCATCTGTGCACAATAAAACAACGGTATCAGGGACTTCTGCGGCTGTTTTTTAGAAGTACAATTGTTGTGCTTGCTATCAACAAAATTACGGATAGTATCATCCACCATTGAGTTAGAATAATTATTATTAACCAACAGAGTTTTTATATATATATATATGTGTGTAGTTCCCGCTCGCTCACCCGCTCCGCTCCGCTCATTTTGTGACGGATTTCAAATATTTTTTTATATTTGATTCCCCTTGACTCTCAAGGTTGTGTGAAAATTTCATTACGATCGGATGAATGGTGTAGCAATGCATAAAGGCCATTAACATACAAACATTCATTTATATATATATATATATATATATATATATATATAAAAGAACATGTCCTGACTGACTGACTGACTGACTGACTGACTGACTGACTGACTGACTGACTGACTGACTGATAATCAACGCCGAGCTCAAACGCCTTATCCTAGGAACGTGAAATTTGGAACTTATATTACTTTTATAGCGTAAACATCCGCTAAGAAAGGATTTTTAAAAATTTTGCTCTTGAGGGGAAAAAACTGGAAAACAAACTTTTTTCTAAAACAATGTATATCTCGAAAACCAAAAATGAGGAGATTTTGAAATTTGGTATATAGATTCTTTTTGAAAAATAAAAAAATACGTGTTTCACCATTTTTTGAAAATTCGGTTTCCCGGACCTCAAATGTGGGTTGGAAAATTGGGTTATTTGGTTTTTAAAGTAGCTTCTACTCAAAAACTGTTAATGCTACAGGAGTAAAAATTAGTATTTAGTTTCTACTCCAAAATTAATGAAATACGTGTTTTAGCATTTTTTGAAAATTTGGTTTCCAGGACTTCAAATGTGGGGTGGAAAATAGGGCTAATTGTCTTTTATAGTAACTGCTACTCAAAAACAGTAAATACCACAGATGTAAAAATTATTATTTAGTTTCTTTTCTAAAAATAAAGATATACGTGTTTCACCATTTTTTACAAATTTGGTTTCCCGGACCTCAAATGTGGGTTGGAAAATTGGGTTATTTAGTTTTTAAAGTAGCTTCTACTCAAAAACTGTTAATGCTACAAAAGTAAAAATTAGTATTTAGTTTCTACTCTAAAAATAATGATATACGGGTTTCACAATTTTTTGAAAATTTGGTTTCCAGGACTTCAAATGTGGGATGGAAAATGGGGTTATTTGGTTTTTAAAGTAACTGCTACTCAACAACTGTAATTGCCACAGATGTAAAAATTATTACTTAGTATCTATTAAAAAAAAAAAAAGATATACGTGTTTCATCATTTTTTGGGTTATTTGGTTTTTAAAGTAGCTGCTACTCTAAAAATGTTTATGCTACAGAACTAAAAATTAGTATTTAGTTTCTACTCCAAAAATAATGAAATACGTATTTTAGCATTTTTTGAAAAATTTGGTTTCCAGGACCTCAAATGTAAGATGCAAAATAGAGTTATTTGATTTTAAAAATTACTGCTACTTAAAAACTGTAAGTGGTAATATCTATATATATAAAAGAACATGTCCTGACTGACTGACTGACTGACTGACTGACTGACTGACTGACTGACTGACTGATAATCAACGCCGAGCTCAAACGCCTCATCCTAGGAACGTGAAATTTGGAACTTATATTACTTTTATAGCGTAAACATCCGCTAAGAAAGGATTTTTGAAAATTTTGCTCCTGAGGGGAAAAAACTGGAAAACAAACTTTTTTCTAAAACAATGTATATCTCGAAAACCAAAAATGAGGAGATTTTGAAATTTGGTATATAGATTCTTTTTGAAAAATAAAAAAATACGTGTTTCACCATTTTTTGAAAATTCGGTTTCCCGGAGCTCAAATGTGGGTTGGAAAATTGGGTTATTTGGTTTTTAAAGTAGCTTCTACTCAAAAACTGTTGATGCTACAGGAGTACAAATTAGTATTAAGTTTCTACTCCAAAAATAATGAAATACGTGTTTCACAATTTTTTGAAAATTTGGTTTCCAGGACTTCAAATGTGGGGTGGAAAATAGGGCTAATTGTCTTTTATAGTAACTGCTACTCAAAAACAGTAAATACCACAGATGTAAAAATTATTATTTAGTTTCTTTTCTAAAAATAAAGATATACGTGTTTCACCATTTTTCACAAATTTGGTTTCCCGGACCTCAAATGTGGGTTGGAAAATTGGGTTATTTGGTTTTTAAAGTAGCTTCCACTCAAAAACTGTTAATGCTACAAAAGTAAAAATTAGTGTTTAGTTTCTACTCTAAAAATAATGATATACGGGTTTCACAATTTTTTGAAAATTTGGTTTCCAGAACTTCAAATGTGGGGTGGAAAATAGGGTTATTTGGTTTTTAAAGTAACTGCTGCTCAAAAACTGTAAATACCACAGATGTAAAAATTAGTATTTAGTTTCTGTTCCAAAAATAAAGATATACGTATTTTACCATTTTTTTAACATTTGGTTTCCAGGACTTCAAATGTGGGGTGGAGAATAAGGTTATTTGGTTTTTAATGTAACTGCTACTCAAAAACTGTAGATGCTACAGGAGTAAAAATTAGTATTTGGTTTCTACTCCAAAAATAAGGATATACGTGTTTTACCATTTTTTGAAAATTTGGTTTCCAGGAATTCAAATATGGGGTGGAAAATAGGGTTACTTGGTTTTTAAAGTAACTCCTACTCAAAAACCGTAAATGCTACAAAAGTAAAATTAGTATTTAGTTTCTACTCTAAAAATAACGATACACGTGTTTCACCATTTTTTGAAAATTTGGTTTCCAGGACCTCAAATGTGAAGTGGAAAAAGGGTTATTTGATTTTAAAAGAACTGCTACTCAAAAACTGTAAGTGCTACAGATGTGAAAATTAGTATTTTGAGGTTTTGTGCCGGTTGAAAGTAGATGAGTTCAGTTTATCACCGGACGGACGGGCCAAGCCGTTATTTTAGGGTCTTCAGACGGCCCTGCCCAAACATTAAATCAAGGTGGGACGGGCCGAGATTTTCAACCAAGTATATAGACATTTTAGTGGTTTTAGGGTGTTCAGACGGACCGGGCTAAACCTGAAGTCAAGGTGGGACGGGCCGAAGTGTAAGATGAAGATAATTCATCTTACGTATTTTTCATAGTATTTGTTTATTTTATTTTATTATGTGTGCATTTTATTAGGATTGGATATTTCGTAACAATAAGTCATATATATATGTATATGTATATGTATATATATATATATATATGTGTATATATATATATGTTTTTATATATATGTATGTGTGTATGTGTGTGCGTATTTACTAATTTTTTTTATCTAGAAATTATATATATATATATATATATATATATATATATGTATCTTTTTCCTGATTTTGATTGGTAAGAATGTAAATATTATTTTGTGGATGAATTTTGAGAAACTAGACAGTGTGTTATAAAGTTGAGTGTTCGAGAAGAAAAATAAAAGTTTAAAGAGACGTGCTGCAGAGAGAAATTGGAATTTACAAAAGATTTGTTAGAACCGTGCGAAATTCTACAAAGTGAGAGAATTCAGTTTTATTTGAGTCCAGTTAAAAGATTTATTTTTCAAGGGAGAATAATTAAGTTCGAGAAATATTGTGATATAAATAACTTCGACTTTAACGTTACGAATCGCTAGAAAGCATATTCCTCTACGTTTACATTGGTGACCTCGACGTATTTACGCATTTTCATACGTAAATATATTTTTCTGAAGTTGTTTGATCACAAGTGACCGAATTTTTTTTCTTTTGTGAAAGATGTCTGACGAGAAATTCATTGCGATGGGACAGGCCCTAGGCTATTCCGGAGAAGATTTAAGGAATTATGTCAAAGAGTTAAAGGATGAAGAAAGAGTTAGGAGATTAGAAGAACGTGAAGAAAAAAAACAGGAACGTGAACACGAAGAGAAGAAGACTCAAGAAGCTAAAGAAGAGCGGGAACGGGAACGTGAAGAGGCAGAGAGACAGAGGCAGCATGAATTGGAATTGAAAAAGCTGGAATTAGAGGCCCTAACGAAAAAAGAGCCAAAGGTAGAGGCAACAAAGATTCCTTATCCAAAGTTTTCTGAAGGTGATGACATCGACGCATTTTTGCTGAGATTTGAGTCATTGGCAAAAGCCAATGGTCACCCTCAGAAGGATTGGGGAATGCTTCTAGGGTCGTTGCTTAGTGCGAAGACTTTGGAAGTGTTTGGCCAACTTAGCGATAGTCAGATGCAGGACTACAGAACGGCAAAGGAGGCACTCCTTCGTCGTTTTGGGAAGTCAGCGGAAGACTATCGCATAATGTTTCGAGAGTCAATGCCTGAAACGGAGGAGACCTGGGAACATTATCTAGTGCGGCTAGATAGCCACCTCAGGCGCTGGGTAGATCTCGCGGGCAAACAAAATCTGTTGTTTTTGTTTCTGAAAGAGCAGTTTTTCGGAAAGTGCCCGGCGGGAATGGTCGAATACTTGTTGGATAAAGAGAGCATAGATGTCAATGAGCTGTGCCTTTGGGTAAACAAGTACAGCCAAGCCCATCCAGAGAAGAGGTTGGCAAAATTGGACAGCAATAGCAGGATGGGTTGGAACCGGGGTCAGTCGGTCAGTGACGCCAAAATGGTTGAACCTCGCTGCTACAACTGTCATCAAACGGGGCACATGGCAAGAGAGTGTCGGCAGAGTAGCCCTAGTAATCCTGTACTTTTTCAAACACGGAAAGAGACGACTACGTCAGCACCATGCAAGGATTCCGGTGTTGTGAATGCATGCGCTGCCATGGTGATGGAAGAAAAAATGGATGAGGTGGAATTGAAGTGTGGATGCATTTTTCCTGTCATTGCGGATGGTTGTTTGCACTCAGGAGAAAAATTTAAATTAACCAGAGGGTTTGTGAACAGAAAACCGGTAAAAGTTTTGAGGGACACTGGCTGTACTTCCATAATAGTAAAGGAATCATTAGTGCACCCGCGTCAGATGACCGGAAGAACAAGACCCTGTGTTTTGATCGACGGCACAGTTCGAGTAGCTCCAACAGCAGTGGTAAAAATCAAAACAGACTGGTTCAGAGGAACTAGAGAGGTGGTCTGCATGAAAAACCTACTTTGCGATCTCGTGCTGGGAAATGTTGAAGGGGTAAGAGGTTTTGATGCAATGGCGGCAGGAAAACGCTTTGGTCGGAAACCACAGAAATCCGCTTCCAACTACGACAGCACTCAGAGGAATGATCAGGTAAATTTTGGAAAATCGTCGGCTAACTCGGAGCTGTATCAAAGCAAGGAAAGAAACACGTCTGCCATTTCAAAAGTAGGAAATAAAGTTGAGGCAAAAGTTCAAGCTTTGAATCCGCCAAAAGAAAGACCAAGGCTCAATCTTCTGCCTAGAGGCCAACATGGAGGGGTGGGGAAAGTTGGAAAGTTGAATTCGGCAATCTTCGGAGATGCCCGCCCTGTTGACACAGCACGCAGAGAGATAGAGATTGAGAATAAGTTGAAAGGAAACTATTTCAAAGGCAAGGAGAACATCGGTGCTGACTTTCTTAGTCGTAAAGAGAGTGACGATGTAATCAAGAAACACTGACGCGTTTCTTTTTTCGAAGAGGGGGGATATGTAAGATGAAGATAATTCATCTTACGTATTTTTCATAGTATTTGTTTATTTTATTTTATTATGTGTGCATTTTATTAGGATTGGATATTTCGTAACAATAAGTCATATATATATGTATATGTATATGTATATATATATATATATATGTGTATATATATATATGTTTTTATATATATGTATGTGTGTATGTGTGTGCGTATTTACTAATTTTTTTTATCTAGAAATTATATATATATATATATATATATATATATATATATGTATCTTTTTCCTGATTTTGATTGGTAAGAATGTAAATATTATTTTGTGGATGAATTTTGAGAAACTAGACAGTGTGTTATAAAGTTGAGTGTTCGAGAAGAAAAATAAAAGTTTAAAGAGACGTGCTGCAGAGAGAAATTGGAATTTACAAAAGATTTGTTAGAACCGTGCGAAATTCTACAAAGTGAGAGAATTCAGTTTTATTTGAGTCCAGTTAAAAGATTTATTTTTCAAGGGAGAATAATTAAGTTCGAGAAATATTGTGATATAAATAACTTCGACTTTAACGTTACGAATCGCTAGAAAGCATATTCCTCTACGTTTACACGAAGTTTTTTTTATCAAGTACTAGCGGGGTTACCCGGCGTTGCCCGGGGTTTTTAGAGGTTTTTCTAATGTTTGTCTCTCTCGCTCCCGTTTCCTTCTCCAATTTCCCGTTTTTGTCGCGTTCCCGGTCGCTTTTCCGCTCTCGGTCGTTTTCCAGCTCCCGGTCGCTTTCCCGCTCAGAAGTTTTGTTATCGATTTTGTCTCTTGCTCGCGTTTCCTTCCAAACTTGCTCTCCTGATTCCAGTCGCTTTCCGCGTTCCCGGTCGCTTTCCGCGTTCCCGGTCGCTTTCCGCGTTCCCGGTCGCTTTCCCGTTCCCGGTCGCTTTCCCGTTCTCGGTCGCTTTCCCGTTCCCGATCGCTTTCCCGTTCCCGATCGCTTTCCCGTTCCCGCTCACGCTTGCTCTCCCGTTCCCGGTCATGCTTGCTCTCCCATTCCCGGTCAGGGTTGCTCTCCCGTTCCCGTTCCCGTTCACGCTCATTTTCTCTTTTATATTCTTTCATAACTTCTGTTAGCCTATAAAACGTAAAATAGATTTGCTAAGACTATAAATATATATGAATGTTCGTGGGTTAGTTTGTCTATTATAGAAACGGGAAAGCGACCCGGAACGGACAGCGAGCGGGAACGGAAAAGCAAGCGTGAGCGGGAACGGGAGAGCGACCAAGAACGGGAAAACGACCGGGAGCGGGAAAGCGAGCGGGAAAGCGACCGGGAGCGGGAAAGCGACCGGGAGCGGGAAAGCGAACAGGAGTGGGAAAGCAGGTGGGAAAGGAAACGGGAGAGAAAGAGACAAACATTAGAAAAACCTCTAAAAAACCCGGGCAACGCCGGGTATCTCCGCTAGTACATACATAAACACACACACAGACACACATACATGCACATACACATACATACATACACACATACATACGCACATACATATATATATAGTTCCCGCTCGCTCACCCGCTCCGCTCCGCTCATTTTGTGACGGATTTTAAATTTTTTTTTTTATTTGACTTTCCCCTTGACTCTCAAGATTGTGTGAAAATTTCATTACGATCGGATGAATGGTGTAGCAATGCCTAAAGGACATTAATATATATACAAACATTCATTTTTATATATATAGATATAGAACTTCTCGGCCTGTTAAAACGGGCCGGGCCCATATTAGATGGGCCGTGCCGGGCCAGGAATTTCGGTTTTTGAAACGGGCTGGGCCAAGTTGTCGACGGGCCGAGCCGAGACCTAAAAAATTATCCGTGCAGTACTCTGCTATGTATGCACGATTTAAATTCTCTAATTTCATGCGAGCGAAGCCGCTACGGGCACTGCTAGTATATATATATATATATATATATATATATATATATATATATATATATATATATATATATATATATATATATATATATATATATATATATATATATATATATATATATATATATATATATATATATATATATATATATATATATATATATATATATATATATATATATATATATATATATATATATATATATATATATATTGACGTACTTAGGTGTAATATTTTCTTTCAGGCACGCGCTATTAAAGACAATAGACCATTTTGCGTTTATTATTTTTTTAGACAGACATTCTAAATTTTTCAAACTACATACATTCTTTGATTCAACTCGGGCTAACGGACCGTTTCGACTAACATTGTCATCTTCAGAGCCCATTTAAAATTTAAACCAAACGTCGACGCAAGAAACGATACAATGAAATAAACAATAAAACCAGGTAGAGCGTACCTACCCTAGATATTAGAAGATGACAATGTTAGTCGAAACGGTCCGTTAGCCCGAGTTGAATCAAAGAATGTATGTAGTTTGAAAAATTTAGAATGTCTGTCTAAAAAAATAATAAACGCAAAATGGTCTATTGTCTTTAATAGCGCGTGCCTGAAAGAAAATATATATATATATTTATATATATATATATATATATATATAGTTCAATGAATGTTTGTTTGTGAGTCTGTTTGTCTTTTATAGAAATCTGAACCGCTGAAACGATCTTGATGAAATTTGGCTAAGGGGGCCAACAAAACCTTTCCAGGCTAAAAGTAGCTATGTACGACCATCAAAGGTATTGCGTAATAAAATTCAAATTTAGTTTACGTAACAACGTTTGAAGGCTTCTAGCAGCTCTTAGCAAATCTATTTTACGTTTTATTGGCTAAATGAAGTTAGGAAAAAAAGAAAAAGAGAACAAGTTAAGGAAAAACGAGTTTTCAACACAAACTTTGATTTGCAAGATTTGCGCACAAAGAAAACCACACACACACACACAAACAGAGATTGTAGCCTAAATAAAAGTTTGTAAAAAGTTAACGCGAGCGGTAACGGGAGAGCAAGCGTGAGCGGGAACGGGAAAGGTGCTAATTAAGATAGGGTTTTGAAAAATTCGGCCTGGATCGCCTTATTTCGAAGAATATACAATGCGTAACGATTTATAATAAATTGTTAATAAATAAAATATAAAATTTTATAAATTTTTCGTTAAATTTAATTCATATAATGAAAAAACTCGTCACCTTAGCAACCGAAACTATTCGGCTTAATAAATAACCAAGATTCAGTAAATAACGTATTTGGTTAAATTTTAGTTGTAATTATTATTAATAAATAAAATAACAAAAAATTCTAAATTTTTCGTTAACATCTATTTAAATATAAGTCCGCGGTCTGCATTTTACCCACCCACGACGCGTTAAATACGAAACGTATGAATCGCGTCGGGGGTGCGTAATAAAATTCAAATCGGTGATTGCGTAATAAAATTCAAATCGGTGATTGCGTAATAAAATTCAAATTTAGTTTACGTAACAACGTTTGAAGGCTTCAAGCAAGTTTTAGCCAGTTTTAGCAAATCTATTTTACGTTTTATGGGCTAAAAGAAGTTACAGTGGCGTAGCGAGGGGGGGGCAGGGGGGACAGTTGTCCCCGGGCGCAGGGCTGGAGGGGGCGCAATATCAGTGACCAAATTTTTTAAATAATTAAAAAAAAATTTAAATTTGTTGAGGATCTTTTCAAAAGTTCACAAACTTTTTGAACAAGACGTTCATTTTGACTATTCTTTGTTATTATCATAAATATATATATATATTATCATAGATATCTATGGTTATTATATACCATACCAACTATGTTAATGAACTACTAATCAATCATCAAAAAGAAAAGTTGTTTGGATTTTGCATTTCTTTTTTGAAGGAAAACAAATAAACAAAGTGAGTAGCAATGATTATTATTTTCTATTTATTAATATTGTATCTTATATAAAAAGTTTTCTTAATTCCAGATATGTTTGAAAAAAGGCCTAGTGGAGCTCAGCGAAGAAAAAGAAAGGCAGATGAAATAAGAGAAGCTAGTAAGTCCAGCAAACTACTGGAATGTTTTTTGAAGAAGGCAAAGTCAACACCAGAAGAAAGCCAACAGCCTCAGGATACGGATGTTGATGAATTCAATGATCAACCAAGTGTACAGCAGAATCAACAAAACATAGAGAACAGTAGTAGTTTATCAACTTCATCTGACTCTGATGTAGAAATTGATATCATTTCTCATAGGCCAAATCCAATTCCAGCTGTGCTTATGCTCTGCGACGTTGGCTATTTGGATTTCGACCAAACATCACGACTGCCTATAATTTCTCAACAGCTATGCACAGAAATGGTATCTCGAGGCTCTAAAGTATTTCAAAACAATAATGGTCCATTTGCTAAGAAAGACGGCCGTTCTATGACAAAGCCATGGTTCAAACGGAGACTTGCCAATGGAAAGGGTGATGAGGTAAATCGGGTCTGGCTAGTTTATTCACCATTGAATGAAGCAGCGTATTGTTTTTGCTGCTTGTTATTTCCCTCATCCAGCGCAAATAATAAATCATCTTTTGAATTATCTAATGGATTCAGCACGTGGAGGAAGCCCGAGAAACTAGCGGCTCACGAGAACAATCCTTGTGAGCGATCCTTCAGTAAATTAAAAATAATTCTTTCCTACCTTCGAGCATCCATGGGACAAGATAGACTTAGCGATCTGGCCCTAATGAGTGTGGAGAGGGAAGTTCTTGAACAGATTGATTTTGATGATATAATTAACCAGTTTGCTGCAGTAAAAGCAAGAAAAATAAATTTTGTTTAAAACTCAGCTCAATATGCATATAGAAATTTAAATACACTGAAATGCATGTATATAGGCGCCAGAGACTGTAGTCTACATGCAAATACTGAGTACGACAGTTATTATATTTTATGTAGTTCGACAGATTTTATGTAGGGGGGCGCAGATTTTGTGTTTTGTCCCCGGGCGCAGAAGACCCTAGCTACGCCACTGAGAAGTTAGGAAAGAATTAAAAAGAGAAAATGAGCGCAAGCGAGAACGGGAATGGGAGAGCAAGCGTGAGCGAGAACGGGAGGGCAAGCGCCTGAATTATGGAAATATAAACGGCTCAACCCAAAAGCATTTCTTTAAAAAATTTATTTTTTATCTTTACTTGTTTAAAACAAAAAGGTGGTTATTTCAAAAGTTTATCACACAAATCTAGCAAAACAATTAGATACAATACCTCATTTTCTTTAAAGCGAAAAACTGGAGAAACTTCGTAATAAGTTATAATGCAGACCATCTTTGGAGCAAATCCGTTATCACCCATGTGTTTTTTAACAAATTTTCCAGTAATATCTAACACATTTTTGGTATTGTCGGCATTGACAGAAAACGTCTTTGAGTAGTTTTCATTTAGTTCGCTGTGACAATTATAATAAATTTTACTATTGCTGTTACTCATATTGATGTCAGACCAGAAGGGAGCTACGATGCCAAAATTTTGTAACTGTGGCTGTGTAAGGGGGAAGAGTTGTGGATTGTGAGAAACCATGGTGTCTCCGAATGATAGAAATCCATTAACATTAATCTGAAAAAAATTTCAGATTAAACAAAGCAATCAAGTTATTAAAAACTAACTTGCTAATATAATTACTAACAAAGTAGCTTTTATATTTTTTGCATCCATATTTGAAAGGCAACGTGAACCGAAACTCGTCGTAGTAAAGTTTGGTTTTGTTGAAAATTACATCTCCGTTGTCTTCTCCATATGGAAAAAACTTCCCCCGTTCTTAAATTGATGTATTATATCAAACAATTTTTTTCACAATAAAACAAAGAACTAAATAAACAAATTTGATAAATTAACAGCAGATAAATTCTTCTCTTAAAAAGTTAATTTTAAAAACTAAGTGTTAAAAACAGGGAACGGAAAGTGACAGGAAGCGAAAGAGCAAGCGGGGAAGGAAACGGGAACAAGAGAGAAAAACGATGGAAAAACTTCTACAAACCCCGGGCAACGCCGGGTACTCCGCTAGTTCCTTCTATTAACTTCATCGCCGGTAGTGCTTGCTCGATTGCTTAAATGTTTGCAAACTTTGAAATTGAAAATTAATTAATTTCTCGTCATCCAATCGAGCTGATATATATATATATATATATATATATATATATATATATATATATATATATATATATATATATATATATATATATATATATATATATATATAATAAAAGCCGGCGAATCTTGAACTATAAGGAAAATGTGAAAAAAACATTCGTTTTTGCGGCTTACTTGTTAAATCACTTACAACAACTTCACTGCCGGTCTTACTTGATTGCTTGATTGCTTCAATGTTTGCAAACATTTAAAGTGAAAATTAAATTACTTCCCGTCATCCAATCGAGCTGAAATTTAAAATATAGACTCGTCCTCTTAACAATGCATTCTATTAAAGTGTAAAATTTTAATTAAAAATAATAATTAATAATGTTTCAAAACAAAAACAAATCAAACAATTTTCGAAAATTCGGGTTCGGGTTCCCCTTCTTCAAAAGTTCGGGTTCGTGTTTCAATTTTTCAAAATTTTGGGTTTGGGTTTGGGAAGGGCTTGCGTATCCAAAAAAGAACGGGTAGTACTGAATTTCAGGTTCGGGAGCGGTACTCGCGACACCCAACAAAAAGAACATGTGCGTTTTAGCCGCAACTGAATATGGAAAAAATAAGTACCTGTACAGTTTTTGCCGCTGTATGCAACTAGACACTGGCATAAATAATCGTCATTCAAAGGTGTGCATGATCCACCGTTTAAGCAGGGATTGTATTTGCAAGGATCTATAAATATCAAGATGTAACATAATACAAATTAATTAATTTATACTATCATCGATTTATTCTATGTCAATCATTTATAAGAAAAAATTGGTCTAAAAGAAATGTTTTAAAATTCAACATGATGCAGATTTAAATGTACTTGTATTTGGTGTTGTTGATTCGGTTGTGATAGGTTCAGTTGAAGTACTTTGTGGAACTGTTGATTTATTTGATAAATTATACGTAATTGTCAAATTCATAGTAGGGAATTAATTAGTTGTATTAGAAATTGTAAAATAAATTAAAATTATACTTAAAAAAGTTGTCGGTCCCATTACATAGTTTTGTTACTAATTCAGCTGTTAACGTACTTTTTGATGTAGAAGAAACAGTTGTGGCAGGTGGTGTTGTAGTACTTTCTGTTTGAGTTGTAGTAGATTTAGTTGTAAGAGTAGCTGTTGTGGTCGATTTGTTTGTAGTAGGTTCAGTTGTGGTAGTTGGTTTTGTAGTCGATACAGTAGTAGTAGAATCATTTGTGGTAGTAGGTGTTGAAGTACTGTCTGTTGTAGTAGATTCAGGTGTGGTAGTTAATGTTGTAGTAGATCCAGGTGTGGTGGTTAATGTTGTAGTGTTTTCTGTTTTAGTCGATTCAGCAGTGGTAGTTGGTGTTGTAGTCGATTCAGTTTTAATACTTGGTGTTGTTGAACTTTTAGTTGGAGTAGACTCAGTTGTGGTTGTTGGTGTTGTAGTACTTTCTGTTGTAGTAGATTCAGTTGTGGTTGTTGGTGTTGTAGCACTTTCCGTTGTAGTAGATTCAGTTGTTGTAGTTGGTGTTGTTGTACTTTCTGTTATAGTAGATTCAGTTGTGGTAGTTGGTGTTGTTGTCGATTCGGTTGTAGTAGATTCAGATGTGGTTGTTGGTGTTGTAGTACTTTCTGTTGTAGTAGATTCAATTGTGGTTGTTGGTGTTGTTGTACTTTCTGTTGTAGTAGATTCAGTTGTAGTAGTTGGTGTTGCTGTACTTTCTGTTGTACTATATTCAGTTGTGGTAGTTGGTGTTGTAGTAGATTCAGTTGTGGTAGTTGGTGTTGTTGTACTTTCTGTTGTAGTAGATTCAGTAGTGGTTGTTGGTGTTGTTGTCGATTCGGTAGTAGTAGATTCAGTTGTGGTTGTTGGTGTTGTAGTACTTTCTGTTGTAGTAGACTCAGTTGTAGTAGTTGGTGTTGTTGTACTTTCTGTTGTAGTAGATTCAGTTGTGGTAGTTGGTGTTGTTGTCGATTCGGTAGTAGTAGATTCAGTTGTGGTTGTTGGTGTTGTTGTAGTTTCTGTTGTAGTAGACTCAGTTGTGGTAGTTGGTGTTGTTGTCGATTCAGTAGTAGTAGATTCAGTTGTGGTTGTTGGTGTTGTAGTACTTTCTGTTGTAGTAGACTCAGTTGTAGTAGTTGGTGTTGTTGTACTTTCTGTTGTAGTAGATTCAGTTGTGGTAGTTGGTGTTGTAGTAGATTGAGTTGTGGTTGTTGGTGTTGTAGTACTTTCCGTTGTAGTAGATTCCGTTGTGGTACTTGGTGTTGTTGTCGATACGGTAGTAGTAGATTCCGTTTTGGTTGTTGGTGTTATAGTACTTTCTGTTGTAGTAGACTCAGTTGTAGTAGTTGGTGTTGTTGTACTTTCTGTTGTAGTAGATTCAGTTGTGGTAGTTGGTGTTGTAGTAGATTCAGTTGTGGTAGTTGGTGTTGTTGTACTTTCTGTTGTAGTAGATTCAGTAGTGGTTGTTGGTGTTGTTGTACTTTCTGTTGTAGTAGATTCAGTTGTGGTTGTAAGTGTTGTAGTACTTTCTGTTGTAGTAGATTCAGTTGTGGTAGTTGGTGTTGTTGTACTTTCTGTTGTAGTAGACTCAGTTGTGGTAGTTGGTGTTGTTGTACTTTTTGTTGTAGTAGATTCAGTTGTGGTAGTTGGTGTTGTTGTCGATTCGGTAGTAGTAGATTCAGTTGTGGTTGTTGGTGTTGTTGTCGATTCGGTAGTAGTAGATTCAGTTGTGGTAGTTGGTGTTGTTGTACTTTCTGTTGTAGTAGATTCAGTTGTGGTTGTAGGTGTTGTAGTACTTTCTGTTGTAGTCGATTCAGTTGTGGTAGATGGTGTTGTTGTACTTTCTGTTGTAGTAGATTCAGTTGTGGTAGTTGGTGTTGTAGTACTTTCTGTTGTAGTAGACTCAGTTGTGGTAGTTGGTGTTGTTGTACTTTTTGTTGTAGTAGATTCAGTTGTGGTAGTTGGTGTTGTTGTACTTTCTGTTGTAGTAGATTCAGTTGTGGTAGTTGGTGTTGTTGTCGATTCGGTAGTAGTAGATTCAGTTGTGGTTGTTGGTGTTGTTGTCGATTCGGTAGTAGTAGATTCAGTTGTGGTAGTTGGTGTTGTAGTACTTTCCGTTGTAGTAGATTCAGTTGTGGTTGTTGGTGTTGTTGTACTTTCTGTTGTAGTAGATTCAGTTGTGGTAGTTGGTGTTGTTGTACTTTCTGTTGTAGTAGATTCAGTTGTGGTAGTTGGTGTTGTTGTCGATTCGGTAGTAGTAGATTCAGTTGTGGTTGTTGGTGTTGTTGTAGTTTCTGTTGTAGTAGACTCAGTTGTGGTAGTTGGTGTTGTTGTCGATTCAGTAGTAGTAGATTCAGTTGTGGTTGTTGGTGTTGTAGTACTTTCTGTTGTAGTAGACTCAGTTGTAGTAGTTGGTGTTGTTGTACTTTCTGTTGTAGTAGATTCAGTTGTGGTAGTTGGTGTTGTAGTAGATTGAGTTGTGGTTGTTGGTGTTGTAGTACTTTCCGTTGTAGTAGATTCCGTTGTGGTACTTGGTGTTGTTGTCGATTCGGTAGTAGTAGATTCCGTTTTGGTTGTTGGTGTTATAGTACTTTCTGTTGTAGTAGACTCAGTTGTAGTAGTTGGTGTTGCTGTACTTTCTGTTGTACTATATTCAGTTGTGGTAGTTGGTGTTGTACTAGATTCAGTTGTGGTTGTTGGTGTTGTAGTACTTTCCGTTGTAGTAGATTCCATTGTGGTACTTGGTGTTGTTGTCGATTCGGTAGTAGTAGATTCCGTTGTGGTTGTTGGTGTTGTAGTACTTTCTGTTGTAGTGGACTCAGTTGTAGTAGTTGGTGTTGTTGTACTTTTTGTTGTAGTAGATTCAGTTGTGGTAGTTGGTGTTGTAGTAGATTCAGTTGTGGTTGTTGGTGTTGTACTTTCTGTTATAGTAGATTCAGTTGTGGTAGTTGGTGTTGTTGTCGATTCGGTTGTAGTAGATTCAGATGTGGTTGTTGGTGTTGTAGTACTTTCTGTTGTAGTAGATTCAATTGTGGTTGTTGGTGTTGTTGTACTTTCTGTTGTAGTAGATTCAGTTGTAGTAGTTGGTGTTGCTGTACTTTCTGTTGTACTATATTCAGTTGTGGTAGTTGGTGTTGTAGTAGATTCAGTTGTGGTAGTTGGTGTTGTTGTACTTTCTGTTGTAGTAGATTCAGTAGTGGTTGTTGGTGTTGTTGTCGATTCGGTAGTAGTAGATTCAGTTGTGGTTGTTGGTGTTGTAGTACTTTCTGTTGTAGTAGACTCAGTTGTAGTAGTTGGTGTTGTTGTACTTTCTGTTGTAGTAGATTCAGTTGTGGTAGTTGGTGTTGTTGTCGATTCGGTAGTAGTAGATTCAGTTGTGGTTGTTGGTGTTGTAGTAGATTCAGTTGTGGTAGTTCGTGTTGTAGTAGATTCAGTTGTGGTAATTGGTGTTGTTGTACTTTCTGTTGTAGTAGATTCAGTAGTGGTTGTTGGTGTTGTTGTACTTTTTGTTGTAGTAGATTCAGTTGTGGTAGTTGGTGTTGTAGTAGATTCAGTTGTGGTTGTTGGTGTTGTAGTACTTTCTGTTGTAGTAGACTCAGTTGTTGTAGTTGGTGTTCTTGTACTTTCTGTTGTAGTAGATTCAGTTGTGGTAGTTGGTGTTGTAGTAGATTCAGTTGTGGTAGTTGGTGTTGTTGTACTTTCTGTTGTAGTAGATTCAGTAGTGGTTGTAGGTGTTGTAGTACTTTCTGTTGTAGTAGATTCAGTTGTGGTTGTTGGTGTTGTAGTACTTTCTGTTGTAGTAGATTCAGTTGTGGTAGTTGGTGTTGTAGTACTTTCCGTTGTAGTAGATTCAGTTGTGGTTGTTGGTGTTGTAGTACTTTCTGTTGTAGTAGATTCAGTTGTGGTAGTTGGTGTTGTAGTACTTTCTGTTGTAGTTGACTCAGTTGTAGTAGTTGGTGTTGTTGTCGATTCGGTTGTAGTAGATTCCGTTGTGGTTGTTGGTGTTGTAGTACTTTCTGTTGTAGTTGATTCAGTTGTGGTAGTTGGTGTTGTAGTACTTTCTGTTGTAGTTGATTCAGTTGTGGTAGTTGGTGTTGTAGTAGATTCAGTTGTGGTTGTTGGTGTTGTAGTACTTTCCGTTGTAGTAGATTCAGTTGTGGTTGTTGGTGTTGTAGTACTTTCTGTTGTAGTAGATTCAGTTGTGGTAGTTGGTGTTGTTGTACTTTCTGTTGTAGTAGATTCAGTTGTGGTAGTTGGTGCTGTTGTACTTTCTGTTGTAGTAGATTTAGTTGTGGTTGTTGGTGTTGTAGTACTTTCCCTTGTAGTAGATTCAGTTGTGGTTGTTGGTGTTGTAGTACTCTCTGTTGTAGTAGATTCAGTTGTGGTAGTTGGTGTTGTTGTCGATTCGGTAGTAGTAGATTCAGTTGTGGTTGTTGGTGTTGTAGTACTTTCTGTTGTAGAAGACTCAGTTGTAGTAGTTGGTGTTGTTGTACTTTCTGTTGTAGTAGATTCAGTTGTGGTAGTTGGTGTTGTAGTAGATTCAGTTGTGGTAGTTGGTGTTGTAGTAGATTCAGTTGTGGTAGTTGGTGTTGTTGTACTTTCTGTTGTAGTAGATTCAGTAGTGGTTGTTGGTGTTGTTGTACTTTCTGTTGTAGTAGACTCAGTTGTGGTAGTTGGTGTTGTTGTCGATTCGGTAGTAGTAGATTCAGTTGTGGTTGTTGGTGTTGTAGTACTTTCTGTTGTAGTAGACTCAGTTGTAGTAGTTGGTGTTGTTGTACTTTCTGTTGTAGTTGATTCAGTTGTGGTAGTTGGTGTTGTAGTAGATTCAGTTGTGGTTGTTGGTGTTGTAGTACTTTCCGTTGTAGTAGATTCCGTTGTGGTACTTGGTGTTGTTGTCGATTCGGTAGTAGTAGATTCCGTTGTGGTTTTTGGTTTTGTAGTACTTTCTGTTGTAGTAGACTCAGTTGTAGTAGTTGGTGTTGTTGTACTTTCTGTTGTAGTAGATTCAGTTGTAATAGTTGGTGTTGTAGTAGTTTCAGTTGTGGTAGTTGGTGTTGTTGTACTTTCTGTTGTAGTAGATTCAGTTGTGGTTGTTGGTGTTGTAGTACTTTCCGTTGTAGTAGATTCAGTTGTGGTTGTTGGTGTTGTAGTACTTTCTGTTGTAGTAGATTCAGTTGTGGTAGTTGGTGTTGTTGTACTTTCTGTTGTAGTAGATTCAGTTGTGGTAGTTGGTGCTGTTGTACTTTCTGTTGTAGTAGATTTAGTTGTGGTTGTTGGTGTTGTAGTACTTTCCCTTGTAGTAGATTCAGTTGTGGTTGTTGGTGTTGTAGTACTCTCTGTTGTAGTAGATTCAGTTGTGGTAGTTGGTGTTGTTGTCGATTCGGTAGTAGTAGATTCAGTTGTGGTTGTTGGTGTTGTAGTACTTTCTGTTGTAAAAGACTCAGTTGTAGTAGTTGGTGTTGTTGTACTTTCTGTTGTAGTAGATTCAGTTGTGGTAGTTGGTGTTGTAGTAGATTCAGTTGTGGTAGTTGGTGTTGTAGTAGATTCAGTTGTGGTAGTTGGTGTTGTTGTACTTTCTGTTGTAGTAGATTCAGTAGTGGTTGTTGGTGTTGTTGTACTTTCTGTTGTAGTAGACTCAGTTGTGGTAGTTGGTGTTGTTGTCGATTCGGTAGTAGTAGATTCAGTTGTGGTTGTTGGTGTTGTAGTACTTTCTGTTGTAGTAGACTCAGTTGTAGTAGTTGGTGTTGTTGTACTTTCTGTTGTAGTTGATTCAGTTGTGGTAGTTGGTGTTGTAGTAGATTCAGTTGTGGTTGTTGGTGTTGTAGTACTTTCCGTTGTAGTAGATTCCGTTGTGGTACTTGGTGTTGTTGTCGATTCGGTAGTAGTAGATTCCGTTGTGGTTTTTGGTTTTGTAGTACTTTCTGTTGTAGTAGACTCAGTTGTAGTAGTTGGTGTTGTTGTACTTTCTGTTGTAGTAGATTCAGTTGTAATAGTTGGTGTTGTAGTAGTTTCAGTTGTGGTAGTTGGTGTTGTTGTACTTTCTGTTGTAGTAGATTCAGTTGTGGTTGTTGGTGTTGTAGTACTTTCCGTTGTAGTAGATTCAGTTGTGGTTGTTGGTGTTGTAGTACTTTCTGTTGTAGTAGATTCAGTTGTGGTAGTTGGTGTTGTTGTACTTTCTGTTGTAGTAGATTCAGTTGTGGTTGTTGGTGTTGTTGTACTTTCTGTTGTAGTAGATTCAGTTGTGGTTGTTGGTGTTGTAGTACTTTCCGTTGTAGTAGATTCAGTTGTGGTTGTTGGTGTTGTAGTATTTTCTGTTGTAGTAGACTCAGTTGTAGTATTTGGTGTTGTTGTACTTTCTGTTGTAGTTGCTTCAGTTGTGGTAGTTGGTGTTGTAGTAGATTCAGTTGTAATTGTTGTTGTTGTAGTACTTTCCGTTGTAGTAGATTCAGTTGTAGTTGTTGGTGTTGTAGTACTTTCTGTTGTAGTAGATTCAGTTCTGGTTGTTGGTGTTGTAGTACTTTCTGTTGTAGTAGACTCAGTTGTAGTAGTTGGTGTTGTACTTTCTGTTGTAGTAGATTCAGTTGTGGTAGTTGGTGTTATAGTAGATTCAGTTGTGGTAGTTGGTGTTGTTGTACTTTCTGTTGTAGTAGATTCAGTTGTGGTTGTTGGTGTTGTAGTACTTTCCGTTGTAATAGATTCAGTTGTGGTAGTTGGTGTTGTTGTCGATTCGGTAGTAGTAGATTCAGTTGTGGTTGTTGGTGTTGTAGTACTTTCTGTTGTAGTAGACTCAGTTGTAGTAGTTGGTGTTGTTGTACTTTCTGTTGGAGTTGATTCAGTTGTGGTAGTTGGTGTTGTTGTCGATTCGGTAGTAGTAGATTCCATTGTGGTTGTTGGTGTTGTAGTACTTTCTGTTGTAGTAGACTCAGTTGTAGTAGTTGGTGTTGTTGTACTTTCTGTTGTAGTAGATTCAGTTGTGGTAGTTGGAGTTGTTGTACTTTCTGTTGTAGTAGATTCAGTTGTGGTTGTTGGTGTTGTAGTAGATTCAGTTGTGGTAGTTGGTGTTGTAGTAGATTCAGTTGTGGTAATTGGTGTTGTTGTACTTTCTGTTGTAGTAGATTCAGTAGTGGTTGTTGGTGTTGTTGTACTTTCTGTTGTAGTAGACTCAGTTGTGGTAGTTGGTGTTGTTGTCGATTCGGTAGTAGTAGATTCAGTTGTGGTTGTTGGTGTTGTAGTACTTTCTGTTGTAGTAGACTCAGTTGTAGTAGTTGGTGTTGTTGTACTTTCTGTTGTAGTTGATTCAGTTGTGGTAGTTGGTGTTGTAGTAGATTCAATTGTGGTTGTTGGTGTTGTAGTACTTTCCGTTGTAGTAGATTCCGTTGTGGTACTTGGTGTTGTTGTCGATTCGGTAGTAGTAGATTCCGTTGTGGTTGTTAGTGGTGTAGTACTTTCTGTTGTAGTAGACTCAGTTGTAGTTGTTGGTGTTGTTGTACTTTCTGTTGTAGTAGATTCAGTTGTGGTAGTTGGTGTTGTAGTAGATTCAGTTGTGGTAGTTGGTGTTGTTGTACCTTCTGTTGTAGTAGATTCAGTTGTGGTTGTTGGTGTTGTAGTACTTTCCGTTGTAGTAGATTCAGTTGTGGTTGTTGGTGTTGTAGTACTTTCTGTTGTAGTAGATTCAGTTGTGGTAGTTGGTGTTGTTGTACTTTCTGTTGTAGTAGATTTAGTTGTGGTTGTTGGTGTTGTAGTACTTTCCGTTGTAGTAGATTCAGTTGTGGTTGTTGGTGTTGTAGTACTTTCCGTTGTAGTAGATTCAGTTGTGGTTGTTGGTGTTGTAGTTCTTTCTGTTGTAGTAGATTCAGTTGTGGTAGTTGGTGTTGTTGTACTTTCTGTTGTAGTAGATTCAGTTGTGGTTGTTGGTGTTGTTGTACTTTCTGTTGTAGTAGATTCAGTTGTGGTTGTTGGTGTTGTAGTACTTTCCGTTGTAGTAGATTCAGTTGTGGTTGTTGGTGTTGTAGTACTTTCTGTTGTAGTAGACTCAGTTGTAGTAGTTGGTGTTGTTGTACTTTCTGTTGTAGTAGATTCAGTTGTGGTAGTTGGTGTTGTAGTAGATTCAGTTGTGGTAGTTGGTGTTGTTGTACTTTCTGTTGTAGTAGATTCAGTTGTGGTTGTTGGTGTTGTAGTACTTTCCGTTACAGTAGATTCAGTTGTGGTTGTTGGTGTTGTAGTACTTTCTGTTGTAGTAGATTCAGTTGTGGTTGTTGGTGTTGTAGTACTTTCTGTTGTAGTAGACTCAGTTGTAGTAGTTGGTGTTGTACTTTCTGTTGTAGTAGATTCAGTTGTGGTAGTTGGTGTTGTAGTAGATTCAGTTGTGGTAGTTGGTGTTGTTTTTCTTTCTGTTGTAGTAGATTCAGTTGTGGTTGTTGGTGATGTAGTACTTTCCATTGTAGTAGATGCAGTTGTGGTAGTTGGTGTTGTTGTCGATTCGGTAGTAGTAGATTCAATTGTGGTTGTTGGTGTTGTAGTACTTTCTGTTGTAGTAGACTCAGTTGTAGTAGTTGGTGTTGTTGTACTTTCTGTTGTAGTTGATTCAGATGTGGTAGTTGGTGTTGTAGTAGATTCAGTTGTGGTAGTTGGTGTTGTTGTATTTTCTGTTGTAGTAGATTCAGTAGTGGTTGTTGGTGTTGTTGTACTTTCTGTTGTAGTAGATTCAGTTGTGGTAGTTGGTGTTGTTGTCGATTCGGTAGTAGTAGATTCAATTGTGGTTGTTGTAGTACTTTCTGTTGTAGTAGACTCAGTTGTAGTAGTTGGTGTTGTTGTACTTTCTGTTGTAGTAGATTCAGTTGTGGTAGTTGGTGTTGTAGTAGATTCAGTTGTGGTAGTTGGTGTTGTTGTACTTTCTGTTGTAGTAGATTCAGTAGTGGTTGTTGGTGCTGTTGTACTTTCTGTTGTAGTAGATTCAGTTGTGGTAGTTGGTGTTGTTGTAATTTCTGTTGTAGTAGATTCAGTTGTGGTAGTTGGTGTTGTAGTAGATTCAGTTGTGGTTGTTGGTGTTGTAGTACTTTCTGTTGTAGTAGATTCAGTTGTGGTAGTTGGTGTTGTTGTACTTGCTGTTGTAGTAGATTCAGTTGTGGTTGTTGGTGTTGTTGTTCTTGTGGTAGTTGGTGTTGTTGTAATTTCTGTTGTAGTAGATTCAGTTGTGGTAGTTGGTGTTGTAGTAGATTCAGTTGTGGTTGTTGGTGTTGTAGTACTTTCTGTTGTAGTAGATTCAGTTGTGGTAGTTGGTGTTGTTGTACTTTCTGTTGTAGTAGATTCAGTTGTGGTTGTTGGTGTTGTAGTATTTTCCGTTGTAGTAGATTCAGTTGTGGTTGTTGGTGTTGTAGTACTTTCTGTTGTAGTAGACTCAGTTGTAGTAGTTGGTGTTGTTGTACTTTCTGTTGTAGTAGATTCAGTTGTGGTAGTTGGTGTTGTAGTAGATTCAGTTGTGGTAGTTGGTGTTGTAGTAGATTCAGTTGTGGTAGTTGGTGTTGTTGTACTTTCTGTTGTAGTAGATTCAATTGTGGTTGTTGGTGTTGTAGTACTTTCCGTTGTAGTAGATTCAGTTGTGGTTGTTGGTGTTGTAGTACTTTCTGTTGTAGTAGATTCAGTTGTGGTAGTTGGTGTTGTTGTACTTTCTGTTGTTGTAGATTCAGTTGTGGTTGTTGGTGTTGTAGTACTCTCTGTTGTAGTAGATTCAGTTGTGGTAGTTGGTGTTGTTGTCGATTCGGTAGTAGTAGATTCAGTTGTGGTTGTTGGTGTTGTAGTACTTTCTGTTGTAGTAGACTCAGTTGTAGTAGTTGGTGTTGTTGTACTTTCTGTTGTAGTAGATTCAGTTGTGGTAGTTGGTGTTGTAGTAGATTCAGTTGTGGTAGTTGGTGTTGTTGTACTTTCTGTTGTAGTAGATTTAGTTGTGGTTGTTGGTGTTGTAGTACTTTCCGTTGTAGTAGATTCAGTTGTGGTTGTTGGTGTTGTAGTACTTTCCGTTGTAGTAGATTCAGTTGTGGTTGTTGGTGTTGTAGTACTTTCTGTTGTAGTAGATTCAGTTGTGGTAGTTGGTGTTGTTGTACTTTCTGTTGTAGTAGATTCAGTTGTGGTTGTTGGTGTTGTTGTACTTTGTGTTGTAGTAGATTCAGTTGTGGTTGTTGGTGTTGTAGTACTTTCCGTTGTAGTAGATTCAGTTGTGGTTGTTGGTGTTGTAGTACTTTCTGTTGTAGTAGACTCAGTTGTAGTAGTTGGTGTTGTTGTACTTTCTGTTGTAGTAGACTCAGTTGTAGTAGTTGGTGTTGTTGTACTTTCTGTTGTAGTAGATTCAGTTGTGGTAGTTGGTGTTGTAGTAGATTCAGTTGTGGTAGTTGGTGTTGTTGTACTTTCTGTTGTAGTAGATTCAGTTGTGGTTGTTGGTGTTGTAGTACTTTCCGTTACAGTAGATTCAGTTGTGGTTGTTGGTGTTGTAGTACTTTCTGTTGTAGTAGATTCAGTTGTGGTTGTTGGTGTTGTAGTACTTTCTGTTGTAGTAGACTCAGTTGTAGTAGTTGGTGTTGTACTTTCTGTTGTAGTAGATTCAGTTGTGGTAGTTGGTGTTGTAGTAGATTCAGTTGTGGTAGTTGGTGTTGTTTTTCTTTCTGTTGTAGTAGATTCAGTTGTGGTTGTTGGTGATGTAGTACTTTCCGTTGTAGTAGATTCAGTTGTGGTTGTTGGTGTTGTAGTACTTTCTGTTGTAGTAGACTCAGTTGTAGTAGTTGGTGTTGTACTTTCTGTTGTAGTAGATTCAGTTGTGGTAGTTGGTGTTGTAGTAGATTCAGTTGTGGTAGTTGGTGTTGTTTTTCTTTCTGTTGTAGTAGATTCAGTTGTGGTTGTTGGTGATGTAGTACTTTCCGTTGTAGTAGATTCAGTTGTGGTTGTTGGTGTTGTAGTACTTTCTGTTGTAGTAGACTCAGTTGTAGTAGTTGGTGTTGTTGTACTTTCTGTTGTAGTAGATTCAGTTGTGGTAGTTGGTGTTGTAGTAGATTCAGTTGTGGTAGTTGGTGTTGTTGTACTTTCTGTTGTAGTAGATTCAGTAGTGGTTGTTGGTGCTGTTGTACTTTCTGTTGTAGTAGATTCAGTTGTGGTAGTTGGTGTTGTAGTAGATTCAGTTGTGGTAGTTGGTGTTGTTGTACTTTCTGTTGTAGTAGATTCAGTTGTGGTTGTTGGTGTTGTAGTACTTTCTGTTGTAGTAGACTCAGTTGTAGTAGTTGGTGTTGTTGTACTTTCTGTTGTAGTAGATTCAGTTGTGGTAGTTGGTGTTGTAGTAGATTCAGTTGTGGTAGTTGGTGTTGTTGTACTTTCTGTTGTAGTAGATTCAGTTGTGGTGGTTGGTGTTGTTGTACTTTCTGTTGTAGTAGATTCAGTTGTGGTAGTTGGTGTTGTTGTCGATTCGGTAGTAGTAGATTCAGTTGTGGTTGTTGGTGGTGTAGTACTTTCTGTTGTAGTAGACTCAGTTGTAATAGTTGGTGTTGTTGTACTTTCTATTGTAGTTGATTCAGTTGTGGTAGTTGGTGTTGTAGTAGATTCAGTTGTGGTTGTAGGTGTTGTAGTACTTTCCGTTGTAGTAGATTCCGTTGTGGTACTTGGTGTTGTTGTCGATTCGGCAGTATTAGATTCCGTTGTGGTTGTTGGTGTTGTAGTACTTTCTGTTGTAGTAGACTCAGTTGTAGTAGTTGGTGTTGTTGTACTTTCTGTTGTTGTAGATTCAGTTGTGGTAGTTGGTGTTGTAGTAGATTCAGTTGTGGTAGTTGGTGTTGTACTTTCTGTTGTAGTAGATTCAGTTGTGGTAGTTGGTGTTGTTGTCGATTCGGTAGTAGTAGATTCAATTGTGGTTGTTGGTGTTGTAGTACTTTCTGTTGTAGTAGACTCAGTTGTAGTAGTTGGTGTTGTTGTACTTTCTGTTGTAGTAGATTCAGTTGTGGTAGTTGGTGTTGTAGTAGATTCAGTTGTGGTAGTTGGTGTTGTTGTACTTTCTGTTGTAGTAGATTCAGTAGTGGTTGTTGGTGCTGTTGTACTTTCTGTTGTAGTAGATTCAGTTGTGGTAGTTGGTGTTGTTGTACTTTCTGTTTTAGTAGATTCAGTTGTGGTAGTTGGTGTTGTAGTAGATTCAGTTGTGGTAGTTGGTGTTGTTGTACTTTCTGTTGTAGTAGATTCAGTTGTGGTTGTTGGTGTTGTAGTACTTTCTGTTGTAGTAGACTCAGTTGTAGTAGTTGGTGTTGTTGTACTTTCTGTTGTAGTAGATTCAGTTGTGGTAGTTGGTGTTGTAGTAGATTCAGTTGTGGTAGTTGGTGTTGTTGTACTTTCTGTTGTAGTAGATTCAGTTGTGGTGGTTGGTGTTGTTGTACTTTCTGTTGTAGTAGATTCAGTTGTGGTAGTTGGTGTTGTTGTCGATTCGGTAGTAGTAGATTCAGTTGTGGTTGTTGGTGTTGTAGTACTTTCTGTTGTAGTAGACTCAGTTGTAGTAGTTGGTGTTGTTGTACTTTCTGTTGTAGTTGATTCAGTTGTGGTAGTTGGTGTTGTAGTAGATTCAGTTGTGGTTGTTGGTGTTGTAGTACTTTCCGTTGTAGTAGATTCCGTTGTGGTACTTGGTGTTGTTGTCGATTCGGCAGTATTAGATTCCGTTGTGGTTGTTGGTGTTGTAGTACTTTCTGTTGTAGTAGACTCAGTTGTAGTAGTTGGTGTTGTTGTACTTTCTGTTGTTGTAAATTCAGTTGTGGTAGTTGGTGTTGTAGTAGATTCAGTTGTGGTAGTTGGTGTTGTACTTTCTGTTGTAGTAGATTCAGTTGTGGTTGTTGGTGTTGTAGTACTTTCTGTTGTAGTAGATTCAGTTGTGGTTGTTGTTGGTGTTGTAGTACTTTCTGTTGTAGTAGATTCAGTTGTGGTAGTCGGTGTTGTTGTACTTTCTGTTGTAGTAGATTCAGTTGTGGTAGTTGGTGTTGTTGTCGATTCGGTAGTAGTAGATTCAGTTGTGGTTGTTGGTGTTGTAGTACTTTCTGTTGTAGTTGATTCAGTTGTGGTAGTTGGTGTTGTAGTAGATTCAGTTGTGGTTGTTAGTGTTGTAGTACTTTCCGTTGTAGTAGATTCAGTTGTGGTTGTTGGTGTTGTAGTACTTTCTGTTGTAGTAGATTCAGTTGTGGTAGTTGGTGTTGTTGTATTTTCTGTTGTAGTAGATTCAGTTGTGGTAGTTGGTGTTGTTGTACTTTCTTTTGTAGTAGATTCAGTTGTGGTAGTTGGTGTTGTAGTAGATTCAGTTGTGGTAGTTGGTGTTGTTGTACTTTCTGTTGTAGTAGATTCAGTAGTGGCTGTTAGTGTTGTTGTAATTTCTGTTGTAGTAGACTTAGTTGTGGTAGTTGGTGTTGTTGTCGATTCGGTAGTAGTAGATTCAGTTGTGGTAGTTGGTGTTGTAGTACTTTCTGTTGTAGCAGACTCAGTTGTAGTAGTTGGTGTTGTTGTACTTTCTGTTGTAGTTGATTCAGTTGTAGTATTTGGTGTTGTTGTACTTTCTGTTGTAGTAGATTCAGTTGTGGTAGTTGGTGTTGTTGTCGATTCGGTAGTGGTAGTTGGTGTTGTAGTAGATTCAGTTGTGGTTGTTAGTGTTGTAGTACTTTCCGTTGTAGTAGATTCAGTTGTGGTTGTTGGTGTTGTAGTACTTTCTGTTGTAGTAGATTCAGTTGTGGTAGTTGGTGTTGTTGTATTTTCTGTTGTAGTAGATTCAGTTGTGGTAGTTGGTGTTGTTGTACTTTCTGTTGTAGTAGATTCAGTTGTGGTAGTTGGTGTTGTAGTAGATTCAGTTGTGGTAGTTGGTGTTGTTGTACTTTCTGTTGTAGTAGATTCAGTAGTGGCTGTTAGTGTTGTTGTAATTTCTGTTGTAGTAGACTTAGTTGTGGTAGTTGGTGTTGTTGTCGATTCGGTAGTAGTAGATTCAGTTGTGGTTGTTGGTGTTGTAGTACTTTCTGTTGTAGTAGACTCAGTTGTAGTAGTTGGTGTTGTAGTAGATTCAGTTGTGGTTGTTGGTGTTGTAGTACTTTCCGTTGTAGTAGATTCAGTTGTGGTTGTTGGTGTTGTAGTACTTTCCGTTGTAGTAGATTCAGTTGTGGTTGTTGGTGTTGTAGTACTTTCTGTTGTAGTAGACTCAGTTGTAGTAGTTGGTGTTCTTGTACTTTCTGTTGTAGTTGATTCAGTTGTGGTAGTTGGTGTTGTAGTAGATTCAGTTGTGGTTGTTGGTGTTGTAGTAGATTCCGTTGTGGTACTTGGTGTTGTTGTCGATTCGGTAGTAGTAGATTCAGTTGTGGTAGTTGGTGTTGTTGTCGATTCGGTAGTAGTAGATTCAGTTGTGGTAGTTGGTGTTGTTGTACTTTCTGTTGTAGTAGATTCAGTAGTGGTTGTTGGTGTTGTTGTAATTTCTGTTGTAGTAGACTCAGTTGTGGTAGTTGGTGTTGTTGTCGATTCGGTAGTAGTAGATTCAGTTGTGGTTGTTGGTGTTGTAGTACTTTCCGTTGTAGTAGATTCAGTTGTGGTTGTTGGTGTTGTAGTACTTTCTGTTGTAGTAGATTCAGTTGTGGTAGTTGGTGTTGTTGTACTTTCTGTTGTAGTAGATTCAGTTGTGGTAGTTGGTGTTGTTGTCGATTCGGTAGTAGTAGATTCAGTTGTAGTTGTTGGTGTTGTAGTACTTTCCGTTGTAGTAGATTCAGTAGTGGTTGTTGGTGTTGTAGTTGTTTCTGTTGTAGTAGAATCAGTTGTAGTAGTTGGTGTTGTTGTACTTTCTGTTGTAGTAGATTCAGTTGTGGTAGTTGGTGTTTTTGTCGATTCGGTAGTAGTAGATTCAGTTGTGGTTGTTGGTGTTGTAGTACTTTCTGTTGTAGTAGACTCAGTTGTAGTAGTTGGTGTTGTAGTAGATTCAGTTGTGGTTGTTGGTGTTGTAGTACTTTCCGTTGTAGTAGATTCAGTTGTGGTTGTTGGTGTTGTAGTACTTTCCGTTGTAGTAGATTCAGTTGTGGTTGTTGGTGTTGTAGTACTTTCTGTTGTAGTAGATTCAGTTGTGGTAGTTGGTGTTGTTGTACTTTCTGTTGTAGTAGATTCAGTTGTAGTAGTTGGTGTTGTTGTCGATTCGGTAGTAGTAGATTCAGTTGTAGTTGTTGGTGTTGTAGTACTTTCCGTTGTAGTAGATTCATTAGTGGTTGTTGGTGTTGTAGTTCTTTCTGTTGTAGTAGACTCAGTTGTAGTAGTTGGTGTTGTTGTACTTTCTGTTGTAGTAGATTCAGTTGTAGTAGTTGGTGTTGTTGTCGATTCGGTAGTAGTAGATTCAGTTGTGGTTGTTGGTGTTGTAGTTTTTTCTGTTGTAGCAGACTCAGTTGTAGTAGTTGGTGTTGTTGTACTTTCTGTTGTAGTTGATTCAGTTGTAGTATTTGGTGTTGTTGTACTTTCTGTTGTAGTAGATTCTGTTGTGGTAGTTGGTGTTGTTGTCGATTCGGTAGTAGTAGATTCAGTTGTGGTTGTTGGTGTTGTAGTACTTTCTGTTGTAGTAGACTCAGTTGTAGTAGTTGGTGTTCTTGTACTTTCTGTTGTAGTTGATTCAGTTGTGGTAGTTGGTGTTGTAGTAGATTCAGTTGTGGTTGTTGGTGTTGTAGTACTTTCCGTTGTAGTAGATTCCGTTGTGGTACTTGGTGTTGTTGTCGATTCGGTAGTAGTAGATTCAGTTGTGGAAGTTGGTGTTGTTGTCGATTCGGTAGTAGTAGATTCAGTTGTGGTAGTTGGTGTTGTTGTACTTTCTGTTGTAGTAGATTCAGTAGTGGTTGTTGGTGTTGTTGTAATTTCTGTTGTAGTAGACTCAGTTGTGGTAGTTGGTGTTGTTGTCGATTCGGTAGTAGTAGATTCAGTTGTGGTTGTTGGTGTTGTAGTACTTTCTGTTGTAGTAGACTCAGTTGTAGTAGTTGGTTTTGTTGTACTTTCTGTTGTAGTTGATTCAGTTGTGGTAGTTGGTGTTGTAGTAGATTCAGTTGTGGTTGTTGGTGTTGTAGTACTTTCCGTTGTAGTAGATTCAGTTGTGGTTGTTGGTGTTGTAGTACTTTCCGTTGTAGTAGATTCAGTTGTGGTTGTTGGTGTTGTAGTACTTTCTGTTGTAGTAGATTCAGTTGTGGTAGTTGGTGTTGTTGTACTTTCTGTTGTAGTAGATTCAGTTGTGGTAGTTGGTGTTGTTGTCGATTCGGTAGTAGTAGATTCAGTTGTAGTTGTTGGTGTTGTAGTACTTTCCGTTGTAGTAGATTCAGTAGTGGTTGTTGGTGTTGTAGTTGTTTCTGTTGTAGTAGAATCAGTTGTAGTAGTTGGTGTTGTTGTACTTTCTGTTGTAGTAGATTCAGTTGTGGTAGTTGGTGTTTTTGTCGATTCGGTAGTAGTAGATTCAGTTGTGGTTGTTGGTGTTGTAGTACTTTCTGTTGTAGTAGACTCAGTTGTAGTAGTTGGTGTTGTTGTACTTTCTGTTGTAGTTGATTCAGTTGTGGTAGTTGGTGTTGTAGTAGATTCAGTTGTGGTAGTTGGTGTTGTAGTAGATTCAGTTGTGGTTGTTGGTGTTGTAGTACTTTCCGTTGTAGTAGATTCAGTTGTGGTTGTTGGTGTTGTAGTACTTTCTGTTGTAGTAGATTCAGTTGTGGTAGTTGGTGTTGTTGTATTTTCTGTTGTAGTAGATTCAGTTGTGGTAGTTGGTGTTGTTGTACTTTCTGTTGTAGTAGATTCAGTTGTGGTAGTTGGTGTTGTAGTAGATTCAGTTGTGGTAGTTGGTGTTGTTGTACTTTCTGTTGTAGTAGATTCAGTAGTGGTTGTTGGTGTTGTTGTACTTTCTGTTGTAGTAGACTCAGTTGTGGTAGTTGGTGTTGTTGTCGATTCGGTAGTAGTAGATTCAGTTGTGGTTGTTGGTGTTGTAGTACTTTCTGTTGTAGTAGACTCAGTTGTAGTAGTTGGTGTTGTTGTACTTTCTGTTGTAGTTGATTCAGTTGTGGTAGTTGGTGTTGTAGTAGATTCAGTTGAGGTTGTTGGTATTGTAGTACTTTCCGTTGTAGTAGATTCCGTTGTGGTACTTGGTGTTGTTGTCGATTCTGTAGTAGTAGATTCAGTTGTGGTAGTTGGTGTTGTTGTCGATTCGGTAGTAGTAGATTCAGTTGTGGTTGTTGGTGTTGTAGTACTTTCTGTTGTAGTAGACTCAGTTGTAGTAGTTGGTGTTGTTGTACTTTCTGTTGTAGTAGATTCAGTTGTGGTAGTTGGTGTTGTAGTAGATTCAGTTGTGGTAGTTGGTGTTGTTGTACTTTCTGTTGTAGTAGATTCAGTTGTGATTGTTGGTGTTGTAGTACTTTCCGTTGTAGTAGATTCAGTTGTGGTTGTTGGTTTTGTAGTACTTTCTGTTGTAGTAGATTCAGTTGTGGTAGTTGGTGTTGTTGTACTTTCTGTTGTAGTAGATTCAGTTGTGGTTGTTGGTGTTGTAGTACTTTCTGTTGTAGTAGACTCAGTTGTAGTAGTTGGTGTTGTTGTATTTTCTGTTGTAGTAGATTCAGTTGTGGTAGTTGGTGTTGTAGTAGATTCAGTAGTGGTAGTTGGTGTTGTTGTACTTTCTGTTGTGGTAGATTCAGTTGTGGTTGTTGGTGTTGTAGTACTTTCCGTTGTAGTAGATTCAGTTGTGGTTGTTGGTGTTGTAGTACTTTCTGTTGTAGTAGATTCAGTTGTGGAAGTTGGTGTTGTTGTACTTTCTGTTGTAGTAGATTCAGTAGTGGTTGTTGGTGTTGTAGTACTTTCTGTTGTAGTAGATTCAGTTGTGGTAGTTGGTGTTGTTGTCGATTCGGTAGTAGTAGATTCAGTTGTGGTAGTTGCTGTTGTTGTACTTTTTGTTGTAGTAGATTCAGTAGTTGTTGTTGGTGTTGTTGTACTTTCTGTTGTAGTAGATTCAGTTGTGGTAGTTGGTGTTGTTGTCGATTCGGTAGTAGTAGATTCAGTTGTGGTTGTTGGTGTTGTAGTACTTTCTGTTGTAGTAGACTCAGTTGTAGTAGTTGGTGCTGTTGTACTTTCTGTTGTAGTTGATTCAGTTGTGGTAGTTGGTGTTGTAGTAGATTCAGTTGTGGTTGTTGGTGTTGTAGTACTTTCCGTTTTAGTAGATTCCGTTGTGGTACTTGGTGTTGTTGTCGATTCGGCAGTAGTAGATTCCGTTGTGGTTGTTGGTGTTGTAGTACTTTCTGTTGTAGTTGACTCAGTTGTAGTAGTTGGTGTTGTTGTACTTTCTGTTGTAGTAGATTCAGTTGTGGTAGTTGGTGTTGTAGAAGATTCAGTTGTGGTAGTTGGTGTTGTTGTACTTTCTGTTGTAGTAGATTCAGTTGTGGTTGTTGGTGTTGTAGTACTTTCCGTTGTAGCAGATTCAGTTGTGGTTGTTGGTGTTGTAGTACTTTCTGTTGTAGTAGATTCAGTTGTGGTAGTTGGTGTTGTTGTACTTTCTGTTGTAGTAGATTCAGTTGTGGTAGTTGGTGTTGTTGTCGATTCGGTAGTAGTAGATTCAGTTGTAGTTGTTGGAGTTGTAGTACTTTCCGTTGTAGTAGATTCAGTAGTGGTTGTTGGTGTTGAAGTACTTTCTGTTGTAGTAGACTCAGTTGTAGTAGTTGGTGTTGTTGTACTTTCTGTTGTAGTAGATTCAGTTGTGGTAGTTGGTGTTGTTGTCGATTCGGTAGTAGTAGATTCAGTTGTGGTTGTTGGTGTTGTAGTACTTTCTGTTGTAGTAGACTCAGTTGTAGTAGTTGGTGTTGTTGTACTTTCTGTTGTAGTTGATTCAGTTGTGGTAGTTGGTGTTGTAGTAGATTCAGTTGAGGTTGTTGGTATTGTAGTACTTTCCGTTGTAGTAGATTCCGTTGTGGTACTTGGTGTTGTTGTCGATTCTGTAGTAGTAGATTCAGTTGTGGTAGTTGGTGTTGTTGTCGATTCGGTAGTAGTAGATTCAGTTGTGGTTGTTGGTGTTGTAGTACTTTCCGGTGTAGTTGACTCAGTTGTAGTAGTTGGTGTTGTTGTCGATTCGGTAGTAGTAGATTCAGTTGTGGTTGTTGGTGTTGTAGTACTTTCTGTTGTAGTAGACTCAGTTGTAGTAGTTGGTGTTGTTGTACTTTCTGTTGTAGTAGATTCAGTTGTGGTAGTTGGTGTTGTAGTAGATTCAGTTGTGGTAGTTGGTGTTGTTGTACTTTCTGTTGTAGTAGATTCAGTTGTGATTGTTGGTGTTGTAGTACTTTCCGTTGTAGTAGATTCAGTTGTGGTTGTTGGTTTTGTAGTACTTTCTGTTGTAGTAGATTCAGTTGTGGTAGTTGGTGTTGTTGTACTTTCTGTTGTAGTAGATTCAGTTGTGGTTGTTGGTGTTGTAGTACTTTCTGTTGTAGTAGACTCAGTTGTAGTAGTTGGTGTTGTTGTATTTTCTGTTGTAGTAGATTCAGTTGTGGTAGTTGGTGTTGTAGTAGATTCAGTAGTGGTAGTTGGTGTTGTTGTACTTTCTGTTGTGGTAGATTCAGTTGTGGTTGTTGGTGTTGTAGTACTTTCCGTTGTAGTAGATTCAGTTGTGGTTGTTGGTGTTGTAGTACTTTCTGTTGTAGTAGATTCAGTTGTGGAAGTTGGTGTTGTTGTACTTTCTGTTGTAGTAGATTCAGTAGTGGTTGTTGGTGTTGTAGTACTTTCTGTTGTAGTAGATTCAGTTGTGGTAGTTGGTGTTGTTGTCGATTCGGTAGTAGTAGATTCAGTTGTGGTTGTTGGTGTTGTAGTACTTTCTGTTGAAGTAGACTCAGTTGTAGTAGTTGGTGTTGTTGTACTTTCTGTTGTAGTAGATTCAGTTGTGGTAGTTGGTGTTGTAGTAGATTCAGTTGTAGTAGTTGGTGTTGTTGTACTTTCTGTTGTAGTTGATTCAGTTGTGGTAGTTGGTGTTGTAGTAGATTCAGTTGTGGTTGTTGGTGTTGTAGTACTTTCCGTTGTAGTAGATTCCGTTGTGGTACTTGGTGTTGTTGTCGATTCGGCAGTAGTAGATTCCGTTGTGGTTGTTGGTGTTGTAGTACTTTCTGTTGTAGTAGATTCAGTTGTGGTAGTTGGGGTTGTTGTCGATTTGGTAGTAGTAGATTCAGTTGTAGTTGTTGGTGTTGTAGTACTTTCCGTTGTAGTAGATTCAGTAGTGGTTGTTGGTGTTGTAGTTCTTTCTGTTGTAGTAGACTCAGTTGTAGTAGTTGGTGTTGTAGTAGATTCAGTTGTGGTAGTTGGTGTTGTTGTACTTTCTGTTGTAGTAGATTCAGTTGTGATTGTTGGTGTTGTAGTACTTTCCGTTGTAGTAGATTCAGTTGTGGTTGTTGGTTTTGTAGTACTTTCTGTTGTAGTAGATTCAGTTGTGGTAGTTGGTGTTGTTGTACTTTCTGTTGTAGTAGATTCAGTTGTGGTAGTTGGTGTTGTAGTAGATTCAGTTGTAGTAGTTGGTGTTGTTGTACTTTCTGTTGTAGTTGATTCAGTTGTGGTAGTTGGTGTTGTAGTAGATTCAGTTGTGGTTGTTGGTGTTGTAGTACTTTCCGTTGTAGTAGATTCCGTTGTGGTACTTGGTGTTGTTGTCGATTCGGCAGTAGTAGATTCCGTTGTGGTTGTTGGTGTTGTAGTACTTTCTGTTGTAGTAGATTCAGTTGTGGTAGTTGGGGTTGTTGTCGATTTGGTAGTAGTAGATTCAGTTGTAGTTGTTGGTGTTGTAGTACTTTCCGTTGTAGTAGATTCAGTAGTGGTTGTTGGTGTTGTAGTTCTTTCTGTTGTAGTAGACTCAGTTGTAGTAGTTGGTGTTGTTGTACTTTCTGTTGTAGTAGATTCAGTTGTGTTAGTTGGTGTTGTTGTCGATTCGGTAGTAGTAGATTCAGTTGTGGTAGTTGCTGTTGTTGTACTTTTTGTTGTAGTAGATTCAGTAGTTGTTGTTGGTGTTGTTGTACTTTCTGTTGTAGTAGATCCAGTTGTGGTAGTTGGTGTTGTTGTCGATTCGGTAGTAGTAGATTCAGTTGTGGTTGTTGGTGTTGTAGTACTTTCTGTTGTAGTAGACTCAGTTGTAGTAGTTGGTGTTGTTGTACTTTCTGTTGTAGTTGATTCAGTTGTGGTAGTTGGTGTTGTAGTAGATTCAGTTGTGGTTGTTGGTGTTGTAGTACTTTCCGTTGTAGTAGATTCCGTTGTGGTACTTGGTGTTGTTGTCGATTCGGCAGTAGTAGATTCCGTTGTGGTTGTTGGTGTTGTAGTACTTTCTGTTGTAGTTGACTCAGTTGTAGTAGTTGGTGTTGTTGTACTTTCTGTTGTAGTAGATTCAGTTGTGGTAGTTGGTGTTGTAGAAGATTCAGTTGTGGTAGTTGGTGTTGTTGTACTTTCTGTTGTAGTAGATTCAGTTGTGGTTGTTGGTGTTGTAGTACTTTCCGTTGTAGCAGATTCAGTTGTGGTTGTTGGTGTTGTAGTACTTTCTGTTGTAGTAGATTCAGTTGTGGTAGTTGGTGTTGTTGTACTTTCTGTTGTAGTAGATTCAGTTGTGGTAGTTGGTGTTGTTGTCGATTCGGTAGTAGTAGATTCAGTTGTAGTTGTTGGAGTTGTAGTACTTTCCGTTGTAGTAGATTCAGTAGTGGTTGTTGGTGTTGAAGTACTTTCTGTTGTAGTAGACTCAGTTGTAGTAGTTGGTGTTGTTGTACTTTCTGTTGTAGTAGATTCAGTTGTGGTAGTTGGTGTTGTTGTCGATTCGGTAGTAGTAGATTCAGTTGTGGTTGTTGGTGTTGTAGTACTTTCTGTTGTAGTAGACTCAGTTGTAGTAGTTGGTGTTGTTGTACTTTCTGTTGTAGTTGATTCAGTTGTGGTAGTTGGTGTTGTAGTAGATTCAGTTGAGGTTGTTGGTATTGTAGTACTTTCCGTTGTAGTAGATTCCGTTGTGGTACTTGGTGTTGTTGTCGATTCTGTAGTAGTAGATTCAGTTGTGGTAGTTGGTGTTGTTGTCGATTCGGTAGTAGTAGATTCAGTTGTGGTTGTTGGTGTTGTAGTACTTTCCGGTGTAGTTGACTCAGTTGTAGTAGTTGGTGTTGTTGTCGATTCGGTAGTAGTAGATTCAGTTGTGGTTGTTGGTGTTGTAGTACTTTCTGTTGTAGTAGACTCAGTTGTAGTAGTTGGTGTTGTTGTACTTTCTGTTGTAGTAGATTCAGTTGTGGTAGTTGGTGTTTTTGTCGATTCGGTAGTAGTAGATTCAGTTGTGGTTGTTGGTGTTGTAGTACTTTCTGTTGTAGTAGACTCAGTTGTAGTAGTTGGTGTTGTAGTACTTTCTGTTGTAGTTGATTCAGTTGTGGTAGTTGGTGTTGTAGTAGATTCAGTTGTGGTAGTTGGTGTTGTAGTAGATTCAGTTGTGGTTGTTGGTGTTGTAGTACTTTCCGTTGTAGTAGATTCAGTTGTGGTTGTTGGTGTTGTAGTACTTTCTGTTGTAGTAGATTCAGTTGTGGTAGTTGGTGTTGTTGTATTTTCTGTTGTAGTAGATTCAGTTGTGGTAGTTGGTGTTGTTGTTCTTTCTGTTGTAGTAGATTCAGTTGTGGTAGTTGGTGTTGTAGTAGATTCAGTTGTGGTAGTTGGTGTTGTTGTACTTTCTGTTGTAGTAGATTCAGTAGTGGTTGTTGGTGTTGTTGTACTTTCTGTTGTAGTAGACTCAGTTGTGGTAGTTGGTGTTGTTGTCGATTCGGTAGTAGTAGATTCAGTTGTGGTTGTTGGTGTTGTAGTACTTTCTGTTGTAGTAGACTCAGTTGTAGTAGTTGGTGTTGTTGTACTTTCTGTTGTAGTTGATTCAGTTGTGGTAGTTGGTGTTGTAGTAGATTCAGTTGAGGTTGTTGGTATTGTAGTACTTTCCGTTGTAGTAGATTCCGTTGTGGTACTTGGTGTTGTTGTCGATTCTGTAGTAGTAGATTCAGTTGTGGTAGTTGGTGTTGTTGTCGATTCGGTAGTAGTAGATTCAGTTGTGGTTGTTGGTGTTGTAGTACTTTCCGGTGTAGTTGACTCAGTTGTAGTAGTTGGTGTTGTTGTCGATTCGGTAGTAGTAGATTCAGTTGTGGTTGTTGGTGTTGTAGTACTTTCTGTTGTAGTAGACTCAGTTGTAGTAGTTGGTGTTGTTGTACTTTCTGTTGTAGTAGATTCAGTTGTGGTAGTTGGTGTTGTAGTAGATTCAGTTGTGGTAGTTGGTGTTGTTGTACTTTCTGTTGTAGTAGATTCAGTTGTGATTGTTGGTGTTGTAGTACTTTCCGTTGTAGTAGATTCAGTTGTGGTTGTTGGTTTTGTAGTACTTTCTGTTGTAGTAGATTCAGTTGTGGTAGTTGGTGTTGTTGTACTTTCTGTTGTAGTAGATTCAGTTGTGGTTGTTGGTGTTGTAGTACTTTCTGTTGTAGTAGACTCAGTTGTAGTAGTTGGTGTTGTTGTATTTTCTGTTGTAGTAGATTCAGTTGTGGTAGTTGGTGTTGTAGTTGATTCAGTAGTGGTAGTTGGTGTTGTTGTACTTTCTGTTGTTGTAGATTCAGTTGTGGTTGTTGGTGTTGTAGTACTTTCCGTTGTAGTAGATTCAGTTGTGGTTGTTGGTGTTGTAGTACTTTCTGTTGTAGTAGATTCAGTTGTGGAAGTTGGTGTTGTTGTACTTTCTGTTGTAGTAGATTCAGTAGTGGTTGTTGGTGTTGTAGTACTTTCTGTTGTAGTAGATTCAGTTGTGGTAGTTGGTGTTGTTGTCGATTCGGTAGTAGTAGATTCAGTTGTGGTTGTTGGTGTTGTAGTACTTTCTGTTGAAGTAGACTCAGTTGTAGTAGTTGGTGTTGTTGTACTTTCTGTTGTAGTAGATTCAGTTGTGGTAGTTGGTGTTGTAGTAGATTCAGTTGTAGTAGTTGGTGTTGTTGTACTTTCTGTTGTAGTTGATTCAGTTGTGGTAGTTGGTGTTGTAGTAGATTCAGTTGTGGTTGTTGGTGTTGTAGTACTTTCCGTTGTAGTAGATTCCGTTGTGGTACTTGGTGTTGTTGTCGATTCGGCAGTAGTAGATTCCGTTGTGGTTGTTGGTGTTGTAGTACTTTCTGTTGTAGTAGATTCAGTTGTGGTAGTTGGGGTTGTTGTCGATTTGGTAGTAGTAGATTCAGTTGTAGTTGTTGGTGTTGTAGTACTTTCCGTTGTAGTAGATTCAGTAGTGGTTGTTGGTGTTGTAGTTCTTTCTGTTGTAGTAGACTCAGTTGTAGTAGTTGGTGTTGTTGTACTTTCTGTTGTAGTAGATTCAGTTGTGTTAGTTGGTGTTGTTGTCGATTCGGTAGTAGTAGATTCAGTTGTGGTAGTTGCTGTTGTTGTACTTTTTGTTGTAGTAGATTCAGTAGTTGTTGTTGGTGTTGTTGTACTTTCTGTTGTAGTAGATTCAGTTGTGGTAGTTGGTGTTGTTGTCGATTCGGTAGTAGTAGATTCAGTTGTGGTTGTTGGTGTTGTAGTACTTTCTGTTGTAGTAGACTCAGTTGTAGTAGTTGGTGTTGTTGTACTTTCTGTTGTAGTTGATTCAGTTGTGGTAGTTGGTGTTGTAGTAGATTCAGTTGTGGTTGTTGGTGTTGTAGTACTTTCCGTTGTAGTAGATTCCGTTGTGGTACTTGGTGTTGTTGTCGATTCGGCAGTAGTAGATTCCGTTGTGGTTGTTGGTGTTGTAGTACTTTCTGTTGTAGTTGACTCAGTTGTAGTAGTTGGTGTTGTTGTACTTTCTGTTGTAGTAGATTCAGTAGTGGTTGTTGGTGTTGTAGTACTTTCTGTTGTAGTAGATTCAGTTGTGGTAGTTGGTGTTGTTGTCGATTCGGTAGTAGTAGATTCAGTTGTGGTTGTTGGTGTTGTAGTACTTTCTGTTGAAGTAGACTCAGTTGTAGTAGTTGGTGTTGTTGTACTTTCTGTTGTAGTAGATTCAGTTGTGGTAGTTGGTGTTGTAGTAGATTCAGTTGTAGTAGTTGGTGTTGTTGTACTTTCTGTTGTAGTTGATTCAGTTGTGGTAGTTGGTGTTGTAGTAGATTCAGTTGTGGTTGTTGGTGTTGTAGTACTTTCCGTTGTAGTAGATTCCGTTGTGGTACTTGGTGTTGTTGTCGATTCGGCAGTAGTAGATTCCGTTGTGGTTGTTGGTGTTGTAGTACTTTCTGTTGTAGTAGATTCAGTTGTGGTAGTTGGGGTTGTTGTCGATTTGGTAGTAGTAGATTCAGTTGTAGTTGTTGGTGTTGTAGTACTTTCCGTTGTAGTAGATTCAGTAGTGGTTGTTGGTGTTGTAGTTCTTTCTGTTGTAGCTGACTCAGTTGTAGTAGTTGGTGTTGTTGTACTTTCTGTTGTAGTAGATTCAGTTGTGTTAGTTGGTGTTGTTGTCGATTCGGTAGTAGTAGATTCAGTTGTGGTAGTTGCTGTTGTTGTACTTTTTGTTGTAGTAGATTCAGTAGTTGTTGTTGGTGTTGTTGTACTTTCTGTTGTAGTAGATTCAGTTGTGGTAGTTGGTGTTGTTGTCGATTCGGTAGTAGTAGATTCAGTTGTGGTTGTTGGTGTTGTAGTACTTTCTGTTGTAGTAGACTCAGTTGTAGTAGTTGGTGTTGTTGTACTTTCTGTTGTAGTTGATTCAGTTGTGGTAGTTGGTGTTGTAGTAGATTCAGTTGTGGTTGTTGGTGTTGTAGTACTTTCCGTTGTAGTAGATTCCGTTGTGGTACTTGGTGTTGTTGTCGATTCGGCAGTAGTAGATTCCGTTGTGGTTGTTGGTGTTGTAGTACTTTCTGTTGTAGTTGACTCAGTTGTAGTAGTTGGTGTTGTTGTACTTTCTGTTGTAGTAGATTCAGTTGTGGTAGTTGGTGTTGTAGAAGATTCAGTTGTGGTAGTTGGTGTTGTTGTACTTTCTGTTGTAGTAGATTCAGTTGTGGTTGTTGGTGTTGTAGTACTTTCCGTTGTAGCAGATTCAGTTGTGGTTGTTGGTGTTGTAGTACTTTCTGTTGTAGTAGATTCAGTTGTGGTAGTTGGTGTTGTTGTACTTTCTGTTGTAGTAGATTCAGTTGTGGTAGTTGGTGTTGTTGTCGATTCGGTAGTAGTAGATTCAGTTGTAGTTGTTGGAGTTGTAGTACTTTCCGTTGTAGTAGATTCAGTAGTGGTTGTTGGTGTTGAAGTACTTTCTGTTGTAGTAGACTCAGTTGTAGTAGTTGGTGTTGTTGTACTTTCTGTTGTAGTAGATTCAGTTGTGGTAGTTGGTGTTGTTGTCGATTCGGTAGTAGTAGATTCAGTTGTGGTTGTTGGTGTTGTAGTACTTTCTGTTGTAGTAGACTCAGTTGTAGTAGTTGGTGTTGTTGTACTTTCTGTTGTAGTTGATTCAGTTGTGGTAGTTGGTGTTGTAGTAGATTCAGTTGAGGTTGTTGGTATTGTAGTACTTTCCGTTGTAGTAGATTCCGTTGTGGTACTTGGTGTTGTTGTCGATTCTATAGTAGTAGATTCAGTTGTGGTAGTTGGTGTTGTTGTCGATTCGGTAGTAGTAGATTCAGTTGTGGTTGTTGGTGTTGTAGTACTTTCCGGTGTAGTTGACTCAGTTGTAGTAGTTGGTGTTGTTGTCGATTCGGTAGTAGTAGATTCAGTTGTGGTTGTTGGTGTTGTAGTACTTTCTGTTGTAGTAGACTCAGTTGTAGTAGTTGGTGTTGTTGTACTTTCTGTTGTAGTAGATTCAGTTGTGGTAGTTGGTGTTGTAGTAGATTCAGTTGTGGTAGTTGGTGTTGTTGTACTTTCTGTTGTAGTAGATTCAGTTGTGATTGTTGGTGTTGTAGTACTTTCCGTTGTAGTAGATTCAGTTGTGGTTGTTGGTTTTGTAGTACTTTCTGTTGTAGTAGATTCAGTTGTGGTAGTTGGTGTTGTTGTACTTTCTGTTGTAGTAGATTCAGTTGTGGTTGTTGGTGTTGTAGTACTTTCTGTTGTAGTAGACTCAGTTGTAGTAGTTGGTGTTGTTGTATTTTCTGTTGTAGTAGATTCAGTTGTGGTAGTTGGTGTTGTAGTAGATTCAGTAGTGGTAGTTGGTGTTGTTGTACTTTCTGTTGTGGTAGATTCAGTTGTGGTTGTTGGTGTTGTAGTACTTTCCGTTGTAGTAGATTCAGTTGTGGTTGTTGGTGTTGTAGTACTTTCTGTTGTAGTAGATTCAGTTGTGGAAGTTGGTGTTGTTGTACTTTCTGTTGTAGTAGATTCAGTAGTGGTTGTTGGTGTTGTAGTACTTTCTGTTGTAGTAGATTCAGTTGTGGTAGTTGGTGTTGTTGTCGATTCGGTAGTAGTAGATTCAGTTGTGGTTGTTGGTGTTGTAGTACTTTCTGTTGAAGTAGACTCAGTTGTAGTAGTTGGTGTTGTTGTACTTTCTGTTGTAGTAGATTCAGTTGTGGTAGTTGGTGTTGTAGTAGATTCAGTTGTAGTAGTTGGTGTTGTTGTACTTTCTGTTGTAGTTGATTCAGTTGTGGTAGTTGGTGTTGTAGTAGATTCAGTTGTGGTTGTTGGTGTTGTAGTACTTTCCGTTGTAGTAGATTCCGTTGTGGTACTTGGTGTTGTTGTCGATTCGGCAGTAGTAGATTCCGTTGTGGTTGTTGGTGTTGTAGTACTTTCTGTTGTAGTAGATTCAGTTGTGGTAGTTGGGGTTGTTGTCGATTTGGTAGTAGTAGATTCAGTTGTAGTTGTTGGTGTTGTAGTACTTTCTGTTGAAGTAGACTCAGTTGTAGTAGTTGGTGTTGTTGTACTTTCTGTTGTAGTAGATTCAGTTGTGGTAGTTGGTGTTGTAGTAGATTCAGTTGTAGTAGTTGGTGTTGTTGTACTTTCTGTTGTAGTTGATTCAGTTGTGGTAGTTGGTGTTGTAGTAGATTCAGTTGTGGTTGTTGGTGTTGTAGTACTTTCCGTTGTAGTAGATTCCGTTGTGGTAGTTGGTGTTGTTGTCGATTCGGTAGTAGTAGATTCAGTTGTGGTTGTTGGTGTTGTAGTACTTTCTGTTGTAGTTGACTCAGTTGTAGTAGTTGGTGTTGTTGTACTTTCTGTTGTAGTAGATTCAGTAGTGGTTGTTGGTGTTGTAGTACTTTCTGTTGTAGTAGATTCAGTTGTGGTAGTTGGTGTTGTTGTCGATTCGGTAGTAGTAGATTCAGTTGTGGTTGTTGGTGTTGTAGTACTTTCTGTTGAAGTAGACTCAGTTGTAGTAGTTGGTGTTGTTGTACTTTCTGTTGTAGTAGATTCAGTTGTGGTAGTTGGTGTTGTAGTAGATTCAGTTGTAGTAGTTGGTGTTGTTGTACTTTCTGTTGTAGTTGATTCAGTTGTGGTAGTTGGTGTTGTAGTAGATTCAGTTGTGGTTGTTGGTGTTGTAGTACTTTCCGTTGTAGTAGATTCCGTTGTGGTACTTGGTGTTGTTGTCGATTCGGCAGTAGTAGATTCCGTTGTGGTTGTTGGTGTTGTAGTACTTTCTGTTGTAGTAGATTCAGTTGTGGTAGTTGGGGTTGTTGTCGATTTGGTAGTAGTAGATTCAGTTGTAGTTGTTGGTGTTGTAGTACTTTCTGTTGAAGTAGACTCAGTTGTAGTAGTTGGTGTTGTTGTACTTTCTGTTGTAGTAGATTCAGTTGTGGTAGTTGGTGTTGTAGTAGATTCAGTTGTAGTAGTTGGTGTTGTTGTACTTTCTGTTGTAGTTGATTCAGTTGTGGTAGTTGGTGTTGTAGTAGATTCAGTTGTGGTTGTTGGTGTTGTAGTACTTTCCGTTGTAGTAGATTCCGTTGTGGTAGTTGGTGTTGTTGTCGATTCGGTAGTAGTAGATTCAGTTGTGGTTGTTGGTGTTGTAGTACTTTCTGTTGTAGTAGACTCAGTTGTAGTAGTTGGTGTTGTTGTACTTTCTGTTGTAGTTGATTCAGTTGTGGTAGTTGGTGTTGTAGTAGATTCAGTTGAGGTTGTTGGTATTGTAGTACTTTCCGTTGTAGTAGATTCCGTTGTGGTACTTGGTGTTGTTGTCGATTCTATAGTAGTAGATTCAGTTGTGGTAGTTGGTGTTGTTGTCGATTCGGTAGTAGTAGATTCAGTTGTGGTTGTTGGTGTTGTAGTACTTTCCGGTGTAGTTGACTCAGTTGTAGTAGTTGGTGTTGTTGTCGATTCGGTAGTAGTAGATTCAGTTGTGGTTGTTGGTGTTGTAGTACTTTCTGTTGTAGTAGACTCAGTTGTAGTAGTTGGTGTTGTTGTACTTTCTGTTGTAGTAGATTCAGTTGTGGTAGTTGGTGTTGTAGTAGATTCAGTTGTGGTAGTTGGTGTTGTTGTACTTTCTGTTGTAGTAGATTCAGTTGTGATTGTTGGTGTTGTAGTACTTTCCGTTGTAGTAGATTCAGTTGTGGTTGTTGGTTTTGTAGTACTTTCTGTTGTAGTAGATTCAGTTGTGGTAGTTGGTGTTGTTGTACTTTCTGTTGTAGTAGATTCAGTTGTGGTTGTTGGTGTTGTAGTACTTTCTGTTGTAGTAGACTCAGTTGTAGTAGTTGGTGTTGTTGTATTTTCTGTTGTAGTAGATTCAGTTGTGGTAGTTGGTGTTGTAGTAGATTCAGTAGTGGTAGTTGGTGTTGTTGTACTTTCTGTTGTGGTAGATTCAGTTGTGGTTGTTGGTGTTGTAGTACTTTCCGTTGTAGTAGATTCAGTTGTGGTTGTTGGTGTTGTAGTACTTTCTGTTGTAGTAGATTCAGTTGTGGAAGTTGGTGTTGTTGTACTTTCTGTTGTAGTAGATTCAGTAGTGGTTGTTGGTGTTGTAGTACTTTCTGTTGTAGTAGATTCAGTTGTGGTAGTTGGTGTTGTTGTCGATTCGGTAGTAGTAGATTCAGTTGTGGTTGTTGGTGTTGTAGTACTTTCTGTTGAAGTAGACTCAGTTGTAGTAGTTGGTGTTGTTGTACTTTCTGTTGTAGTAGATTCAGTTGTGGTAGTTGGTGTTGTAGTAGATTCAGTTGTAGTAGTTGGTGTTGTTGTACTTTCTGTTGTAGTTGATTCAGTTGTGGTAGTTGGTGTTGTAGTAGATTCAGTTGTGGTTGTTGGTGTTGTAGTACTTTCCGTTGTAGTAGATTCCGTTGTGGTACTTGGTGTTGTTGTCGATTCGGCAGTAGTAGATTCCGTTGTGGTTGTTGGTGTTGTAGTACTTTCTGTTGTAGTAGATTCAGTTGTGGTAGTTGGGGTTGTTGTCGATTTGGTAGTAGTAGATTCAGTTGTAGTTGTTGGTGTTGTAGTACTTTCTGTTGAAGTAGACTCAGTTGTAGTAGTTGGTGTTGTTGTACTTTCTGTTGTAGTAGATTCAGTTGTGGTAGTTGGTGTTGTAGTAGATTCAGTTGTAGTAGTTGGTGTTGTTGTACTTTCTGTTGTAGTTGATTCAGTTGTGGTAGTTGGTGTTGTAGTAGATTCAGTTGTGGTTGTTGGTGTTGTAGTACTTTCCGTTGTAGTAGATTCCGTTGTGGTAGTTGGTGTTGTTGTCGATTCGGTAGTAGTAGATTCAGTTGTGGTTGTTGGTGTTGTAGTACTTTCTGTTGTAGTTGACTCAGTTGTAGTAGTTGGTGTTGTTGTACTTTCTGTTGTAGTAGATTCAGTAGTGGTTGTTGGTGTTGTAGTACTTTCTGTTGTAGTAGATTCAGTTGTGGTAGTTGGTGTTGTTGTCGATTCGGTAGTAGTAGATTCAGTTGTGGTTGTTGGTGTTGTAGTACTTTCTGTTGAAGTAGACTCAGTTGTAGTAGTTGGTGTTGTTGTACTTTCTGTTGTAGTAGATTCAGTTGTGGTAGTTGGTGTTGTAGTAGATTCAGTTGTAGTAGTTGGTGTTGTTGTACTTTCTGTTGTAGTTGATTCAGTTGTGGTAGTTGGTGTTGTAGTAGATTCAGTTGTGGTTGTTGGTGTTGTAGTACTTTCCGTTGTAGTAGATTCCGTTGTGGTACTTGGTGTTGTTGTCGATTCGGCAGTAGTAGATTCCGTTGTGGTTGTTGGTGTTGTAGTACTTTCTGTTGTAGTAGATTCAGTTGTGGTAGTTGGGGTTGTTGTCGATTTGGTAGTAGTAGATTCAGTTGTAGTTGTTGGTGTTGTAGTACTTTCCGTTGTAGTAGATTCAGTAGTGGTTGTTGGTGTTGTAGTTCTTTCTGTTGTAGCTGACTCAGTTGTAGTAGTTGGTGTTGTTGTACTTTCTGTTGTAGTAGATTCAGTTGTGTTAGTTGGTGTTGTTGTCGATTCGGTAGTAGTAGATTCAGTTGTGGTAGTTGCTGTTGTTGTACTTTTTGTTGTAGTAGATTCAGTAGTTGTTGTTGGTGTTGTTGTACTTTCTGTTGTAGTAGATTCAGTTGTGGTAGTTGGTGTTGTTGTCGATTCGGTAGTAGTAGATTCAGTTGTGGTTGTTGGTGTTGTAGTACTTTCTGTTGTAGTAGACTCAGTTGTAGTAGTTGGTGTTGTTGTACTTTCTGTTGTAGTTGATTCAGTTGTGGTAGTTGGTGTTGTAGTAGATTCAGTTGTGGTTGTTGGTGTTGTAGTACTTTCCGTTGTAGTAGATTCCGTTGTGGTACTTGGTGTTGTTGTCGATTCGGCAGTAGTAGATTCCGTTGTGGTTGTTGGTGTTGTAGTACTTTCTGTTGTAGTTGACTCAGTTGTAGTAGTTGGTGTTGTTGTACTTTCTGTTGTAGTAGATTCAGTTGTGGTAGTTGGTGTTGTAGAAGATTCAGTTGTGGTAGTTGGTGTTGTTGTACTTTCTGTTGTAGTAGATTCAGTTGTGGTTGTTGGTGTTGTAGTACTTTCCGTTGTAGCAGATTCAGTTGTGGTTGTTGGTGTTGTAGTACTTTCTGTTGTAGTAGATTCAGTTGTGGTAGTTGGTGTTGTTGTACTTTCTGTTGTAGTAGATTCAGTTGTGGTAGTTGGTGTTGTTGTCGATTCGGTAGTAGTAGATTCAGTTGTAGTTGTTGGAGTTGTAGTACTTTCCGTTGTAGTAGATTCAGTAGTGGTTGTTGGTGTTGAAGTACTTTCTGTTGTAGTAGACTCAGTTGTAGTAGTTGGTGTTGTTGTACTTTCTGTTGTAGTAGATTCAGTTGTGGTAGTTGGTGTTGTTGTCGATTCGGTAGTAGTAGATTCAGTTGTGGTTGTTGGTGTTGTAGTACTTTCTGTTGTAGTAGACTCAGTTGTAGTAGTTGGTGTTGTTGTACTTTCTGTTGTAGTTGATTCAGTTGTGGTAGTTGGTGTTGTAGTAGATTCAGTTGAGGTTGTTGGTATTGTAGTACTTTCCGTTGTAGTAGATTCCGTTGTGGTACTTGGTGTTGTTGTCGATTCTGTAGTAGTAGATTCAGTTGTGGTAGTTGGTGTTGTTGTCGATTCGGTAGTAGTAGATTCAGTTGTGGTTGTTGGTGTTGTAGTACTTTCCGGTGTAGTTGACTCAGTTGTAGTAGTTGGTGTTGTTGTCGATTCGGTAGTAGTAGATTCAGTTGTGGTTGTTGGTGTTGTAGTACTTTCTGTTGTAGTAGACTCAGTTGTAGTAGTTGGTGTTGTTGTACTTTCTGTTGTAGTAGATTCAGTTGTGGTAGTTGGTGTTGTAGTAGATTCAGTTGTGGTAGTTGGTGTTGTTGTACTTTCTGTTGTAGTAGATTCAGTTGTGATTGTTGGTGTTGTAGTACTTTCCGTTGTAGTAGATTCAGTTGTGGTTGTTGGTTTTGTAGTACTTTCTGTTGTAGTAGATTCAGTTGTGGTAGTTGGTGTTGTTGTACTTTCTGTTGTAGTAGATTCAGTTGTGGTTGTTGGTGTTGTAGTACTTTCTGTTGTAGTAGACTCAGTTGTAGTAGTTGGTGTTGTTGTATTTTCTGTTGTAGTAGATTCAGTTGTGGTAGTTGGTGTTGTAGTAGATTCAGTAGTGGTAGTTGGTGTTGTTGTACTTTCTGTTGTTGTAGATTCAGTTGTGGTTGTTGGTGTTGTAGTACTTTCCGTTGTAGTAGATTCAGTTGTGGTTGTTGGTGTTGTAGTACTTTCTGTTGTAGTAGATTCAGTTGTGGAAGTTGGTGTTGTTGTACTTTCTGTTGTAGTAGATTCAGTAGTGGTTGTTGGTGTTGTAGTACTTTCTGTTGTAGTAGATTCAGTTGTGGTAGTTGGTGTTGTTGTCGATTCGGTAGTAGTAGATTCAGTTGTGGTTGTTGGTGTTGTAGTACTTTCTGTTGAAGTAGACTCAGTTGTAGTAGTTGGTGTTGTTGTACTTTCTGTTGTAGTAGATTCAGTTGTGGTAGTTGGTGTTGTAGTAGATTCAGTTGTAGTAGTTGGTGTTGTTGTACTTTCTGTTGTAGTTGATTCAGTTGTGGTAGTTGGTGTTGTAGTAGATTCAGTTGTGGTTGTTGGTGTTGTAGTACTTTCCGTTGTAGTAGATTCCGTTGTGGTACTTGGTGTTGTTGTCGATTCGGCAGTAGTAGATTCCGTTGTGGTTGTTGGTGTTGTAGTACTTTCTGTTGTAGTAGATTCAGTTGTGGTAGTTGGGGTTGTTGTCGATTTGGTAGTAGTAGATTCAGTTGTAGTTGTTGGTGTTGTAGTACTTTCCGTTGTAGTAGATTCAGTAGTGGTTGTTGGTGTTGTAGTTCTTTCTGTTGTAGTAGACTCAGTTGTAGTAGTTGGTGTTGTTGTACTTTCTGTTGTAGTAGATTCAGTTGTGTTAGTTGGTGTTGTTGTCGATTCGGTAGTAGTAGATTCAGTTGTGGTAGTTGCTGTTGTTGTACTTTTTGTTGTAGTAGATTCAGTTGTGGTTGTTGGTGTTGTAGTACTTTCCGTTGTAGTAGATTCCGTTGTGGTACTTGGTGTTGTTGTCGATTCGGCAGTAGTAGATTCCGTTGTGGTTGTTGGTGTTGTAGTACTTTCTGTTGTAGTTGACTCAGTTGTAGTAGTTGGTGTTGTTGTACTTTCTGTTGTAGTAGATTCAGTAGTGGTTGTTGGTGTTGTAGTACTTTCTGTTGTAGTAGATTCAGTTGTGGTAGTTGGTGTTGTTGTCGATTCGGTAGTAGTAGATTCAGTTGTGGTTGTTGGTGTTGTAGTACTTTCTGTTGAAGTAGACTCAGTTGTAGTAGTTGGTGTTGTTGTACTTTCTGTTGTAGTAGATTCAGTTGTGGTAGTTGGTGTTGTAGTAGATTCAGTTGTAGTAGTTGGTGTTGTTGTACTTTCTGTTGTAGTTGATTCAGTTGTGGTAGTTGGTGTTGTAGTAGATTCAGTTGTGGTTGTTGGTGTTGTAGTACTTTCCGTTGTAGTAGATTCCGTTGTGGTACTTGGTGTTGTTGTCGATTCGGCAGTAGTAGATTCCGTTGTGGTTGTTGGTGTTGTAGTACTTTCTGTTGTAGTAGATTCAGTTGTGGTAGTTGGGGTTGTTGTCGATTTGGTAGTAGTAGATTCAGTTGTAGTTGTTGGTGTTGTAGTACTTTCCGTTGTAGTAGATTCAGTAGTGGTTGTTGGTGTTGTAGTTCTTTCTGTTGTAGCTGACTCAGTTGTAGTAGTTGGTGTTGTTGTACTTTCTGTTGTAGTAGATTCAGTTGTGTTAGTTGGTGTTGTTGTCGATTCGGTAGTAGTAGATTCAGTTGTGGTAGTTGCTGTTGTTGTACTTTTTGTTGTAGTAGATTCAGTAGTTGTTGTTGGTGTTGTTGTACTTTCTGTTGTAGTAGATTCAGTTGTGGTAGTTGGTGTTGTTGTCGATTCGGTAGTAGTAGATTCAGTTGTGGTTGTTGGTGTTGTAGTACTTTCTGTTGTAGTAGACTCAGTTGTAGTAGTTGGTGTTGTTGTACTTTCTGTTGTAGTTGATTCAGTTGTGGTAGTTGGTGTTGTAGTAGATTCAGTTGTGGTTGTTGGTGTTGTAGTACTTTCCGTTGTAGTAGATTCCGTTGTGGTACTTGGTGTTGTTGTCGATTCGGCAGTAGTAGATTCCGTTGTGGTTGTTGGTGTTGTAGTACTTTCTGTTGTAGTTGACTCAGTTGTAGTAGTTGGTGTTGTTGTACTTTCTGTTGTAGTAGATTCAGTTGTGGTAGTTGGTGTTGTAGAAGATTCAGTTGTGGTAGTTGGTGTTGTTGTACTTTCTGTTGTGGTAGATTCAGTTGTGGTTGTTGGTGTTGTAGTACTTTCCGTTGTAGTAGATTCAGTTGTGGTTGTTGGTGTTGTAGTACTTTCTGTTGTAGTAGATTCAGTTGTGGAAGTTGGTGTTGTTGTACTTTCTGTTGTAGTAGATTCAGTAGTGGTTGTTGGTGTTGTAGTACTTTCTGTTGTAGTAGATTCAGTTGTGGTAGTTGGTGTTGTTGTCGATTCGGTAGTAGTAGATTCAGTTGTGGTTGTTGGTGTTGTAGTACTTTCTGTTGAAGTAGACTCAGTTGTAGTAGTTGGTGTTGTTGTACTTTCTGTTGTAGTAGATTCAGTTGTGGTAGTTGGTGTTGTAGTAGATTCAGTTGTAGTAGTTGGTGTTGTTGTACTTTCTGTTGTAGTTGATTCAGTTGTGGTAGTTGGTGTTGTAGTAGATTCAGTTGTGGTTGTTGGTGTTGTAGTACTTTCCGTTGTAGTAGATTCCGTTGTGGTACTTGGTGTTGTTGTCGATTCGGCAGTAGTAGATTCCGTTGTGGTTGTTGGTGTTGTAGTACTTTCTGTTGTAGTAGATTCAGTTGTGGTAGTTGGGGTTGTTGTCGATTTGGTAGTAGTAGATTCAGTTGTAGTTGTTGGTGTTGTAGTACTTTCTGTTGAAGTAGACTCAGTTGTAGTAGTTGGTGTTGTTGTACTTTCTGTTGTAGTAGATTCAGTTGTGGTAGTTGGTGTTGTAGTAGATTCAGTTGTAGTAGTTGGTGTTGTTGTACTTTCTGTTGTAGTTGATTCAGTTGTGGTAGTTGGTGTTGTAGTAGATTCAGTTGTGGTTGTTGGTGTTGTAGTACTTTCCGTTGTAGTAGATTCCGTTGTGGTAGTTGGTGTTGTTGTCGATTCGGTAGTAGTAGATTCAGTTGTGGTTGTTGGTGTTGTAGTACTTTCTGTTGTAGTTGACTCAGTTGTAGTAGTTGGTGTTGTTGTACTTTCTGTTGTAGTAGATTCAGTAGTGGTTGTTGGTGTTGTAGTACTTTCTGTTGTAGTAGATTCAGTTGTGGTAGTTGGTGTTGTTGTCGATTCGGTAGTAGTAGATTCAGTTGTGGTTGTTGGTGTTGTAGTACTTTCTGTTGAAGTAGACTCAGTTGTAGTAGTTGGTGTTGTTGTACTTTCTGTTGTAGTAGATTCAGTTGTGGTTGTTGGTGTTGTAGTACTTTCTGTTGAAGTAGATTCAGTTGTAGTAGTTGGTGTTGTTGTACTTTCTGTTGTAGTTGATTCAGTTGTGGTAGTTGGTGTTGTAGTAGATTCAGTTGTGGTTGTTGGTGTTGTAGTACTTTCCGTTGTAGTAGATTCCGTTGTGGTACTTGGTGTTGTTGTCGATTCGGCAGTAGTAGATTCCGTTGTGGTTGTTGGTGTTGTAGTACTTTCTGTTGTAGTAGATTCAGTTGTGGTAGTTGGGGTTGTTGTCGATTTGGTAGTAGTAGATTCAGTTGTAGTTGTTGGTGTTGTAGTACTTTCCGTTGTAGTAGATTCAGTAGTGGTTGTTGGTGTTGTAGTTCTTTCTGTTGTAGCTGACTCAGTTGTAGTAGTTGGTGTTGTTGTACTTTCTGTTGTAGTAGATTCAGTTGTGTTAGTTGGTGTTGTTGTCGATTCGGTAGTAGTAGATTCAGTTGTGGTAGTTGCTGTTGTTGTACTTTTTGTTGTAGTAGATTCAGTAGTTGTTGTTGGTGTTGTTGTACTTTCTGTTGTAGTAGATTCAGTTGTGGTAGTTGGTGTTGTTGTCGATTCGGTAGTAGTAGATTCAGTTGTGGTTGTTGGTGTTGTAGTACTTTCTGTTGTAGTAGACTCAGTTGTAGTAGTTGGTGTTGTTGTACTTTCTGTTGTAGTTGATTCAGTTGTGGTAGTTGGTGTTGTAGTAGATTCAGTTGTGGTTGTTGGTGTTGTAGTACTTTCCGTTGTAGTAGATTCCGTTGTGGTACTTGGTGTTGTTGTCGATTCGGCAGTAGTAGATTCCGTTGTGGTTGTTGGTGTTGTAGTACTTTCTGTTGTAGTTGACTCAGTTGTAGTAGTTGGTGTTGTTGTACTTTCTGTTGTAGTAGATTCAGTTGTGGTAGTTGGTGTTGTAGAAGATTCAGTTGTGGTAGTTGGTGTTGTTGTACTTTCTGTTGTAGTAGATTCAGTTGTGGTTGTTGGTGTTGTAGTACTTTCCGTTGTAGCAGATTCAGTTGTGGTTGTTGGTGTTGTAGTACTTTCTGTTGTAGTAGATTCAGTTGTGGTAGTTGGTGTTGTTGTACTTTCTGTTGTAGTAGATTCAGTTGTGGTAGTTGGTGTTGTTGTCGATTCGGTAGTAGTAGATTCAGTTGTAGTTGTTGGAGTTGTAGTACTTTCCGTTGTAGTAGATTCAGTAGTGGTTGTTGGTGTTGAAGTACTTTCTGTTGTAGTAGACTCAGTTGTAGTAGTTGGTGTTGTTGTACTTTCTGTTGTAGTAGATTCAGTTGTGGTAGTTGGTGTTGTTGTCGATTCGGTAGTAGTAGATTCAGTTGTGGTTGTTGGTGTTGTAGTACTTTCTGTTGTAGTAGACTCAGTTGTAGTAGTTGGTGTTGTTGTACTTTCTGTTGTAGTTGATTCAGTTGTGGTAGTTGGTGTTGTAGTAGATTCAGTTGAGGTTGTTGGTATTGTAGTACTTTCCGTTGTAGTAGATTCCGTTGTGGTACTTGGTGTTGTTGTCGATTCTATAGTAGTAGATTCAGTTGTGGTAGTTGGTGTTGTTGTCGATTCGGTAGTAGTAGATTCAGTTGTGGTTGTTGGTGTTGTAGTACTTTCCGGTGTAGTTGACTCAGTTGTAGTAGTTGGTGTTGTTGTCGATTCGGTAGTAGTAGATTCAGTTGTGGTTGTTGGTGTTGTAGTACTTTCTGTTGTAGTAGACTCAGTTGTAGTAGTTGGTGTTGTTGTACTTTCTGTTGTAGTAGATTCAGTTGTGGTAGTTGGTGTTGTAGTAGATTCAGTTGTGGTAGTTGGTGTTGTTGTACTTTCTGTTGTAGTAGATTCAGTTGTGATTGTTGGTGTTGTAGTACTTTCCGTTGTAGTAGATTCAGTTGTGGTTGTTGGTTTTGTAGTACTTTCTGTTGTAGTAGATTCAGTTGTGGTAGTTGGTGTTGTTGTACTTTCTGTTGTAGTAGATTCAGTTGTGGTTGTTGGTGTTGTAGTACTTTCTGTTGTAGTAGACTCAGTTGTAGTAGTTGGTGTTGTTGTATTTTCTGTTGTAGTAGATTCAGTTGTGGTAGTTGGTGTTGTAGTAGATTCAGTAGTGGTAGTTGGTGTTGTTGTACTTTCTGTTGTGGTAGATTCAGTTGTGGTTGTTGGTGTTGTAGTACTTTCCGTTGTAGTAGATTCAGTTGTGGTTGTTGGTGTTGTAGTACTTTCTGTTGTAGTAGATTCAGTTGTGGAAGTTGGTGTTGTTGTACTTTCTGTTGTAGTAGATTCAGTAGTGGTTGTTGGTGTTGTAGTACTTTCTGTTGTAGTAGATTCAGTTGTGGTAGTTGGTGTTGTTGTCGATTCGGTAGTAGTAGATTCAGTTGTGGTTGTTGGTGTTGTAGTACTTTCTGTTGAAGTAGACTCAGTTGTAGTAGTTGGTGTTGTTGTACTTTCTGTTGTAGTAGATTCAGTTGTGGTAGTTGGTGTTGTAGTAGATTCAGTTGTAGTAGTTGGTGTTGTTGTACTTTCTGTTGTAGTTGATTCAGTTGTGGTAGTTGGTGTTGTAGTAGATTCAGTTGTGGTTGTTGGTGTTGTAGTACTTTCCGTTGTAGTAGATTCCGTTGTGGTACTTGGTGTTGTTGTCGATTCGGCAGTAGTAGATTCCGTTGTGGTTGTTGGTGTTGTAGTACTTTCTGTTGTAGTAGATTCAGTTGTGGTAGTTGGGGTTGTTGTCGATTTGGTAGTAGTAGATTCAGTTGTAGTTGTTGGTGTTGTAGTACTTTCCGTTGTAGTAGATTCAGTAGTGGTTGTTGGTGTTGTAGTTCTTTCTGTTGTAGTAGACTCAGTTGTAGTAGTTGGTGTTGTTGTACTTTCTGTTGTAGTAGATTCAGTTGTGTTAGTTGGTGTTGTTGTCGATTCGGTAGTAGTAGATTCAGTTGTGGTAGTTGCTGTTGTTGTACTTTTTGTTGTAGTAGATTCAGTAGTTGTTGTTGGTGTTGTTGTACTTTCTGTTGTAGTAGATTCAGTTGTGGTAGTTGGTGTTGTTGTCGATTCGGTAGTAGTAGATTCAGTTGTGGTTGTTGGTGTTGTAGTACTTTCTGTTGTAGTAGACTCAGTTGTAGTAGTTGGTGTTGTTGTACTTTCTGTTGTAGTTGATTCAGTTGTGGTAGTTGGTGTTGTAGTAGATTCAGTTGTGGTTGTTGGTGTTGTAGTACTTTCCGTTGTAGTAGATTCCGTTGTGGTACTTGGTGTTGTTGTCGATTCGGCAGTAGTAGATTCCGTTGTGGTTGTTGGTGTTGTAGTACTTTCTGTTGTAGTTGACTCAGTTGTAGTAGTTGGTGTTGTTGTACTTTCTGTTGTAGTAGATTCAGTTGTGGTAGTTGGTGTTGTAGAAGATTCAGTTGTGGTAGTTGGTGTTGTTGTACTTTCTGTTGTAGTAGATTCAGTTGTGGTTGTTGGTGTTGTAGTACTTTCCGTTGTAGCAGATTCAGTTGTGGTTGTTGGTGTTGTAGTACTTTCTGTTGTAGTAGATTCAGTTGTGGTAGTTGGTGTTGTTGTACTTTCTGTTGTAGTAGATTCAGTTGTGGTAGTTGGTGTTGTTGTCGATTCGGTAGTAGTAGATTCAGTTGTAGTTGTTGGAGTTGTAGTACTTTCCGTTGTAGTAGATTCAGTAGTGGTTGTTGGTGTTGAAGTACTTTCTGTTGTAGTAGACTCAGTTGTAGTAGTTGGTGTTGTTGTACTTTCTGTTGTAGTAGATTCAGTTGTGGTAGTTGGTGTTGTTGTCGATTCGGTAGTAGTAGATTCAGTTGTGGTTGTTGGTGTTGTAGTACTTTCTGTTGTAGTAGACTCAGTTGTAGTAGTTGGTGTTGTTGTACTTTCTGTTGTAGTTGATTCAGTTGTGGTAGTTGGTGTTGTAGTAGATTCAGTTGAGGTTGTTGGTATTGTAGTACTTTCCGTTGTAGTAGATTCCGTTGTGGTACTTGGTGTTGTTGTCGATTCTGTAGTAGTAGATTCAGTTGTGGTAGTTGGTGTTGTTGTCGATTCGGTAGTAGTAGATTCAGTTGTGGTTGTTGGTGTTGTAGTACTTTCCGGTGTAGTTGACTCAGTTGTAGTAGTTGGTGTTGTTGTCGATTCGGTAGTAGTAGATTCAGTTGTGGTTGTTGGTGTTGTAGTACTTTCTGTTGTAGTAGACTCAGTTGTAGTAGTTGGTGTTGTTGTACTTTCTGTTGTAGTAGATTCAGTTGTGGTAGTTGGTGTTGTAGTAGATTCAGTTGTGGTAGTTGGTGTTGTTGTACTTTCTGTTGTAGTAGATTCAGTTGTGATTGTTGGTGTTGTAGTACTTTCCGTTGTAGTAGATTCAGTTGTGGTTGTTGGTTTTGTAGTACTTTCTGTTGTAGTAGATTCAGTTGTGGTAGTTGGTGTTGTTGTACTTTCTGTTGTAGTAGATTCAGTTGTGGTTGTTGGTGTTGTAGTACTTTCTGTTGTAGTAGACTCAGTTGTAGTAGTTGGTGTTGTTGTATTTTCTGTTGTAGTAGATTCAGTTGTGGTAGTTGGTGTTGTAGTAGATTCAGTAGTGGTAGTTGGTGTTGTTGTACTTTCTGTTGTGGTAGATTCAGTTGTGGTTGTTGGTTTTGTAGTACTTTCCGTTGTAGTAGATTCAGTTGTGGTTGTTGGTGTTGTAGTACTTTCTGTTGTAGTAGATTCAGTTGTGGAAGTTGGTGTTGTTGTACTTTCTGTTGTAGTAGATTCAGTAGTGGTTGTTAGTGTTGTAGTACTTTCTGTTGTAGTAGATTCAGTTGTGGTAGTTGGTGTTGTTGTCGATTCGGTAGTAGTAGATTCAGTTGTGGTTGTTGGTGTTGTAGTACTTTCTGTTGAAGTAGACTCAGTTGTAGTAGTTGGTGTTGTTGTACTTTCTGTTGTAGTAGATTCAGTTGTGGTAGTTGGTGTTGTAGTAGATTCAGTTGTAGTAGTTGGTGTTGTTGTACTTTCTGTTGTAGTTGATTCAGTTGTGGTAGTTGGTGTTGTAGTAGATTCAGTTGTGGTTGTTGGTGTTGTAGTACTTTCCGTTGTAGTAGATTCCGTTGTGGTACTTGGTGTTGTTGTCGATTCGGCAGTAGTAGATTCCGTTGTGGTTGTTGGTGTTGTAGTACTTTCTGTTGTAGTAGATTCAGTTGTGGTAGTTGGGGTTGTTGTCGATTTGGTAGTAGTAGATTCAGTTGTAGTTGTTGGTGTTGTAGTACTTTCCGTTGTAGTAGATTCAGTAGTGGTTGTTGGTGTTGTTGTACTTTTTGTTGTAGTAGATTTAGTAGTTGTTGTTGGTGTTGTTGTACTTTCTGTTGTAGTAGATTCAGTTGTGGTAGTTGGTGTTGTTGTCGATTCGGTAGTAGTAGATTCAGTTGTGGTTGTTGGTGTTGTAGTACTTTCTGTTGTAGTAGACTCAGTTGTAGTAGTTGGTGTTGTTGTACTTTCTGTTTTAGTTGATTCAGTTGTGGTAGTTGGTGTTGTAGTAGATTCATTTGTGGTAGTTGGTGTTGTAGTAGATTCAGTTGTGGTTGTTGGTGTTGTAGTATTTTCCGTTGTAGTAGATTCAGTTGTGGTTGTTGGTGTTGTAGTACTTTCTGTTGTAGTAGATTCAGTTGTGGTAGTTGGTGTTGTTGTACTTTCTGTTGTAGTAGATTCAGTTGTGGTAGTTGGTGTTGTAGTAGATTCAGTTGTGGTAGTTGGTGTTGTTGTCGATTCGGTAGTAGTAGATTCAGTTGTAGTTGTTGGTGTTGTAGTACTTTCCGTTGTAGTAGATTCAGTAGTGGTTGTTGGTGTTGTTGTACTTTCTGTTGTAGTAGACTCAGTTGTGGTAGTTGGTGTTGTTGTCGATTCGGTAGTAGTAGATTCAGTTGTGGTTGTTGGTGTTGTAGTATTTTCTGTTGTAGTAGACTCAGTTGTAGTAGTTGGTGTTGTTGTACTTTCTGTTGTAGTTGATTCAGTTGTGGTAGTTGTTGTTGTAGTAGATTCAGTTGTGGTTGTTGGTGTTGTAGTACTTTCTGTTGTAGTAGATTCAGTTGTGGTAGTTGGTGTTGTTGTACTTTCTGTTGTAGTAGATACAGTTGTGGTAGTTGGTGTTGTTGTCGATTCGGTAGTAGTAGATCCAGTTGTAGTTGTTGGTGTTGTAGTACTTTCCGTTGTAGTAGATTCAGTAGTGGTTGTTGGTGTTGTAGTTCTTTCTGTTGTAGTAGACTCAGTTGTAGTAGTTGGTGTTGTTGTACTTTCGGTTGTAGTAGATTCAGTTGTGGTAGTTGGTGTTGTTGTCGATTCGGTAGTAGTAGATTCAGTTGTGGTTGTTGGTGTTGTAGTACTTTCTGTTGTAGTAGACTCAGTTGTAGTAGTTGGTGTTGTTGTACTTTCTGTTGTAGTTGATTCAGTTGTGGTAGTTGGTGTTGTAGTAGATTCATTTGTGGTAGTTAGTGTTGTAGTAGATTCAGTTGTGGTTGTTGGTGTTGTAGTATTTTCCGTTGTAGTAGATTCAGTTGTGGTTGTTGGTGTTGTAGTACTTTCTGTTGTAGTAGATTCAGTTGTGGTAGTTGGTGTTGTTGTACTTCCTGTTGTAGTAGATTCAGTTGTGGTAGTTGGTGTTGTAGTAGATTCAGTTGTGGTAGTTGGTGTTGTTGTCGATTCGGTAGTAGTAGATTCAGTTGTAGTTGTTGGTGTTGTAGTACTTTCCGTTGTAGTAGATTCAGTAGTGGTAGTTGGTGTTGTTGTACTTTCTGTTGTAGTAGATTCAGTTGTGGTAGTTAGTGTTGTTGTCGATTCGGTAGTAGTAGATCCAGTTGTAGTTGTTGGTGTTGTAGTACTTTCCGTTGTAGTAGATTCAGTAGTGGTTGTTGGTGTTGTAGTTCTTTCTGTTGTAGTAGACTCAGTTGTAGTAGTTGGTGTTGTTGTACTTTCGGTTGTAGTAGATTCAGTTGTGGTAGTTGGTGTTGTTGTCGATTCGGTAGTAGTAGATTCAGTTGTGGTTGTTGGTGTTGTAGTACTTTCTGTTGTAGTAGACTCAGTTGTAGTAGTTGGTGTTGTTGTACTTTCTGTTGTAGTTGTTTCAGTTGTGGTAGTTGGTGTTGTAGTAGATTCAGTTGTGGTAGTTGGTGTTGTAGTAGATTCAGTTGTGGTTGTTGGTGTTGTAGTACTTTCCGTTGTAGTAGATTCAGTTGTGGTTGTTGGTGTTGTAGTACTTTCTGTTGTAGTAGATTCAGTTGTGGTAGTTGGTGTTGTTGTATTTTCTGTTGTAGTAGATTCAGTTGTGGTAGTTGGTGTTGTTGTACTTTCTGTTGTAGTAGATTCAGTTGTGGTAGTTGGTGTTGTAGTAGATTCAGTTGTGGTAGTTGGTGTTGTTGTACTTTCTGTTGTAGTAGATTCAGTAGTGGTTGTTGGTGTTGTTATACTTTCTGTTTTAGTAGACTCAGTTGTGGTAGTTGGTGTTGTTGTCAATTCGGTAGTAGTAGATTCAGTTGTGGTTGTTGGTGTTGTAGTACTTTCTGTTGTAGTAGACTCAGTTGTAGTAGTTGGTGTTGTTGTACTTTCTTTTGTAGTTGATTCAGTTGTGGTAGTTGGTGTTGTAGTAGATTCAGTTGTGGTTGTTGGTGTTGTAGTACTTTCCGTTGTAGTAGATTCCGTTGTGGTACTTGGTGTTGTTGTCGATTCGGCAGTAGTAGATTCCGTTGTGGTTGTTGGTATTGTAGTACTTTCTGTTGTAATAGACTCAGTTGTAGTAGTTGGTGTTGTTGTACTTTCTGTTGTAGTAGATTCAGTTGTGGTAGTTGGTGTTGTTGTACTTCCTGTTGTAGTAGATTCAGTTGTGGTAGTTGGTGTTGTAGTAGATTCAGTTGTGGTAGTTGGTGTTGTTGTCGATTCGGTAGTAGTAGATTCAGTTGTAGTTGTTGGTGTTGTAGTACTTTCCGTTGTAGTAGATTCAGTAGTGGTAGTTGGTGTTGTTGTACTTTCTGTTGTAGTAGATTCAGTTGTGGTAGTTGGTGTTGTTGTCGATTCGGTAGTAGTAGATCCAGTTGTAGTTGTTGGTGTTGTAGTACTTTCCGTTGTAGTAGATTCAGTAGTGGTTGTTGGTGTTGTAGTTCTTTCTGTTGTAGTAGACTCAGTTGTAGTAGTTGGTGTTGTTGTACTTTCGGTTGTAGTAGATTCAGTTGTGGTAGTTGGTGTTGTTGTCGATTCGGTAGTAGTAGATTCAGTTGTGGTTGTTGGTGTTGTAGTACTTTCTGTTGTAGTAGACTCAGTTGTAGTAGTTGGTGTTGTTGTACTTTCTGTTGTAGTTGTTTCAGTTGTGGTAGTTGGTGTTGTAGTAGATTCAGTTGTGGTAGTTGGTGTTGTAGTAGATTCAGTTGTGGTTGTTGGTGTTGTAGTACTTTCCGTTGTAGTAGATTCAGTTGTGGTTGTTGGTGTTGTAGTACTTTCTGTTGTAGTAGATTCAGTTGTGGTAGTTGGTGTTGTTGTATTTTCTGTTGTAGTAGATTCAGTTGTGGTAGTTGGTGTTGTTGTACTTTCTGTTGTAGTAGATTCAGTTGTGGTAGTTGGTGTTGTAGTAGATTCAGTTGTGGTAGTTGGTGTTGTTGTACTTTCTGTTGTAGTAGATTCAGTAGTGGTTGTTGGTGTTGTTATACTTTCTGTTGTAGTAGACTCAGTTGTGGTAGTTGGTGTTGTTGTCAATTCGGTAGTAGTAGATTCAGTTGTGGTTGTTGGTGTTGTAGTACTTTCTGTTGTAGTAGACTCAGTTGTAGTAGTTGGTGTTGTTGTACTTTCTTTTGTAGTTGATTCAGTTGTGGTAGTTGGTGTTGTAGTAGATTCAGTTGTGGTTGTTGGTGTTGTAGTACTTTCCGTTGTAGTAGATTCCGTTGTGGTACTTGGTGTTGTTGTCGATTCGGCAGTAGTAGATTCCGTTGTGGTTGTTGGTGTTGTAGTACTTTCTGTTGTAATAGACTCAGTTGTAGTAGTTGGTGTTGTTGTACTTTCTGTTGTAGTAGATTCAGTTGTGGTAGTTGGTGTTGTTGTCGATTCGGCAGTAGTAGATTCCGTTGTGGTTGTTGGTGTTGTAGTACTTTCTGTTGTAGTAGACTCAGTTGTAGTAGTTGGTGTTGTTGTACTTTCTGTTGTAGTAGATTCAGTTGTGGTAGTTGGTGTTGTAGTAGACTCAGTTGTGGTAGTTGGTGTTGTTGTCAATTCGGTAGTAGTAGATTCAGTTGTGGTTGTTGGTGTTGTAGTACTTTCTGTTGTAGTAGACTCAGTTGTAGTAGTTGGTGTTGTTGTACTTTCTGTTGTAGTTGATTCAGTTGTTGTAGTTGGTGTTGTAGTAGATTCAGTTGTGGTTGTTGGTGTTGTTGTACTTTCTTTTGTAGTTGATTCAGTTGTGGTAGTTGGTGTTGTAGTAGATTCAGTTGTGGTTGTTGGTGTTGTAGTACTTTCCGTTGTAGTAGATTCCGTTGTGGTACTTAGTGTTGTTGTCGATTCGGTAGTAGTAGATTCAGTTGTAGTTGTTGGTGTTGTAGTACTTTCCGTTGTAGTAGATTCAGTAGTGGTTGTTGGTGTTGTAGTACTTTCTGTTGTAGTAGACTCAGTTGTAGTAGTTGGTGTTGTTGTCGATTCGGCAGTAGTAGATTCCGTTGTGGTTGTTGGTGTTGTAGTACTTTCTGTTGTAGTAGACTCAGTTGTAGTAGTTGGTGTTGTTGTACTTTCTGTTGTAGTAGATTCAGTTGTGGTAGTTGGTGTTGTAGTAGATTCAGTTGTGGTAGTTGGTGTTGTTGTACTTTCTGTTGTAGTAGATTCAGTTGTGGTTGTTGGTGTTGTAGTACTTTCCGTTGTAGTAGATTCAGTTGTGGTTGTTGATGTTGTAGTACTTTCTGTTGTAGTAGACTCAGTTGTAGTAGTTGGTGTTGTTGTACTTTCTGTTGTAGTTGATTCAGTTGTGGTAGTTGGTGTTGTAGTAGATACAGTTGTGGTTGTTGGTGTTGTAGTACTTTCCGTTTTAGTAGATTCCGTTGTGGTACTTGGTGTTGTTGTCGATTCGGCAGTAGTAGATTCCGTTGGGGTTGTTGGTGTTGTAGTACTTTCTGTTGTAGTTGACTCAGTTGTAGTAGTTGGTGTTGTTGTACTTTCTGTGGTAGTTGATTCAGTTTTGGTAGTTGGTGTTGTAGTAGATTCAGTTGTGGTTGTTGGTGTTGTAGTACTTTCCGTTGTAGTAGATTCCGTTGTGGTACTTGGTGTTGTTGTCGATTCGGTAGTAGTAGATTCAGTTGTGGTAGTTGGTGTTGTTGTCGATTCGGTAGTAGTAGATTCAGTTGTGGTTGTTGGTGTTGTAGTACTTTCCGTTGTAACTGACTCAGTTGTAGTAGTTGGTGTTGTTGTCGATTCGGTAGTAGTAGATTCCGTTGTGGTTGTTGGTGTTGTAGTACTTTCTGTTGTAGTAGACTCAGTTGTAGTAGTTGGTGTTGTTGTACTTTCTTTTGTAGTTGATTCAGTTGTGGTAGTTGGTGTTGTAGTAGATTCAGTTGTGGTTGTTGGTGTTGTAGTACTTTCCGTTGTAGTAGATTCCGTTGTGGTACTTGGTGTTGTTGTCGATTCGGCAGTAGTAGATTCCGTTGTGGTTGTTGGTGTTGTAGTACTTTCTGTTGTAATAGACTCAGTTGTAGTAGTTGGTGTTGTTGTACTTTCTGTTGTAGTAGATTCAGTTGTGGTAGTTGGTGTTGTTGTCGATTCGGCAGTAGTAGATTCCGTTGTGGTTGTTGGTGTTGTAGTACTTTCTGTTGTAGTAGACTCAGTTGTAGTAGTTGGTGTTGTTGTACTTTCTGTTGTAGTAGATTCAGTTGTGGTAGTTGGTGTTGTAGTAGATTCAGTTGTGGTAGTTGGTGTTGTTGTACTTTCTGTTGTAGTAGATTCAGTTGTGGTTGTTGGTGTTGTAGTACTTTCCGTTGTAGTAGATTCAGTTGTGGTTGTTGGTGTTGTAGTACTTTCTGTTGTAGTAGACTCAGTTGTAGTAGTTGGTGTTGTTGTACTTTCTGTTGTAGTTGATTCAGTTGTTGTAGTTGGTGTTGTAGTAGATTCAGTTGTGGTTGTTGGTGTTGTTGTACTTTCTTTTGTAGTTGATTCAGTTGTGGTAGTTGGTGTTGTAGTAGATTCAGTTGTGGTTGTTGGTGTTGTAGTACTTTCCGTTGTAGTAGATTCCGTTGTGGTACTTAGTGTTGTTGTCGATTCGGTAGTAGTAGATTCAGTTGTAGTTGTTGGTGTTGTAGTACTTTCCGTTGTAGTAGATTCAGTAGTGGTTGTTGGTGTTGTAGTACTTTCTGTTGTAGTAGACTCAGTTGTAGTAGTTGGTGTTGTTGTCGATTCGGCAGTAGTAGATTCCGTTGTGGTTGTTGGTGTTGTAGTACTTTCTGTTGTAGTAGACTCAGTTGTAGTAGTTGGTGTTGTTGTACTTTCTGTTGTAGTAGATTCAGTTGTGGTAGTTGGTGTTGTAGTAGATTCAGTTGTGGTAGTTGGTGTTGTTGTACTTTCTGTTGTAGTAGATTCAGTTGTGGTTGTTGGTGTTGTCGTACTTTCCGTTGTAGTAGATTCAGTTGTGGTTGTTGATGTTGTAGTACTTTCTGTTGTAGTAGACTCAGTTGTAGTAGTTGGTGTTGTTGTACTTTCTGTTGTAGTTGATTCAGTTGTGGTAGTTGGTGTTGTAGTAGATTCAGTTGTGGTTGTTGGTGTTGTAGTACTTTCCGTTTTAGTAGATTCCGTTGTGGTACTTGGTGTTGTTGTCGATTCGGCAGTAGTAGATTCCGTTGGGGTTGTTGGTGTTTTAGTACTTTCTGTTGTAGTTGACTCAGTTGTAGTAGTTGGTGTTGTTGTACTTTCTGTGGTAGTTGATTCAGTTTTGGTAGTTGGTGTTGTAGTAGATTCAGTTGTGGTTGTTGGTGTTGTAGTACTTTCCGTTGTAGTAGATTCCGTTGTGGTACTTGGTGTTGTTGTCGATTCGGTAGTAGTAGATTCAGTTGTGGTAGTTGGTGTTGTTGTCGATTCGGTAGTAGTAGATTCAGTTGTGGTTGTTGGTGTTGTAGTACTTTCCGTTGTAACTGACTCAGTTGTAGTAGTTGGTGTTGTTGTCGATTCGGTAGTAGTAGATTCCGTTGTGGTTGTTGGTGTTGTAGTACTTTCTGTTGTAGTTGATTCAGTTGTGGTAGTTGGTGTTGTAGTAGATTCAGTTGTGGTTGTTGGTTTTGTAGTACTTTCCGTTGTAGTAGATTCAGTTGTGGTTGTTGGTGTTGTAGTACTTTCTGTTGTAGTAGATTCAGTTGTGGTAGTTGGTGTTGTTGTACTTTCTGTTGTAGTAGATTCAGTTGTGGTAGTTGGTGTTGTTGTACTTTCTGTTGTAGTAGATTCAGTTGTGGTAGTTGGTGTTGTAGTAGATTCAGTTGTGGTAGTTGGTGTTGTTGTACTTTTTGTTGTAGTATATTCAGTAGTGGTTGTTGGTGTTGTTGTACTTTCTGTTGTAGTAGATTCAGTTGTGGTAGTTGGTGTAATTGTCGATTCGGTAGTAGTAGATTCAGTTGTGGTTGTTGGTGTTGTAGTACTTTCTGTTGTAGTAGACTCAGTTGTAGTAGTTGGTGTTGTTGTACTTTCTGTTGTAGTAGATTCAGTTGTGGTAGTTGGTGTTGTAGTAGATTCAGTTGTGGTAGTTGGTGTTGTTGTACTTTCTGTTGTAGTAGATTCAGTTGTGGTTGTTGGTGTTGTAGTACTTTCCGTTGTAGTAGACTCAGTTGTAGTAGTTGGTGTTGTTGTACTTTCTGTTGTAGTAGATTCAGTTGTGGTAGTTGGTGTTGTAGTAGATTCAGTTGTAGTAGTTGGTGTTGTTGTACTTTCTGTTGTAGTTGATTCAGTTGTCGTTGTTGGTGTTGTAGTACTTTCCGTTGTAGTAGATTCAGTTGTGGTTGTTGGTGTTGTAGTACTTTCTGTTGTAGTAGATTCAGTTGTGGTAGTTGGTGTTGTTGTACTTTCTGTTGTAGTAGATTCAGTTGTGGTAGTTGGTGTTGTTGTCGATTCGGTAGTAGTAGATTCAGTTGTAGTTGTTGGTGTTGTAGTACTTTCCGTTGTAGTAGATTCAGTAGTGGTTGTTGGTGTTGTAGTACTTTTCGTTGTAGTAGATTCCGTTGTGGTACTTGGTGTTGTTGTCGATTCGGTAGTAGTAGATTCAGTTGTGGTTGTTGGTGTTGTTGTACTTTCTGTTGTAGTAGATTCAGTTGTGGTAGTTGGTGTAATTGTCGATTCGGTAGTAGTAGATTCAGTTGTGGTTGTTGGTGTTGTAGTACTTTCTGTTGTAGTAGACTCAGTTGTAGTAGTTGGTGTTGTTGTACTTTCTGTTGTAGTAAATTCAGTTTTGGTAGTTGGTGTTGTAGTATATTCAGTTGTGGTAGTTGGTGTTGTAGTAGATTCAGTTGTGGTTGTTGGTTTTGTAGTACTTTCCGTTGTAGTAGATTCAGTTGTGGTTGTTGGTGTTGTAGTACTTTCTGTTGTAGTAGATTCAGTTGTGGTAGTTGGTATTGTTGTACTTTCTGTTGTAGTAGATTCAGTTGTGGTAGTTGGTGTTGTTGTACTTTCTGTTGTAGTAGATTCAGTTGTGGTAGTTGGTGTTGTAGTAGATTCAGTTGTGGTAGTTGGTGTTGTTGTACTTTTTGTTGTAGTATATTCAGTAGTGGTTGTTGGTGTTGTTGTACTTTCTGTTGTAGTAGATTCAGTTGTGGTTGTTGGTGTTGGTGTTGTAGTACTTTCCGTTGTAGTAGACTCAGTTGTAGTAGTTGGTGTTGTTGTACTTTCTGTTGTAGTAGATTCAGTTGTGGTAGTTGGTGTTGTAGTAGATTCAGTTGTAGTAGTTGGTGTTGTTGTACTTTCCGTTGTAACTGACTCAGTTGTAGTAGTTGGTGTTGTGGTCGATTCGGTAGTAGTAGATTCCGTTGTGGTTGTTGGTGTTGTAGTACTTTCTGTTTTAGTTGATTCAGTTGTGGTAGTTGGTGTTGTAGTAGATTCAGTTGTGGTTGTTGGTGTTGTAGTACTTTCCGTTGTAGTAGATTCAGTTGTGGTAGTTGGTGTAATTGTCGATTCGGTAGTAGTAGATTCAGTTGTGGTTGTTGGTGTTGTAGTACTTTCTGTTGTAGTAGACTCAGTTGTAGTAGTTGGTGTTGTTGTACTTTCTGTTGTAGTAAATTCAGTTGTGGTAGTTGGTGTTGTAGTAGATTCAGTTGTGGTAGTTGGTGTTGTAGTAGATTCAGTTGTGGTTGTTGGTTTTGTAGTACTTTCCGTTGTAGTAGATTCAGTTGTGGTTGTTGGTGTTGTAGTACTTTCTGTTGTAGTAGATTCAGTTGTGGTAGTTGGTGTTGTTGTACTTTCTGTTGTAGTAGATTCAGTTGTGGTAGTTGGTGTTGTTGTTGTTGTACTTTCTGTTGTAGTAGATTCAGTTGTGGTAGTTGGTGTTGTAGTAGATTCAGTTGTGGTAGTTGGTGTTGTTGTACTTTTTGTTGTAGTATATTCAGTAGTGGTTGTTGGTGTTGTTGTACTTTTTGTTGTAGCAGATTCAGTTGTTGTTGTTGGTGTTGGTGTTGTAGTACTTTCCGTTGTAGTAGACTCAGTTGTAGTAGTTGGTGTTGTTGTACTTTCTGTTGTAGTAGATTCAGTTGTGGTAGTTGGTGTTGTAGTAGATTCAGTTGTAGTAGTTGGTGTTGTTGTACTTTCCGTTGTAACTGACTCAGTTGTAGTAGTTGGTGTTGTGGTCGATTCGGTAGTAGTAGATTCCGTTGTGGTTGTTGGTGTTGTAGTACTTTCTGTTTTAGTTGATTCAGTTGTGGTAGTTGGTGTTGTAGTTGATTCAGTTGTGGTTGTTTGTGTTGTAGTACTTTCCGTTGTAGTAGATTCAGTTGTGGTTGTTGGTGTTGTAGTACTTTCTGTTGTAGTAGATTCAGTTGTGGTAGTTGGTGTTGTTGTACTTTCTGTTGTAGTAGATTCAGATGTGGTAGTTGGTGTTGTTGTCGATTCGGTAGTAGTAGATTCAGTTGTAGTTGTTGGTGTTGTAGTACTTTCCGTTGTAGTAGATTCAGTAGTGGTTGTTGGTGTTGTAGTACTTTTCGTTGTAGTAGATTCCGTTGTGGTACTTGGTGTTGTTGTCGATTTGGTAGTAGTAGATTCAGTTGTGGTTGTTGGTGTTGTTGTACTTTCTGTTGTAGTAGATTCAGTTGTGGTAGTTGGTGTAATTGTCGATTCGGTAGTAGTAGATTCAGTTGTGGTTGTTGGTGTTGTTGTCGATTCGGTAGTAGTAGATCCAGTTGTAGTTGTTGGTGTTGTAGTACTTTCCGTTGTAGTAGATTCAGTTGTGGTTGTTGGTGTTGTAGTACTTTCTGTTGTAGTAGATTCAGTTGTGGTAGTTGGTGTTGTTGTACTTTCTGTTGTAGTAGATTCAGTTGTGGTAGTTGGTGTTGTTGTACTTTCTGTTGTAGTAGATTCAGTTGTGGTTGTTGGTGTTGTAGTACTTTCTGTTGTAGTAGACTCAATTGTAGTAGTTGGTGTTGTTGTACTTTCTGTTGTAGTAAATTCAGTTGAGGTAGTTGGTGTTGTAGTAGATTCAGTTGTGGTAGTTGGTGTTGTAGTAGATTCAGTTGTGGTTGTTGGTTTTGTAGTACTTTCCGTTGTAGTAGATTCAGTTGTGGTTGTTGGTGTTGTAGTACTTTCTGTTGTTGTAGATTCAGTTGTGGTAGTTGGTGTTGTTGTACTTTCTGTTGTAGTAGATTCAGTTGTGGTAGTTGGTGTTGTTGTACTTTCTGTTGTAGTAGATTCAGTTGTGGTAGTTGGTGTTGTAGTAGAATCAGTTGTGGTAGTTGGTGTTGTTGTACTTTTTGTTGTAGTAGATTCAGTAGTGGTTGTTGGTGTTGTTGTACTTTCTGTTGTAGTAGATTCAGTTGTGGTAGTTGGTGTAATTGTCGATTCGGTAGTAGTAGATTCAGTTGTGGTTGTTGGTGTTGTAGTACTTTCTGTTGTAGTAGACTCAGTTGTAGTAGTTGGTGTTGTTGTACTTTCTGTTGTAGTAGATTCAGTTGTGGTAGTTGGTGTTGTAGTAGATTCAGTTGTGGTTGTTGGTGTTGTAGTACTTTCTGTTGTAGTAGATTCAGTTGTGGTAGTTGGTGTTGTTGTACTTTCTGTTGTAGTAGATTCAGTTGTGGTAGTTGGTGTTGTTGTCGATTCGGTAGTAGTAGATCCAGTTGTAGTTGTTGGTGTTGTAGTACTTTCCGTTGTAGTAGATTCAGTAGTGGTTGTTGGTGTTGTAGTTCTTTCTGTTGTAGTAGACTCAGTTGTAGTAGTTGGTGTTGTTGTACTTTCGGTTGTAGTAGATTCAGTTGTGGTAGTTGGTGTTGTTGTCGATTCGGTAGTAGTAGATTCAGTTGTGGTTGTTGGTGTTGTAGTACTTTCTGTTGTAGTAGACTCAGTTGTAGTAGTTGGTGTTGTTGTACTTTCTGTTGTAGTTGTTTCAGTTGTGGTAGTTGGTGTTGTAGTAGATTCAGTTGTGGTAGTTGGTGTTGTAGTAGATTCAGTTGTGGTTGTTGGTGTTGTAGTACTTTCCGTTGTAGTAGAATCAGTTGTGGTAGTTGGTGTTGTTGTATTTTCTGTTGTAGTAGATTCAGTTGTGGTAGTTGGTGTTGTTGTACTTTCTGTTGTAGTAGATTCAGTTGTGGTAGTTGGTGTTGTAGTAGATTCAGTTGTGGTAGTTGGTGTTCTTGTACTTTCTGTTGTAGTAGATTCAGTAGTGGTTGTTGGTGTTGTTATACTTTCTGTTGTAGTAGACTCAGTTGTGGTAGTTGGTGTTGTTGTCAATTCGGTAGTAGTAGATTCAGTTGTGGTTGTTGGTGTTGTAGTACTTTCTGTTGTAGTAGACTCAGTTGTAGTAGTTGGTGTTGTTGTACTTTCTTTTGTAGTTGATTCAGTTGTGGTAGTTGGTGTTGTAGTAGATTCAGTTGTGGTTGTTGGTGTTGTAGTACTTTCCGTTGTAGTATATTCCGTTGTGGTACTTGGTGTTGTTGTCGATTCGGCAGTAGTAGATTCCGTTGTGGTTGTTGGTGTTGTAGTACTTTCTGTTGTAATAGACTCAGTTGTAGTAGTTGGTGTTGTTGTACTTTCTGTTGTAGTAGATTCAGTTGTGGTAGTTGGTGTTGTTGTCGATTCGGCAGTAGTAGATTCCGTTGTAGTTGTTGGTGTTGTAGTACTTTCCGTTGTAGTAGATTCAGTTGTGGTTGTTGGTGTTGTAGTACTTTCTGTTGTAGTAGATTCAGTTGTGGTAGTTGGTGTTGTTGTACTTTCTGTTGTAGTAGATTCAGTTGTGGTAGTTGGTGTTGTTGTACTTTCTGTTGTAGTAGATTCAGTTGTGGTTGTTGGTGTTGTAGTACTTTCTGTTGTAGTAGACTCAATTGTAGTAGTTGGTGTTGTTGTACTTTCTGTTGTAGTAAATTCAGTTGAGGTAGTTGGTGTTGTAGTAGATTCAGTTGTGGTAGTTGGTGTTGTAGTAGATTCAGTTGTGGTTGTTGGTTTTGTAGTACTTTCCGTTGTAGTAGATTCAGTTGTGGTTGTTGGTGTTGTAGTACTTTCTGTTGTTGTAGATTCAGTTGTGGTAGTTGGTGTTGTTGTACTTTCTGTTGTAGTAGATTCAGTTGTGGTAGTTGGTGTTGTTGTACTTTCTGTTGTAGTAGATTCAGTTGTGGTAGTTGGTGTTGTAGTAGAATCAGTTGTGGTAGTTGGTGTTGTTGTACTTTTTGTTGTAGTAGATTCAGTAGTGGTTGTTGGTGTTGTTGTACTTTCTGTTGTAGTAGATTCAGTTGTGGTAGTTGGTGTAATTGTCGATTCGGTAGTAGTAGATTCAGTTGTGGTTGTTGGTGTTGTAGTACTTTCTGTTGTAGTAGACTCAGTTGTAGTAGTTGGTGTTGTTGTACTTTCTGTTGTAGTAGATTCAGTTGTGGTAGTTGGTGTTGTAGTAGATTCAGTTGTGGTTGTTGGTGTTGTAGTACTTTCTGTTGTAGTAGATTCAGTTGTGGTAGTTGGTGTTGTTGTACTTTCTGTTGTAGTAGATTCAGTTGTGGTAGTTGGTGTTGTTGTCGATTCGGTAGTAGTAGATCCAGTTGTAGTTGTTGGTGTTGTAGTACTTTCCGTTGTAGTAGATTCAGTAGTGGTTGTTGGTGTTGTAGTTCTTTCTGTTGTAGTAGACTCAGTTGTAGTAGTTGGTGTTGTTGTACTTTCGGTTGTAGTAGATTCAGTTGTGGTAGTTGGTGTTGTTGTCGATTCGGTAGTAGTAGATTCAGTTGTGGTTGTTGGTGTTGTAGTACTTTCTGTTGTAGTAGACTCAGTTGTAGTAGTTGGTGTTGTTGTACTTTCTGTTGTAGTTGTTTCAGTTGTGGTAGTTGGTGTTGTAGTAGATTCAGTTGTGGTAGTTGGTGTTGTAGTAGATTCAGTTGTGGTTGTTGGTGTTGTAGTACTTTCCGTTGTAGTAGAATCAGTTGTGGTAGTTGGTGTTGTTGTATTTTCTGTTGTAGTAGATTCAGTTGTGGTAGTTGGTGTTGTTGTACTTTCTGTTGTAGTAGATTCAGTTGTGGTAGTTGGTGTTGTAGTAGATTCAGTTGTGGTAGTTGGTGTTCTTGTACTTTCTGTTGTAGTAGATTCAGTAGTGGTTGTTGGTGTTGTTATACTTTCTGTTGTAGTAGACTCAGTTGTGGTAGTTGGTGTTGTTGTCAATTCGGTAGTAGTAGATTCAGTTGTGGTTGTTGGTGTTGTAGTACTTTCTGTTGTAGTAGACTCAGTTGTAGTAGTTGGTGTTGTTGTACTTTCTTTTGTAGTTGATTCAGTTGTGGTAGTTGGTGTTGTAGTAGATTCAGTTGTGGTTGTTGGTGTTGTAGTACTTTCCGTTGTAGTATATTCCGTTGTGGTACTTGGTGTTGTTGTCGATTCGGCAGTAGTAGATTCCGTTGTGGTTGTTGGTGTTGTAGTACTTTCTGTTGTAATAGACTCAGTTGTAGTAGTTGGTGTTGTTGTACTTTCTGTTGTAGTAGATTCAGTTGTGGTAGTTGGTGTTGTTGTCGATTCGGCAGTAGTAGATTCCGTTGTGGTTGTTGGTGTTGTAGTACTTTCTGTTGTAGTAGACTCAGTTGTAGTAGTTGGTGTTGTTGTACTTTCTGTTGTAGTAGATTCAGTTGTGGTAGTTGGTGTTGTTGTACTTTCTGTTGTAGTAGATTCAGTTGTGGTTGTTGGTGTTGTAGTACTTTCCGTTGTAGTAGATTCAGTTGTGGTTGTTGGTGTTGTTGTACTTTTTGTTGTAGTAGATTCAGTAGTGGTTGTTGGTGTTGTTGTCGATTCGGTAGTAGTAGATCCAGTTGTAGTTGTTGGTGTTGTAGTACTTTCCGTTGTAGTAGATTCAGTAGTGGTTGTTGGTGTTGTAGTTCTTTCTGTTGTAGTAGATTCAGTTGTGGTTGTTGGTGTTGTAGTACTTTCTGTTGTAGTAGACTCAGTTGTAGTAGTTGGTGTTGTTGTACTTTCTTTTGTAGTTGATTCAGTTGTGGTAGTTGGTGTTGTAGTAGATTCAGTTGTGGTAGTTGGTGTTGTAGTAGATTCAGTTGTGGTTGTTGGTGTTGTAGTACTTTCTGTTGTAATAGACTCAGTTGTAGTAGTTGGTGTTGTTGTACTTTCTGTTGTAGTAGATTCAGTTGTGGTAGTTGGTGTTGTTGTCGATTCGGCAGTAGTAGATTCCGTTGTGGTTGTTGGTGTTGTAGTACTTTCTGTTGTAGTAGACTCAGTTGTAGTAGTTGGTGTTGTTGTACTTTCTGTTGTAGTAGATTCAGTTGTGGTAGTTGGTGTTGTTGTACTTTCTGTTGTAGTAGTTTCAGTTGTGGTTGTTGGTGTTGTAGTACTTTCCGTTGTAGTAGATTCAGTTGTGGTTGTTGGTGTTGTAGTACTTTCTGTTGTAGTAGACTCAGTTGTAGTAGTTGGTGTTGTTGTACTTTCTGTTGTAGTTGATTCAGTTGTTGTAGTTGGTGTTGTAGTAGATTCAGTTGTGGTTGTTGGTGTTGTTGTACTTTCTGTTGTAGTAGACTCAGTTGTGGTAGTTGGTGTTGTTGTCGATTCGGTAGTAGTAGATTCAGTTGTGGTTGTTGGTGTTGTAGTACTTTCTGTTGTAGTAGACTCAGTTGTAGTAGTTGGTGTTGTTGTACTTTCTTTTGTAGTTGATTCAGTTGTGGTAGTTGGTGTTGTAGTAGATTCAGTTGTGGTTGTTGGTGTTGTAGTACTTTCCGTTGTAGTAGATTCCGTTGTGGTACTTAGTGTTGTTGTCGATTCGGTAGTAGTAGATTCAGTTGTAGTTGTTGGTGTTGTAGTACTTTCCGTTGTAGTAGATTCAGTAGTGGTTGTTGGTGTTGTAGTACTTTCTGTTGTAGTAGACTCAGTTGTAGTAGTTGGTGTTGTTGTCGATTCGGCAGTAGTAGATTCCGTTGTGGTTGTTGGTGTTGTAGTTATTTCTGTTGTAGTAGACTCAGTTGTAGTAGTTGGTGTTGTTGTACTTTCTGTTGTAGTAGATTCAGTTGTGGTAGTTGGTGTTGTAGTAGATTCAGTTGTGGTAGTTGGTGTTGTTGTACTTTCTGTTGTAGTAGATTCAGTTGTGGTTGTTGGTGTTGTAGTCCTTTCCGTTGTAGTAGATTCAGTTGTGGTTGTTGTTGTTGTAGTACTTTCTGTTGTAGTAGACTCAGTTGTAGTAGTTGATGTTGTTGTACTTTCTGTTGTAGTTGATTCAGTTGTGGTAGTTGGTGTTGTAGTAGATTCAGTTGTGGTTGTTGGTGTTGTAGTACTTTCCGTTGTAGTAGATTCCGTTGTGGTACTTGGTGTTGTTGTCGATTCGGCAGTAGTAGATTCCGTTGGGGTTGTTGGTGTTGTAGTACTTTCTGTTGTAGTTGACTCAGTTGTAGTAGTTGGTGTTGTTGTACTTTCTGTGGTAGTTGATTCAGTTTTGGTAGTTGGTGTTGTAGTAGATTCAGTTGTGGTTGTTGGTGTTGTAGTACTTTCCGTTGTAGTAGATTCCGTTGTGGTACTTGGTGTTGTTGTCGATTCGGTAGTAGTAGATTCAGTTGTGGTAGTTGGTGTTGTTGTCGATTCGGTAGTAGTTGATTCAGTTGTGGTTGTTGGTGTTGTAGTACTTTCCGTTGTAACTGACTCAGTTGTAGTAGTTGGTGTTGTTGTCGATTCGGTAGTAGTAGATTCCGTTGTGGTTGTTGGTGTTGTAGTACTTTCTGTTGTAGTTGATTCAGTTGTGGTAGTTGGTGTTGTAGTAGATTCAGTTGTGGTTGTTGGTTTTGTAGTACTTTCCGTTGTAGTAGATTCAGTTGTGGTTGTTGGTGTTGTAGTACTTTCTGTTGTAGTAGATTCAGTTGTGGTAGTTGGTGTTGTTGTACTTTCTGTTGTAGTAGATTCAGTTGTGGTAGTTGGTGTTGTTGTACTTTCTGTTGTAGTAGATTCAGTTGTGGTAGCTGGTGTTGTAGTAGATTCAGTTGTGGTAGTTGGTGTTGTTGTACTTTTTGTTGTAGTATATTCAGTAGTGGTTGTTGGTGTTGTTGTACTTTCTGTTGTAGTAGATTCAGTTGTGGTAGTTGGTGTAATTGTCGATTCGGTAGTAGTAGATTCAGTTGTGGTTGTTGGTGTTGTAGTACTTTCTGTTGTAGTAGACTCAGTTGTAGTAGTTGGTGTTGTTGTACTTTCTGTTGTAGTAGATTCAGTTGTGGTAGTTGGTGTTGTAGTAGATTCAGTTGTGGTAGTTGGTGTTGTTGTACTTTCTGTTGTAGTAGATTCAGTTGTGGTTGTTGGTGTTGTAGTACTTTCCGTTGTAGTAGACTCAGTTGTAGTAGTTGGTGTTGTTGTACTTTCTGTTGTAGTAGATTCAGTTGTGGTAGTTGGTGTTGTAGTAGATTCAGTTGTAGTAGTTGGTGTTGTTGTACTTTCTGTTGTAGTTGATTCAGTTGTGGTTGTTGGTGTTGTAGTACTTTCCGTTGTAGTAGATTCAGTTGTGGTTGTTGGTGTTGTAGTACTTTCTGTTGTAGTAGATTCAGTTGTGGTAGTTGGTGTTGTTGTACTTTCTGTTGTAGTAGATTCAGTTGTGGTAGTTGGTGTTGTTGTCGCTTCGGTAGTATTAGATTCAGTTGTAGTTGTTGGTGTTGTAGTACTTTCCGTTGTAGTAGATTCAGTAGTGGTTGTTGGTGTTGTAGTACTTTTCGTTGTAGTAGATTCCGTTGTGGTACTTGGTGTTGTTGTCGATTCGGTAGTAGTAGATTCAGTTGTGGTTGTTGGTGTTGTTGTACTTTCTGTTGTAGTAGATTCAGTTGTGGTAGTTGGTGTAATTGTCGATTCGGTAGTAGTAGATTCAGTTGTGGTTGTTGGTGTTGTAGTACTTTCTGTTGTAGTAGACTCAGTTGTAGTAGTTGGTGTTGTTGTACTTTCTGTTGTAGTAGATTCAGTTGTGGTAGTTGGTGTTGTTGTCGATTCGGCAGTAGTAGATTCCGTTGTGGTTGTTGGTGTTGTAGTACTTTCTGTTGTAGTAGACTCAGTTGTAGTAGTTGGTGTTGTTGTACTTTCTGTTGTAGTAGATTCAGTTGTGGTAGTTGGTGTTGTTGTACTTTCTGTTGTAGTAGTTTCAGTTGTGGTTGTTGGTGTTGTAGTACTTTCCGTTGTAGTAGATTCAGTTGTGGTTGTTGGTGTTGTAGTACTTTCTGTTGTAGTAGACTCAGTTGTAGTAGTTGGTGTTGTTGTACTTTCTGTTGTAGTTGATTCAGTTGTTGTAGTTGGTGTTGTAGTAGATTCAGTTGTGGTTGTTGGTGTTGTTGTACTTTCTGTTGTAGTAGACTCAGTTGTGGTAGTTGGTGTTGTTGTCGATTCGGTAGTAGTAGATTCAGTTGTGGTTGTTGGTGTTGTAGTACTTTCTGTTGTAGTAGACTCAGTTGTAGTAGTTGGTGTTGTTGTACTTTCTTTTGTAGTTGATTCAGTTGTGGTAGTTGGTGTTGTAGTAGATTCAGTTGTGGTTGTTGGTGTTGTAGTACTTTCCGTTGTAGTAGATTCCGTTGTGGTACTTAGTGTTGTTGTCGATTCGGTAGTAGTAGATTCAGTTGTAGTTGTTGGTGTTGTAGTACTTTCCGTTGTAGTAGATTCAGTAGTGGTTGTTGGTGTTGTAGTACTTTCTGTTGTAGTAGACTCAGTTGTAGTAGTTGGTGTTGTTGTCGATTCGGCAGTAGTAGATTCCGTTGTGGTTGTTGGTGTTGTAGTTATTTCTGTTGTAGTAGACTCAGTTGTAGTAGTTGGTGTTGTTGTACTTTCTGTTGTAGTAGATTCAGTTGTGGTAGTTGGTGTTGTAGTAGATTCAGTTGTGGTAGTTGGTGTTGTTGTACTTTCTGTTGTAGTAGATTCAGTTGTGGTTGTTGGTGTTGTAGTCCTTTCCGTTGTAGTAGATTCAGTTGTGGTTGTTGTTGTTGTAGTACTTTCTGTTGTAGTAGACTCAGTTGTAGTAGTTGATGTTGTTGTACTTTCTGTTGTAGTTGATTCAGTTGTGGTAGTTGGTGTTGTAGTAGATTCAGTTGTGGTTGTTGGTGTTGTAGTACTTTCCGTTGTAGTAGATTCCGTTGTGGTACTTGGTGTTGTTGTCGATTCGGCAGTAGTAGATTCCGTTGGGGTTGTTGGTGTTGTAGTACTTTCTGTTGTAGTTGACTCAGTTGTAGTAGTTGGTGTTGTTGTACTTTCTGTGGTAGTTGATTCAGTTTTGGTAGTTGGTGTTGTAGTAGATTCAGTTGTGGTTGTTGGTGTTGTAGTACTTTCCGTTGTAGTAGATTCCGTTGTGGTACTTGGTGTTGTTGTCGATTCGGTAGTAGTAGATTCAGTTGTGGTAGTTGGTGTTGTTGTCGATTCGGTAGTAGTTGATTCAGTTGTGGTTGTTGGTGTTGTAGTACTTTCCGTTGTAACTGACTCAGTTGTAGTAGTTGGTGTTGTTGTCGATTCGGTAGTAGTAGATTCCGTTGTGGTTGTTGGTGTTGTAGTACTTTCTGTTGTAGTTGATTCAGTTGTGGTAGTTGGTGTTGTAGTAGATTCAGTTGTGGTTGTTGGTTTTGTAGTACTTTCCGTTGTAGTAGATTCAGTTGTGGTTGTTGGTGTTGTAGTACTTTCTGTTGTAGTAGATTCAGTTGTGGTAGTTGGTGTTGTTGTACTTTCTGTTGTAGTAGATTCAGTTGTGGTAGTTGGTGTTGTTGTACTTTCTGTTGTAGTAGATTCAGTTGTGGTAGCTGGTGTTGTAGTAGATTCAGTTGTGGTAGTTGGTGTTGTTGTACTTTTTGTTGTAGTATATTCAGTAGTGGTTGTTGGTGTTGTTGTACTTTCTGTTGTAGTAGATTCAGTTGTGGTAGTTGGTGTAATTGTCGATTCGGTAGTAGTAGATTCAGTTGTGGTTGTTGGTGTTGTAGTACTTTCTGTTGTAGTAGACTCAGTTGTAGTAGTTGGTGTTGTTGTACTTTCTGTTGTAGTAGATTCAGTTGTGGTAGTTGGTGTTGTAGTAGATTCAGTTGTGGTAGTTGGTGTTGTTGTACTTTCTGTTGTAGTAGATTCAGTTGTGGTTGTTGGTGTTGTAGTACTTTCCGTTGTAGTAGACTCAGTTGTAGTAGTTGGTGTTGTTGTACTTTCTGTTGTAGTAGATTCAGTTGTGGTAGTTGGTGTTGTAGTAGATTCAGTTGTAGTAGTTGGTGTTGTTGTACTTTCTGTTGTAGTTGATTCAGTTGTGGTTGTTGGTGTTGTAGTACTTTCCGTTGTAGTAGATTCAGTTGTGGTTGTTGGTGTTGTAGTACTTTCTGTTGTAGTAGATTCAGTTGTGGTAGTTGGTGTTGTTGTACTTTCTGTTGTAGTAGATTCAGTTGTGGTAGTTGGTGTTGTTGTCGCTTCGGTAGTATTAGATTCAGTTGTAGTTGTTGGTGTTGTAGTACTTTCCGTTGTAGTAGATTCAGTAGTGGTTGTTGGTGTTGTAGTACTTTTCGTTGTAGTAGATTCCGTTGTGGTACTTGGTGTTGTTGTCGATTCGGTAGTAGTAGATTCAGTTGTGGTTGTTGGTGTTGTTGTACTTTCTGTTGTAGTAGATTCAGTTGTGGTAGTTGGTGTAATTGTCGATTCGGTAGTAGTAGATTCAGTTGTGGTTGTTGGTGTTGTAGTACTTTCTGTTGTAGTAGACTCAGTTGTAGTAGTTGGTGTTGTTGTACTTTCTGTTGTAGTAGATTCAGTTGTGGTAGTTGGTGTTGTAGTAGATTCAGTTGTGGTAGTTGGTGTTGTAGTAGATTCAGTTGTGGTTGTTGGTTTTGTAGTACTTTCCGTTGTAGTAGATTCAGTTGTGGTTGTTGGTGTTGTAGTACTTTCTGTTGTAGTAGATTCAGTTGTGGTAGTTGGTGTTGTTGTACTTTCTGTTGTAGTAGATTCAGTTGTGGTAGTTGGTGTTGTTGTACTTTCTGTTGTAGTAGATTCAGTTGTGGTAGTTGGTGTTGTAGTAGATTCAGTTGTGGTAGTTGGTGTTGTTGTACTTTTTGTTGTAGTATATTCAGTAGTGGTTGTTGGTGTTGTTGTACTTTCTGTTGTAGTAGATTCAGTTGTGGTTGTTGGTGTTGGTGTTGTAGTACTTTCCGTTGTAGTAGACTCAGTTGTAGTAGTTGGTGTTGTTGTACTTTCTGTTGTAGTAGATTCAGTTGTGGTAGTTGGTGTTGTAGTAGATTCAGTTGTAGTAGTTGGTGTTGTTGTACTTTCCGTTGTAACTGACTCAGTTGTAGTAGTTGGTGTTGTGGTCGATTCGGTAGTAGTAGATTCCGTTGTGGTTGTTGGTGTTGTAGTACTTTCTGTTTTAGTTGATTCAGTTGTGGTAGTTGGTGTTGTAGTAGATTCAGTTGTGGTTGTTGGTGTTGTAGTACTTTCCGTTGTAGTAGATTCAGTTGTGGTTGTTGGTGTTGTAGTACTTTCTGTTGTAGTAGATTCAGTTGTGGTAGTTGGTGTTGTTGTACTTTCTGTTGTAGTAGATTCAGTTGTGGTAGTTGGTGTTGTTGTACTTTCTGTTGTAGTAGATTCAGTTGTGGTAGTTGGTGTTGTAGTAGATTCAGTTGTGGTAGTTGGTTTTGTTGTACTTTTTGTTGTAGTAGATTCAGTAGTGGTTGTTGGTGTTGTTGTACTTTCTGTTGTAGTAGATTCAGTTGTGGTAGTTGGTGTAATTGTCGATTCGGTAGTAGTAGATTCAGTTGTGGTTGTTGGTGTTGTAGTACTTTCTGTTGTAGTAGACTCAGTTGTAGTAGTTGGTGTTGTTGTACTTTCTGTTGTAGTAGATTCAGTTGTGGTAGTTGGTGTTGTAGTAGATTCAGTTGTGGTAGTTGGTGTTGTTGTACTTTCTGTTGTAGTAGATTCAGTTGTGGTTGTTGGTGTTGGTGTTGTAGTACTTTCCGTTGTAGTAGACTCAGTTGTAGTAGTTGGTGTTGTTGTACTTTCTGTTGTAGTAGATTCAGTTGTGGTAGTTGGTGTTGTAGTAGATTCAGTTGTAGTAGTTGGTGTTGTTGTACTTTCTGTTGTAGTTGATTCAGTTGTGGTTGTTGGTGTTGTAGTACTTTCCGTTGTAGTAGGTTCAGTTGTGGTTGTTGGTGTTGTAGTACTTTCTGTTGTAGTAGATTCAGTTGTGGTAGTTGGTGTTGTTGTACTTTCTGTTGTAGTAGATTCAGTTGTGGTAGTTGGTGTTGTTGTCGATTCGGTAGTAGTAGATTCAGTTGTAGTTGTTGGTGTTGTAGTACTTTCCGTTGTAGTAGATTCAGTAGTGGTTGTTGGTGTTGTAGTACTTTTCGTTGTTGTAGATTCCGTTGTGGTACTTGGTGTTGTTGTCGATTCGGCAGTAGTAGATTCCGTTGTGGTTGTTGGTGTTGTAGTACTTTCTGTTGTAGTAGACTCAGTTGTAGTAGTTGGTGTTGTTGTACTTTCTGTTGTAGTAGATTCAGTTGTGGTAGTTGGTGTTGTAGTAGATTCAGTTGTGGTAGTTGGTGTTGTTGTACTTTCTGTTGTAGTAGATTCAGTTTGGGTTGTTGGTGTTGTAGTACTTTCCGTTGTAGTAGATTCAGTTGTGATTGTTGGTGTTGTAGTACTTTCTGTTGTAGTAGATTCAGTTGTGGTAGATGGTGTTGTTGTACTTTCTGTTGTAGTAGATTCAGTTGTGGTAGTTGGTGTTGTAGTAGATTCAGTAGTGGTAGTTGGTGTTGTTGTACTTTCTGTTGTAGTAGATTCAGTTGTGGTTGTTGGTGTTGTAGTACTTTCCGTTGTAGTAGATTCAGTTGTGGTTGTTGTTGTTGTCGATTCGGTAGTAGTAGATTCAGTTGTAGTTGTTGGTGTTGTAGTACATTCCGTTGTAGTAGATTCAGTAGTGGTTGTTGGTGTTGTAGTACTTTCTGTTGTAGTAGACTCAGTTGTAGTAGTTGGTGTTGTTGTACTTTCTGTTGTAGTAGATTCAGTTGTGGTAGTTGGTGTTGTTGTCGATTCGGTAGTAGTAGATTCAGTTGTAGTTGTTGGTGTTGTAGTACTTTCTGTTGTAGTAGACTCAGTTGTAGTAGTTGGTGTTGTTGTACTTTCTGTTGTAGTTGATTCATTTGTGGTAGTTGGTGTTGTAGTAGATTCAGTTGTGGTTGTTGGTGTTGTAGTACTTTCCGTTGTAGTAGATTCCGTTGTGGTACTTGGTGTTGTTGTCGATTCGGTAGTAGTAGATTCCGTTGTGGTTGTTGGTGTTGTAGTACTTTCTGTTGTAGTAGACTCAGTTGTAGTAGTTGGTGTTGTTGTACTTTCTGTTGTAGTAGATTCAGTTGTGGTAGTTGGTGTTGTAGTAGATTCAGTTGTGGTAGTTGCTGTTGTTGTACTTTCTGTTATAGTAGATTCAGTAGTGGTTGTTGGTGTTGTTGTACTTTCTGTTGTAGTAGATTCAGTTGTGTTTGTTGGTGTTGTAGTAGATTCAGTTGTGGTAGTTGGTGTTGTTGTACTTTCTGTTGTAGTATATTCAGTAGTGGTAGTTGGTGTTGTTGTCGATTCGGTAGTAGTAGATTCAGTTGTGGTTGTTGGCGTTGTAGTAGACTCAGTTGTAGTAGTTTGTGTTGTTGTACTTTCTGTTGTATTAGATTCAGTTGTGGTAGTTGGTGTTGTAGTAGATTCAGTTGTTGTTGTTGGTGTTGTAGTACTTTCCGTTGTAGTAGATTCCGTTGTGGTACTTGGTGTTGTTGTCGATTCGGTAGTAGTAGATTCCGTTGTGGTTATTGGTGTTGTAGTACTTTCTGTTGTAGTAGACTCAGTTGTAGAAGTTGGTGTTGTTGTACTTTCTGTTGTAGTAGATTCAGTTGTGGTAGTTGGTGTTGTAGTAGATTCAGTTGTGGTAGTTGCTGTTGTTGTACTTTCTGTTATAGTAGATTCAGTAGTGGTTGTTGGTGTTGTTGTACTTTCTGTTGTAGTAGATTCAGTTGTGTTTGTTGGTGTTGTAGTAGATTCAGTTGTGGTAGTTGGTGTTGTTGTACTTTCTGTTGTAGTAGATCCAATTGTGGTAGTTGGTGTTGTTGTCGATTCGGTAGTAGTAGATTGAGTTGTGGTTGTTGATGTTGTAGTAGACTCAGTTGTAGTAGTTGGTGTTGTTGTACTTTCTGTTGTAGTAGATTCAGTTGTGGTAGTTGGTGTTGTAGTAGATTCAGTTGTGGTTGTTGGTGTTGTAGTACTTTCCGTTGTAGTAGATTCCGTTGTGGTACTTGGTGTTGTTGTCGATTCGGTAGTAGTAGATTCCGTTGTGGTTGTTGGTGTTGTTTTACTTTCTGTTGTAGTAGACTCAGTTGTAGTAGTTGGTGTTGTTGTACTTTCTGTTGTAGTAGATTCAGTTGTGGTAGTTGGTGTTGTAGTAGATTCAGTTGTGGTAGTTGGTGTTGTTGTACTTTCTGTTGTAGTAGATTCAGTAGTGGTTGTTGGTGTTGTTGTACTTTCTGTTGTAGTAGATTCAGTTGTGGTTGTTGGTGTTGTAGTAGATTCAGTTGTGGTAGTTGGTGTTGCGGTACTTTCTGTTGTAGTAGATTCAGTAGTGGTTGTTGGTGTTGTTGTACTTTCTGTTGTAGTAGATTCAGTTGTGGTTGTAGGTGGTGTAGTACTTTCTGTTGTAGTAGATTCAGTTGTGGTAGTTGGTGTTGTTGTACTTTCTGTTGTAGTAGATTCAGTTGTGGTAGTTGGTGTTGTTGTCGATTCGGTAGTAGTAGATTCAGTTGTGGTTGTTGGTGTTGTAGTACTTTCTGTTGTAGTAGACTCAGTTCTAGTAGTTGGTGTTGTTGTACTTTTTGTTGTAGTAGATTCAGTTGTGGTAGTTGGTGTTGTTGTACTTTCTGTTGTAGTAGATTCAGTAGTGGTTGTTGGTGTTGTTGTCGATTCGGTAGTAGTAGATTCAGTTGTGGTTGTTGGTGTTGTAGTACTTTCTGTTGTAGTAGATTCAGTTGTGGTACTTGGTGTTGTTGTCGATTCGGTAGTAGTAGATTCAGTTGTGGTTGTTGGTGTTGTAGTACTTTCTGTTGTAGTAGACTCAGTTGTAGTAGTTGGTGTTGTTGTACTTTCTGTTGTAGTAGATTCAGTTGTGGTAGTTGGTGTTGTAGTAGATTCAGTTGTGGTAGTTGGTGTTGTTGTACTTTCTGTTGTAGTAGGTTCAGTAGTGGTTGTTGGTGTTGTTGTACTTTCTGTTGTAGTAGATTCAGTTGTGGTTGTTGGTGTTGTAGTACTTTCTGTTGTAGTAGATTCAGTTGTGGTACTTGGTGTTGTTGTCGATTCGGTAGTAGTAGATTCAGTTGTGGTTGTTGGTGTTGTAGTACTTTCTGTTGTAGTAGACTCAGTTGTAGTAGTTGGTGTTGTTGTACTTTCTGTTGTAGTAGATTCAGTTGTGGTAGTTGGTGTTGTAGTGGATTCAGTTGTGGTAGTTGGTGTTGTTGTACTTTCTGTTGTAGTAGGTTCAGTAGTGGTTGTTGGTGTTGTTGTACTTTCTGTTGTAGTAGATTCAGTTGTGGTAGTTGGTGTTGTTGTCGATTTGGTAGTAGTAGATTCAGTTGTGGTTGTAGGTGTTGTATTACTTTCTGTTGTAGTAGATTCAGTTGTGGTAGTTGGTGTTGTTGTACTTTCTGTTGTAGTAGATTCTGTTGTGGTTATTGGTGTTGTAGTACTTTCCGTTGTAGTAGATTCAGTAGTGGTTGTTGGTGTTGTAGTACTTTCTGTTGTAGTAGACTCAGTTGTAGTAGTTGGTGTTGTTGTACTTTCTGTTGTAGTAGACTCAGTTGTGGTAGTTGGTGTTGTAGTAGATTCAGTTGTGGTAGTTGGTGTTGTTGTACTTTCTGTTGTAGTAGATTCAGTTGTGGTTGTTGGTGTTGTAGTACTTTCTGTTGTAGTAGATTCAGTTGTGGTACTTGGTGTTGTTGTCGATTCGGTAGTAGTAGATTCAGTTGTGGTTGTTGTTGTTGTTGTAGTACTTTCGGTTTTAGTAGATTCAGTTGTGGTAGTTGGTGTTGTTGTACTTTCTGTTATAGTAGCTTCATTTGTGGTAGTTGGTGTTGTAGTACTTTCTGTTGTAGTAGATTCAATTGTGGTTGTTGGTGTTGCTGTACTTTCCGTTGTAGTAGATTCAGTTGTGGTAGTTGGTGTTGTGGTAGATTCAGTTGTGGTAGTTGGTGTTGTTGTCCTTTCTATTGTAGTAGATTCAGTAGTGGTTGTTGGTGTTGTAGTACTTTCTGTTGTAGTAGATTCAGTTGTGGTACTTGGTGTTGTTGTCGATTTGGTAGTAGTAGATTCAGTTGTGGTAGTTGGTGTTGTAGTCGATTCGGTTGTAGTAATTTCAGTTGTGGTAGTTGGTGTTGTTTTATTTTCCGTTTTGGAAGGTTCAAATGTTGTAATTGGTGATGTCGTACTTGATTCGGTTATGTTTTCAGTTTTTGTCGATGAATCAATCAATGTTATTATTTGATTGATCATCACAATTTTTATTACCAAAATAGGCAGGTACATCTTCAAAGTGTTAGTGTGTTTACTTTTATATTTGCTTCACATTTTTTTATTGATATATTTAGGTCTTTTTAATCCTGTATTTATAATAAATCAGATTGATTTTGTTACTAGTTCATTATTAAAATTACTTTTCTATTGTGATGAGGAACAAGACTATATTTTAAATTTCACCTTGATTGGATGACGGGAAGTTATCGTAAAACGGGGTGACTTTGCCCGTGCGGGTGACTTTGGCCCAAAATAAATCAACCTATATTTTAAAGTACAAATTATATTTCTATGAACAATTATGCTAAAAAGGTGTGCATAGTAGTGATGTATGGCGTGACCTAGCGAAAGTTTAAAAAAAAATTTTTTTTAATATATTTTTATGCGTTTAAAGGCTGGGCCAAAGTCACCCGCACGGGCAAAGTCACCCCGTTTTACGGTATTTAATTTTCACTTTTAAGGTTTGCATACATTCAGTCAAGGAAACAAGAATGGCGTTAAGGTTATTAAAAAAAATAAAAGAAATGCAAAAAGAACGTGCATCCAAAATATCAAGATAAATACAAATTTTGAGACGAAACTGCAATCGATAATTATTTGTAATAGTTTTACTCGATTATTAAGTCTTGAATAATTTTCTGAACTCTCAAGTTGAGCCCTATGAGCTTTTAATGCTATGCAACGTGCCTATCATGGTCGTTAACGACGCCGAGAAATAAGTCTTATGCCCGAAAATCACCCGCTTTCATTCAAGGAGTGTTATGATTAGTTTTGATTGTCTGAATTGCATATAGAATCTAGATACTGCAAGCCCTGAACAATTTTTCATTGTCTACTCCGCTCATTTCATAAGCCAAAATTTACAGGTTCTGCTATTTCATAAGCACAAAATTCCAGGCCCAAACTACACAGTTATTGAAAAGCTTGGCACAACAGCTCTGGCAGTCAGTCAGGACATGTTCTTTTATATTTATATAGAAGAACATTTCCTGACTGACCGACTGACTGAATGATAATCAACGTCGAGCTAAAAACGCCTCAGCTTAGAACGTGAAATTTAGAATTTCTATTACTTTTATAGTGTAAGCACCCATAAAAAAAGAAAAATTGGCTCATGAAGAGATAAAACATAAAGACAAACATTTTTTTAAACGCACATCTGAAAAACCAAAATTGAGCAGATTTTCAAATTTGGTATATAAATTCTTCTTAATGAAGAGATATGTTTTTCAATATTGTTTTAAATTTCCGGGACTTCAAATGATATCATACGATTCGAGAAAAGGACGTCTTTTCAACTCATGGCTAACACTCTTTGAAGACACAATCCAAGGCCACAACGATGATTTCTCAAAATATCTTAAAACTAAACTCCTCCGAACTCTGCTAGATACTCCCACGTATTTAAATTTCATCACCTGAATAGCGCCTTCTCTGCCCAACGGACTTGGCTGGGAGGATACAATTAAAACTTTGAGGAAACTTTTTCGACTTTAAAAAAGACTTTTCCGACTTAGATTTGAGTTTAATCAAATAGTCTGTGCTCCAAAAGGATATTCCAGTGCCTACTGAAACAGAATTACCGCTTCAGCAAAAGCGGCAATTATGGAAATAAGCGAGGAAACAATTGAATGTCTCCATTATGTTTCTGGTCTTCAGGATCCTGAATACGTTGAGGTCTGATCCAGACTGTAACAAAGACTGGATGAGGACAAGCCAGTGGCTTTACTAGATCTAATTGCTTAGTTAGTAGCCATCAAGGCAACGATGGATAATGCCAAATCAATCAAAAAGCCTCAGGTTATATACAAGCCAAACTTTCCACCTTACAAACGCACATCCCCTAAACGCAAGTGGTACCACCAACTCGATTCCCGGTCTGCGGAGGACCTCACTGGAAGCGGGAGTGTCCGAAGTTCAAATCTGGTGGGAATACGGAGCTAGCAGAGTTAGAGAACAACAATAGTCTGCCGGGTGGCAAAGATTTGTTGGCATGATGACCGATGGGAGCAACATCAAACGTTACATCAATATACATAATTTCCTATGTCTGTATGTATGTATGTATGTATGTATGTATGTATGTATGTATGTATGTATGTATGTATGTATGTATGTATGTATGTATGTATGTATGTATGTATGTATGTATGTATGTATGTATGTATGTATGTATGTATGTATGTATGTATGTATGTATGTATGTATGTATGTATGTATGTATGTATGTATGTATGTATGTATGTATGTATGTATGTATGTATGTATGTATGTATGTATGTATGTATGTATGTATGTATGTATGTACGTACGTACGTACGTACGTACGTACGTACGTACGTACGTACGTATGTATGTATGTATGTATGTATGTATGTATGTATGTATGTATGCAGTGGCGGATCTAGACTTGTTTGGCGGGGGGCCATAAAAATGGCGCGAGGGGCCAAAAATGGCGAGAGGAGCCAAACCTATCGGGATGGGACCAAAAACAGCGGGAAAAGCAAATATTCGATCATAAATCCACAAACACCATTAGAAAACAAATACTGGATGCTAAAGTTTCTTAATTTACCTTAAAAGTAGTCAATTTTTCTTCTAAATTTGGTCAATTTGAACTTTTTTACAAACTTTTATTTAGGTTACAATCTCTGTTTGTGTGTGTATGGGTGTGTGTGTGTATGTGTGTGTGTTTGTGTGTGGGTGGTGTGTGTGTGTGTTTGTGGCTTTCTCTGTACACAAATTTGCAAGTAAAATTTAACCAGCTTTTTGACTAGCTAGGAAGCTGAAACTTTCAGCATAGCTTTATATTGGATGACAATACATGATTTAATTTTTAAAAAAATGCAGCCTCTGTTCATCATTTCGTCGTTACATAATTGTTCCACGCGTTCGCCATAATAACGCAAGAGGTTTTTTTGTTGCAGTCCCGATCGCCCAGAACAGCTTACCATCTTCTATTAGGGAATCTGAAACAACTGACTTAAAATCTTTTTTGAAAACTCATTTATTATGATGGACGTTAAACCTTATATCATTTCACGCCGTCGCCTTTGAGCAAAACTCTTTTTGTTTTTAAGCAAATAATAAATCTCAGTAAATAAATAACATAAATAAATAATACATGCCTACATAGGAAATTATTTATGTTTATTTATATTATTCAGGAGGATATGGTTCACTAATTAAAAATATTTGCTGTAATCTTAAGATAATAAAATTTAATATGAGCTTTTGATCGCCCTGATACCAAATTTTTGTGTCAACGTTGTTTTATGTGTTTGTCGTAGCATGCTGCCTCCGGTTGTGGCCTCAAAAAACATTTGTTTCAGAGTTGAGCGACAGAGCCCCTTTGTTGCTAACAATAATGTCCTCAGTTTTTCCGGTTTAATTTAAATATCCGGTAAACTAAAAAAAACTTGACTGACTTAAGGACATTTGTCCTGAACTTTCGACTAGCTAGATGCTAGAAAAACCTATAAACCTAACATTTAAGAAATTTTAGAATTAATGACAATAATAGTTTATTCTACTAATTGATAATAATTTCTGCTAAAACTTACGTGTAAGTCTGATAAAAAATTAAATGATACCTGCAGCTTGTTCAGTCTATTAAAACTTCGGTTTAACTATGCTATATTTTTCCGCTAAGAAAACTACTAGATAAATAGTTATAGTTTTTAAGCTATGTATTTGAATTTTATAGTATTTCTTCACTACAAGGCGGGTATTTCACTCATCATAACTAAGTTTAAGTGACTGTCAAACGGCTTCTACGTTTTATATGAGCCATGAAATTTTTGAGCCTACGCAAAGAATTGTTTTTATAAAACTTTTAGGGTGAGTGAAACAAGAATAAAAAGAAAAGAGAGAAAACAAGAAAAGGAGTGAGAGACGAGAGACTGAAAAAGACGAAAGAGCGTTTATGAGATAACTTGATTAAACTATCAAACAATGCAATGTAAACTTTAAACTCCTGTGAGTAAAACCGTAAATTAATAAATGGATTAATACAAAAATAAAAAAAACAAAATAAAAACGATTAGATTCCACAACTTATAAATAAAGCAATAGTTTTTAAATCATATAAACATTCGAAATTGATTATATTACTTTATTAATTAATTTTTTAATCAATATATAATTCAATAATTCAAACAATAATTAAAATTAAAAAAAGACTACGCCCTAACTACGCATAAGTTCAGGTGTGCTTCTTGCTTGGAACATCTTAATATTAGTGGCCATGGAGTGGCACTTGTGCATGTCTATTGCAGGACTTTGAGTGTTGCACTGCGACAAATACACTCAAGCTTTATGATTTGAACCTGCAAAAATTTTGCTTATTTACATGACATTTTATTCTTCAATTTTAATTAAGAATTCTTTTGTAAATATTTTTCCTTAGCAGTTTTTACAGTGACTCTAAACTGACAGATTGAGAAGCGTATACATTTATAACAATGTGGAGAAATTAGATGTGGAGAAATCTCAAATTAGAAGTGTACTTTTAATAGGTCGCTAAGGTAAACATCGTTTCAATAAACAAAATCTGTTTGATAAACTTTTACTTTTATTTTTTATATTAGTGGATTGTTTCAGCGTTCAAACCCACCCTAAAGTCGATGCATTAATTTATTGGCAAACTCTCCGCTTAATAGATTGATTAATAGTGTCAAAAGCTGTGTCTGAAGATATCAAAATGTGTTTTTATATTTATCAAAGAACATTATAGAGACGCCATGCAATAAATTTATCAGCAATATCATTTATCATTAAAATCAGTGTGAGCATCTGGTCTACTTTTTGACCGAGAACAATTGAATGAAGCCGCCGCTGACACCCATGTACCAAAACGTATTGAAACAAATCTTTCAATCAAGCAGGACTTAAACTATGCCAGAGTATAATTTTCTTGACAGAATGGCGCGTGATGTTTTGGAAATTTTTGGAAAAAGTACCGGCGACTCCACCCCCGGTCATCAGCTATTTTTAGAGGAAACGTTTACAAGTGGGAATTTCTAGGAGCGCATTTGTTAGACCTTGTCCTGGTGTGCCAAAAAGCCTAGCACAAATGGTATGAGCCACTAATTGGGAAAACCTCTGATTACTCTTTCTAAATTTTGTTTTTGTTTTTTTTTAATGCATTATGCTACCTTCCAGCTTATAAAAACAATTTTATATGGCAATAGAAAAAATGCATAAAGCTATATCAAGATATCCACGTATTGTATATATATAAATAAAAAAATTAATGGAGCGGGGGCCGCGCGCATGCGCTCCCCTTAAATCCGCCACTTGGGTTTATTTGCTTTTTGTGTTCAATACTTTTCTTGTATAATAAATTTATATATAAATATATATATACATATATATATATATATATATATATATATATATATATATATATATATATATATATATATATATATATATATATATATATGTATGTATGTATGTATGTATATATACTAATATGTTTATAATATATATTTACTACACATAGATATCTATCAACTAGCGGGGTGCCAGGCGTTGCCCGGGTTTTTCTAATGTTTGTTTCTTTCGCTCCCCTTTCCTTCCCCGCTTGCTCTCCCGCTCCCGGTCAATTTTCCGTTCCCGCTTGCTTTCTCGTTTCCTGTCGCTTTCCCTGTCCCCCTCGTTCTTTCGCTCTCAGTTGCTTTTTCGTTCCCGTTTGCTTTCTTGTTCCCGTTTCCGATCATTTTCCAATTTTTTTACAAAAACCTTTTCCCATTGACTCTCGAGCTTATGTTGAAATTTCATTACGATCGGATGAATGGTGTAGCAATGCATAAAGGACATACTTACATACTTACACACATAATCTCATTTATATATATATATTAGCGGGGTTACCCGGCGTTGCTCGGGGGTTTTTAGAGTTTTTTTATCGTTTTTCTCTAGCTCCCGTTTATTTTCCCGTGTTCTCTCCCGCTCCCGGTCGCTTTCCCGTTCCCGCTTGCTCTCCCACTCCCGGTCGCTTTCCCGCTCCCGGTTACTTTCCCGATTCCGGTCGCTTTCCCGCCCCATCTATCTCTTAATAATTTGTAATAACACGCTATCGGTCACATTATGCAAGACTGGGAAGCAAGTCATGAACTTTTTAATATTAAGAAGTCCATTAGCAAGTTATGCATGTTACGCAATTGTAAACAGTTCTTCGAAAACTTATGCAATGATCATGTATAGGCACTTTTGGCCCGGAAGGTTTTTTGGCCCCCTGAGCCGGGGGATCGAAGAAGGAGTCTAAGCCTTCTTAACTTTTTCCCCTTCTTAACTTTCCAGGCCAAAAGTTCCTATGTACGACCATCGAAGGTAATTGCGTAATAAAATTCAAATACGTAACAACGTTTGAAGGCTTCAAGCAACTTTTAGCAAATCTATTTTATGTTTTATGGACTAAAATAAGTGATGAAAGAGTGAAAAAGAAAAAATGAGCGCGAGCGGGAACGGAAACGGGAGAGCAAGCGGGAAAGGAAACGGGAGCAAGAGAGAAAATTGATAAAAAAAACCTCTGAAAACCCCGAGCAACGCCGGGTAACCCCGCTAGTATATATATATATATATATATATATATATATATATATATATATATATATATATATATATATATATATATATATATATATATATATATATATATATATATATATATATATATATATATATATATATATATATATATATAGTTCCCGCTTACTCACCCGCTCCGCTCCGCTCATTTTGTGACGGATTTCAAAAAAATTTTCTTTATATTTGATTCCCTTTGAATCTCAAGGTTGTGTGAAAATTTCATTACGATCGGATGAATGGTGTAGCAATGCATAAATAACATACATATATACATATATACATACATACATACATACATACATACATACATACATACATACATACATACATACATACATACATACATACATACATACATACATACATACATACATACATACATACATACATACATACATACATACATACATACATACATACATACATACATACATACATACATACATACATACATACATACATACATACATACATACATACATACATACATACATACATACATACATACATACATACATACATACATACATACATACATACATACATACATACATACATACATACATACATACATACATACATACATACATACATACATACATACATACATACATACATACATACATACATACATACATACATACATACATACATACATACATACATACATACATACATACATACATACATACATACATACATACATACATACATACAAACATTCATTTATATATATATCTATATATATAAAAGAACATGTCCTGACTGACTGACTGACTGACTGACTGACTGACTGACTGACTGACTGACTGACTGACTGACTGACTGACTGACTGACTGACTGACTGACTGACTGACTGACAGATGACTGACTGATAATCAACGCCGAGCTCAAACGCCTCATCCTAGGAACGTGAAATTTGGAACTTATATTACTTTTATAGCGTAAACATCCGCTAAGAAAGGATTTTTGAAAATTTTGCTCCTGAGGGGAAAAAACTGGAAAACAAACTTTTTTCTAAAACAATGTATATCTCGAAAACCAAAAATGAGATTTTGAAATTTGGTATATAGACTCTTTTTGAAAAATAAAAAGATACGTGTTTTACCATTTTTTGAAAATTCGGTTTCCCGGATCTCAAATGTGGGTTGGAAAATTGGGTTATTTGGTTTTTAAAGTAGCTGCTACTCAAAAACTGTGAATGCTACAGGAGTGAAAATTAGTATTTAGTTTCTACTCCAAAAATAATGAAATACGTGTTTTAGAATTTTTTGAAAATTTGGTTTCCAGGACCTCAAATGTGGGGTGGAAAATAGGGTTATTTGTTTTTTAAAGTAACTGCTACTCAAAAACTGTAAATACCACAGATGTAAAAATTAGTATTTAGTTTCTATTCTAAAAATAAAGATATACGTGTTTTACCATTTTTTTAAAATTTGGTTTTCAGGACCTCAAATGTGGGGTGGAAGATAAGGTTATTTGGTTTTTAATGTAACTGCTACTCGAAAACAGTAGATGCTACAGGAGTAAAAATTAGTATTTGGTTTCTACTCCAGAAATAATGACATACGTGTTTTACCATTTTTTGAAAATTTGGTTTCCAGTTCCAGGACCTCAAATGTGATGTGGAAAAAAGGTTATTTGATTTTAAAATAACTGCTACTCAAAAACTGTAAGTGCTACAGATGTGAAAAATAGTATTTTGAGGTTTTGTGCCGGTTAAAAGTAAATGAGTTCAGTTTATCACCGGACGGACGGGCCAAGCCGTTATTTTAGGGTCTTCATACGGCCCTGCCCAAACCTTAAATCAAGGTGGGACGGGCCGAGATTTTTAACCAAGTATATAGACATTTTAGTGATTTTAGGGTGTTCAGGCTAAACGTGAAGTCAAGGTGGGACGGGCCGAAGTTTTTCATCAAGTATATAGAACTTGTAGGCCTGTAAAAACGGGCCGGGCCCATATTAGACGGGCCGTGCCGGGCCAGGAATTTCGGTTTTTGAAACGGGTTGGGCCAAGTTGTCGACGGGCCGAGCCGAGACCTAAAAAATTGATCCGTGCAGTACTCTACTATGTATGCATGGTTCAAATTCTCAAATTTCATGCGAGCGAAGCCGCTACGGGCATTGCTAGTAGATATATATGTAAGCATGTAGTGACGTAGTATCGACAATAACAGCTAACAATTGACAATCAAAACTAACTAAACTTTATATATATATAAATATATAAATATATATATATATATATATATATATATATATATATATATATATATATATATATATATATATATATATATATATATATATATATATATTTATATATATATATATAAAACGTATATATAAAATATATATATATATATATATATATATATATATATATTCATTATCACATTTTAAATGTTATAAAACTTATCTCTTAACTCTTTTAGCAGATACACCTTTTTGTGCTGCTCCATAATAATAGCTTAGGACTTTTTTCAACGTACATAAAAAATGTTTAAAAAGTAATAATTAATATCAGATTAAAATTTAATAAAATAAATAGGACCGAAAACAAAGAAAAAAATAAAACCACTCGTAGGTTTGAAGTGGATTAAGCATGTAGTGACGTAGTATCGACAATAAAAGCTAACAATTGACAATCAAAACTATCTACACTTTTTATTTAATTGGTGTGACCTTTGGAAAATTAATTCAAAAATTAACAAAATTGAATTGATAAATTGATACGGATATCCTGTAAGCGCATGTCTGGGCTTTAGAAGTTATAAGACACAATATTAATATTTTGTTAGATTGTCAAGGACAAACGTCATTTTAGAAAATGTATTTATGCGTATGTCTGTGAGTATATGTGGGTATGTATGTGTGCGTATAAATATAAAAGTGTACATTGTACATGTATGTGTTTCAGTGTCAGGAAGAATGTTAAATTACTTCAATTTTTAGTTGTACCACATACGAAATTGTTTGAGGTTTGAACAATCGAAAAGCGATATGAAAAAATAATCAACTATGCAATAATAATATGGCGGTTGTTGGCCTCATTTTAATATTTTTGATACTAACATTTTTTTTTATCAGCAAGTCTTTTCTAGGGTCAAAAGTACCAACGAGGGTGTTTTATCTTTAAATGATCTGTTGATGCGATAATACTTAAAAACAGCAGATATTTGCGGCACTTAGTAAACTTCAACGTATAGTTTTTATTTTTTAAAGCATGGTATGCGATAATATTTAATTTAGTCCTTTGTTCAGTCCCGGATTATCCACGAGATCAGGTGAAGCTTGTTCACGATAGTCCCAATTTTGTCAAAGAGCCACCGACATTTAAATAGCTAAATAAGACAATGTAAACGACTCAAAGCAGCAAAGGGCTGAGCCTAATTACACCCATTCAGGTATTACATTTCTATTTGTATCCCTTGTTTACCAACAATATCTATTTTCTTTGTTTAAAAACGTCAAACGAAGACATGAAATTTTCATATCAAAACTATAACAACCCTAATCGATGGGCACTAAATAAATGTTTATGCTTTCCACGTATATAAATATACTAGCTGTTTTTTGGGTGGCAAGCCGCACCGTGATCTGAAAGTCAACCCTTGAGTTTTCAATCTATCTTTCTTCAGTTAGATTTAGACAATTTCATTGTAGACTACGCTGTGAGTGAATTCCCGACCAGTTCAGCCAATTACGTCATAGTTACATCAAAATTTGTAAAAGTATGATATAACTACTATGCTTTTGTAGTTTGTTACATCAATTTATTTATAATTATGATATAAGAAGCGGTAAAACAGTATGCCTACTAGAGTAGGTTGTGGATCCAGTTGTTATATCAAGATATCCTTGCTTTAAGACTGACAGCGCACAATTGCGCAATAACTTTTATTTACACGCCTGCGCGCACTAATTTGATCAACTGCTGACTGCTGGCCACCGCGGCCGCCGCGTTATGCGAAATTATTAACATACATACAGACATAGGAAATTATAGATATAGATTAAAGATTTTACTCAAGTGAAAGTCTTCTGGCTGGTTGTGGAAGGAAACTAGGAACTACCCAGTGTGCTCTTTCTGAAAATCCAGGGCGCAAAAGACAGAAATCTCTTTTTATACGACTTGTAAAAAAATGCTAATTGTTTTTTTCCGTTTTAAATTTTTTGATAAGAAGCCAGCCATGTAGTATTATGTACGCGAGATTTTGACGACTTCATTGCGGTTGCATTTACATTTGAAAACTGCTTCTTCTTAACTTTTTATTCCAACATACGTCGTGCAGCCATGCCATTCATACGGATCTGGACAGAGAACAAATGTTATACATGACAAAAAAATTGTTTTTTATCAATGAGAATTAAGGATACAATTGTAATGTATATCTTATAGTGTAATTAGTAATTACTAATTAAGATATTGGGCATGATATCTTGAATTATACCGGAAAAAATCGTTCTGTCGAAAATTGAATAAAAATATTTCTGTTAGCGAAAAAAATTAATGAAACTGAGCGACCTTCCATATCTATTGATGAAACAACTTGATGGGGTCATGTGTTCTGCTGCTAGACTGATTCTCCAACTACACTGGTTTGGTCATGTCACGAGGGCTATGATCATCTGCATTGGCTGGATTTGAAGGCGCGCATTGAATTCAAGTAGTCCCTCACTGCATTCCGACGTCTACATGGTGTGCACCAACATACCTCTTCAGTCTGTGCATCCCGGTGGCTCAGCTTCCTGGATGATCTCATCTCCGTTCGGCCGCTTCTGGTGAGCTTCTTGTTTCTTCATGCAGAACTAAAACGTTCGGACTAAGGGCATTTGTAGTCGTCTGTCCAGCTACATAGAATAGCTTGCTAGACATACTCACTAACCCTGCGAATGCAAACAGCCTTTCTGATTTTAAGAAGCAGGTCAAGACTTACTTGTTCTTGTGAATGTTAAACAGAATTTGACTTTTTGTTCTTTGATTTTGACATCAGGATCGGTTTTGTTTTCTTATTGATGATTTACTCGATTCCACGTTTTTCACCGGCAAGGAAACAGGTCTTTGAGAACTTGTTAACTACTTTGAAGATACATGAATTGGAAGACCAACCAGGAGAGGTAGACGAAACCAGCAATTATTTGTAACGACGCTGTCATCGATGATCTACCCCAAACCAATAACGCCGTAGAAAGATAGCATAGAGGCTTTAGCAAGCTTATAAGCAGGGCCGGTCTTAGGCCGATTTGACCGATTGCTCCAAATAGGGCCCCGCGCTTGGTAGGGGCCCCGCAATTTATAGCATATCATTATAAATGGCAGTAATTTTTTTTTATAAATTTCTATCAATGCACATAAAATCGGCTTTGATTTGTTTATAACATGCTATATACATGGAGGCACATCCCTGTTTTATCGAATTCCCTTTTCATTTCTGGTGAAAAATAAACATTGCGGTTTTCCGAACCAAACTAAAATCTAACAGTATTTTTGTAATTTTATCCGTTAATTTTTCATTAATAGTTGCCATTGTCAATAATAGTTTCTAGTTTTGAAGAACACAAGCCAAAATATGAGTAAAAGACAAAGGGACGTCGGTAGAAAATATCTAAGTGGTAACATGAAGAGAACCTTAGCTAAGGTAAAGAAAACTGAAGCAGAAAAAGAAAAAGGTGCGTTAGATAAATATTTGAGTAAATCAGTAGATCTGTTTGAAACTGAAAAATCAGACAAACAAGTCGAGTCAGACGACAGTGAAACAAATATTTCTAAAGAAATTACATCAGAAGAAGCTAGTAGTAGTTTTCTTTCTGGATGTAATGCTCAACAAAATACATCTGAATTATGTATAAATATATCTGTTAACACACACAAGGATAATGAGGATATTTCAGAATCAAGAGAAGAAAATTCAAACCCAGCACTATGTGATATTTTAAAGATAAAAGATGACCCTGCTACATGGCCAAATAAAATAAATCAAAATGTCAGAGATTATTTAGTGAACAAAGGACCCCCTAAGATCACTGTAGAAAATTTTCCGCAAAATGAAAAAGGGTTACATTTTTCGAAATTTCACTGTAAAAGAAAATTAAACAAGTAAATTAAAAACGAATTTTTAAAACCCAATGCTTTTATATGTAATTAAAACACAAATTTTGCAAACACATATGCATAAATTTCTAGACAGAGAAACAGAGACGACGAGTTAATAAAAGCATTGGTAAAAATGGGGAAGTTATAGAACGACCATGGCTAATATATTCTGAATCATTTGATAAAGTTTACTGTTACTATTGCAAACTTTTTGACACAAATTCTGATTCTGCACTTGCTACTTCTGGATTTGACAGCTGGTCAAATATTCATACAAGATTAGAGGATCATGAAAAATCAAAAAAACATTTGCAATGTACACTTAATTGCTATGAACTGCAGCAAAGGTTATCTACTGGATTAACTGTTGATACATTAAATGAAAAATTAATAAGACAGGAAACAAAACGCTGGAATCAAGTCTTTGAGCGACTTGTTGCTTCTGTACAGTTTTTGGCAGAAAGGAACTTGGCATTTCGTGGGTCTGAAGAACAAATTGGAAATCCACATAATGGCAATTTTCTAGGCGTCATTGAATTGCTAGGAAAATTTGATCCAGTTATCCAAGGTCATATACAGAAAATTATTAACAAAGACATTCATGATCATTATTTAGGCAAGACCATACAAGATGAAATTATTGATACTATAGGCCAAGCTGTTCTACAGGAAATTATTGCTAGAATTAAGTCGGCAAAGTATTTTGCAGTGATTCTTGACTGCACTCCTGATATCAGCCATCAGGAACAGATGTCAATGGTGCTAAGATATGTCGCTGATGGCACACACTCAGATGTCCCAGCAGGAATTTATGAACATTTTATAAAGTTTATTATAGTTGAGAGCAGCACTGGTGAAAATTTATTTAACACTCTTGTGAAAGAAATTGAAATGCTAGGACTAGATGTTGAAAACATCAGAGGACAAGGGTATGACAATGGAGCTAATATGAAAGGGCACAATTCTGGAGTGCAAGCACGGCTTTTGGAAAGAAATTCACGAGCTTTCTATACTCCTTGTGTGTGCCATAATTTTAATCTTGTTCTAGGAGATATGGCTAAAACGTGTTCAGATGCCATGACATTTTTTGGAACCCTGCAGCGTATTTACACCCTTTTTGCTTCATCTACAAAAAGATGGACTGTTTTTAAAAAGCATGTGAAAGGCCTGTCTGTTAAACCATTATCAGAAACAAGATGGGAATGTAGAATGGAAAGTGTTAAAGCTGTACGATTTCAAGCCGCAGAAGTGTGTGATGCTTTAGAAGAACTAGCAAAAAGCACAAATGATGCTCAAGGGAAAAGTGAGGCTGAATCATTAGTAAGCCAAATGACAAATTATAGGTTTCTGGTTGCACTATGTTTTTGGCACTCTTTATTGTTTCAAGTAAATTTTACTAGCATGGAACTTCAAAGCAATACCATAGACATTGCCGCGGGGCTGACATCTTTTGAAAAATTGTTTGATTGGTTGAAGACATACCGAGAGACAGGCTTTGAAGCTGCATTGATTGATGCCAATGAGCTTGCAAATGAGTTAGAAGTTGAACCCATATTTCAACAGAAGCGCTGTTACAAGAAAAAGAAAATGTTTCTTTATGAATCTTCTGACGAACCAATTTTAGACCCCAAGACAGAATTCCGGGTAAATTTGTTCAATCAAGTTGTAGACAAAGCATTGCAATCTCTTCAACCACGGTTTATGCAGCTGAAAGAACACCATAAACTTTTTGGATTTCTATATAATTTTCAGAATATGTCTAAAGAAGATCTCAGAAAACATTCAGCCGACCTAGAAATTGCTTTGACAGACATTACAAAAGATATAGAAGGGTTCATGCTTTCCGAAGAAATGGAGGCAATTAAGCCAATACTGCCCGTTCAACAACAAAAACCCAAAGAACTCTTTAAATATTTGGCTTGTAATGATAGGTCGACTGCATTTCCAAATTTGTTCATAGCCCTAAAAATACTGATGACAATTCCAGTTACAGTCGCTTCCGGTGAAAGAAGTTTTTCAAAACTAAAATTAATTAAAACCTACCTTAGGTCAGTAATTCACCAAGAACGACTAAACAATTTGGCACTAATATCAATTGAATCTCCTATAAGTAGAGAAATTAATTATGAAAAAATTCTAAAAGATTTCGCAAGCAAAAAAGCAAGAAAGATCCACTTTGACTTATAGATTATTTGTTTATTATGACAATAACAAGAACTGTTTTGTTTAAATTCATTGTAATATTTTTATTATTGTTTATTGATTCGTTTGTGGAGTTATGTTTTTTTGTATAATAAATGTGTTTCAATAATTTTATTAATAGTAGTTATTGTAAAAAAAAATCAGGTGGGCCTCCGCAAGCATTCGTTAAATTGGGCCCCGCAATTCGTAAGGCCGGCCCTGCTTATAAGAGCTAACCATCCAGCAGTATGGAAATTCATCAATGCTTTGAAGATGGAAGCAAAGATTGAATAGAACTTTGCATTTCATCAGCCGAGTGCGGTAAAGAGAATTTACTAGGAAACATCAGCAAGGATAAAAACCATAGTTGCCGATTATAATCAACGTCCAGTATTTGAATATCTTCGTGGAAAAGCACACAACTTGAGTCTTCATGAAGACTCGAATTAAACTTGCAAGTGTAACTTTCTTAACTTTAAAACTAACTTATTGATGCAGACTGAATTTGTATGAATATTTGCTGTTACATAACATTTTATAAATCGCTATATTTTGATGCAGTCGCTATTTTGAAGATCGCCATTCTGTGATCGCCATTTTTGCCGTATACCTGTCCGTTAGTACACGCCACTGTGAAGTAGAGGAAGATAGAAACACGTACAGCTTCTGCACAACTCCGAAGAAGGTCACCGCTTGGACACATGACTCAGCTGCAGCATTTCCAGAAAGATATAGAGAATGAGCCATTCAAGGCATAAAAAGTGCCATTGGGTTGTCATGGAACACTTGGGCTTTGACTCCATTGTAGACTCCAGACATGTTGGATGCGTTGTCGTATGTATGATCTATGCAAGGACCAACAATAGACATAGTTGTGAAACACTTGAACTAACGAACTTAGCAATCTTGCTGCAAAAAATCAAAGGAATACGACACTCCAAAAGAAAAAAAATTCGTATATATATATATCACGAAAAAGCAATTAAAAGCGAAAGAACGAGCGGGAAAGCAGCCGGGAACGAAAAATCAAGCGGGAAAGAAACGGGAGCGAGAGTTGTCTCTCTAAGTTTTCTAAAAAACCAAACGACCAAGATCGAAAGAGCTAGCGGGAAAAATGTGACCCGGAGAGGGAAAGCGATCGAAAGCGGGGAGGTGACCGGGAGTGAAAATACGACCGGGAGCGGGAATGCGACCGGGAGCGGGAATGCGACCGGGAGCGGGAATGCGACCGGGAGCGGGAATGCGACCGGGAGCGGGAATGCGACCGGGAGCGGGAATGCGACCGGGAGCGGGAATGCGACCGGGAGCGGGAAAGCAACCGGGATCGGGAAAGCGACCAGTAACGGGAGAGCAAGCAAGAACGGGAAAACAAGCGGGGAAGGAAACGGAAGCGAAAGAGACAAGCATTAGAAAAACCTCTAAAAACCCGGGAAACCCCGGGTACCCCGCTAGTAGTTTTAAATTTCCAAAAAATTTTGATTCTAAAGAGTTTTTAAAAAATTGAATTAATTTACTCATATTTACGCTCCATAGGGAAATAATCTGTTAATTTTGAAGAAAGTTAGAATTTTGGAGGGGGGATTTATAATCTTGGGGAGGGGAAATTCCCCCCCTAAGACGTCTGGATAAAACACTCGTTGCAACACACAATAAACAAGAGTGTACAAAAACAAAGTTTTTTTTTAAACACTTTTATATTTTCAAATTATGTAAATAGATTTTTAAATGCAATAATAGTTTCACCATTGTTTGTTGTAATACTTTAGTCAACATTTTAATAAGTTTTGCCAAAGTCATGATTACCTAAATGTTCATTTAATTGACGCAAGCGCCACCAAGTGAATAATTTTAAATGCGCTACAAATTAGTTATTGAAATAATGATTAAATCGCTTTGAAAACTATTGAATATTGTTTTATGGGGTGACTAAAGTCTATGCTGAAAGTTTCAAAATTCTAACTTGTCTAAAAGTTGGTGAAAAAGACAAAGAGACAGAAAAAATTTCACCACAGACAGAGACAGAAAAGTCATGTTAAATAAAAACGTGTAGAAATCATTATAAGCCAGTCCCATGCCTGGAGAAAGGAGGAGGGAAAAGTTAAAAGTATCAAATTATGATCCACGACTGGAAGTACTTAGGTGCTTCTGACACAGCCGTTTCAGTCTTAAAACACTTGGTGTAAAGGACTATAAACTATTATAAAAAAAAAATTTAAAAAAATCATTATGAACTAGCGGGGTTGCCGAGGTTTTCATATCGTTTCCCTTCTCTCTATCCGTTTTCCTAGCTTTTTTCTCTCTCGCTCCCATTTCCTTCTCCGCTTGCTCCCCGAACCTACTCACTTTCCTGCTTTCTCTCCTTTTTCCGCTCTCGGTCGCTTTCTCGCTCCCACTTGCTATCCCGTTTTCACTAGCTCTCCCGCTCCCACTCGCTTTCCCAATCCCGCTCGCTTTTCCGCTCTCGCTCGATCTATGAACTCCCCGGGGCATATTTATTTTTCGTGTAGGTTTTTGACATACGTTTAGGCTATAAAAATATTCTAATCAGTATCATGGACGCATAATTATAATTACAAGAATGTTTGGTATGTATTATACCAATTATTGAACTATTCACTATCATAGGGTCAAGGAAGCCTATGATTCGATACCTGTTCAGATGGTGAAGAAATCTTTCTTAAAATGTGGTATAACCAATGCTATGGACGGAACTGAAGATGATTTACTACTCCAAGATGACAACGAATCAGTAACGGTAAGCGAGAGTGAAGATGATGACGAAGCAGATATGAAAATTACACATGAACAATACGATGAACTGTATGTTGATTCCGATGACGAGGCTCCAGATTTACTTAATTAATTTTTGTTATTATATTATATTTTGGCTTCGACTTCGAGTAGAGTGGGGCAAGAGACCTATGTTTCAAGGAAACTATCAAAAACTCAACAGTCTTTCATCGTATGACTAAATTTTTTATAGAATTAGATGATTCATTAATTTAGCTATTGGATGATGCCATGCTGATATCTACCTATAGTTGTTGTAATGTGTGGAATGCATTTTTTGTGGACAATCAAAAAGGGTGTCTTGCTCCATTGGTAGGGTAAAAGGCCTTTATATGTGGGGTAAATAGCCCATAGGTAGTTCTAGGCCTAATGTTCAACGCAAAATAATCAAATCATTTTCTAGACAGATTCAGAATCACAGTTTTGACATTCTTGGCACCAGTAGCGCAGCCAGGGAGCACGGGGGCCCCGTGCCCTCACCCCGAAAACTTGCCGAAATTGATTTTGAAGGGACGCGCGTGCCCGTGTATTGAGTTGTTTTTCAATTCTTTAACTAGTTCAGGCTAGTTATATATAAAGTTGCGCGCGTGAACTATGTAGAATGCCGATCTAGTTAGATAGCTCAGTTGGGAGATCGTTAGACTGAAGATCTAAAGAATCCCGGGTCTAGGCATAAAAATTTGCCGAAATTTGTTTTTTGAAGTGACGCGCGTGCCCGTGTATTGGGTGTTTTTCAATTCTTTCTCTCATATTTTGTGAGCCCTGCACATCTCCATTATTACGTAATTTCGTTTGTGTCTATACGCACACTTTCTGATGGACTGACCCAGTTCAAGCTAGTTATATATAAAGTTGAGCGCGTGAACTACGAAAGCTGTCGGTCCATATAGCTCAGTCTGGAGAGGGTTATACTCAAGATTTGAAGGTTTCCGGTTCAATCCCAGGTTTGCGATTTTCAATTTTTCTCAGAAAAAACGTTGGCTGAATTTGATATCGTAATAAACTGTTTCAATTTAAATGTCTTATGGTTTTTTGTTACTAATTATTACTAAAACTGTCCTAACCCTTGACTTTTTGTGGGTGGTAAATTTTTCAGAAAACTCCTTACTAATCAATTTCTCCCCCGTGCCCCCTCCGAAAAAAATTTCTGGTTCGCCACTGCTTGGCATTGAACCCATTTTTTACGAGACTTGCTGTTTGCAAAAGGTTCACCACATAATAAGCATGGCCATTCCTCGGCTTCGCTTCTGGAATCACCAGAGCCGTATGTCGTTCTGCGTTTCTTAAGCCTACCTTTCTTCATTGCAATATTTTAAGTGGCTTTAGTAGCACCTCGTTTAATGGATGATCAAGCTGTGGATGTATTTCTAGACTTTGCTTCAGCAGTCTTTGCAGCGGCTTTAGCAGCCTTATCCGAAGAACTTGTCTTTTTCCTCCAACTCAGCTTTGCATGCTGATCCGTTAACAATGTAGCAGACTCAGCTTTGAGAGTTCGAGAACGTAAACCTTTGGATGCGGAGAAATGGAAAAGACTTTCTATTATAAACTCGTACCATGATGGAATCTAAATATATAAAAATAAATTGATCCCAGACTCAATTGGCTTTGCATATACAACCGTGGCTATCACAATAATAAGCAAAGAGGAAATTTGCAACTAGCTCGGACCAGGGACGTAAATTGGGGGGGCAGGGGGGGGCATTTGCCCCCCCCTGATTTTCAAAATTTGAATTTTTTTACCTAGAGTTTACTATATATTTATTTAATTTTAACTTTACTTAACCTAGTGATGATGCAATACGTATTGGAATCCTTCTGGCGTGTATAGACAATTCGCCCTCCCTTGATTTCCAAAATTAAAAAAAAATTTTACTTAGAGTTTACTATATAATATGTTAATTTTAACTTTACTTAACCTCGTGATGATTCAATGCGTATTGGAATTCTTTTTGCGTGTGTAGACAATTTTATATCTTAGCTCGATGCTAGATTTACCAATAACTGCAGAGTAATAATTTGTGTATCAGTGTTGGTCCAAAGATTAGCTGTTTTCTGTGCCAAAATACAATCAGCGAACTCGTGGAACTTTACCGTATTAGCGGTATTGATACAATGTTGATTCCCTCACAGCTGTCTACATCAAAGTTATTATTTATTACACAAAAAGAAAACAAAATTATACCCACCCCATTTTGGACATCTTTTTTACAAACTTTTATTTAGGTTACCATTTCTATTTGTTTGTTTGTGTGTGTGTGTGTGTCTTTCTCTGTACGCAAATCTTGGAAGTAAAATTTAACCAGCATTTTGACTAGCTAGGAAGTTGAAACTTTCAGCATAGCTTTATATTTGATGAAAATACATGATTCAATTTAAACAAAACTTTGAACTTCTTTTGCATTTCTAAATTGAATGTATTTGAAATCAAAGTTTGTGTTGAAAAACTCGTTTTTCCTTTACTTGTTTTACTGCAATATGATTAAATCATTCACCCGGTGGCTCGTGGCGAATCCAGAATTTTCTGGTGGGGGATTCACTTCAGAAATTTTTTTATATTTTCCAAAAAGCTGATAACCGGTAAGGGGTAGTCGTAAGTATTTTTCTAAAACTTTTCAAAGACTTCCAATTTCTCCTCCCAAAAAAGCTGATGTCGTTTTCCAAAAACAAGGTATTATACCCAAAAAATTTCAATTGATACTCTGATGGGGGATGCATTTCCCCATCCCTCTCTGCTTGTACCTACGTATTTATATCAATGTAAAAGGTAATGTGTGTGTGAGAGCATTCGTTTATCACATCCAAACCGCCGGAGCAATTTTAACAACATTTGGCATGCAGGTAACTTCATTGATAAGAAAATTTTGAAAAATTAAAAAAAAAATGTTATTTCTTTGACGTTTCATTGGCAAAAACCAGACAAAACTAAGCACAAAAACCCGGACAACACCGGGTAACCCTGTCAGTAAGCTATATAATGGCGGGAAAATTTTGCCCCCCCCTGGAAAATGCTGAATTTACGTCCCTGGCTCGGACCTACCCTAGCTTATTGCATTAGTGGGTTGTGAATATTTAAGGGTGTGATAAAACGCCTACAGTAGGCGATTTGCCTCATCTGCAGGCTGGGCGTTTTGCCCCAATATAATCATGTGAGCTAAAATTGATATAATGTTCTTATCTTTCAACATTGCTCACACATCTGGGTAGCATTTAACAGGTCTTGCCGATGCCTTTCTGCACAGCTATAACTTCATCGGCTCACATAACACTTAGTTCACACATCGCTTAATTGTAAAGTCACAAATATTGTCAAAATATGGCGAAAAATGAAAAATTGATATAACTTTACTTGCCGTGAACAAAATCGAAAATGTTAACATCAAACAGCACAGAAAGTTGACGACAATGCATAGACCATAAACATACAACATTAGGATATAGCATGCGCTCTAAACACGCAGTAGTAGAGTAGTAGGCGTTTTACCTCACCTGGGCTTCTTGCCCCACTCTACCCTTTACTCGAGCGGTCGATTTTGGACGCTATTTTACCTCAGAAAGTACACTTCGACTTATACTCGGATCGAGTTATACCCGAGTATAGACGGTTTTCAAATTAAATTTGTTTTAAATTGAATCATGTATTGTCATCCAATATAAAGCTATGTGGAAAGTTTCAGCTTCCTAGCTAGTCGAAAAGCTGGTTAAATTTTACTTGCAAGATTTACGTACAGAGAAAGACACACACACATACACAAACAGAGATTGTAACCTAAATAAAAGTTTGTAAAAATAATAATTTCCCTTTAAATTAGTATACGGGATACATAGTTATAATTCGTTGGTTGGCTGTGTTTTATTACAATCGCTAGATGGCAGTTAAAAACCTAAAATGTAGAAAATAAATAATAACTGGGTGACCGCATGAGCTACCGCACTGGTAACGCAAACTCTAGTGACACCACTGGGTCCTCAAAAGCTTGATTTTTAACCAATAAATAAATGTATTCATGTATATTATTTTACTTACAGTTGAGTTACACTGAACTCGGTGGCGACAAATCTTTTACTAATCCCACGAAAAACGGTTTAACTCCCTGATTTCCGATAACACTGATCATTGATCATATCATTATGGGTTACCTACGAGGGAGTGAGTGGGACTTAATCTTTTCGCATAGAAGACCTTCATAAAATAAACATTAATCGTATGCTGATTGCTGATGTGCAAACTTAAAAGTGGATTTAACAATGAATTTATTACTACTCATTGATTTATCGTGCCCAGCATGAGGGTAACCGATAAGCGCACATCTGATATTTTCCATGGATTTATAATGGTATTCATATTATAGTTTCATAGTATAGGTCTGAATAAGTCAATAACACCGATCGGTGCGAGTAAAAGAATTCAAATTCGCAGTTAAAATGATAAACATTTTAATAATAGTTTCGATGATAACTCGAAACATCATTATAATAATAATCCCATCCTAACAAAGCTGAATACGAGTTCAAGGATATATATCGCGCAAGCTAGCTAGGCTTTTTGAATATTAAACAGGTTCTCTTCGCTTAACCATGTAAAGCCGATTAATATTTTGCTGCAAGTTTATAATTTTACAATTTAAATAAAAAAAAATTTTTTAGATTTGAGAAATAATATTTTTCTTAACTAAAATGGGTTGTTTGTTATTAAGTGGTTTCTTGTGAGCTCCGTACTAAAACGTTCTTGTTTACTCCATGCTTAGAATTTTAGCTCAGATCACTCCGCCATCGCTAATTATTTGCCGAATGAAATTAACATTTTATGTGCGTTTTTCGATCTTGAAATTTAAAACGATAAAAATAGTTAAATATTTTTATCATATCTGTATGTAAAATCAATCAAGTCACAAATGATTAGAGATTTAACGTTGCGGCCTACTTTCTGTGTCGCAGTAGTGAGGCAGCATTATACCTATAAATACCCGATGATCCGAGTGGTGATATCGTAGATCGTTCTGGTCTAGTTAGGTTCGTTGTTGGCTGTTGCTGTGTGCGGTTGAGTTTTTGGTTCAATTTATGAATATTTTATGCTTCATTAGTTTATAAATAATTAATTCAGAGAAAAAAATTATTTGTCTTTAAATTATTTCTCAAATTATATCCTATCTCGTTTGCAAAGAATAATTGAATTTATATGATGGTGGAAGTTGGGCATGCAGGTCCCTCTGACTTAACAGAGAAGCTGACAGAGGAAAAAGCCGACGATTCGCTTAATTTATCAACCGACGTCAGCGCAAATGAAAAGTCTCTCAACAATTCCGACACCAAGAAGAAGAGATGCCGCCGCAAAAGAAAAGCCGGTTTTCACCACAGAAACTGGAAGAATTGGGACGTTGAAAGCCAAGCCGTCGGCGACGGACTGAAGTTCTACAAAAGGGCGACTTATTTACCTCTTCAACCAATGGCACCGTATAATACGAACGAGTTTTTGATGCAGGACCGTGGACTTCAATTTACGCCGACCCCGCTGGAAACAAAACCTAGAGAACGCGCGCGCTCCCGTCGAAAGTCGACGACAACGGAAGACAAGAGCCCGTCCACAGATGGACCAGAGCAGCCCTCGCCATGCGACTTTGATTCTAGTGAGTATTCTTCAAACGAGTCATACGATGAAGACGACTACGAAGCCTTAACGAAGGAGTACCGCAGGGAGGTTGAGAACCAACGCATGAACGTCCTCCAGGCAATGCGCAAGGAAGACCTCATTAAGGAGTGCTGGAGACTGGACACGCTCTTGGAACAGTACCAAATTGAGAACGAAAAACTGAAGAAAGAAAGAGACAGTCTAAGCAAACTTCGCGAGTCCGCCGCATCTGATTCTCTCCCTAACGATCTCGAAAATGCCGAGTAAGCTATATTTATATTTAGTTCTTAATCGCTTTGAAGTTTCGATAGGACTTGTTTTCTCTCAGTTTGCATATATTTTGGTTCGTAGTTTGAAGAGTAACGTGCTTCTTATTTATTTTTGTACGAAGCTATTTTCTATTCATTTTCAGAACATTTGACGAACCGCCTTCACTTGACGACAGAGTGGTAGAATAAAGATCTCTTTCGTTATTTATTTTTTTCGATTTTGTGAGTCAAGACTATGGCAGCATGGTGACATTGGGAGCCAAATGAATTGTAAGTATTAATGTAGATAGAGTAGAGATGAGAATTTTGAGGATTGTTATTAATTTGGGTTTGAGCGAGGGGTGTCTTCAAGATTGTCTCGTTGTTTTCCGTCTTCTAAGTCGTTCGTTTTGTATCATTTGTCGATCCGTCGAGATTTAATAACGGTGTTATTGGCATCTGGTATTCCGTACCGTCTAGTCTTTTATTTTTCAAGAACTTTCCTTGACCAGGTTAGTTGAACGTTGTGAGTTGTGCGAGTCTATCGTGTCCGCAATTGTTTGTCATCGAACTTTTTGTTGTTTAACGGTCCGTGAGGGAAAAGTTGGTAACTTAATGTGTTGTTGGGTTAGACGTTATTTTGGGTTTTCGAGTAGAAAACATTCGAGTTTCTTAGGCTGTGTCGGTAATGGTCATGCGTTTGATTTGTATCGTTATTGAAGGGTGAATTTCAGGGAGCCGTCGGCGTGGTGAGTGTCAGTGTACGTGCATTGTATTGTCCATGCCGAATGCAACGGTTTCGTAAACGCTATTTATATATACCATGGTTGCAGTTTACGTTCAAGTGGGTTATGCGTCGTCCAAGTTATTGGGATTGGGTTTTTGTGCTGTACGACGGAGCAATAGGTTAGGTCGGTTATGTGTAGCTTTTTTTGGATGAGAAAGCAGTACCAGGAGGGGCATTAAGGGCAGATTATTTGTGTTTGTTTTTCGTCAAAGGTGGGTCGTCCAATTTTTTTTCACATTGAATGAATTTTAATTAAACACTTTCGGTGAATTAGTGACGTTCCAACTGGTCCCTCCGAGGTTGAAATAGCGTTAAGGGTGGTGATGTCAGCTGTCCACTGTTTGCAATTAATTATAATTTACTGGCCTTAAAGACATTGCGTGCTGGGAAATGCAGCACCTTGAGTCTGAACTATCAGTAATACAAAATTGGTACGGTTCGCCATACGTTGTAGTTATAAAAGATGCCTGTTTGTCGAACTTTATTGATTCTAATTCAGCTGTTTTCCTTCAGCGGCTCCAGGAATTTCGTAAGGATGGGACCGATTTTTTTATAGTTTATTAAACACTTGATTACTGTCGTTATGCAGACCGTTGTAAGATATCTTGAATTTCTTTTGTTCAGTGATACCAAGAAAAATGGAATTAAAAATAAACTTTTGGTTTACTCTCTTTTTCTTTCTATATTTTTCTCTCTGGACCAATATCAGCACAAGACAGCTCTTTTTTCATCGTGCTACGTAGTTGGTCATCAGACACTTCAAGGCTGAGAATGACTTTTAAACTTCAGTATTGAATACTAGGATCATCTAAATTAGGCGGAAGAAAGTTATAACGTATCAAATTGAGTTAGATCGGTGCAAGCGCCTGTTTTTTTTACAAACCAAGGCTACATCATTATAAAATAACACCCCCGCTGTTTCTTTGAATCCACCCAATAACCAACAGGTGATCGTCCGCACACGTACATATGTCTGTTGTTTTCACACTATGAGGATGGGCTTAATTAAGTATTTTAGATGCATTATAATGCAAAACAACCTCGAATCTACCCAATGATCAATGTTTGGCTTACACACACATACATATACTTACTCAGGAGTGGATACAAGATTGGCAAACGGAGGGGTCTAAAACGGGGCAAGTAGAAATTTTTTCCTTATTGTGTCGGATTTATAAGTTTTGACAAAAGCTTTTATTCAATATTTTTTTATTAAAAAACTGAACTGTAACAGATTTTAGCAGAAAAATATAGTTAATTGAATTAATTGACATCTTTTTTAGTCAATTTTACTACGACGCGTGGTATCACGCAGTGGCGAATTCAGCTATAGGCCCGGAAAGGCGGCCTTCCCCCAGGCCCTTGTTGGGTCCTAAATGTCGCCCCTTGGTGCCCCCTACAAAAATGCCCGCTTTCTATGAACACTAAAAATCACATTACTGGTTATAATGCTATATTATCCAGCTGATGCAATCATACAATGCTGCTCGAGCATGAATATGTATGTGGTGGCGATGCCTGAGACTGAGACTGTTAAGGATTTATCTCAAATTGTCCAAAGTTCAACCGGCTCAGCTCTCTAGCCAGTGTCGGATTTCCTCCAGCCAGTCAACAAGCTTTAAAATAATATTAAACTAACAGCCATGGCTGAATCAGTCCGTGGCGGTAATAAACGCAAATCAGATGAGAAATTGAGTGGAGCATCTAGGCCTAAACTGGCAAAAGAAGAAGGTCTCAAGGTAGATGGTAGTAAATTCGCCTGTGGACCTGAGTCGGCGGTTCGAATCCCGCCGTCGTCACCAGCGTCTGCAGGGGGTGCGGGCCTATAAATGACTGCCTTTGGTTGTTCTGTCTAAATGGGCCCACGAGTGAGTTGAGTAAAGTTGGATAAAGTGATTCGTGGCTTAGAAGTCTAATGATTAACGCCACCTTAAACATTGTCAAACTTTAAAATTAACATAATTTATCACTAAAATAACAGTAGCTCAATCAGTTGAATTTTCTTTAAAAATTAAGCAAGCATCCGAGTCAGGCGATCATCACCCAGCTGCGCATTCCAGTACATAGCCTATCGAGACTGACACACCAGCAGCAGCTCCTGGATTGCAACATAAGCAAACTGATCCGGAATTTGAAGCAGTGAAAGAACAATTTGCAGCAGATATTATTCAGGAACCACTTCTTCCTCAAGCGCACTTTCCGTAAAATCTAGGACTCTACATAAAAATGAGTAATTAGATACTACATAGAAAATAAAGTTACACATGTTTTACCAAATTTTTTTATATTTTTGCTCCTGAGGAGATAAAACATGAAGATAAACTTTTTTCTAAAAGAAAACGCATATTTCAAAAGCCAACAATGAGAAGGTTTTGAAATTTGGTATCTAGATTCTTTTTTAAAAAAAATAGAAAAATAAGTGTTTCATCTTTTTTTAAAAATTTGGTTTCCGGGATTTCAAATGTGGAGTGGAAAATAGGCTTATTCGTTTTTTTTAGAATAACTGCTGCTCAAAACTGTGAATGCTACAGATGTAAAAATTAGTATTTAGTATTTACTCGAGAATTATAGATATAAGTGTTTTATCAATTTTTGATAATTTGGTTTCCAGGACCTCCAATGTGGGGTGGAAAAAAAACATTTGTTTCAAAACTCTAAAAACTGAAAATGTGAACGTTTTGCAATTTAATATCAAGATTATTCAAACAAAATACATTTTTATTAATTTTTGAAAATTTGGTTTTCAGGACTTCATATGTAGGGTGGAATATAGGGTTAATTGCATTTTAGAATAAATAATACTAGAAAACTGTAAGTTCTACAGATGTAAAAATTAGTATTTAGTATTTACTCGAAAAATAAAAATGTAAGTGTTTCACTATTTTTACAAACTTTTATTTAGGTTACAATCTCTGTTTGTGTGTGTGTGTGGCTTTCTCTGTACGCAAATCTTGCAAGCAGGGCCGGTCTTAGGCCGATTTGACCGATTGCTCCAAATAGGGCCCCGCGCTTGGTAGGGGCCCCGCAATTTATAGCATATCATTTTAAATAGCAGTAATTTTTTTTTATAAATTTCTATCAATGCACATAAAATCGGCTTTGATTTGTTTATAACATGCTATAAACATGGAGGCACATCCCTGTTTTATCGAATTCACTTTTCATTTCTGGTGAAAAATAAACATTGCGGTTTTCCGAACCGAACTAAAATCTAACAGTATTTTTGTAATTTTATCCGTTAATTTTTCATTAATAGTTGCCATTGTCAATAATAGTTTCTAGTTTTGAAGAACACAAGCCAAAATATGAGTAAAAGACAAAGGGACGTCGGTAGAAAATATCTAAGTGGTAACATGAAGAGAACCTTAGCTAAGGTAAAGAAAACTGAAGCAGAAAAAGAAAAAGGTGCGTTAGATAAATATTTGAGTAAATCAGTAGATCTGTTTGAAACTGAAAAATCAGACAAACAAGTCGAGTCAGACGACAGTGAAACAAATATTTCTAAAGAAATTACATCAGAAGAAGCTAGTAGTAGTTTTCTTTCTGGATGTAATGCTCAACAAAATACATCTGAATTATGTATAAATATATCTGTTAACACACACAAGGATAATGAGGATATTTCAGAATCAAGAGAAGAAAATTCAAACCCAGCACTATGTGATATTTTAAAGATAAAAGATGACTCTGCTACATGGCCAAATAAAATAAATCAAAATGTCAGAGATTATTTAGTGAACAAAGGACCCCCTAAGATCACTGTAGAAAATTTTCCGCAAAATGAAAAAGGGTTACATTTTTCGAAATTTCACTGTAAAAGAAAATTAAACAAGTAAATTAAAAACGAATTTTTAAAACCCAATGCTTTTATATGTAATTAAAACACAAATTTTGCAAACACATATACATAAATTCCTAGATAAAAAAATATAATAAACACACACACGTACACATATACATAAATATAAATAAATTAATTAAAATTAACTAAATTAATTGACTTATTGTAAAACTAATAATTGAATATTGCATTGTCTTCTATTTTGAGCATGTATGCAAAATTTGAAAAAAATCTATCATCAGGAAGTGACTCAAAAATTGATTGCAAGATTTGAAACAGACAGAGAAACAGAGACGACGAGTTAATAAAAGCATTGGTAAAAATGGGGAAGTTATAGAACGACCATGGCTAATATATTCTGAATCATTTGATAAAGTTTACTGTTACTATTGCAAACTTTTTGACACAAATTCTGATTCTGCACTTGCTACTTCTGGATTTGACAGCTGGTCAAATATTCATACAAGATTAGAGGATCATGAAAAATCAAAAAAACATTTGCAATGTACACTTAATTGCTATGAACTGCAGCAAAGGTTATCTACTGGATTAACTGTTGATACATTAAATGAAAAATTAATAAGACAGGAAACAAAACGCTGGAATCAAGTCTTTGAGCGACTTGTTGCTTCTGTACAGTTTTTGGCAGAAAGGAACTTGGCATTTCGTGGGTCTGAAGAACAAATTGGAAATCCACATAATGGCAATTTTCTAGGCGTCATTGAATTGCTAGGAAAATTTGATCCAGTTATCCAAGGTCATATACAGAAAATTATTAACAAAGACATTCATGATCATTATTTAGGCAAGACCATACAAGATGAAATTATTGATACTATAGGCCAAGCTGTTCTACAGGAAATTATTGCTAGAATTAAGTCGGCAAAGTATTTTGCAGTGATTCTTGACTGCACTCCTGATATCAGCCATCAGGAACAGATGTCAATGGTGCTAAGATATGTCGCTGATGGCACACACTCAGATGTCCCAGCAGGAATTTATGAACATTTTATAAAGTTTATTATAGTTGAGAGCAGCACTGGTGAAAATTTATTTAACACTCTTGTGAAAGAAATTGAAATGCTAGGACTAGATGTTGAAAACATCAGAGGACAAGGGTATGACAATGGAGCTAATATGAAAGGGCACAATTCTGGAGTGCAAGCACGGCTTTTGGAAAGAAATTCACGAGCTTTCTATACTCCTTGTGTGTGCCATAATTTTAATCTTGTTCTAGGAGATATGGCTAAAACGTGTTCAGATGCCATGACATTTTTTGGAACCCTGCAGCGTATTTACACCCTTTTTGCTTCATCTACAAAAAGATGGACTGTTTTTAAAAAGCATGTGAAAGGCCTGTCTGTTAAACCATTATCAGAAACAAGATGGGAATGTAGAATGGAAAGTGTTAAAGCTGTACGATTTCAAGCCGCAGAAGTGTGTGATGCTTTAGAAGAACTAGCAAAAAGCACAAATGATGCTCAAGGGAAAAGTGAGGCTGAATCATTAGTAAGCCAAATGACAAATTATAGGTTTCTGGTTGCACTATGTTTTTGGCACTCTTTATTGTTTCAAGTAAATTTTACTAGCATGGAACTTCAAAGCAATACCATAGACATTGCCGCGGGGCTGACATCTTTTGAAAAATTGTTTGATTGGTTGAAGACATACCGAGAGACAGGCTTTGAAGCTGCATTGATTGATGCCAATGAGCTTGCAAATGAGTTAGAAGTTGAACCCATATTTCAACAGAAGCGCTGTTACAAGAAAAAGAAAATGTTTCTTTATGAATCTTCTGACGAACCAATTTTAGACCCCAAGACAGAATTCCGGGTAAATTTTTTCAATCAAGTTGTAGACAAAGCATTGCAATCTCTTCAACCACGGTTTATGCAGCTGAAAGAACACCATAAACTTTTTGGATTTCTATATAATTTTCAGAATATGTCTAAAGAAGATCTCAGAAAACATTCAGCCGACCTAGAAATTGCTTTGACAGACATTACAAAAGATATAGAAGGGTTCATGCTTTCCGAAGAAATGGAGGCAATTAAGCCAATACTGCCCGTTCAACAACAAAAACCCAAAGAACTCTTTAAATATTTGGCTTGTAATGATAGGTCGACTGCATTTCCAAATTTGTTCATAGCCCTAAAAATACTGATGACAATTCCAGTTACAGTCGCTTCCGGTGAAAGAAGTTTTTCAAAACTAAAATTAATTAAAACCTACCTTAGGTCAGTAATTCACCAAGAACGACTAAACAATTTGGCACTAATATCAATTGAATCTCCTATAAGTAGAGAAATTAATTATGAAAAAATTCTAAAAGATTTCGCAAGCAAAAAAGCAAGAAAGATCCACTTTGACTTATAGATTATTTGTTTATTATGACAATAACAAGAACTGTTTTGTTTAAATTCATTGTAATATTTTTATTATTGTTTATTGATTCGTTTGTGGAGTTATGTTTTTTTGTATAATAAATGTGTTTCAATAATTTTATTAATAGTAGTTATTGTAAAAAAAAATCAGGTGGGCCTCCGCAAGCATTCGTTAAATTGGGCCCCGCAATTCGTAAGGCCGGCCCTGCTTGCAAGTAAAATTTAACCAGCTTTTTGACTAGCTAGGAAGCTAAAACTTTTAGCATAGCTTTATATTGGATGACAATACATGATTCAATTAAAAAAATTGATTTGAATATCTTTCGTATTTCTAAATCAAGTGTATTTGAAAATTTGAAATTAAAGTTTGTGTTAAAAACTCGTTTTTTCTTTTACTTGTTTAATAATTTTGTTTCCGGTGCCTCAAATGTGTGGTAGAAGAAAGAATTATTTGCTTGAAAACTCAATAACTGGAATTATGAAAACATTAAAATTCAGTTTTCAAGTTTTTCTTTAAAAAAATAAGATAGCGCGTTGCATTATTTTTCAAAAAATTAGTTTTCGAGCTTTGAGGTTTTGTGCCCGTTAAGACTAGCTAAGTCCAGTTTAGCACAGACCGAGCCAGGCCTCGACTTTTGTTCTTATGTAATGAGCTTGTTCGGACCTGAAATTTTGTGCTAATATAACAATCATGGCCTTAAATTTTCTGCCTATGAAATGACCCGGACCAGGTCTGAAAAAAGTGTAGGGCTATTATAGCGAGAGAACCATAAAAAAAGAAAGAGGGAAAGACATTTCCTTTCACTAGAGACAAATAATGAGATAGAGAGAATTACCCTGCACTAAGGTACGTCGTAATTTCAGTTTTAATAGAGCAGTATCTGTTATTAATGTCCACAATTCAACAACCTGATCAAAGTATCTTGACACGATAATAAAAAGGACTCACTAATAGGAGTAAATTTTCGTTTCGTTAAAATTAATTTTGTTCATTATTCACAAATTACTTTTTTATTTTTTACCAATTCTTCTCCGTTGATGCATTTTGCTGTCGATTTGTGGACTTTAATTTCACCAAAAAAGAAAAATTGTAATGGTTACAGAGGTAGACATGGGTCCATTTTGGCAACACACCCATCACTTAATCAACACAACACAACAGAACCCACCCCAACCCAACCTAAAAGGTTAAATTTCTAACCCAGACCACTAAAAAACTGATTAAAAAAATTGAAATTCTAATTCAACCCAACCCACGCATGTTTAAAAAGTTAGACCTACCCACCCAATTCAACCCATGTTCATCTCTGAATGGTTATTCTCAATTGTATGTAATTCGTTAAACTTTGGTTTTTAAATAATTGGGCCAACATTTAATAGCTGGAAGTGCCAACATAATCTAGATTTACGACAACTAAATTAGCATTTGTATGTAAATGAGACAGAGAAACTGGTAATTAAATTGTCTGTATTTACAAGGTTTTCACAGAAATAATATTATGCGATCAAACTTCAAGCGTCCTGGATCTGGTGATTACGTCTGGCGACAACATCACTGACATTCAATATTACTCTCCGTTGGGGAATGGTGATCATTCAATCTTGGGGTTTAAATTGGTTGGTTTCACAAAGAATTTGAGGCCGGACGAAAAGAGGTTTTGTTATGAACTGGGTGATTATGGTGGTCTTAGCATGGCTTTGGATGAGTGTTTGTCTAACACTGACAGACCTCTGGAGTCCTCTGTGGATTCCGAATGGAGGTTTTTTCGCAATACTCTAAATGAACTCACAAGTCGTTTTGTGCCTAAAAAGCAGATTTACAAGAAGTTTACCTTTCGGATGACACCTGAGCTGAAATGTCTCATTGAATTAAAACATCAGCTTTGGAGAAGGATTTACAAATATGGAGATGACATAATGACTGAGTTCCGAGTAACCAGAGATAAAGTCAAGAGATTGTCAAAACAGCTCAACATCGAGAGTCAGAGCCGTATTGCCTTAGAGTATAGAACCTGTCCGAAGTTGTTTTGGAGCCGTGTTAAAAAAATTACAAAGGTTAAAGAGAGTATTGGTGTTCTAAATGTTGATGGTACTGACTTAATGTGTGACAGAGATAAAGCAGAAGCACTCGCTAAATTCTTCTCGTCGGTTTATGTACGGGAAGATCTCTTTGAAGGCGATGATACATTTCACCCAATTGTGCCGGCTTGTGGAATGACAGAATTGAAAATTGATAGTGGCATTGTTGAGAAAAAATTGATGGCCTTGAACAGGGGAAAGTCTGCGGGACCGGATGGCATACATTCAAGAATCTTGAGCGAAACAAGACTGGTTTTAAATGAACATTTGTTGAGGATTTTCAGAGCATCATTGGCTTCGGGGGTGGTTCCATGTGATTGGAAGTCAAGTGTTGTGGTTCCGTTGTATAAAAAAGGTAGCAAAGCTAAGGTCGAGAACTACAGGCCAATAGCTTTGACATCAGTATGTTGCAAAATTCTCGAGTCAATAATTAAAGACCACATTATGAGCTACTTTTTGCAATATGATATCTTCACTCATAGACAGTTTGGATTTCTTCCTTCACGCTCTACGGTCCTGCAGTTGCTGAAGTTCCTGGACGAAGTTACTCTCTCAGTTGACTCTGGTTTGGAGGTGCATACAATCTACACCGACTTAGAAAAAGCTTTTGACAGAATTCCACACAAGAGACTCTTGTTTAAGATGAAGGAGTATGGAGTTCATCCAATATTGATAGAATGGATCAGAAGTTACTTGACGGAGAGATCATTCAGAGTTCAGTTGAGGGGCGGACTCTCTGATTCCTTTCCCGTGTTGAGTGGTGTTCCTCAGGGAAGCGTGTTAGGTCCATTGTTATTTGTGATCTATATCAATGACATTTGTGGTGTTAGCGAAAACATCTACCTTTTCGCGGACGACGCCAAGTTGTTTAGACCGATCGCGGACTTCAAAGACACTCGGGAACTGCAGTCCGACATTTATAAATTGCAGCAGTGGTTCACAAGATGGCAAATGACAGTGAATCCATCTAAATGTTGTGTTTTAAAGGTTGGAGGTAATCGTTTTGCAGCGGATTACTATATGCAAGATACATCAGGTTTGTCTGTTGTGGTTCCTGAAGTTAGCTCGGTTACTGATCTAGGAATCATACTGGATTCAAAATTGAAATTCAGAGACCATGTGTTCTCTAGAATCAAAAAGGCCAATTCCTTGTTGGGTATAGTTGGAAGAACTTTGAAATATCTGCCTGAGGATGCTTTTGTAACATTGTACAAATCTCTGATTAGATCTCAATTGGAGTACGGAGTTCAGATTTGGAGTCCTCACGGGCGTGGTCTGATTGAAGAACTCGAAAGGGTTCAGCGAAGGTTTACCAGAATGGTCAGGTCATGCAAAGGTCTCATTTATACGGAGAGGTTGAAGAAACTCAGATTGCCTTCCCTGACATATAGAAGAAAGCGAGCCGACCTAATTCTTCTGTATAAAATGAAGTCTGGTCAGTTGATGGATTGCCACTGTCCGGGGTTGACCCTTTGCCCTTACGAAAGAACTAGGGGACATGAGTTCAAGTTGGCTACTAGGTTGGCTCATAAAGATTGCAGGAAGTATTACTTCAGTAACAGAGTGGTGGACGACTGGAATCAGCTCCCTGGGCTGGTGGTGTCTGCTGAATCGTTGTCTTTGTTTAAATCACTTTTGGATGATTTTTTTGGTGATATGCAATTTGATTTTGCTTAGGATTTTTATTTTGCTCTGTTTGTTTTTCGTTATTTTTGTTGTATTTGTTTGCGCGTTCAGTTTGTGTTTATATTGTTCGGCGAGGGGCTTGCCCGTGCCTGGTTTATAATAATATAATATATAATATATAAATAATTAGTTTAAATTAATATAAATTAATAAAATTGGTTTCTCGTGATTTTTCTTCTGTCGTATTCAGGCGACCAGACGTTGAAGTGGAATAACTTCTCGGTAACTTTCTTAAAATATGCGGGAGTTTCGAAATCTTCATGTGAAAGTCTGTAAATTTAAATTAATAAATCAGCTTAATTTAAATGCTATAATAGCAGCTTTCCAGTGAGTTCTGAGTGTAAGGCTAGCTGCTCAAACGCAGATATGCTAGCTTATGTTTACATATTAATTTCGGTCTTTGCCTACAAACAACTTGGCGCAAACTCTACTTGTTATTTACATCATTTATTGCTTCTTTGCACAACAAATCATGATTCAAATAATCTTTTTGCTAATTAAAAAAAATTCCAGCAATTTATTTAGAAAAAAGTAGGAATTGACGACAAGCGGTGAACATGCAGTGTGTTGTGTTTGTCAGCTGCTTCAACAATGAACAGTAAATATATATATATATGTACGAGATACTCTTAAGTAAGAAAGGCAAGCAAGCAAAAAATGTTAAATACGTTGATGTCTTTTTCAAAATAAATTAAGCAGTAATTAGTCGTTAGCTCTCACACTTCTATTTCATTTTTCTTCTTTATTTCCTTTACTTCGTGCGCTCTTTGAGGTTGCTCCGTCTCGAAATTTTCTGGGTCATAGTTAAAAGTAAAAAATGCTTTCAGTTTCTTCGAACTTGAATTTTCGGCAAAAGCAAAATCGTACAACAAAGCAGCCAGTATGCCACCGAATATTGGACCGACCCAGTAGATCTGTTGTCAAATCGAAATGATCAATTAGTTAGAGAAGCATTAACATTTAAACATCAAGTTAAAATTGTGTGTAACTCTAAAATCCACTCACCCAGTGGGAAGAGAAGAGTCCGGTTGCAACAGCAGGTCCAAACACACGAGCCGGATTAGTACCAGCCCCAGTTAAGGGAATCTGAAATGTTTAAAAATTTATTTATTAAAAATAAACAAGCTCAAAGTGTATTATATCAGATCTGATGGTTTTGGATTGATATTGACATATGTGGCTCTCGGAGGTTTTTTCCTCGTATTATACATTAATTATAAATTTTCTAAACGTGTCAAAGTATTTTTTTACCTATTTTATTTAGCCCGAATATAATTGTAGATGGTTTGAAATTTTTAGAATTTAATCAAATTAAAAACTAAAAATCATGTGAATAAAAATAAATTGCAGTGAAAATGATTTAATTATGCAAGGCACCACCACACATACCGCCCATAAGTGGCCGACAGTAATTGAGATTCCGATCGCCAGAGGTCCTGAGCCGTGAAAACCTTTCCTCTTGTGGTCACAAGTTGCGAAAACGACAAAGACAAGAAGAAAGGTGACAGCCGCTTCCACTAAGAAACTCTGAAAATCTTCCAGACCCTTCGCTGGTCTAGGAGTGCCGAGGTTTGCGTTTATTCTTGCCCTGCCGTAGGTGAACGACAAGAAAACGGCTCCTGTGATTGCTCCAAGGCATTGAGCCAAAATGTAGAAAAACGCCTTTTTGGAAAAAAAATAATCATGAGATAATTTGAGTTAAGCCAAAAATATTATACATGTGAATACGTTAAATATTTTGTGGCTATTCTCAAGTTCAGCTAGTTGGAAGAAGGTATTGTTACATTTTGTATCTTAGAGTTTGTTGGTACGTTTTTTACTCTTACGTCTGTTTAAGCTGTTTGAACTCTGGCCAGTATAGTATAAACTAGTATAAAGCATTAAGCATTTCTAAATTACGTCAAGAGAAGATGGTACAATGGTAGAGTATTCTACTTTTATGCTCGGGTTCAATTCCTGTGGCGAAAAAAAATCGCTCGTCACCTGTCTTTCTTGGAGAAGAAGTTTGCTATTACGATTACGACTCAGGTCAACTAGCCTTTCATCTGTATGTGATAGTATTTCCGCTGGAGATACAGCGGGCAAGGCATTTAAATTATACGTCTGATTGTACATACTGGTGTTGAGGTCAATTAAACGATTTATAGTCTCTAGAACAATATCATAGAGGTATACTTGTAGAATGTAGATTTTAATTGTATTACGTTAGAATATTTTAAAACGTTTTGAAGTTTTTGCTCATGTTGAGGTGATAACAAGAAATAAAACTAAATAAATTAATCTTGAAAATTTGTTTACTCCATCATTCTTAATTAAATTTACATTAAAATAAAATTGAAATAAAACGAAACCAAGGCAATAATAAACATTTTTAGAGTCGAAGTATTGAGCCGAGTGTCCTCTTGATCTAAAAATGTGCTCGCACAGCTTTCTACATCGTTTCGGCTCACAAAAGCTGCATTTGCAAAAAACCGTCTCCGCTGTTGTTCAGCATCAGCTTTTAGATCAACAAAGATTTTTTGAATTTTTATTTAGAACGCAACGTGCAGATGGCACGTAGAACTGTATTTCTATCAGGTCTGCAGGACTTGATTTTAAAAGCCTAAGTTTCAGGTTTATTTCATATTTTAAATCAAATATTTAGCTGTTCTTATTTCATATTATAATAAATTAACGAATCTGTTGTCTAGTTGATTGATTCGTTGAATAATCAAATAATCAATCAAAAAATTTAAAACTTTATAGAAGACATTTACCTTTAAAAATGCAATCTTTCTCGTCACCAAAAATGCTATAGTAACAGCTGGATTGATGTGACCACCACTAACGTGACCAATGGCCCACACAATCGTAGCCACTGTCAGTCCAAACGAAGCGGCAATCACGCCTGGATCAGGTACATTATCATTACATGATCCACACCCGAACAAGACGAGTAGACATGTTCCCAAAAATTCTGCTAATACTGCCAACCAGAAATGGCTTTGCTTCAGCTGGGATAAAAAAGACATCCGGGGTTACAAGCTGGTAGTGTCGTCTGTTTGCACTTCAGCAACAACCAATACTGATTTTCTTTGAAAAAAATTTATATGATATTAAAATATCGTTACATATCCCTAAATATTCAAATTAAAAAAACCTAAAAAAAAATTCTGAGTTGCTAATATAAACACACACACACAAAAAAAACTCACAGGTCGAAAGGAAGTGTGATGAAGTTACAGCAGATTAAGTCTTCAGCGTCTACCAAACCTTGCATTGGTAGCTCTGAGATGATGTTTTTATAAAGCTCCTCAACTCGGGGTGCGCCTTTCACTATTTGCATTCAAATAAGCTGAGCAGACAGACTCGACAAACACTTCAACACAACCACGCTAACTCTACGAGGTACAGTTATTTCAATGTAAGAAACAACTTCTCTAAAACATTGCCACATTTTAACTCCTATCGAATTTGCATAATTTGTTAATTTAATAATCAATATTGCTTATTAGTAAGTTAAAAATGAAAAAAATTAAGCTGACACTGAAGCTGAACGAAATGATTTCTAAAGAAAAAGGTGTAACAGGAGTCAGTCAGTCATGTTAGTGAGTGAAGAGGTTGTTTACGATGGTAACTATTTGAGTCATTTTGAAAATGTTGCTAATCAAAAAATCATTATTTGTAAACTTGTTTGTTTATTGTTTATGTTTTTTTTTATTTTGAACGTCACATATGATTGGTGCTCTTGTTTCAAATATTGTATCGATGGTTGAAAAAAATTGACAGCAAGTGAATCAGTATTATGCTTTACTTTAAAACATCTACTATCACAAACCATCTACTAACACAAACCATCCATACCAATTAATTTTATTTTTTACTATTACTACCAACTTTAACTATTACTACCATCTTTTACCATTATACCAGCATTTTTCACGACTACCCAATTACCTGGAAAATGTCCATGTGTTTTCTTCTGAAAATTAGTTTATTAGCTCTTTTAAAATTCTACACCGTGTTGTAATGGCTAGTGGCTGTCAAATAAAACTGGTTAGATTGAATACAGATTATTACTATCTGGGACACTATTTGCGTCACTGAACTCAACTAAACAAAATCTATTAAAACTTTTTTATGCAATACATGTTAATTATTTTTTAATAAAATTAGGAATTTAAAATAAAATTGAGACTCAAGAGCAGCTCAAAAAAACTAAAAAAAACTCGTTGTACGAAACTTTTTGCAGTCCCGATAGATTTTTACTCGTAGATTAATAAAACATCAAAAATTATATAATTTGTGTCTTTATAATCGTGTTCTTCACACTAGACTTCTACTAATCATTCTAGTGATGACAAATAGAGACAGAAAAGAACTTTTAAAACTTGAAAGATGAAATAAAAAAAGAATAAAAAAAGTTTTCTTTTATTGAGCCAGTTGAAAACTATTTTGATTTCTTTCAAAAACTATTTACAAAGAGTATGTAGGTTATTGTATTTAAGCATACTAAAACCGTTTTAAAAGGTAACATAATTTTTTTGTAATTATCGACTCACAGGCAAACGTTTTAATACAGAAAGTTTTTGAATTTGTTTATGATCTTACTAATTTTAAAGTAATTGGAAAATTTTGCAATCAAATGAATATTGTTGTAGTTTGCTTTGTATAACTGAATTGACTGTAAATTGTTAAAATCTGTGCATATTAGTAATTTATTTTAAAATTGTTTATTTTATTATAATTTTTTCCAATACAATATTTCACAATTTATTTTGTTTTAGTTTGTTTTAATTGTTTCTATCATCATATATTTTATTTCAAAGTGAGACTAGTCTGTATACACAACTAACTGGTTGCACCGGGTTTCACACATCAAAGCTGTGACAAAGTCCACAAGTTCTTATAATTGTAACTTTTCAGTTGTTGAATGATCTTCACTACTACGTGTAGCATTGTATTTATAAACAAAGTTTTATGCGTACAACATTTTTTTGGAAATTGGAAAATAAACATTTTATAAATTGTAATTTTGCATATGTTATGAACGTTGAATTTTTACTGAGTAAAAACAAAAAAACGTTGAAACCGCGGAAGCTTTTGGAGAGAAAAAACATGCGTCTAGTCATAAAATAGAAAATGAACAAATAATTTTCATTCAAAAAATATAGATATTTGTAAATACTTAAAAATTTATTAGATCATTAACTTGTAGAACATCACTAAGAGCAATACGGTACACAGCATTCCTTCATAACTAAACCAAAAAATCAAGAAATATGTAAATACAATAATAAGTGAGAAACTTAATGTTTAAAATACCTTGACACTTGCTGTTTTGACACTTGTTGTTAATGGTTAATAACGTCTCAACAGAAGAATCATTTCAAGTACCTACCATTAATAAAACTAACACAGTTTTTTTCGTTCGCTTTTTCAAGTTTTCAGACTCTAGCATCTGGCATCAAACATTGCAAACAAATTTTTAAAGTTTTATACAATTATTGTTGATATTTTTCAATAAAAATTATTTTGCGTTTTAAACTTTTAATAAATTGGAGAAAAGTTGTTATTGTTATATAACAATACTTTGGTCTGTGTTCTCAATCAAAAGTCCTTGCATTTAATTAGTCTTCTTCACTGAAATACTTGTAGTTTGTTATTTGCTCCAATATTTGACTTGTCTTACAAAGTTGAATAAACAAATGAAACCGCTATCTATTTTAATTGGCAATATACTTAAGAAAATTTAAATTGGTGTGGTTTTGTAACAATATACCCATGAAGTGCTTAAGAGTGTGACTTTCTTGGTGTTTGTAATCAATTAGATATACAATATATAAAACTGTATTGACGTTGGTGTAGATAAAAATGATCTAAATTCTTTATAGCTAATAACAATCCTGAATTTTATTGTGTCAAGGATTTCTCCGTTCTCAGATTTTATTTACTCTGACCATTATTTCCACAAATAAAATTTTGGCTAAAGATTTTTAGTTATTGTTTGTTTTAATGTTTTCAGAATAATGAGTTCTTGATTGATCATGACTTTCGCAAAACAATTTAAAATATTGAACAAACAAATACCGAAGCTAGTTCTCATCTTTAATGAAGTTTTTCTTGACTTTTCTACAGACAAAAAACCATGGATCATCAAATGTGCAAAAATAAAATATAATTTATCTTTGGACCATTTTATCTATGACTTGTCTTACAGATTTGACAAAAAACTGAACAATTTTAAATAATAATAATAATAATAATAATAATAATAATAATAATAATAATAATAATAATAATAATAATAATAATAATAATAATAATAATAATAATAATAATAATAATAATAATAATAATAATAATAATAATAATAATAATAATAATAATAATAATAATAATAATAATAATAATAATAAAATTGTAACAAAATTTGGAATTAACAAGTTTTTGTGCTTTGAATGAGAGTTTACAATAAAGTTATAAATCATGATGCAATTAAAGTAATAAATTATAATTTTTTCGTGTGGCAGAACCCGATTACTCAAATGACATATTTGTTTAAAACATTCATTGAACTCAAATGAGTTAACTATATAAGTTTATTTTATACAAGATCACGTGACTCCTATGTATTGGCAGTTATTGTGCTTTTTTGCACCAATTATGACCTGTGAAAAAAATCAGGAAATACTTTGGTGATCGCTTGCAGTATCTTCTAGAGAATACATTTTTAAGGCATTATTTTTCAAATCATGTTTTTTTTTATATGGTAGTTTTTTTTATATTTTTAGTCATTGTATAGCGTTAAAAACAAGTTATTAATTTAAAGGTTGTTTGTGTTTTTAAAAGTCTACAATAAAAAATTCATTGCCATCGAGCATTTGAAAATTTACCAAAATTATAATAATGTATTTATTTGTCGTGGAGAACAACATCTGGGCCCGGATTTATGAATGATCTGATGTTTCTAAAATACTGTAATTTTGAGATATTAGGAAGTTACGAAACATGTCTTCAAAGTTACAACATCCGTTCCTATCTCAATCTTAGCTTTGCAAAATTGCAAAATATCAAAACACTAACAACTCGCAAACTTGTATAACAAGTTTGTATTTATAATCTTTAATATGAATGTTAACTTGTTATGTTTATTAAGTAGACTAGCGGGATACCCGGCATTGCTCGGGGTTTTTAGAGGTTTTTCTATAGTTTTTCTCGCTCGCTCCCGTTTTTTTCCCCGCTTGCTCTCCCGTTCCCGATCACTTTCTCGTACCCGCTTTCTCTCCCGTTTCCGGTTGCTTTCCCGTCCCCGGTCGCATTCCCGTTCCCGGTCGTTTTCCCTTTCCCGCTCGCTTTTTCGCTCCCGCTTACTTTTCCGTTTCCGTTCCCGCTCATTCTCCAGTTCCCATTTCCGCTCGCTTTCTCGCTCTTGCTCCCGCTCATTTTGTGACGTGTGGATAAATGGTGTAGAGATAGGGAGATAGAGAGAAAGAGATTAGAGATTGTCTATTTTAATTTTTTAGTTAAAATGATAATGATCTCAGAGTTTATTAAACAACAGTTTGCTTTTTGAAACTGATATACGACTACGTTTCTACCTATTGGTCATTGGCCATTCTTGGATGAAAAGTTAACCACCTTCAACAAAAGCAAGTCCTTTCTACGTCCTTGCAAAAATAACAATGTTTCTAACCTATAAAAAAAAAGAAAGAAACAAGAAATGAACTTATTGGTTATAAGTTCATTTCTTTGAACTATAAGTTAATGAAAATTGTATCGGTTGTTTTGTTTTGAAATATAAAATAATAAGAAATTTTTTCTATATTTATTTATTTTCAATAAATAAATATACCAATCTGAATATTTTCCAAAATGAAGTCGGAAACATACTAATTAATCAAATGAAGAAATTTCATTTTTAGAGAAATACATTTACTTGTATAGTAATGTTGTTCTGTTTCCGTGGTGTAGTGAATTAAGTATGTGTAAGGTCCACTGTTAAGTTTCCGTGGTGTATTGGTTATCACGTTCGCCTAACACGCGAAAGGTCCCCAGTTCGAGCCTGGGCGGAAACATCGATACTTCAATTTTGAGCAAACATTTTTTTGCTATAGTCGGAGATGGAAGTCTTGAGACTCATTTTCCACAGTCTCGGTTTTGTCTCGGTCTTGGTACAAAATTGTCTTGTCTTGTCTCGCCTCCCGTAGTTGCGGGCCTAGATGAACTGAGCATCGTGCTGCAAAAAATCACCAACAGTGGCTTAACACGAGTTGTTGTTAAAGAAATAATAACAAGTAAAGGAAAAACGAGTTTTTCAACACAAACTTTGATTTCAAATAATCTTATTTAGAAATACCAAAGATGTTCAAATTAAGTTTTTTTTACTTGAATCATGTATTGTCATCCAATATAAAGTTTCAGTTACCTAGCTAGTCAAAAAGCTGGTTAAATTTTATTTGCAAGATTTGCGTACAGAGAAAGCCACACACACACATACACATACACATACACAAACACACACTCACGCACAAACAGAGATTGTAACCTAAATAAAAGTTTGTAATTATGAAGAGATTCTTGAATCTACGTAACGACGATAGGTTCCATAGGCTTTGGGTGCGTAGACAGGAAAAATGTGCTGCATACCAACTCAAGCAACGTTCAGCTCAACATCTGAAAAAGCCGCTAAAGAAGCGTCAGCACAATGACACGCCGGCAGAACCTCATGAGGAACATTTTAAAATAATTTACTTCAAAGCCATCGATTTGGTGGTCTCTGAATTGGAGCGCCGCATTGATCAAAGTGGATACATTAAAGTGGCGATCTTGGAAGAACTAATTCTTAACTCACTAGATTCAGAAGAAGAATCCGAGATTCCACTTGGCCGCCCTGATTATGAAGCGTGTCTTAAAGTGTATACAGAATTTGACAGACGTCATCTAGAATTACAGCTGCGCATGGTAAATGGAATAGAAGCTTATCACAACTGCCTACAAAGCGTTGTTTCCGAATTTGCCAAGCAACAAGAACAAACTCGAGGATTTTTTTGGGAAATCGATTGTCTTCCAACGATTTTATTGGTAATACCAACTTCATATGTCGCCTCAGAGCAAAGTTTTACTACTTTGCGTCGCCTAAAGACATGGCTGAGAACGGCGATGCTGCAAAATCGTTTGAATAATTGCGCGCTGTTGCATGTGTACCATGAGACAATTGACGAGTTCGATTTGGGTTTACTTTGCCGCCAGTTTGTTCATCTGAATATCGGCATGAAATTTTTGGCAACTTTTAGTTTCCTATATTTATGTACAAATGCGATTTTTTTCCCGCTTGCTCTCCCGTTTCCGATCGCTTTCCCTTTCCTGTTGGCTCTTTATCTCTCGGTCGCTTTTCCGTTCTTGATTCCTTTCCCGTTTCCGCTCATTTTTTTCACAAAGACTTTCCTCCATTGACTCTCAAGGTTGTGTGAAAATTTAATATATATATATATATATATATATATATATATATATATATAATAGAGATAGCCCGTCAAAAGTTACGGGGTTTTTTTATTACCAATGCTTTTATTAACTCGTCGTCTCTGTTTCTCTGTCTGTCTGTTTGTTTCTCTGTCTGTTTCAAATCTTGCAATCAATTTTTGAGTCACTTCCTGATGGTAGATTTTTTTCAAATTTTGCATACATGCTCAAAATAGAAGACAATGCAATATTCAATTAGTAGTTTTACAATAAGTCAATTAATTTAGTTAATTTTAATTAATTTTGATATTTCGATATAATTAAGATATTTCGACTTTAATATAAAATAAAAGAGTAATATAAGAAAAAATTGATTGCAAAATTTTTGTTTTAATTACATATAAAAGCATTGGGTTTTAAAAATTCATTTTTAATTTACTTGTTTTCAATCCCATATATATTATTTTAGCCATTGTACAATTGCGTAATAACTTTTATTACACCCCTGCGCGCACTAATTTGATTATCTGCTGATTGCTGACCACCGCGGCCGCGCGTTATGCGAAATTGCTAACATACATACATATATACCAGCGACGAATCTAGGATTTTCTGGTGGTAGGGATGATCTGACCAAAAGTTGACAAAGAGATTTTTTACAAGTTACGAAACAAACAGAATGAAGTATGCACAAAGACAAAAAAGACAACATTCAAAACAGAAGTTAAATTTCTAGAATAAAAAAATCTACAGTGCAAAATCAAGACGTCTATTCTTGTTGGCTGTACATCTATCAATAACATCATCTGTTTCTAAAGGCAATGCGTTTTGGATATATAACAATGTCCGGCCAGTTAAACGCTCATCTGTGGTTTTGTTCAGAGGTGCAAGCCAAAAAAATGCTGAAGGGGTTGAAGTTCGAAAGAAGAAGAAAAGCCCGCCGCAGCCGAAAAAATTTCTTCAGTCTGCAATCTTTTTTGGTATCTTTAATAATTATTAAATTATAATTTACTAGCAGTGCCCGTAGCGGCTTCGCTCGCATGAAATTAGAGAATTTGAACCGTGCATACATAGTAGAGTACCCACAGCACGGATCAATTTTTTAGGTCTCGGCTTCGCCCGTCGACAACTTGGCCCAGCCAGTTTCAAAAACCGAAATTCCTGGCCCGGCACGGCCTGTCTAATATGGGCCCGGCCCGTTTTTACAAGCCTAGAAGTTCTATATACTTGATGAAAAACTTTGGCCCGTCCCACCTTGACTTCAGGTTTAGCCCGGCCCGTCTGAACACCCTAAAATCACTCAAATGTCTATATACTTGGTTAAAAATATCGGCCCGTTCCACCTTGATTTAAGGTTTGGGCAGGGCCGTATGAAAACCCTAAAATAACGGCTTGGCCCGTCCGTCCGGTGATAAACTGAACTCATCTACTTTTAACCGGCCCAAAACCTCAAAATACTAATTTTCACATCTGTAGCATTTACAGTTTTTGAGTAGCAGTTATTTTAAAATCAAATAACCCCTTTTCCACTTCACATTTGAGGTCCTGGAAACCAAATATTCAAAAAATGGTAAAACACGTACATCTTTATTTTTAGAATAGAAACTAAATACTAATTTTTACATCTGTGGTATTTACAATTTTTGAGTAGCAGTTACTTTAAAAAACAAATAACCTTATTTTCCACCCCACATTTGAAGTCCTCGAAACCAAATTTTCAAAAAATGCTAAAACACGTATTTCATTATTTTTGAAGTATAAACTAAATACTAATTTTTACTCCTGTAGCATTCACAGTTTTTGAGGAGCAGCTACTTTAAAACCAAATAACCCAATTTTCCAACCCACATTTGAGGTCCGGTAAACCGAATTTTCAAAAAATGGTAAAACTCGTATTTTTTTATTTTTCAAGAAGAATCCATCTACCAAATTTCAAATTCTCCTCATTTTTGGTTTTCGAGATAAACATTGTTTTTGAAAAGAGTTTGTTTTCCAGTTTCTTCCCCTCAGGAGCAAAATTTTCACAAATCCTTTCTTAGTGGATGCTTACGCAATAAAAGTAATATAAATTCCAAATTTCACGTTCCTAGGATGAGGCGTTTGAGCTCGGCGTTGATTATCAGTCAGTCAGTCAGTGAGTGAGTCAGTCAGTCAGTCAGGACATGTTCTTTTATATATATAGATATATATTACCACTTAAGTTTTTGAGTAGCAGTAATTTTTAAAATCAAATAACTCTATTTTCAACCTTACATTTGAGGTCCTGGAAACCAAATTTTCAAAAAATGCTAAAACACGTATTTTATTATTTTTGGAGTAGAAACTAAATACTAATTTTTACTTCTGTAGCATTAACAGTTTTTAAGTAGCAGCTACTTTAAAAACCAAATAACCCAAAAAATGATGAAACACGTATATCTTTTTTTTAGTTGATACTAAGTATTAATTTTTACATCTGTGGCAATTACAGTTGTTGAGTAGCAGTTACTTTAAAAACCAAATAACCTTATTTCCATCCCACATTTGAAGTCCTGGAAACCAAATTTTCAAAAAATTGTGAAACCCGTATATCATTATTTTTAGAGTAGAAACTAAATACTAATTTTTACTTTTGTAGCATTAACAGTTTTTGAGTAGAAGCTACTTTAAAAACCAAATAACCCAATTTTCCAACCCACATTTGAGGTCCGGGAAACCAAATTTGTAAAAAATGGTGAAACACGTATATCTTTATTTTTAGAAAAGAAACTAAATAATAATTTTTACATCTGTGGTATTTACTGTTTTTGAGTAGCAGTTACTATAAAAGACAATTAGCCCTATTTTCCACCCCACATTTGAAGTCCTGGAAACCAAATTTTCAAAAAATGTTAAAACACGTATTTCATTATTTTTGGAGTAGAAACTAAATACTAATTTTTACTCCTGTAGCATTAACAGTTTTTGAGTAGAAGCTACTTTAAAAACCAAATAACCTAATTTTCCAACCCACATTTGAGGTCCGGGAAACCGAATTTTCAAAAAATGGTGAAACACGTATCTTTTTATTTTTTAAAAAGAATCTCATTTTTGGTTTTCGAGATATACATTGTTTTAGAAAAAAGTTTGTTTTCCAGTTTTTTCCCCTCAGGAGCAAAATTTTCAAAAATCCTTTCTTAGCGAATGTTTACGCTATAAAAGTAATATAAGTTCCAAATTTCACGTTCCTAGGATGAGGCGTTTGAGCTCGGCGTTGATTATCAGTCAGTCAGGACATGTTCTTTTATATATATAGATTAATGATAGAAAAAGAACAAAAGCCCGCCTAGTTGCGCCCCTGGTTCTGCTGCGCAATCGACTTTTCAATATCTTCATGGCACTGAACATGGACGTCTATATAATAGCATTATATAGACGTCCATGCACTGAAGCTCCGTTCAGCTGTATATGTAGTAATGGGATTCATATGCCGGTGTGCACTCTCGTTTCACAGTAATCTAGCGAGGGGTTCATACCCCACATTCTTACTGGATTCGTCGGTAAATCTGGTGGGGCTTAAAAAACATTTTTTTAGCATATAAATTTTTTTTAGTAATCTGGTGGGGGATGCATCCCGCCCATCTCCCTGGATCCGTTGGTGATGCATACATTCATACGAGGGATTGACCACTTTCCAGATGGGTGTACGAAGCAATACTTCCAAAACACTCCTTCGGAATTTTTGCGTATTTTAGAATTTTTTAGAATTTTTGCGATTTTTTGAATTTTTTGAAATGTTTTGGAATTTTTTAGAATTGTTTTGAGTTTTTGGGTGTAAGAAGCAAAAATTCCAAAGAAATTCTTAGTAATTTTTGCGTATTATTGGAATTTTTGCGTAATTTGGCATTTTTAGGAGTTTTTTGGATTTTTTGCGTAAATTCCAAGGGTGTACGAAAATTTTTTTGAATGGTCAACCACTCGCATACATACCGACATAGAAAATTATGTATATAGAGAGATTACAAAATACAAAAAAGTTTGTTCTCAAAAGTTGTCCCCCCATTTTTTAAAACGATGCGACGCGCCTGGCTTGTTAAAAAAATGAATACAAACATTTACAAATTTGTGTCATCATTGTTGACTTTGTCATTTTTGTTGTTGTTGACCTGAATGTACTCCATCCAATCAAACTATTGCTATAATGATACAAGGTTTTTTTTTTGTTTCAGCTCTCGACTTGTTTTACATACTTGAATTATATTTATTCAACTTCCAATCTCTGTTTGTTTGTGGGTTTTTCTGCACCCAAATCTTGCAAGTAAAATTTAAATTTAACTAGGAAACTAAAACTTTCAGCATAGCTTTATATTGGATGACAATACACGATTCAAATGAATAAAAACCGAAAAACTTAATTTGAATGTCTTTCGTATTTATAAATTGAGTATATTTGAAATGAAAGTGTGTGTTGAAAAGCTCTTTTTTCCTGTACTTGTTTATTTCAACTATTTCAATTGTCGTGTGAGTAACCTAAAGACTAAAGTAATGTTGATTAAATGTATATAGCGTCTCCTTACAACGAAAGCTTTTATTGAACCGCTCAAGTTCAGCAGTAGCTATAATTATTAAGAATGTTACGGATACTCGACCCGAACCGCTAGTTCGGTACTACCTGATCGTTTTTGTTACCCGAGTTTTTGAAAACTAAGTCCAAACTTATACAAAAGTGAAGCTCAAAGTTTTGAAAGCTTGAAGCCCGAACTTACAAACCGATTTCAGACAAATTGAATCTCATAAAGTCTTTGCAGTTCTTTCAGAAGTGGGACCCCTGATAATCAATTTCTAAATTAAGTATTTGTAAAGTCCAATGTTAAGTTTCCGTGGTGTAGTGGTTATCACGTTCGCCTAACACGCGAAAGGTCCCCAGTTCGAGCCTGGGCGGAAACATTATTTTTAAATTTCCTAACAAACAACTAATTTGATGTTTATCATTTTCTGTGTTTTTTTACATTTTTTAGATATTTTACAATAGAGGAACTCTTACCAGTGATATTTTAGTTATGAAAATCATTTTAGTTTTAGTTTGTTTTGACTAAAACCATTTTTATGTTATTTAGTTTTAGTTATTATATAGTTTCGGTGCAATCATTTTAGTTTAGTTTAATTATTATTAGTTTTTTTTATTACGACACATGATTGAATTTTCTGCTCATATATTTTTATTTTACATTAACAGTCCATGTCAACAAGTAGATCATGGTTTACTTTCAACCAAGCACGCATCTTCAATGATTTTTCCATCCTGTTGCGTCTGCCAGCTGTCAAAATCCCACAAACTGAAAAAAGTCGCTCCACAAAAGCTTGCTATGCTGGTGCCGATATTAGATCCAGCGCAATCAGATGAAGGACTGAGCTATTCAATTGTGGCCTAAGCGCCAGAACTCAATTTAGAAGAGGATGTAATCATACTGAGATGAGCCATGGACGTCTATATAATAGCATCTGGACGATGAGCCAATAATAGCCTTGTACCCAGTTGGTCCCATTGCTGCGCAATGCTTTACATACGCATTATATGTTTGATTTATAAATAAATTATATGGAGTGAAAAACACAAGGCTGTTTTGAGATAAAGCACATGTATTTTATTGAACCAAAAACCATAAAAATAATAAAAATAAAGACAAAGTAAATGTAAGAATTTAAAATTATAACAATTATAGTTGTTAGTGAAAAAGTCAAAGTTATTAAAAATTTTTGTTGTTACACCTTCATCTCAGACTCTGAAGTTTCTTAATTTTTTGCTTTTGTGTTGATACAAATTGTCCAGCCTGAAGCGATTTATTAGTCATTTCTTTTGCCAAATTTTTTGCCAGACAGTTGAAAAAACGCTGCACAATCAATTTCTTAACATTGTGGTTATTAAAACAGTAACAATCGTATGTTTCCAGCTCTGAGTCAAGATTCAAAGGCGTGCAATCAATTATTTTGCTGAAAAGTTCTCTGTGACTCGAAGATGACAGAAATATTTTTGCCAGTTCTGGTGATGCCTTGATTTCTTCAAAGACTTTCCAGCAGTGTATGCATAAAGTGAAAGCGTACTCTGATGGTCGTGTCAGGCCTCCACGGTTTATAGAGTCAAAAAATGCTGAAGCAGTGTAATCACCACTACCTTCAAACTGCAATGGTTCCAGGGGCTCAGGACTGACAAGGACTTCTTGACAAGACTTGCATTTTGTTGAATTAATGATTGATTTTGCAATATAGCCGCTGACATAAAATATGATATTCAAGTCATTTGATGACGGTTGTGTGGTGTTGGGCAATGACTTAGCAATTGAATCAGCAAGATCACAGAGAGATGATTGAGCTTGTTTAACATTAGGTCCTTTTCCGGCATTGTCTATATCAGCCAAAGTCAGTCCAGAGAACTTCAGCAATGACATAGCCCGAATCTTCCTGCTGCTGTCAAGGACCTGCTTTACAGAAATTAAATAGCAAGCACCAGAAAGCTGGCGAAGCCAACCAAAACGTGATTCGATGCCATCAGACTGTAGATGCCCGAGAAGAACGTAGTTGAACGCTCGACGATCCAGCAAGTAACGAGCACATTCTGTCAGTGCTTTGCAGGTGTGTTGCATGGCAAAAAACGTTTCTTTACTCAAACCAGGATTTTTGGACTCTCTCCATCTCTTCATAAAATCAGAACATTCATCAAGGAAATGCAACTTCCAGTCTGCTGATGATCTCACCGGATCCATCGTAACGTCGAGTTTGTTCTTGCCCTTTGAAGACGTTTTGACATTCATGACATTCCACATTTTTATGACAAGTGTGATGAAAGCTGCTGTACCATGCCATGGCTTGTTTTCATGCTGAGCGTAATGAAGAAGCGCATCACGGGTAGAATAACAAAACAAGGAAATTGCCAACTTTACAGAAGTTTTTTCTATACTTTTGGGACACAGCACTGCAGGCGTTAGTCGATGTGCTTTTTTGAGACCCATTGAACATTCTAGGTTATATAAATCAACAATATCAGCAAATTTAGCTGTACATCCCTCAGGCAGGTCTTGATCCATAAAAGGACATTCAAAAACTTTTCGAGTCTGAAAGTTATTGTACAGGTTTTTTAAGTTGTGGGTTGGATCGATTATTAAGTATATAGGCTGACTGGTGATTTCATCAATGATATGTGTCTTCATATTACTATTACACAAATAATCAGAAAGAAATTTCCTGTTTGTTGCTGCATTGTCAACCGAGATTGCAGTAACATTAATTGGCAGGTCACGAAGCATCAAAATTACTTTTCGATAACAAATATTCAGTTTTTCTGCAGACAATTTGTGGATTGGAAAAACTGCAACAATATCTTTATATTTACTAGCCAATGACTTGATCATAAAGCACAGCAATGTTGATGCCACATTTCCATCATCATCTAATCCAATCACATTCCCTCCACTAAACTCTAGTCGCTTTGCAACATAGATTTCATCTATGATCAGCAACATATTTCGTTCATATTCATTCAACTTAGAAATTCTCAGATGTAGATATGATAAATTATCGAGCCCATAATTTTCATCAACACGTTTGCTGATCTTTTTCAAAGTGCAGGTCGATGGAATAGTTAAACAACTCGATTCTCTTAAGGTGTCATAAGCTGCTGGACTTGTTGCATGAATCATATATGACATGATTGTGAGCGCAGGTGAGTAATGACGATGAAACTTGCTTTTCGTCAGCAGTTTGGCTTGTTCTATAACAAATTCAAGTTTGTGCTGTTCTTCACTTTCTGGGCTGAATTCTGTTAGAATATTTAGTCCTTCTTTTAAAATGCTAACAGCCATTTTTGTGAATGACTGCCAGGTTATCGTTTTCGAATTTTCTGACCATGTCTTCATTCGCGCTGCCAAATTAATAAGCTGAGACATTGTCGTAACTAATCCGTTTGTCAACAAATCTTTGAAAGTGTCGGCTGGAACAGGTACATCATCCACACTGACAACTGTTGACAGATCTTCTGCCACCGAGACGCAACCAGCCACTTTAGCTTTACCAGCTTCTACTTTTAAGCAATAAATTAACAAAACGCCATCAATTGTGGTAATAGTCAAGTTTGTTGGCAGTGTCGTTTCATTCTTCAGTCGTTCTGCCAAAACTTCTGGTGTTTGATTTGCTAAACAATCATTATCGAAGAAATTCATTTCCATCTCAATATGTCTTTTTACTTCGTACTCGTGGCGACTTGAAACTGTAGCACAACCAGTAGATCTTGACGGTACTCTCCGTGTTGAGCAGTATTCTGGAGCACCGGGAAAAATACTAGGTACTGCACCTTTTTTCAGACGACGTTGAAAAGGCTGTCCGGACTCTAATTTTAGTTTTTTTTGCCTTCTACGATGCTGATTTGTGTCGACACAGCTGGATTCAAAGTCTTCGTCATTGAAATGAATTGAGCAAATTTTTGAACAAGCACTTGGTTTCCAGTCTTTTCGAGGATTTGCTTTAATCCATTTCTGTAGAAGTATATCATCATTTACAGGAACACTATGCACGAGGGAGAAGTTGGCTGCGCAGCTGGATCCCCGAACTATAGTGCAAAAAAAAGTTCGTGCATTGGGGTTGTGCTATAGATCGTTGGAAAGGTATTTAAAAAAGAAATATAATGGTGTAAAAATAAATTTAATATTGCAAAAAATAAAAAAGTTATAGACGAAAAACCGTCGCCGTCCCTATGTAAATGTATGGAGACGATTGTTCATACCCTGATCTATATTTTGCTTCATAACTTTTTTATTTGTTGGACTATTTTCCAAAAATTAGTTTCTATGTTTAGCTAATATATTTGTCTTTCTAATGCATTAAGCTAGAACCCCAATGCAGTCCAAAATATTAATCTACATGGCTCCAAACGCAAGTGAAAATCGTCTCCATACATTTACATAGGGACGATTTTTCACTTGCGTTTGGAGCCATGTAGATTAATATTTTCGACTGCATTGGGGTTCTAGCTTAATGCATTAGAAAGACAAATATATTAGCTAAACATAGAAACTAATTTTTGGAAAATAGTCCAACAAATAAAAAAGTTATGAAGCAAAATATAGATCAGGGTATGAACAATCGTCTCCATACATTTACATAGGGACGGCGACGGTTTTTCGTCTATAACTTTTTTATTTTTTGCAATATTAAATTTATTTTTACACCATTATATTTCTTTTTTAAATACCTTTCCAACGATCTATAGCACAACCCCAATGCACAAACTTTTTTTTGCACTATAGTTCGGGGATCCAGCTGCGCAGCCAACTTCTGCCTCATACACTATGCATTGTTGGTTTAATTTCACCTGCCGATGGCCCCGGATTATTTTTGTAGTTTGTTTTGCAACCATACGCCTGGCACTTGTGCGGCATTTCCAGCAATAACTTTTATAACTCAGAAATAAATCCAATTGTTCAAAATATTAGCAATCCCAACTGTTTCCAAACGTCAATCTATTCAAACTTTCGATAACGTACTTGATGTCCTACAAATATAAATTGAAAATAATATTTTTAAGAAAAAAAAGCAAAAGTGATGTCTATTTAAAGTAAAGGACTAGTATTTCGCTTAAATGAATCAGCACGTAAAAACTCGTGGACTCGTATATCGGCTAAAAATAGCTAAATTTAAATAAACAAGTGTTGAGCGCAGTCACTAAAGCGTAATTTAAACGATAAATATTATTAAATATATCAATGTCATCATAGATAAAACTAACCAGTACACGCTTTTTAACTATAAAACGAAACGCAGACTGAACTAATCGAATACGAACAGCTAAATAGATATGGGACCAACTGGGTACAACACAACAGCTCAAAATGATTTGGCTCATTGTCCAGTTGCTATTATATAGACGTCCATGGATGAGCTGACTTTTTAAATATATTGCATGAGATGGTTTTTGAGCAGTAGACTACACCATCCGGCCAAGCATATGACTATTAAAGGAAGGAGTAGAGAATAGAGATGCTACGGCTGGCTGGTCTCATTTTATAAACTGCTAGCTGTCAAATCATAACCACCGAGGAGTAATAGATAAGTTGAGACTTGAGATGTTATAGTTGGCTGACCTCATTTTATAAACTACCTGTTGGCAAGAAAAACCACCAACTGTCTGTCGGCCGAGCATATGACCATATTAACAAAGGAGTAATCGATGAGATATTAATAGCCCTTTTGTCTATGCCGGCAGATTCTTTTTCGTATTAGTTTTAGTTTTCATTACTAAAATATTACTGACTCTTACCACATACGCCTACGCAGTTTCTTTTATTACCCAACAGTTTCTTTGTTTAGTGGACTTGACCAAATTTAAGCGGCTGTTATTTGGCTAGCGTATTGTCTTGGTCTTAATAGAAGATTTGAATTTATCCATCGAAGAAACATAAATACAATTCTGAGAATATCAAAATTAATTGTTTTATTGCGAGACAAAAAAATAGAAATTAGTGAAAAGTACTGAAAAATTAATTATCGTTTATCACGTCATCACAAAATCGAACGGTTTTTTACTTTTATCAAGTAATTGGTTGCGGTTTGACCACTAATACCGTCTTCCCTAGTAGTCTAGTGGTTAGGATTCGGCGCTCTCACCGCCGCGGCCGGGGTTCGATTCCCCGCTAGGGAGAAAATAGCTATTTTTTAAATCCTTTATATATTAACCCGTTTAGGTCCAAAACTTTATTAATTAGATTTCTATTTTTTTTTTGTTATTTCTAAGTTACTTGCTTATGTTTTAACAGATTTATTTTTAATTATTTTTTATTTGAAAGAAAACTTTGAAAATTCACTATGCTCGTTTTTTCGAACGGTGGTCGTATAGACTACTGAAAACGACAAAATGTTTAAAAGTCAATTTTTTTTGTTCTCAACGCAAACAATTATAATATAAATTTTAGGCTATAAACAGAAAAGCTAAAAACACATTTCTGACTTTATCAGTAACACAGTTCAATAAAATCCAAAAATTTAACATTCAATAAATCAGTCAAGCAGTTCATGATAGTCGTTTCAGAACCGGAGTGTGCGGAAAGCACCAAAACAATTCCGATGAAGTCGTTTGCCGCACTTGGCCCACATGTACAGTGTTTTGTCATAATTTTCCAGCTTGTAGCGACCTACTGTTTTCACCTTTTCCAGATCATGACCATGGCCAGTTGCTGAATCTTCCCTATCGTTTTGTTTCTTCAACCGTGCATGAATTCATTTCATCGGTATAAAACAACCTAAACAGCCTATATGGGGTTTTTCGAGCAAAGCACCATTGTGGTGTTTCAAACTCGTTATATATAGACTGTTTTAAAAGTGGCTATTCAAATGACTCTTTTTGGTCCAAGTGCATTTCAATCGTTTTTGGCGTTTTGGTTGCCGCGGCATTGAACTGACCGTATTTGCGACCTACATTTCTTCAACCAAAGAACAGACACAGTCTAATCCCATCCCATCATTAGTATAATCAACTTCTACCTTCCCGGATATTACAAAGAATAACATTTCTTCTTCATTTGCTTATTCATCAGTCACGTGTTATGATGCGCCGGGCGGAAGAATGACAAGTATGTCAACCTCAATGCTATCATCATCATCAAGAATTAGTTACATAGCTTCTTTCAACGTGAAAAAACGTTCTGTTTGACGCCTTTCATTTTTAAACTTTACAAACATTTCATTCGAAGAATGAATTTTGCAAAAACACTATCACCAATTCAACCACTGCACACCTATAAGCTGAATAAACTAGTTTCGACTCGTTCGCATACAGTACTCTATACGACCAACGATCGTAGAACGAGCATGACTCATACATGTTCAGATTATTAAAGACCATAGGCACATCCATGAGGGGTGGTTCGGGGTTAAAACTCCCCAAATTTATTTTAACAATTTTTAATTCATGGAAATATACCAATCAACAGGTTTTAATGATGACAAAAACACAAAAAGATCTTTGTAAAATTATATTTTTAATCAGCTATTTCATATGTTGTAGTTTATCTCTACTCTTGCTTGAATATTAAAATTATTAGATGGTTTTTCATATAAATAAGTGGTGAAAAGAACTTTTTTAAGAGTTTGTTCACCAGAGAAACGATTTAATGGATCAACTCTTTTGAATTTTTTTAGATATTTCACACGAACAGTGGACTCGAATTAGAATAAAATAGCTAAAAAATCAAGAATATACCAAAGTTTTTATTTAAAAAATAGTTTATTTGTCTAAAATTTAATATTTTGACATTTTTGAAAATAAATACTTTTTTGAATTTAAAACAAAAATATTCTGCTCTTTGAAGTCAAACTTGATTCACTCTGTATTTAAAAACTTTTGCTGTTTGATTTGGTTTATGATAATTAAAATTCAAATAATGTTTTAACCCCCCCCCTCCCGAACAAACACTGTTTAATACTTTTTTGTAACTTTAGATTCAGAATAATTATAATCATCTTATAATTTAATTTTTACCTAAACTTATTATGTAAGAAGTTATACGATTACATCATAATTCATGCCAGGTTTTTTGTTCAAAAGAAAACAGCGCAAGATATTCGAGCAGTCTAATGAAGACATGGTCTAAAATGTAATGATTTTAATTTTGCTTAAACCATGTATCGAACATTGTTTTGATATTGATGAGCAGGCTCAGCAACCACATTGTATATTTACTACATTTAATCATTTTCAGCGATTAAAATCCTGATTTTATTAAACTTTCTATAAAAATATTATAAAAAGAAAAATCATTTGTAATTCAGTATCTGACAGTTTGATAAAAACAAAGAAAACCCGTCATTTTTGACGTGCTATTTTCTAGTATGACGTGACACAGTTATAAAACTAAAATAATTACAAGTGGTTACAATATGAAAATATTTGCAACGATGAAACGCGCAGTCTGCTTATAAAAACATAATAACATATATAAAATGGCAGAATACTACTTTTTTTCCAAACCAGTGAACCTGATTTGCCAGAGACTTCAAGAATGGACTTGATCCAGCTTAACCTGCATACCATTTGGTGTTGATAATAACAAAATTTGGCATACAACAATATTTATGTAATATGTTATATGACGTTTTGTCTAATAATTTGTAACAATTTGCATTACATTGATTTTATTACAAAGTAATTAACATATCGTGCAAAATCAATTCATATTTCATTATAAACTTTCTTAAACTACTTGCTACAACTACATGTTGAACTAAATTATATAATAAGTTATTCATATTGCTTAAGTTATTAAGTACTCTCAGCTTTAACATGGTTCCAGATCGGTGCAAACTGAATTAAACGCTTTTATACTATACATAGATGACGACATTTTAAAACTTCATTATAACAAGATTCAGACTTGTCACATTTGCTTCATCCAGAAACATATTATGTAAATATTCATTAACTTCGTACTCTATTCAGTTATTCATCAGTCCTTCAGGGTTTAAAACATCACAGCAGGAAGTTTACAACACGAACTGACCAATCGTAGCCCAGATATATATTTATTGACCAGGCAGACAGGCCAAAGCTTTCAAAGCACCTTGCTGTTTATTTTCGTACGTCAGAAATATGTGCGGTAATCTTCTTAAAACTTCTCGTTAGCACAGCGGATTAAAAAGTTATAGTTGTGTTTTTGTATTATTTTTAATTAACATCAATTAGCGAAGTTGTCGCAGGATGAAATTTATATTGTTTTAATATTGAAGCGGGAAACTTTAGATAAAAATGAGTATTTTGATGTCGAGTTGGTCTCGCGTTGAAACGCACAAACGAACCATCTCTTTTGAAACGGATTATAATTGGAATAGCTCGGAATCAGCAGAAGAAGATTCTGGTTTTGTTACTCATGATTTGCTTTCATCAACCAACGTTTTTTCAGAAGCAGACGGAAAAAGTATATCGGCCTCCTCCTTGTCCGATCTTGCAATTTCCACTAACAGCTCAAATGGATTTATAAACTCTGATAACCAACAGTATGTAAAGAAAAATCATTCAAATAAGAGCTGCAAGGTTGATATTCAATTTCATAACTATAGATGTTTTCTTAAACTCGAATATAATAAAAAGTTTGTATTAAACTTCCAGCACTGCATTCAACTCATCCTTGAACTTGGCCATACGGCCAAATTAAGACCCGTTGTGTCACCGGAGGGCTACACCCACGAATGGGAGATGTGGCTCAAACCTGTCAGTGGAGATGATGACAAACTTCAAAATTTCATTCAAAAAATTGAGTATCGCCTCCACGACAGTTTTGCAGTTCCAAAAATAGGTGGGAAAATTATCATTATGATTAATGATTCAATGACGCTAAAATGTTTAGTAAAGAAATTCCTATAAAAAGGTCATTAACAAACTGTCTCGTTATCGTCAAGTTTAGAAAGCTGTTAGCGGGGCGTTATGCTAAACAGTCAACCTTGATTAATCCAGCAAACAAAAGAGGCTTTTCTAGCATTTCATGAAAATGCAAATTATCTTACATTCTTAGATGAACTTCCGTTGGTGGCTCCTCTTTTCAAAGTAAAGGATGTGCTCTCTGCTGTAAATAAATTTTCTCGTCTGTAATAAAATTTTTGTTTTATTTGCTATTTATTTCGTGCGTTGGACCGTGTCATTAAAATATCTAATTGGCATCTCGTTACTCTTGAGTGATATCTTTTTCTCTACAGTTTGCAAAGAGCCTCCTTTTGTAATATCACAGACGGGATACGCTACTTTCGTTTTACGAGTCGACATTCACCTTAGAAAGTCTCCACATCTGATTGGACCGACGCGATTGAAGTTTTCTTACAATTTGGTACTCGATGCTCTGAAATCAATCCAGTGTGTCAGATTCGAGAAATTAAATTTCGTCAACGTCGATCCACAATTCAAGACTTGGCTCGAAAGCGCTGGAGGGGTATGTTTAATAATTTAAATAAAAATTAATAATTACGATAATAGTTATGATTATGATACTAATGGTGTTGGTGATGAGCGATAGTATTGTGTGTTTAATAATCTAAATATCAGATATATTTTTATTATTACTGTAGTATTGTTCAAGACAAAATTAAGATTAAGATTTTGCTTAGTGACTGTGCAGTTGTTACCACACCCAAAATCCTCGGTAGGAGGGGTGCCCCAGGCTATTGAGGGCCCAAAAATGTAAGTGATTTAATATGTTATAAAGATCATAGACGTACGAACCGGGTGCAGGGAGTGTTATCTCCCACCGACCCCACCAGATTCGGACAATTAGCCGGGGGAGGAATCTCCGTTCCCCGGAGCATTGCGTAGCCTTAAGTTTTTCTCTATACAATAAAACTGTCATTAAACAAAACGTCTTTTTAGCTTTTAATTGTCAGTTTGTAAGCAATTCAAGTTTAACTTTTAATGTCAAAGTGATAAAAATGTGCTTTTTCCAGTTTTCTGAAATTTGCGATTGTCTCTAGATGACTCCACAGGTTTACAATGCTAAGTGGTTTGAGAATCATATATCAACATTGATGATAGTAATTAAGTTACGTACTCCAGATAGCCCGTCAAAAATGACGGAGTTTTTTTTTAATATTTTACGATTGCAGCACCACCTTTTTACATTTCATAAATTAACTTCACTGTCGGTCTTGCTTTAATATTTTGCAATGCTATCGTTTTGCAAATAAATTCATTCTAATGTTTGATGTAAATCTGCCAATAAAATCTTTTGTGTAATAATAATTATAGGTAGGCAAACACATTTTTGATCTTTAGGACTGACAGTGCACAATTGCATAATTAACTTTTACTACACGCCTGTACGCACCCATTTTATCAACAGCTGATTCTACTGACAGTCGTATTATACAAAAGTGCAAACATACATGCATACAGACATCGATAATACCTGTTCTTTCCGGGATTAGTTGATAATGGATAGAATAATCGGCTAATTCAATATTAATTGTTATGTATTTATTCAGTTAAGGATTTCTTTGATAACAATGTTTTTTGTAAAAATTCTATTTTCGTGATATAATGCTACATACAATTGACCATGTCCAAAGACTGGCTCAGGAAGATATACACCAACGTGATTAAAAGACTATCCTTGACTCTTATTAATTGTCATTGCGAAAGCTAACATTACTGGAAGTCGTCGGCGTTTCATTCTGAATGGCAATGTCCTTTCGCTCAAAAAATTGAGTAAGCAACACCTTAGACCTTAATTAATTCGAGGCAGACAAATTTCTTCGCCTTCATTACTTCCTGTAATAATTTCAGCTTTAATGCAATTTTGAAATAGACGTCGGACTATCAATTGCGTTCCATTTAACAAATTCTTTTTTGGGTTAAAAGTTCAAAGAAGCATTATAAAAGCACTAATTATTAGAAAGACAATGCGCCTGTACAAATTTGACAATAAATTCAATATAGTCATTTGGATCATATGAAATAATACAGTCAAGACACTTATAAAAAATTTTACTTCCAGTAATAAGACCAAGAATTTTGACGGGGTTTTAAGCTATTATTGAACTGTCCGATATTATTAAATAGAAAAACTTTTTTCTTTTCTACCATTATTATAAAAGTTTTTTTCAAATCAGTGGTAATTTGACATACTTGCTCAGAAATATCAAAAAATGTTTAATGCTTTGGGTCGAACCTGGTTCAAGCTAATTAAAATCACCAAATTTCATGCCATGCCTTTGTAGGACAGCTTCAATAACCTGCACTGTTTTCTTTTGAACAATAGATCCAACATACACACAGACATAGGAAATTATGTATGTTGATTATTATCATTAAAATAACTATTGTTTTGGTTGCAAATCAGGTACAATTGAGCAACTGCGGTGGTGTTCTCAGCTGTTGTGCCAAGTGCTGCAAGCTTCATCCTCAAACCATCGCTCCTCCACGACCCGCTACAACAACTGTTCATGTATAACTTTTCATTTCAGACATTTTATTTTTTTATAAATACAATTTGTTTGTAAAAACGAAGACACTGTTTGAAGCAGATAAACAGAACAAGGTTAGAAGATAGCGGTTTCAGTGGATCTATCAATCGAAGCGAAACACTACAATGTACACCTTATCATGCCAATAATGCGGCGCGCTCCAGATTCAAGTAAGCTTTAAAGTAGTTTAAAGTTTGGTTTCTGAAAAATCCCATTTGCATGGTAATCTGCAAAAGTTGAAAATAAAATTTGAAAATATTTTTAATAATCTGAGCATATTTTTGCATGGATTTCTATCAATGTATGTATATCTTGAATAATTACCAGGGACTTCATTTAGGGGGAGGGGGTGGTAGTCCCCTGACTTTAAAGCGGGCTCCCTGACGTTGAAATGGGACTCCATGAAAATGAAGTGGGCCCTCTGACGATGGAGTGGACCATCTTAGACTGTTAAATAATGTTGGTAAAATTTTTATAAGAAGTACCAATGACTTGCAGGAAATAGTATGGAAGTTTTTGCAAATTTATTCATAAAAATACCTACGACTACCTTCTCCCGGTCATCAAATTTTTTGGGAAGAACATTTTACCGTTATGGAAATAAATTTCGAAACCTTTTTTCCATTTCAACTTCTTGCAAGTCATGGTTTTGCTAAAATGGCGTCCCTGATAATTACACGGTTTGATTCATTGATAACCGTATACAGTAATACCTTCTTGTTCAGCGGCGGATTTAGGCATAAGCAACATAGGCTGCAGCCTATAGGCGCCACGAGGCCAGGAGCGCTACAAGAAAAAAGAAAGAAAAATAAAAGAAAGAAAAGTAAAGTCATCTAAAGCATTAGTTTTTACGACTTTATTTTTCTTATGGCGCTCCCTGGGCCCTGGCCTCCAAAGCTTTAGTTTTGTATACCATTTCTTTTATTTGAATTTTGTGTTTTTAATTCCCGTTTTGGTAAAGCAATAATATAAATTAATATTTAATTTATTTCAAATTGTTTTAATATAATTGAGCATCCAAAATCATAAAATCAAACTCTCTTATATCGATATATTCAAACGTTTGAATATTTCTTTGCACACCTGCATCCAACTATTCGGGCGAACATTCATTTTCTACCCTAAAGAGAGTCAAGAATTATCTTAGGTCAACAATGGGCAGGAGCGCAGCCAGAAATTTTGGGGGGGCCAGAAGAGAAACTGATTAATAAGGAGTTTTCTGAAAAATGTACGACCCACAAAATCAAGGTTAAACGACAGATTCAGTAATAATTAGTAATAACAAACCATAAAACATTTGAAATGAAAAAGTACATTACAATATCAAATTCAGCCGAAGTTTTTTCTGCGAAAAATTGTTGATGCCGGCTTTTTCATTAATGTAAAAGTCGCGATTAATAGTAATCTGGGCAAGCCTATTCAGTCTTGCCTGGCCCATTGTGGTGCGTAGAAAAGATTTGAGTCTGCGCAGAGTTGAGAAGGATCTCTCGGCTGTCGCGGAAGAAAGGGGGAACGTGATGAAGAGTTTTAGTAGCGTATTTATCTGCAGATAGATGGAATCCTCGCAATGTTGCAGAACATCAACTGCGGCATGTGGCCGCTCTGCCAATGGGGCATTCGACTATTTGGCTTTCCAGCGTGAGTTTATATAAAACTAGCCTGAACGGGGTCAGCCAATAAGAAAGTGTGGTGCATCGACACAAAAGAAATTACGTAACAATGGAGATGTGCAGAGCGCACAAAATATTAGAGAACTAATAGAGAATATAGATCGAGGAAAGAATTGAAAAACAACCCAAATACACGGGAACGCGCGTCACTTCAAAATCAACTTTTGTAAGTTTTCGGGGGTCTGTTCTCCCCGTTCCCACTGGCTGCGCCACTGACAATGGGTCAAGAAAAACTCAATTTTCTTGCAGTTTTGACCATGGAAGGTGAAATAGTAAAGTAGTGAGACTATGATAACATTATTGATGATTTTGCTGCTACCAAACCAAGGAAGAACTTATGATTTTGTTATGATTTAATGTTGCAGTTTTTGAATACAACTTTATATAGACCTGAAATCAAACATGTTTATATGTCTAGTCAATAATAATTATGTTTGTAATTGCTTTACAACATATGGAATTATCATTAATGACAAATTATGGAAAACTTGAACAGAACTCTTAAGTAGTTAATTACATAACATAATTTTATTTATAGGCTATCAAACTATAATTGATCAAATAAATTTGTGTATCAACTTTGCATAAACCGGGGTCCGGGGAGACAGTCAGTTACTGGGGGCCCGGGAGAGGGTTGGGTACGACTTACTTTACACATAAATACAAAATAAGCATACACTCAAATAGGTGCAGCAGAAAGAATTACCTCGTCTTTAAAAAACACGTATACAGTAGATTCGTGCACGTAAATTCAGGCGAAACGCGTTCAATGCGTATCACAGCAGGAGAAAAATAGTTTATGTGTGCATTGTGTATTTATCCGTTTATTCTTAAACGTTTTCATATTTTTGCAAATATACAGCTGTAAACTTTTTTTAGACACGGGAATCTAATACATATTTTTGTAATAATCAAGAACCGCGTCATTTGAACTCCACGTAGTTTGAGGTGTTACTGTAATGCTGTATAAGAAAGGATAGCTTCACTTTAATATTAGAGGTCCTGACAATTTTGTAAAATGGAAATCTTGTTAAATCTGGTAAAAATTATTTTTGTTATTTGAATTTTTATTCAATTATTTCAGGGACTCTCCAGTAGTTCCAGTAAAAAACAAAGTTGGGAGACCACGTGGTAGAAAATCCAAGCCTACAAAACAATCTTCTCCAGAAGCGATCAAAAGTCAACCAATTATCAACCCAATTTCTCCAAGCCCCAAGAAATCTGCTCTTGCACGCCGTTATAGACCGACTCCAGAAAAGTTATCACAAGATTTTACATTCTTTGACTCTCCGTCAACTCAGGGTTTGCAAGCAAGTGGTTGTCATAGCACTTCTTATTTCAGCCAGAGACGCAACCAAACTGAGAAAAAGAAAGTCAGATTCGCGAGAGAGGATAACATTTATTTCGAGCTTGAAAATAGCGAAGACGACACCTCAGAAAAAATGAACAAGAAAGGAAAAACAAAAAAGTATTTAACCAAGAAAAAGCAAGTTAGAGGAATAAGTTTAACCAGGATGAGGGGAATCAGGGGAACAAGTCCTGCGGAATGGATGAAAAACTATGATGACGACGAGCTATCAAAAAGTGGAACATCGTCAGTCGAAAATGTTTTTTTCGATCCTTTTTCAAGTCCCAAAAAAGACGTGACAATTCCGGCGGTGACTGAAAAAAGAAGACCTGGAAGACCTAAAAAAATTCAAGAAAACGACTCAATTAAATATCCGAAAAATAACAAACCTACTTCGGCTCTATCTAATTCATTCTTTCACGTTGGACCATCCCTGGGAACGAGAAACGGTCGTAAAACGATAACATTCACTTCTGACGATCAAATCAATTCAATAATTCCACCAAGCGCTTACAACAACCTGTATTATTCTCCACTCGTCTGCAACGTGAGCATCCCTAACTTTTTCGTCGCGCCTAACGACGAGGATGACAGTGGTTCTACGGATTATGAAGATGACGACGATGATGATGATGACGAAGTTATTCTGGTAGAACCAGAGCATCTCAAAGAAACTGCTGCACACGTTCCTCAGGCTCCGCAGAAAAGAAAGAGAGGCAGACCTCCAAAATCTGCTTCTTCGAGCTCAACTGCAAAACCTATCAATCCTGTCGTTACTAAAAATCTGAAAGGTCTTCAATTTAAATCTTCGGGATCAAAACCACCGAAAAAAATAAGAAAAATAACAGGTAGTAAGTCTGATGATGATTTTGTAAAGAGTATTACAACTCCTTTTGTAAAGAGTAGTACAGCAACTTCTTTTGTAAAGAGTAGTACAACAGCTCCGTTTCCAATGCTTCCGCCCAAAGAAAAAAGAAAACGCGGAAGGCCTCCGAAAAATAGGAACAAAGAAACAACAGACAAACTGATAACTTTCCAAACTTCTGTAAACTCCACGCGCCAAACTGACGAAGTTGAAATTCAAAGACGAACTAAAATCGACGAGGCCTTGTACAACAGCGGAAGAACATTTAACAGGAACGTCATAAACAATGACTGTCGAGTGGAAACGGTTGACAGGCCTTGCGTGACTGTCGGTACTTCAAACGTAAATGAATCACTGCAGGTTGGCAGCAATCTGACGCAGGAGTTTTCAACGACACTTCTTTCGTCAACTTCAAATATACTCACCTCGACTCCACTCAAGTTGTCGAATATAATCAACATCGAACCGATTCCTGTTCCTACTTCGCTGCAGTTCGAGAAAACCTCGGACGATATTCAGACGGATAACTGCTCATCGAATGTCGGTGATGATTACTCAGATGTCGAAGTCAAAGACGAAGAGGATTGGGAAGTTTGCGAGTTACAGAGAAAACTGAACAGCGTTAAGGATGTTGAAATTCTCGGCAAAGTTGTTGAAGTGCTCAAAAATTCTGGTGAATTCAATGTCGACGGACCTTTTTATCAGTTCGATTTGTCAACCATGGGTCAAGCGACCATCGATAAACTTAAAAAATGTTTTCCATAAGTGATCGACACTTTCTTCTTTTTTTTGCAATGTTTTTATTTGTAGTAATTAAATAGGTAAATGACTTAATTTAACAAGAACCATAAACAAAATTACAAATTAATTTCATAAAGAATAATTTCATGTAGATCGTGTAGAGATGGTAAGTTTTTGTTTCTGGTTTTTGCGCCATTTTGCTCTTCTGTTTTCGAACCAAACCTATCAAGCAGAAATAATTTAACTTCATATCAAAAATTTTCATTGTTTGTTGAACTCTGGCTTCTGCTAGCTGAACAGATTTGGCAAGTTCTTCTCTGCAGAAGATGTCAGGGTAATGCGTCAATCGAAAGATTCTTTCCAATTCTTCCAACTGAACAATCGAAAATGTTGTACGGACGCGTCGTTGTTTTCTTTCGTTTGCTGCCCGTTTGCCTTCACAGATTTGAAGAAAAAAATAAATCAAAATTTCGGTGCAGATGATAAAACAAAAATTAGAAATGTTGTAACATCTTGGTTTGATACAAATTAAAAGTGATTTTGATGTCAATTTTGAATCCACCACAAAACCTTATAGCTATTGAAATGTGTTTGTCGGTTAATATAAAAAAAAATTATTTTATTGAAGAAATAATTTTAATTTTTAAATTAACTTTTTCTTTTACATGTTGCAAGGGAGCAATCAATGCAATATGATGCAGGACCGTTATTTTAACAACAGCGTGGGGTAAATGTTTCAAAAACCACACATTCTAAAATTTCTCCAAAACCTTTTACAATTTTTCTCAAATTAATTTTTTCCAAACTTTTCAATACACATTTCTTACCGATTTTTCCCAAAATAAAATCCGGAAAATTCTTTAAACCGTCCTTTGCTCCACCAAGTGACCCCCTAAATTATTGTAATGTGATCTGATTTGACCTAATGTGAGGATAAGTAAGGAACAGTTTATCACACTTATAATAAAGTGGTTTCATATAAATTGTTCGGAATTAAAAGATAAAATTAAAACACTTTCTTTCCAAATGTATGGGAGATGAGGGCTTTTTGATCTCTGGGGCACATTGATCTTTTGGCAATAATGTAATAAATTCTAAATAAAAATGCAATGCATAATTGTTTATGGTCTTTAATTGTTTTTTTTTCCAATTTTAGTCTTATTTTCTTTTAAACAATCCGCCGTTGGAAGTTGAAAAAAAAAACGAAAGTTTGTTTTGACCGGAGAAAAGTAAATTTTCACAACAGTTGAGTGTCTGTAATTACAAATTAGATAAATATTTTTGGGAAAAATTGATTTTGCATTGTATAAACGTATATCTAAAGCTTATTTTATTGCAATTTTGAATTCTCAAGCAACATTTTTTGATGAGATATCGCCATTTATAGTATGCTCCATGTCATAGGGCTCTTTGATCTTTACCGATATGAGATACGTTGATCTGTAGATCAAACTGCCCCTTGTTCTTAGATACTAGGGGAGAACCGGACTGAATGGCCACTGTACAGAACGGCCACTGAGATTTTCTCATTTGTTAAATTATTTTTTACGCCCATCTCTTTTTTAAAATGCGTTTATATATGAACTCTTTGTTCAGTGTTGTTCTTTTGTGTCTCGTGTATTTTGTTTGGCATTTATATAGCTTTTTGGTTTTTCGGAAGAAAAAGTGAAAACGAGTCAGGTCAGAACTATTCTATTCTTATCAAATATTGAAGGTTATATTTTGTAAGATTTTTTTAGTAAATAAAGAGATGTTTGAATAATATTTTAATCTAAAGTTTGGATGTCAAAAATTATTATTTTGCTCGTAGCAGACTAAAATGCTCGTACATCTCGGTTCGTACTAAATGGCCACTGTAAGGTCGTACTGAATGACCATAGTTTTTAAGTATTGCTGAATGTTTAAATTTTTATAAATGTGTTTAGGTTCATTATTGATCAAAATGTTAATGTAATATAATGAAATTGTTTAATATATTGAAGACATATACATATTAATCACTACTTAATGTTGTTATGGTTATGTTTCAGAATGAGAAACAGACTATCTACAGCTGTGAAGGGGGGATGATCCCAAAAAACATGTAAAGAGCAGTAGAAGATGTTTTGAAAGCTTGCTTGCCAGTTAAATCTGCAACTGAGAAGCACCAAGTGAGTAGAACATCACCGAGGCTAGACTGGATGCAATTCGCAGAGGAGATAGTTTTGAAAGTAAAGCTTATTCTCAATCATCGATGAAAGTTTTCAGATCAGAAGAAGAGCTTAGGTTGAAAGAGTATTTAATACATGCCTCAAAAATGGGTTATGGGTTGAGTGACTAAAAAAGAAGTTCAAACTCCCAACAGCTCTATGGTCGTTGTCGAACCCTGGATCAGAGTTATCGGCAACGCTTCAGATGATCCGCCCTTTTCCGAAAGCTGCAGCTCGCAAACGAGGTGGGGGTTGGAAGAAACTGTCTTCTACCATATTGACAGATACTCCTGTAAAGAATGTTTTGCAGAAAGAAAGGACAGAAAGAGATTTGAGGAGATGCAAGTTAAAAACATCAAAACTTGCAGCAAGAAGGGATATTTCTAAAAGCTTCCCAGACATCGAGCCTGACGGGAAATCAACATTCAAAAATATGCTCACCAGTAAAGATCCTCATTTTAGCATTGACAGCGCCAAGATAGAAATAGGGGATGGGTGTCTTTATGAATATGTTTTTGACTCAAAAACCTATTATGTAGGCAAAATTGTTGAAGTAAAAGAGGATAAAGTTTCGGCTGATTTTTTGAAATTTGTATACAAAGATAAAGACACCGAAGAGGCCAAATTTTTATCTAAAGATAAAGAGATTTGTGAGGCTGATATGGATCAGATTGTTGTAAAACTAGGAGATCCAATCCTTCAAAAATCTAAGCGCAGAAATGGACATATAAATTTTTTTTTATGACTTTTCAGCATATAGTCTTGGTTTAGAGGCTACAACTTTTCAATAATATGACAAAAAAATTTTTTTATTTTTTAATTAACATTAATAAAGATTTTTCTGTGAAATAAAATATTTTGGCTTACCATTTGTTGAGAATTGTGTCTTCTATAATAAAAATTGCATGAGTGGCCATTGAGTACTTGGGGGTGGCTATTCAATACTACCAGGTTGTACTGAATGGCCAGCCAGAAATTTTGGAAGAGGTTGCGTTATTTATCGTTTTTTATAAAATTGTTATAATTTGCAAAGTTTTAATGACCGGTTTTCAGTAGTGGAATGTTTTTGCTTTAATTATGTGAAAATTTTTTATTTCTATCACTTATAGTTTTTTTGTATGATTGATTTGAATAAAAGTGTAAAATTGTGTGGCCATTTGGTACTACTTTCCCCTATATGTACGCATTCTCCTGGCATTGAAGGTTTAGTGAAGTCCTATAAGTTGACATTTTCTATTATTGCAATTGCAAAAACGCAAATCATTTTCTTCGTAGGTTTGGTTTGATTTCAAAATGGTTAGACATTATCAGCGAAAAACAGAGTGAGGTTCAACACCGGTTAAAGTAATGGGAATAGCAATGTCAAACCTCAGTTAACAGCAGAAGAAAGCCTCAAAAGAGATCAAATAGCCCCCATCTCCTATACGCTTCTTTTCGACACAAATGTTGTACACTGTTAATATGTTTACATTATTAATTTTTAAAACATAATATTAGTTTTAATTACATCTTCAATCGGTGCTAAGCTTTATTTTGTTGATAACTTAGGTGCCGCATAAATTATCAATTTACTGTTGTCGTATCTCCCAGACGGTTCTGTGTAGCACGTTTGATGCTCATAAAATTTTATGGAGAGTGCCCATACGCCTACAACACTTCATCTGCAACTGTTGAGCTCTCTTAACTTAAACTCCAAAAAGAAAGGTTGTTCTGACTCTTTGTTTGGTCCGGTATTTGTTATTTTCGAAACGGATAGGACCGGGCAAAGAAGCCTAAGCCAGCATGAACCTGGCAATGCCTAGAATTGTTTGCCAGTAAAACAAGCCAGGTTGTGTTGGGAAAAGAACAAGTTTTAAAAATCGGCCTGCTCAGGTCTCTAATATTACTTACATAAGTGATGATTTGCACGTTTTTTCCAGTTTTATATCATCATTTTTTCAAACTATGATTTTTTTATTTTATATTTTGTATACACTGAACAAAGATAGCAAATATTTCCTAGTTATGAAAAGTTGTAAATACTTTTTTGAATCTTTTTCACGGTTGGCAGTTGAAAAACAAAAGCATTATTAGACAGAGGACTTTTCTCACTACAGGACTTGCTATCTGGAAATGGAATCAGTTTACCTGTAAAAATGCGAATAATAAAACTGAATAAAGTTGAAAACTTAGTAAGAAAAAAATTTAGGATATGGTTAAAAACAAATTTCTGAAGAAAGTGACGCTTACTTTATTAGTGAAAATTAATTTTAAATTATGGACACATATCCTAAAAATGTAAAAATAATGTCCGGAGAAGCGTAGACAAGCTACGGAAAATAATTGAATTTGACTGTCCACTTAGATTGAAAACATTAAAACTTTCCACGCCCAAAAAAGAAGATAAGATTTACTAGAAATATTTTAGCACGCTTTCCTACACGCTTTGCTTTAGCTTCCCATGTACGTTGAATTCCGCGGCATATTTTGTAATCCAATTTGACCCACTTCCTAGTATGCTTTCAATGTGATACCTTAACAATATCAATTTAAAAAATTTATAATTTAAGTTAGTGTTCGTGATAAATTTCTTAGGTAAATGTTTTCATTAGATGGATTTTGAATTGTTATAATAAAATTTAAAAATTAAAGAATCATAAATTTAAAACAAGTAATGGAAAAAACGATTTTTTAACACAAACTTTTATTTCAAATACACTTGATTTAGAAATACGAAAGATGTTTAAAAAAAGTTTTTTTTAATTGAATCATGTATTGTCATCTAATATAAAGCTATGCTGAAAGTTTCAGATTCCTAGCTAGTCAAAAAGCTGGTTAAATTTTATTTACAAGATTTGCGTACAGAGAAAGCCACACACACATACACAAACAGAGATTGCAATCTAAATAAAAGTTTGTAAAAAAAACTAAACAATGGAAAATAAATTATATTAAGAAAATAAAAACATTCTTTTATAAAATGCTATAAAAATACAAAACAAATTATAAACACTCCTACAATCACAATGATTCCGCCCCAGGTTTTCATGTTTATAAATTAATATTGTACTTGTTAGAGCATTTTATTAAAACATGTTTTTAATATTTTAAATTAATATTTATTTTTAATAAACTTACTTTTGAAAATTTCCGAAAAGTTTCCGGAAACCGTCAGGAAATTAAATGGCGGGAAAGTTTCCACCATTGAAAATTATTTCAATAAAATTTATTGTAATTTAATAGTTTAAAAATATCAGAAAATGTCAACGATAATGCACTTGAAAAAAGAGTGTTGGATTCATGTTTCGGGGTTTCAACTGTTAGAGGCGCTGGTGGCAGAGCGGTAGAGCGTTCGCCGGTCGGCAGTTCAAGCCTTGGCGAGTAACAGCGTTCACTCGCATTCCTAAGGGGGTAGGCACCTATAAGTGGCTGCCTCTGCAAAGAACCCTTCATTCAGTGGCCTTGAAGTCCTTTAGGTTTTACGCCACTCTAAATATTGTCAAACATTATTATTATTATTATTAACTGGGGTTATTAACAGTTTGTTTTAACCTATTTCTGATGTCATCACTGACACAGAAAGGAGCATAAAATTAATATCTGCTGCTCCTGTGGCACTGAAGTTTATTTGTAGTAAAGTAGAGCAGCTAGGGACTTGGGTATTAATTTAGCGAAGAGAATAAACATTCAATCCGCAATAAAAATTTACACTACCAATAGGTAAATGAATTGAACTTGTGAAACCTGCTGTGAAAGAATCTGCATGGTTTGCAAAACCAATAAAGTATTATAAATAAACTTGATTTTTATGTAAAGTTGATCAAAAATAACAAAAGTTATTATTTATTTTGTAGCTATCATAATTTTTAAAAAGCATGTTCAAACTCAATTTATTTTGCAATCTAATTTGTTCATACTGGGAAACGTTCCAGAAACTTTCTGGAAAGTTTTCGAAAAATTTCCGGAACGTTTTCGAAAAATTTCCAGAAAGTTTCAGATGGGAAAATTTTTGGAAATTTCCACAAATTGAATTTTATTTTATAGACAATTATTAAACGTAAAACGTCAGTTATGATAATGACCCAGAGTGTGAGTCTCAAGAGTCATCTGTTAATTAAAGGCATGCACACAGTAGGACACATGCAACGATGTCGTAAGTGTTCATAGTGATGTAAGACTTTTGTGAGTGCATGCATGAAGGTAAATTTTTTTATTGGTGGCCACTTCGGGCCGCAAACCCTCATGGGCCCCCGCATTGCGGGGTCTGCAGGGGCGGTAGTTACGCCACTGCTTTTAATATGCTCTTCGGAATTTTAAACTCTTCTATACCTGTCTCCTTAGGTTCCAGTGTTGTTTTGTCTATTTCTTCTGGAGTTATATTTTGATAAGGTAATTCAAATGTTTTAAGAAGCGTCGTTGTAACCCAGCTCTTCTTAATAATAAAGTACTGCCAGAAATTATTACGGCAAATATTTGAGACAAAAATTAGTTTCGTAATCCATTAGAGTGCATTGTTCCAGAAAGATAAAAAACAATCGGCAATATACGGAAACAAAAAAGGTTAAACACTATAAAAAACGATGAAATCGTGCCACATAGACTGACGCGTCCGGCAGCTACAAGAGCGCCAAAGATTCAGCTCACTCGATGTCGATGGGTTGGGTGAACTCTATGGCGACGTCATCACCGGCGTGCTGGATCGGCTAATTCCTATCAGAACTGTCACAATTCGTTAACGACCATCGGACCCATGGTTTGACGACCCGTGTCGTCAGGAGAAACGATTCACCCGGCGACTTTGCAGACAGTTCAACCATAGTGCAACCACTGAGATTCGAGCAGTCAACCGTTCCCTGTGGCTCAGTCAGACTTGCAAGTATCGTCGTTTACTCAACAACAAGCGCAACAGTTTTTGGCTCAATGAAATCAACTCCACCATGTCGGCACCTCGGAAGCTATGGCAGATCGTCGACAAGATTCTCGGTCTCCGTTGCACGCCGGCCAACAACTCAATACATGCTGACAAGTTCCATGAGTTCTTCAAAAAAAAAGGTTACTAACATCAGGACGGCTACCACCGGTGCAGAGGCTCCGGCGTTCTCTGCCACATTGCAGAGGCTCGCAACTTTCTCTTCCGTCACTGTTTGCGACGTTATCGCTGCTGTCAACCGTGCTCCTAATAAACAGTTTACTGTCGATCCTATTCCTACGTGGCTTTTGAAAGAATGCGCACCAACTATTGCACCTTTCATCACAACGCTCTTCAACAATTCTCTAGCTACTGGCACTCTGCCGTCAGTTTTCAAACCAGCCGTTATTACCTCTCTCTTAAAGAACCCAATTCTCGATCCATCCGACGTTTCACCCTATAGACCTATTTCCAACTTGCCTGTACTTTCCAAAATTTTAGAAAAAATGATGGCCCGACAATTTGTTGGCTACATCGAGTGTAGCGAACTCTTCCCAGAGTGTAAGTCAGCATACCGTAAGTTCCACTCTACGGAGACTGCCCTGACGCAGGTGTTATCCGACACCCTCTCGGCCATCGACGGTTGCGGTCTTGCACTACTATCATTGGTCAACATGTCTGCTGCTTTCGACACGGTCGATAATGGAACTTTACTTCAACGGTTGAATACTTCTTTTTGTGTCACATCCACGGGGCTGGGATGGTTTGCGTCGTACCTTCTGGACAGGCGACAACAGGTGCGGCACTCCGGTTGTGTGTTCACTACCACATCACTTACCTGCGGGGTTCAGCAAGGCTCCGTCCTTGTCCCTATCCTCTTCATATTGTACTCTGCCGACATTGCCAAGATCATCCAGAAATACGATTTTTTCTATCATCTGTACGCCGACGATTCACAGATATATGGTTACTGTCAACCATCTGCCGTCAGCAACAAGCGCCTCCACAGTGCATTGACGGGGTGTGTCACCGAGGTTGGCGACTGGATGAAGTCTAATCGGCTACAATTTAATCGATCCAAGACAGAGTTAATCTGGCTTTCCTCTTGTCGACAGGTGGATAAATTTGACAACTCTCCCCTCGACGTCGGTGGCGACCTTATACAACCAGCTGGCATAGTACGCAATCTTGGCCCTCTACTTGATAATAGTCTTACACTGGTCCCGCACGTCACCAAGGTTGTGTGAACAATTCCACATTTTCAATGTTATGTTGTTGATATTAATAAAAAAGTGTCGCAAATAATATGAATTGTTGATTTAGTTAGTTCAAAGTTAGTTTGAGTAAATTATAATAAAACTTAATTATAATTCGTAAAATGCCTTGACTTCACATTCATGTTATTATTACTAATAACATTATTACCCACTAGTAAAAATGTTCTTTTAAAGCCCTTTTCATCCATTTGAAATGAAGAGAATTGTAATCGAAGAAATTATTAGTTAAGAAATAGATAAATAATAAAACAATCAGGATTAACTATGGCCATTTTCAGATATATAAAGCCATCTTCAGAACCCTATGTTAAAATATTAAATTAAACATTATAAAAATTGAAACAGTTGAGTTAAAAATCAGAAATAATTATAAGTTTTGTTTAGACAGAGACATTGAATAGGAGCTAAGCTGAATCGACTTTCACTTAACAAATTAATACAGCTATTGACGGATGAAACACATTGAAATTTATGTTGAAACCACATAAAGAAAATGCGACCATATTATATGTAGCTGATTTAATATAGCTGGTTTTATATATGTTATTTATAATCTATATATATAAAAAAACATGTCCTGACTGACTGACTGACTGACTGACTGATAATCAACGCCGAGCTCAAACGCCTCATCCATGGAATGTGAAATTTTGAACTTATTGCGTAAGCATCCACTAAGAAAGGATTTTTGAAAATTTTGCTCTTGAGGGGAAGAAACTGGAAAACAAACTTTTTTCTAAAACAATGTATATCTCGAAAACCAAAAATGAGGAGATTTTGCAATTTGGTATATGGATTTTTCTTGAAAAATAAAAAGATAGGTGTTTTACCATTTTTGAAAATTTGGTTTCCAGGACTTCAAATGTGGGGTGGAAAATAGGGTTATTTGTTTTTTAAAGTAACTGCTACTCAAAAACTGTAAATACCACAGATGTAAAAATTAGTATTTAGTTTCTATTCTAAAAATAAAGATATACGTGTTTTACCATTTTTTTAAAATTTGATTTCCAGGACCTCAAATGTGGGGTGGAAAATAAGGTTATTTGGTTTTTAATGTAACTGCTACTCGGAAACTGTAGATGCTACAGGAGTAAATATTAGAATTTGGTTTCTACTCCAGAAATAATGATATACGTGTTTTACCATTTTTTATATATTTGGTTTCCAAGACTTCAAATATGGGGTGGAAAATAGGGTTACTTGGTTTTTAAAGTAACTGCTACTCAAAAACTGTAAATGCAACAAATAAAAAATTAGTATTTAGTTTCTACTCTAAAAATAATGATATACGTGTTTCACCATTTTTTGAAAATTTGGTTTCTAGGACCTCAAATGTGAAGTGGAAAAAGGATTATTTGATTTTAAAATAACTGCTACTCAAAAAATGTAAGTGCTACTGATGTGAAAATTAGTATTTTGAGGTTTTGTGCCGGTTAAAGTAGATGAGTTCAGTTTATCACCAGACGGACGGGCCAAGCCGTTATTTTAGGGTCTTCATACGGCCCTGCCCAAACCTTAAATCAAGGTGGGACGGGCCGAGGTTTTTAACCAAGTATATAGACATTTTAGTGATTTTAGGGTGTTCAGACGGATCGGGCTAAACCTGAAGTCAAGGTGGGACGGGCCGAAGTTTTTCATCAAGTATATAGAACTTCTAGGCCTGTAAAAAGGGCCGGGCCCATATTAGACGGGCCGTGCCGGGCCAGGAATTTCAGTTTTTGAAATGGTCTGGGCCAAGTTGTCGACGGGCCGAGCCGAGACCTTAAAAATTGATCCGTGCAGTACTTTACTATGTATGGACGGTTCAAATTCTCTAATTTCATGCGAGCGAAGCCGCTACGGGCACTGCTAGTATATATATATATATATATATATATATATATAAGAATGAATGTTTGTATGTATGTATGTATGTATGTATGTATGTATGTATGTATATAGGTATTTTATTCATGCATTGCTACACCATTCATCCGATGGTAATGAAATTTTCACACAACCTTGAGAGTCAAGGGGAATCAAATATAGAGAAAAAAATTTTGAAATCCGTCACAAAATGAGCGGAGCGGAGCAGGTGAGCGAGCGGGAACTATATATATATATGTATGTGCGTATGAATGTGTGTATGTATGTATGTGTATGTGCATGTATGTGTGTCTGTGTGTGTGTTTATGTATGTACTAGCGGAGATACCCGGCGTTGCCCGGATTTTTTAGAGGTTTTTCTAATGTTTGTCTCTATCTCTCCCGTTTCCTTTCCCACCTGCTTTCCCACTCCTGTTCGCTTTCCCGTTTTCGGTCGTTTTCCCGCTGCCGGTCGCTTTCCCGCTGCCGGTCGCTTTTCCGCTCCCGGTCGCTTTTCCGCTCCCGGTCGCTTTCCCGCTCCCGGTCGTTTTCCCGTTCCCGGTCGCTGTCCCATTCCCGCTCACGTTTGCTCTCCCATTCCCGCTCACGCTTGCTTTTCCGTTCCCGCTCGCTGTCCATGCCGGGTCGCTTTCCCGTTTCTATAATAGACAAACTAACCCACAAAGATTCATATATATATATAGTCTTAGCAAATCTATTTTACGTTTTATAGGCTAACAGAAGTTATGAAAGAATGGAAAAGATAAAATGAGCGTAAACGGGAACGGGAACGGGAGAGCAACTGTGACCGGGAATGGGAGAGCAAGCATGACCGGGAATGGGAGAGCAAGCATGACCGGGAACGGGAGAGCAAGCGTGAGCGGGAACGGGAAAGCGACCGGGAACGGAAAAGCGACCGGGAACGGAAAAGCGACCGGGAACGGGAAAGCGACCGGGAACGGGAAAGCGACCGGGAACGCGGAAAGCGACCGGGAACGCGGAAAGCGACTGGAATCGGGAGAGCAAGCTTGGAAGGAAACGCGAGCAAGAGAGAAAATCGATAACAGAACTTCTGAGCGGGAAAGCGACCGGGAACGCGGAAAGCGACTGGAATCGGGAGAGCAAGCTTGGAAGGAAACGCGAGCAAGAGAGAAAATCGATAACAGAACTTCTGAGCGGGAAAGCGATCGGGAGCTGGAAAACGACCGAGAGCGGAAAATCGACCGGGAACGCGACGAAAACGGGAAACTGGAGAAGGAAACGGGAGCGAGAGAGACAAACATTAAAAAAACCTCTGAAAACCCCGGGCAACGCCGGGTAACCCCGCTAGTATATATATAAAAATGAATGTTTGTATGTATGTATATGTTCATGTCCTTTATGCATTGCTACACCATTTATCCGATCGTAATGAAGTTTTCACACAAACTTGAGAGTCAAGGGGAATCAAATATAGAGAAAATTTTTTTGAAATCCGTCACAAAATGAGCAGAGCGGAGCGGGTGAGCGAGCGGGAACTATATATATATATATGTATGTGCGTATGTATGTGTGTAAGTATGTATGTATGTGTATGTGCATGTATGTGTGTCTGTGTGTGTGTTTATGCATGTACTAGCGAAGATACCCGGCGTTGCCCGGGTTTTTTAGAGGTTTTTCTAATGTTTGTCTCTTTCTCTCCCGTTTCCTTTCCCACCTGCTTTCCCACTCCTGTTCGCTTTCCCGTTTTCGGTCGTTGTCCCGCTCCCGGTCGTTTTCCCGTTCCCGGTCGTTGTCCCGTTCCCGCTCACGTTTGCTCTCCCATTCCCGCTCACGCTTGCTTTTCCATTCCCGCTCGCTGTCCGTTCCGGGTCGCTTTCCCGTTTCTATAATAGACAAACATTCATATATATATATATAGTCTTAGCAAATCTATTTTACGTTTTATAGGCTAACAGAAGTTATGAAAGAATGGAAAAGAAAAAATGAGCGTGAACGGGAACGGGAACGGGAGAGCAACCGTGACCGGGAATGGGAGAGCAAGCATGACCGGGAACGGGAGAGCAAGCGTGAGCGAGAACGGGAAAGCGACCGGGAACGGGAAAGCGACCGGGAACGGGAAAGCGACCGGAAACGGGAAAGCGACCGGAAACGGGAAAGCGACCGGGAACGGGAAAGCGACCGGGAACGCGGAAAGCGACCGGGAACGCGGAAAGCGACTAAAATCGGGAGAGCAAGCTTGGAAGGAAACGCGAGCAAGAGAGATAATCGATAACAAAACTTCTGAGCGGGAAAGCGACCGGGAGCTGGAAAACGACCGAGAGCGGAAAAGCGACCGGGAACGCGACGAAAACGGGAAAGTGGAGAAGGAAACGGGAGCGAGAGAGACAAACATTAGAAAAACCTCTAAAAACCCCGGGCAATGCCGGGTAACCTCGCTAGTATATACATATATATATATATATATATATATATATATATATATATATATATATATATATATATATATATATATATATATATATATATATATATATATATATATAGACTGCTGACCTGTGTGATGGTGATGGGACTGGTGCGATGTGTCCGCATTTGATCGATAACTGTAATATTACTATACGTAGACGTTGATCATTTTCAACTTTTAATTAAACTCTCAATTTTATCGATATCCTATTATCTTTGAATTGTAGCTTTAAATTCTTATTTTATTATTTTACCTCTTTGCTTTTATTAGTAATTTTCTTTTAATAGTTATATTTTACCACTTAATTTGGTTGTATATTTTAACACATGTAATTTTTTCTTATTTTTTCTTATTTTTTGTTTATTTTTTGTTTATTTATTTACTCCGAGGCAAAAAAAAACAAAAAATAAAAATTTTTTTTTGTTTCTTAGCGGTTGTCATAATTTGCTTTTACTCTTCTTTGTACTTTGACCTCGATTGATGTGTAAACATATCTGATATGTCTCGCCACACCACTTTATATATTTTCGTTGTAGCTGTAAATTAGTTTTATGAGTTCTGATGATGGCTAATAAAGCCGAAACCTGCAGGTCAGCTCATGACCATAACATTAATAAAAATATATACCAGTTTGTTCAAAAGTGTCTTGGTATTTCCGATTTTCGAAAAGTTTCACGTTTGATAGAAAAAGTTTGTAATAAGAAATGGGCCATAGTCTTTAATAAAGCGTGTTTGAAAGAACATCTTGTTCCTAATTATTTGAAAAATATATATATATATATATATATAGTTCCCGCTCGCTCACCCACTCCGCTCCGCTTATTTTGTGACGGATTTCAGTTTTTTTTCTCTGTATTTGATTCCCCTTGACTCTCAAGGTTGTGTGAGAATTTCATTACGATCGGATAAATGGTGTAGCAGTGCATAAAGGACATACATACATACATACATATATACATACAAACATTCATTTATATATACACTAGCGGGGGCACCCGGCGTTGCCCGGGGTTTTTAGAGGTTTTTCTAATGTTTGTCTCATTCGCTCCAGTTTCCTTCTCCGCTTTCCCGTTCCCGATCGCTTTTCCGCTCCCCGTCGCTTTCCCACTCTCGGTCGTTTTCCAGCTCCCGGTCGCTTTCCCGCTCCCGGTTGCTTTCCCGTTCTCGGTCGCTTTCCCTTTCCCGCTCTATCTTTCGCTCTTAGTTGGCTTCCCGTTCCCGATTTCGCTCATTTATGTATGTATATGTATGTGTATATATATATGTATATAGTTCCCGCTCACTCACATGCTCCGCTCCGCTCATTTTGTGATGGATTTCAAATTTTTTTTTCTCTATATTTGATTCCCCTTGACTCTCAAGGTTTTGTGAAAATTTCATTACGATCGGATGAATGGTGTAGCAATGCATAAAGAACATACATATATACATACATACATACATATAAACATTCATTTTTATTACCAATGCTTTTATTAACTCGTCGGCTCTGTTTCTCTGTCTGTTTCTCTGTCTGTTTCTCTGTCTGTTTCTCTGTCTGTTTCTCTGTCTGTTTCTCTGTCTGTTTCTCTGTCTGTTTCAAATCTTGCAATCAATTTTTGAGTCACTTCCTGATGATAGATTTTTTTCAAATTTTGCATACATGCTCAAGATAGAAGACAATGCAATATTCAATTATTAGTTTTACAATAAGTCAATTAATTTAGTTAATTTTCTTGAGGATTTTATCGAGGGGTTTCTTGAGGGTTTTCTTGAGGGTTTTCTTGAGGGTTTTCTTGAGGGTTTTCTTGAGGGTTTTCTTGAGGGTTTTCTTGAGGGTTTTCTTGAGGGTTTTCTTGAGGGTTTTCTTGACCACAAAACGCTAACCGACTGGCAGACTATTTTACCAAGTTAACACGAACCATAGATTTTTTCAAATTTTGCATACATGCTTAAAATAGAAGACAATGCAATATTCAATTATTAGTTTTACAATAAGTCAATTAATTTAGATAATTTTAATTAATTTCGATATTTCGATATAATTAAGATATTTCGACTTTAACATAAAATAAAAGAGTAATATAAGAAAAAATTGATTGCAAAATTTGTGTTTTAATTACATATAAGAGCATTGGTTTTAAAAATTCGTTTTTAATTTACTTGTTATATATATAGATAGATAAATATATATATATATGACACATATATAAATATATGACTCCGGAACGCTACTTGAATATAGAATGTGTGTGTGGTTTGTTTAACGTCTGTATCTGTCAATAAGACAATTTAGACGGTATGTATGATTGAGTGTTTGGTGAAGTGTTTATGTTGGCACAAGGCTTTCGTGGGCACATGGCTCAACTCACTCCAGCCCGCCAACTAATAAGTGCAATAAGTTGGACAAAGACCGGCAAATCGACCTCCCATGCAGCTTGCAATTTAACCGGCCTCGGATGATCCTCATAGGCTATGGTATCGCTCCGCCGCTTTTCCCTCTACTCCCCCTTGAATATAGAAGTAAAGTATTGCCTATATATACAATTGCTCATGCTGCAACAATCGACGTTCAATTTGTACGCTCACGTCCATATTCAATTGGCTTATATAATTACTAAATGTCAACTTTGTAACTGTGGTGTTTAACAGAAATAATCTCTTTCGAATTTTTACTTCAATTGACTTATAGGATATTATTTAAACGTACATACCAAATTGATGTTGTTGTTCGAAATATACTTCATGTACCTATGCCATAAAATTTTTTGGATAAGGTTTGAGTTGATTAAAATCGATAGATGGCAGTTAAGTTTCATTTTTTAACACGAATAGATTATCACTATAGCTAATTTATGGTTGGTTTTTTTAAAAAAGAGAATGAGTTTGGTAATCACAGATTGTGCTCTAAATCAATTTAAAGAATGAATAGAGTTTTTAAACTATAGAATGCAGCTAGATTTCAATCTTAAAAATTAAAAATTTATAAATTTATAAAAATTATATAAATATTAAAAATGTAAAGTTATAAAATTATAATGTTATTAAATAGATATTTTCGGAAGATTCTTAATTAAAGTTAAGATAACACATAATACAAACCATGCCATTTTAACAAAGATATTGTTTGTTTACTATTGACGAGCGCCTTAGGCGCTTTACAACTACCTAGTTTAAATTATCTAGACGCTATTCAACACAAGAGATTAAGACTATAATGAGTTAAATGATTTTGAAACCTAAATTCTAATATTATAATGTGGTTGTATCTGATTGGTCGTGTTGTAAAATGCGTACGTCTAATAGCGAGATGCTCGTAACCATAGTATCATAGTTATATATCTATGAAGTTAACTAAATTAAAATTTTAAACAAAATAATATTATTTGCGGTGGCATTAAAAATTCAAAATAAATTGTTGGCTTAATTGTCAAACTAATATAAGTTTTGTTAAAACATTTATTCTATAACTATTCTTTTGATCCCGCTTTATGCAGACCATCTTAAAACGCGCCCTACCTCATGACGTTACTTCCGAATTATTTGAAAGTTGTGTTGGACTGAAAGTCGAATTTGATCCAAAAAGAAGACTTGAAAGATTAGCTTTTGTTTCATTTGGAAAGAGAAGATGTGCTATTTGCTATTTTTCTTTTTTCTTTGTACATCTTTTCGTGACTCGGCTGAGGACTTTTGTGGACATTATGGTAACGTGGTACATTGCGACGACACACCTCCTGATAAATCAATTGATTGGACTGATACTTCAACTGATACTTCAATTGATACTTTTATGTTGGAGTGCGGCAACAGATGTAAACAGCTGCACAAATATAGCAAGGCGATAAAAAAAGATAAACTTAAGTCAATCTTTATTAAGCATAGTGCTATTAAAGTGGATGACTCAAAAATAGGATTTAAAATCAATAAGGTAGAGAATATTGTCTTTACCAATTGCACGTTAAACAATCTGTCCAGGAATTTACTGCAGGGAACGTCTTGTGACAATATTGCATTTGAGGAAGTAACGATTAATAAAAGCAGAAAAGGAGCTTTTAATGGTCTTGTTGCAAAGCATTTTTATTTCATTAATGTGCGTTTTAAGCATTCTCCAGAGGGAATTTTTGAAGGAAGTCAAATTAAGAAAATAAGTATAGATAATACAACCATGTTGAAAATGGAAACTTTTGATTTTCTTGGTTCAGAAATTGAAAATATGAGCTTGACTGATCTGAAACCAACTTTCCGTTTCGAAAAAATGAAGGTGAAATGAGACTTTATAGATTATTTTTAGTTATAATACGCTTGTATTCTGGCAAATCAAAACGTTGAGTTTTTATAAGATTATGTGTGAACGGAATGTTATTTTTGTTACACGCTTATTTATTTCTACTAAATTACTGTTTTAAAAAAGCAAATTAGTTAATTAAATGTTTTCTTGACAATTGATAATAATAAAACATTGATTTTTAACAATTCCAGACTAATGGAAACTTAAGTTTTAAAAAATTGGATATCCAAGGAAGCATCCAGTCGTTCGAATTCTTACAAAACCCTAACATTACTGTTGAACAACTCTCAATTTCTCAATTGATCAACCATAACTGGAATTTTTCAGTTTACCAGCAGCTGAAAAACCACTTGAAAATATTGAGACTGTCAAACAATGATATTTATGAAATAACTCAAGAATTCGATTTAAAGAACTTTGTTGTTTTAAAGGAATTATATCTGAATTCAAATCAACTAAGCAGCTTTCCTAATCTAACAAACTGTTTTCTACAAAGTATAAAAATAGATTTATCCCAAAATCCCTTCATATGTGATTGTGGATCCATGTCTTACGTTGGAGATGACAAGTGGAGTCATTTTGATATCCTGAATTTCCCAACTTGTATAAGCCAAGATAAAAAAGTTCAAATTAAACAGTTTTTAAAAAGTAATTGTAGTGAATCTACCCAGACTACAACACATTCAGACAGCTTAACTTCTACAATGGATTTCGTTACTTCAGAAAACATTTCAACCAGTGAAGGTTCTGTGAATGACACCACAGAAGTTGAGCCAACAATTTCTAGCAGAGATCTTGTAACCTTAGCAACGTTCTTAACTAATGTCGGCTCTGTGAACACTGGTGCAAAAATTGAACTACAGACAAACACAACTATCATTGAATTTAAATCCACTATATTTCCAATCGAACATAGTCCGGTTTATGTTAAAATTAAAAACTTCACATCGTGGGTGACAGAAGAAAAAGTCTTGATAATCCAGTGCGTGGTAGAGGGACAGCCACCCCCATATATTATGCTTCACTTACCTGACAACTACACAAAAGATTTCAAAAACTTGAGACAACAAGAGGTTTTAACAGGCATGCATTGGATCAGAAATGTTGACTACACATATATCGGAACGTATACATGTGTTGGCAAAACTGAAAATGTAAGTGTGAGGGCTTATCTGACCGTTGATGCTAGTGTTATTCAAGTAGAAGATTCAACAGCTGAAGCCATTAACATATTTTTTAGTATTTGCAATGTTTTGTGCATTTCAATTGTTGTTTTTACATGCTTTATTTGATATTTGAATTTGGAAGGGCCTTGATCTAAAAATTAAATTTTAGGATGTCCCTGCCTGGAACCTAATAGTAACATTTTGTTTTGTATATTGGTATAAAAAACAGTTTGATTTGTTTTAAAAGTTTTGTGTAAAATTTAACAAGAAATTGTTTTGTTGCATCATCTGCTCCTGTTCTTGCTTTATTGTTTGCTATCTCTGGCCTTCAACAATCATTAAAATGTCAGCAACAGTCAGTTAAATGTTTAATGATAGGAATACATTATAAAGTAGATGATATTTTGAATAGATGAGTTTTTAACCTCTTTCTAAAAGAAGAGAGAGTGATATTTGGATCCGTTAAGATATTGTTCCAGGCAGTTGGGGAGCAAATTGCAAATGCCCGCGGACCGATTGACACAGTATTAAATAAAGAAAGATGCTTATGACCTTGAAATTTATTATTTGTTTCTTCTGTTTAAATGTTATAACTGTTTATGTTGTTTTTTATACAAATTGAACCCTTTGAAATTAGTTTTCAATTGAAAATTAGTCGTGAGCTGGTTGATCTCAACGAACCGTGAAGTTACACCAGTAATTATTATTTTTTAATGCAAAGACAAAACATATTAAACCGTTAAAGTAACAAAAAAAATAACACAAAATAAGATAATTTAAATTCTTAGTGTTTTAATTGGTTCAATATCGGTCGTTACTGTCCTACCGTGATTACATGTACTACGGCAGTTTACAACATTCACCACTGTTTGTGTTGCAGTTAATTAGTTCAAGCAATCAATCAATTTTACTTTATATAGCTACAGGGCTACAAATTGACTGAATTGCTTTTTATGTGACAAACTAAGACCTGTCAAATGACAATTTGAAACCGAACAAGCTAAAAATCGTTCCAGTGCAGTGCCTCCTAACAATTCCGAATCGATTGAAGGTCTTGAACAGGAAAGACAACTTAAAATCTTTTTCCCCAGGCCAATCTATCAGGAGTAATATCATTTTCTAAGAAATACTTCAAAGAAGGAGGTGAAAATTATATAAAACCGATTTTTATATTACAAAAAAAATAAACGCAATGTTCTGTTTATTCAATGTTCTATTCTCTCACTGTTCTGTTTTATCATCTTCTATTTTATCGTGTTGTTTTATCATGTTCTGTTTTATCATGTTCTGTTTTATCATGTTCTGTTTTATCATGTTCTGTTTTATCATTGCTATGATATTTTATTGTCCAGAAATCAGGTATAGATTTCCAGAATGTAACTGGTCTTAGAATAATAATATAAGTTGAAACAACTAGTTACCTATAAGCTGAGCTTGAAGAAACGAAAAATAGGAATTGAAGAAAAAGATGACCTGGATGATTGAGTTCAAAGAATTATGGATGAAAGACCTAACTGGGAAGAAACAACCCACTGCGCTGCTGTAAATACGATAAGCTGGGACATCTACAGAGGGATTGTAGATTCGAGATGTTTAGACACAAGCAACGAAGTCAAGAGGTCCATAATAGGCATAATAATGTCATACAAGGGAGACCCATAAGGGCCCAATCCAACAAGAAAAAATTAGATTCTACTCTGTCTCTCTAATTTCTTCTATTAAATTCTCATCTTTTAAATGCTTCTTTACTTCTGTTAAAATTAACTCTTTTAAGTTCAATCTTATAGGTATCTATAGGCCTCCAAAATGTTCTAAACCACAATTTTTGGAAGATTTTTACAACCTTTCTGAATCTCTTTTCTCTCTATCTACTCTTTCTTTTATTATTGGGGATTTTAATATTCTTATTAATAAAACTAAGGACCCTTTTGTTTCTCAATTTCTTGAAGGCCTATCTACTTTTAACTTCTTTCAGCATTGTGTCTCTTTGACTCATAATTGGGGCAACACATTGGATCTTATTATTTCTCCTCTCTTCTCTAATATAGGTAATCTTTTATCTGTAAAACTTCACTTCACTTTATATATATATATATATAAATATATATGGATATAGATGATGAAAAATAATAGAAAGATGATATTCTTCTAATAACAGTCAAACTCCTATTTTTTCTAAATTCTCTCCTATTACACTTGACTATCTTACTAAACTTATTAACTCTATGTCTTCTTCTTCTTACTCTTTGGATCCTATTCCTACTCCTATCTTCAAAGAACTTTTTTCTCTTTTTTATCCAATCTTACTTGACTTAATTAATCTATCTTTATCTAAATCTGTGTTTTCTTCTGTTCTTAAATCTTTCTTTATTATACCTACTATTAAAAATGCGTCTCGTGGTCCTTCTTCTCTTTCTAGCTATAGGCCTGTCTCTAATCTATCTTTTATCTCTAAAATCATAGAAAAAATTGTATATGAGCAAATAAATGCTTATCTGACTACTTTCTCACTTTTTCCTCTTTCCCAATCTGGCTTTAGATCTGGTCATTCTACTGAAACTGCTCTACTTAAACTCTATAATGATCTGATTGTTTCTTCTGATTCTGGCCTTTCTATTCTTCTTTATCTTGATTGTTCATTTGCATTTGATACAGTTGATCACCACTGCTATTGAATGTACTTGATAAATCTTTTAATATAACTGGTGAATCATTCTCATGGGTTAAATCATATCTATCTGGTAGATTTTCTTATGTATCTATTGAATTTTCTTAATCAATTTCTGTATCTTTAAATTATGGTGTTACTCAAGGCTCTATTCTTGGCCCTTTACTGTTTATTCTATATACTTCTGAACTTCCTTATATTATATTTTCTCACTTTCTCAATAGTCAAATGTATGCTGATGACTCTTATGTCTGTTCTACTTTCTCTAACACTTCTCTTAAGTCTGTTTTTTAATCAAATAACTGCCTGCCTTCAATCTATTATATCTTGGAGTTTTTCTATGTGTCTTAAGCTTAATCCTGATTAGTTTGAATTAATCTATTTCAATAAGTCCTCTAAATCTGTAACTCTGCTTCTTTTGGTTCTCCCAACTCCATCTTCCCTTTCTATTTTTCCTTTCCCTCTTATTCGTAGTTTAGGTTTTCTCTTTGACTCCAACTTGTCTTTAACTCCTCAAATATTATCTGTCACTAAATCTTGCTACTTCCATATACGACGCATTAAACAACTTTTTCCACTGCTCGATGATCCTTCTCTACAACTTCTAGTATCTTCTCTTATTCTGTCTTGAATTGACTACTGCAACTCTCTCTACTATGATCTACCTGACTCTACCCTTCATCCTCTTTCTAAAGCCTTTAACTGTGCTGCACGCTTAGTTTCTTGCACCTCTTTTTTTCTCATATCTCTCAATCTCTTTTTCTTTTTCACTGACTATAGGGGGATGTTTAAAATTTGCTTACTAATGTTTAAAATTAAAAATTGGTTTTCTCCACTCTACCTAACTAACTTAATAAAAATCCCTCCTAAGTCGGTTCTTCGATCTTCCTCTCTTAACCACTTTCATATCTATTCTGTTAAGCATTCTTTTGCTAAACGTTCTTTTTCCTACTCTGGTTCCTATCTCTGGAACACTCTTCCTACTTCTCTTACTAAATCTACTTCTCTTACAGTTTTCAGAAAAAACGTCGGCTGAATATAGTATTGTAATTTACTGTTCCAAATTAAATGTCTTATGGTTTGTTATTACTAATCATTGCTGAAACTTTCGTTAAGCCTTGACTTTTGTAAGTCGTAAATTTTTCAGTAAAACACCACCCGAAAATTTTTTTGGCTGCGCCCCTGATTAGTGAAAATGAAGTAGCTATTTATTAATATTTTCAATGATTTAATTACTTTATAATAATATGTAGGAATATCGTAAATTTCAGAATTCTAGTTTATATAAATAATTTTGTGTCTTTTTTAATTAGTAAACACAATAAAAGTGAATATGAACGATAAATTATTTTTTCCTAATATTTTAATATTCACTGGGAATGCGAACCCCCTGATAAAGTTTTAGGAAAGCATCACTGCGTAGGGGAGAGGGTGTTGGAGAAATGTGATGTTATGATAAAATAAAATGTTATAATTATCATTCCAACTTGTCAATTAAACAGTCATCTCATAATTTAAATATTAAAAAGCTAGTGACTGGGGCGGTTAGTGACGCCACTGAGATTTAGCACACAAGCCGTCACCGACGTCAGTGAAACTGAAGATAGTAATGTTCTAATGTCAGAAAAATGTCAGGAGGTATTACAGACCAGAGGTGGACATGGATCCATTTTTTGGCAACCCAGCCCAGCCCACCTTAGAAAGTTGAACTTCTGACCCAATCCAATCAAAGCCACTGGAAATGCAATACACATTTTTTTATTGTCTTGGTCACAAAACCCGATCTCAATCCCGAAATCCCGAAATCCCGTTCGATTTGTCAACCATGGGTCAAGCGACCATCGATAAACTTAAAAAATGTTTTCCATAAGTGATCGACACTTTCTTCTTTTTTTGCAATGTTTTTATTTGTAGTATTTAAAAAGGTAAATGACTTAATTTAAAAAAAACCATAAACAAAATTACAAATTAATTTCATAAAGAATAATTTCATGTAGATCGTGTAGAGATGGTAAGTTCTTGTTTCTGGTTTTTGCGCCATTTTGCTCTTCTGTTTTGGAACCAAACCTATCAAGCAGAAATAACTTAACTTCATATCAAAAATTTTCATTGTTTGTTGTTTTCTTATTTTTCGTTGTAAACATCCATAAAGTCAATTTTGTTGAGCTGATTATTCCAAACAGGAACGTAATAAAAACTTCATTTAGAAGAAAAACGTAGCAGCATTATGTTTCCAGAGAAGCTTAATCACGTAACTGAAATTTCACTCGTTATCCACAATGGTGTTCAATATCAGAAAGTGCCAAATCTGATCGTCTTACACATAAACATAGCATAAGCTTTTATTTACACGTGTTATACTAGGAATTGAACCCATTACGTAGTTTACTCAGCATTGACTTTTTTATGATTATTAGATAAATTAATTTGCTATTTGACAATGGGTCAAAAATAGCTACATATTTGTACTTGGTACACATGATATCTGTAAGTGCATGGTCGGTTCGAGGTTTTTTAAACAAAAAGCACATTAAAACATTTTTTAATTGGATAACCTGAACTCTGGCTTCTGCTAGCTGAAGAGATTTGGCAAGTTCTTCTCTGCAGAAGATGTCAGGGTAATGCGTCAATCGAAAGATTCTTTCCAATTCTTCCAACTGAACAATCGAGAATGTTGTACGGACGCGTCGTTGTTTTCTTTCGTTTGCTGCCCGTTTGCCTTCACAGATTTGAAGAAAAAAATAAATCAAAATTTCGGTGCAGATGATAAAAAAAAATTAGAAATGTTGTAACATCTTGGTTTGATACAAATTAAAAGTGATTTTGATGTGAATTTTGAATCCACCACAAAACCTTATAGCTATTGAAATGTGTTTGTCCGTTAATAATATAAAAAAAAAATTTATTTCATTGAAGAAATAATTTTAATTTTGATTTTTAAATTAACTTTTTCTTCTACATGTTGCAAGGAAGCAATTAATGCAATATGATGCAGGACCGTTATTTTAACAACAGCGTGGGGTAAATGTTTCAAAAACCACACATTCTAAAATTTCTCCAAAACCTTTTACAATTTTTCTCAAAATAATTTTTTCCAAAGTTTTCAATACACATTTCTTACCGATTTTTCCCAAAATAAAATCTGGAAAATTCTTTAAACCGTCCTTTGCTCCACCAAGTGACTCCCCTAAATTATTGTAATGTGATCTGATTTGACCTAATGTGAGGATAAGTAAGGAACAGTTTATCACACTTATAATAAAGTGGTTTCATATAAATTGTTCGGAATTAAAAGATAAAATTAAAACACTTTCTTTCCAAATGTAGGGGAGATGGGGGCTTTTTGATCTCTGGGACACATTGATCTTTTGGCAATAATGTAATAAATTCTAAATAAAAATGCAATGCATAATTGTTTATGGTCTTTAATTGTTTTTTTTTCCAATTTTAGTCTTATTTTCTTTTAAACAATCCGCCGTTGAAAGTTGAAAAAAAAACGAAAGTTTGTTTTGACCGGAGAAAAGTAAATTTTCACAACAGTTGAGTCTCTGTAATTACAAATTAGATAAATATTTTTGGGAAAAATTGATTTTGCATTGTATAAACGTATGTCTATGGCTTATTTTATTGCATATTTGAATTCTCAAGCTTCATTTATTGATGCGATATCGCCATTTATAGTATGCTCCATGTCATAGGGGCTCTTTGATCTTTACCGATATGGGTATGGGGTACGTTGATCTGTAGATCAAACTGCCCCTTGTTCTTAGATACTAAATGTACGCATTCTCCTGGCATTAAAGGTTTAGTGAAGTCCTATAATTTGATATTTTCTATTATTGCAATTGCAAAAACGCAAATCATTTTCTTCGTAGGTTTGGTTTGATTTCACAATGGCTAGACATTATCAGCAAAAAACAGATTGAGGTTCAACACCGGTTAAAGTAATGGGAATAGCAATGTCAAACCTCAGTTAACAGCAGAAGAAAGCCTCAAAAGAGATCAAATAGCCTCCATCTCCCCTACGCTTCTTTTCGACACAAATGTTGTGCACTGTTAATATGTTTACATTATTAATTTTTAAAACATAATATTAGCTTTAATTACATCTTCAATCGGTGCTAAGCTTTATTTTGTTGATAACTTAGGTGCCGCATAAATTATCAATTTACTGTTGTCGTATCTCCCAGACGGTTCTGTGTAGCACGTTTGATGCTCATAAAATTTTATGGAGAGTGCACATACGCCTACAACACTTCATCTGCGACTGTTGAGCTCTCTTAACTTAAACTCCAAAAAGAAAGATTGTTCTGACTCTTTGTTTGGTCCGGTATTTGTGATTTTCGAAACGGATAGGACCGGGCAAAGAAGCCTAAGCCAGCATGAACCTGGCAATGCCTAGAATTGTTTGCCAGTAAAACAAGCCAGGTTGTGTTGGGAAAAGAACAAGTTTTAAAAATCGACCTGCTCAGATCTCTAATATTACTTACATAAGTGATGATTCGCACGTTTTTTCCAGTTGTATATCATCATTTTTTCAAACTATTATTTTTTTATTCTATATTTTGTATACACTAAACAAAGATAGCAAGTTTTTCCAAATTATGAAAAGTTGTAAATACTTTTTTGAATCTTTTTCACGGTTGGCAGTTGAAAAACAAAAGCATTATTAGACAGAGGACTTTTCTCACTACAGGTATCTGGAAATGAAATCAGTTTACCTGTAAAAACGCGAATAATAAAACTGAATAAAGTTGAAAACTTAGTAAGAAAAAAATTTAGGATATGGTTAAAAACGAATTTCTGAAGAAAGTGACGTTTACATTATTAGTGAAAATTAATTTGAAATTATGGACACATTGACACATACCCTAAAAATGTAAAAATAATGTCCGGAGAAGCGTAGACAAGCTACGGAAAATAATTGAATTTGACTGTCCACTTAGATTGAAAACATTGAAACTTTCCACGCCCAAAAAAAAGAAGATAAGATTTACTAGAAATATTTGAGCACGTAAAGAGATAAGTCGGATTTAATTCTTATACGCTTTCCTACACGCTTTGCTTTAGCTTCCCATGTCCGTTGAATTCCGCGGCATATTTTGTAATCCAATTTTGACCCACTTCCCAGTATGCTTTCAATGTGAAGTTTGAAATTGAGTCGTATTCTGGATACCTTAACAATATCAATTTAAAAATTTAATAATTTAAGTTAGTGTTCGTGATAAATTTCTTAGGTAAATGTTTTAATTAGATGGATTTTGAATTGTTATAATAAAATTTAAAAATTAAAGAATCATAAATTTAAAACAAGTAAAGGAAAAAATGAATTTTTTAACACAAACTTTTATTTCAAATACACTTGATTTAGAAATACGAAAGATGTTTAAATAAAGTTTTTTTAATTGAATCATGTATTATCATCTAATATAAAGCTATGCTGAAAGTTTCAGCTTCCTAGCTAGTCAAAAAGCTGGTTAAATTTTACTTACAAGATTTGCGTACAGAGAAAGCCACACACACATACACAAACAGAGATTGTAATCTAAATAAAAGTTTGTAAAAAAACTAAACAATGGAAAATAAATTATATTAAGAAAATAAAAACATTCTTTTATAAAATGCTATAAAAATACAAAACAAATTATAAACACTCCTACAATCACAATGATTCCGTCCCACGTTTTCATGTTTATAAATTAATATTGTACTTGTTAGAGCATTTTATTAAAATATGTTTTTAATTTTTTAAATTAATATTTATTTTCAATAAACTTACTTTTGAAAATTTCCGAAAAGTTTCCGAAAACCGTCAGGAAATTAAATGGCGGGAAAGTTTCCACCATTGAAAATTATTTCAATAAAATTTATTGTAATTTAATAGTTTAAAAATATCAGGAAATGTCAACGATAATGCACTTGAAAAAAGAGTGTTGGATTCATGTTTCGGGATTTCAACGGTTAGAGGCGCTGGTGGCAGAGCGGTAGAGCGTTCGCCTGTCGATCGTTAGGTCGGTAGTTCAAGCCTCGCCGGCGTCACCAGCGTAACTCGCCTCGGCGAGTAACAGCGTTCACTCGCATTGCTAAGGGAGTAGGCACCTATAAATAGCTGCCTCTGCAAAGAACCCTTCATTCAGTGGCCTTGAAGTCCTTTAGGTTTTACGCCACTCTAAATATTGTCAAACATTATTATTATTATTATTATTATTATTATTATTATTATTATTATTATTATTATTATTATTATTATTATTATTATTATTATTATTATTATTATTATTATTATTATTATTATTATTATTATTATTATTATTATTATTATTATTATTATTATTATTATTATTATTATTATTATTATTATTATTATTATTATTATTATTATTATTATTATTATTATTATTATTATTATTATTATTATTAACTGGGGTTATTAACAGTTTGTTTTAACCTATTTCTGATGTCATCACTGACACAGAAAGGAGCATAAAATTAATATCTGCTGCTCCTGTGGCACTGAAGTTTATTTGTAGTAAAGTAGAGCAGCTAGGGACTTGGGTATTAATTTAGCGAAGAGGATAAACATTCAATCCGCCATGAAAATTTACACTACCGATAGGTAAATGAATTGAACTTGTGAAACCTGCTGTGAAAGAATCTGCATGGTTTGCAAAACCAATAAAGTATTATAAATAAACTTGATTTTTATGTAAAGTTGATCAAAAATAACAAAAGCTATTTTTTATTTTGTAGCTATCATAATTTTTAAAAAGCATGTTCAAACTCAATTTACTTTGCAATCTAATTTGTTCATACTGGGAAACGTTCCAGAAACTTTCTGGAAAGTTTCCGAAAAATTTCCGGAAAGTTTCAAATGGGAAAATTTTTGGAAATTTCCACAAATTGAATTTATATTTAATCAGTTAGATACTTTGAAATTCCAGTTGTACCTCGTTGAGCATCTGGAATGTCATCAACTTTTAAGGTTGGCAGATCTTTCGTAGAAACGTTCACACGATTCAATCCGATTTGCAAAACGTCGGTAGTACTCAGTTTGGATTGAAACAAAATGCAATTTTGATCGCTGAATGAGCTACTGTTACGCATAAAATTTGAACTGTCCTGTCGCAGCTGAAAGTGCTTGTAGTTGTCCAGTTGCTGATGCTGACTGCAGTGAGTGTTCCAGTGAGCATCGCAGCAGTGGTAGTAGTGGTGGCAATTGCGGCACAAGTTGTGATGGTGATGATCCATCGAGTTGTATAATATCAATGACGAAAATGATTTGTTACATTTCTAAGAATTATTTCTACAAACCTCTAGGTTATTAGATAATATGTAGCTTAGTTTTAATATTGAATGAGTATGAAGCTTAGCGTTATTATTAAATAAAATGAAGCTTTATTATTAATTTTATTAATAATCAGAATCATATGCATAAACATTTTATGTTGACAGACCGATCAGTTTAATTCGATTTCTTCAACCTTTTATATAATAAATTCGAAGCACTTTTTTGTTTTCTACAAACCGGTCTCTCATCGGCTTCCAGGTGTCAAAGCTTTTCACAACTTTTTTCATTCAAAATAAAATAAAATTTAATTCATCATAAACGTTTTCCTAGCAAAATCAAAACTTGAAATACAATTTTGTTTAATTTTAAGAACTCATAATAATTTTCTATGTAGGGTAAGGTGAGCTGAGATGTGCGACATCACACAGAGCCGACCAGTGACTAATCTAGGCTTCTTTAGGGGGAAATTTCCTCCTCTAACATTGTAATTTCCCCCCCTACAAAAATTTCCAGAAAAAAATAATATAGCTTTAAAATATAGCTATCAGACTCAGTATATTATTATATCATGTATTTATCAGGTAAAGACTGAAGTTATATAGGAATTAATTCATTTTATAATTCATAATAATTTTAAACATGTTAATTTTCTGATTACAAACCAATCCACCAATAGTTAAAAATGTATGGCACAGGAGGCGCTACAGAGATAATTTAATTTCTGAAATTGCTTATGTAGCTTCCCGTATTATAATCTCTTTGTTGTGTTTATTTCCGGACCTAGTAGTAGACTGTACAAACACAATAGTTTTTAATAAAAATTTTTTTTGCTAGGTAGTTGAATCGATTGAAATACCTATTATAGATAGTTGAATCCTGTGTGGTTTGTATTTTTAACCTATTTAATAGTCAAAATATTTGAATAATTAAAATTTTGGAACTTATTGGTGAATTTTGTTATTTCATCAAATACTGTCATTGCTAAAATTCAAATAATTATTTCATTACAGTGTCTTGAAAAACACATTTTCAAAACAGGATATATTTTATCACAAAATCTCTAAAAATTACCAACAAGCATATGAAAGACCAACAAATTTTTTTGCCTGCGGCGGGCTACGGTCCTCCTAGGACACCTATTTCTTTCCTAACCATAGGGGGCTAAATTAAACACTGGAGCCGACTACTCGAGGGCCGCGCGAAATTGATCGAACTTTTAATCAGTGGCGTAACTTCAGATTCAGGCCCCCCGCAAAAAATGTTATTTGGGCCCCTTCCCTTTTCATAATATTTTTATTTGACAATAAAGTGGAGGGCCAAAATGACGCTTGGTCCCTTTACTTTTGAAAGTGGTGGGGGCCACTAGCCCCCCGGTTCCGGCGCCGATGTTTGACCCCCGGAGAACGTAATTATGATTTTAGTCTAACAACAACGCAACTTATAATCGACGTTTATTTTATAGACAATTATTAAACGTAACACGTCAGTTATGATAATGACCCAGAGTGTGAGTCTCAAGAGTCATCTGTAAATTAAATGCATGCACACAGTAGGACACATGCAGCGATGTCGTAAGTGTTCATATTGATGTAAGACTTTTGTGAGTGCATGCATGAAGGTAAATTTCTTTATTGGTGGCCACTTAGTGCCCCCAACCCTTATGGGCCCCCGCATTGCGGGGTCTGCAGGGGCGGTAGTTACGCCACTGCTTTTAATATGCTCTTCGGAATCTTAAAGTCTTCTATATCTGTCTCCTTAGGTTCCAGTGTTGTTTTGTCTATTTCTTCTGGAGTTATATTTTGATACGGTAATTCAAATGTTTCAAGAAGCGTTTTTGTAACCCGGCTCTTCTTAAGAAGAAAGTACTGCCAGAAATTATTACGGCAAATATTTGAGACAAAAATTAGTTTCGTAATCCATTAGAGTGCATTGTTCCAGAAAAATAAAAAACAGAATCGGCAATATACGGAAACAAAAAAGGTTAAACACGATAAAAAAACGTCCGGCAGCTACAAGAGCGCCAAAGATTCAGCTCACTCGATGTCGATGGGTTGGGTGAACTCTATGGCGACGTCATCACCGGCGTGCTGGATCGGCTAATTCCTATCAGAACTGTCACAATTCGTTAACGACCATCGGACCCATGGTTTGACGACCCGTGTCGTCAGGAGAAACGAGTCACCCGGCGACTTTTCAGACAGTTCAACCATAGTGCAACCACTGAGATTCGAGCAGTCAACCGTTCCCTGTGGCTCAGTCAGACTCGCAAGTATCATCGTTTACTCAACAACATGCGCAACAGTTTTTGGTTCAATGAAATCAACTCCACCATGTCGGCACCTCGGAAGCTATGGCAGATCGTCGACAAGATTCTCGGTCGCCTTTGCAATGACTCAATACATGCTGACAGGTTCCACGAGTTCTTTAACAAAAAAGTTACTAACATCAGGACGGCTACCACCGATGCAGGCTCCGGCGTTCTCTGCCACATTGCAGAGGCTCGCAACTTTCTCTTCAGTCACTGTTTGCGACGTTATCGCTTCTGTCGACCGTGCTCCTAATAAACAGTCTACTCTCGATTCCTACGTGGCTTTTGAAAGAATGCGCACCTACTATTGCACCTTTCATCACAACCCTCTTCAACAAGTCTCTAGCTAATGGCACTCTGCCGTCAGCTTTCAAATCAACCGTTATCACCCCTATCTTAAAGAACCCAGCTCTCGATCCATCCGACGTTTCACACTATAGACCTATTTCCAACTTGCCAGTACTTTCCAAGATTGTAGAAAAAATGGTGGCCCGACAATTTGTTGGCTACATCGAGTGTAGCGAATTCTTCCCAGAGTTTCAGTCAGCATACCGTAAGTTCCACTCTACGGAGACTGCCCTGACGCAGGTGTTATCCGACACCCTCTCTGCCATCGACGGTTGCGGTCTTGCACTACTATCATTGGTCGACATGTCTGCTGCTTTCGACACGGTCAATCATGGAACTTTACTTCAACGGCTGAATACTTCTTTTGGTGTCACATCCACGGAGCTGGGATGGTTTGCGTCGTACCTTCTGGACAGGCGAAAACAGGTGCGGCACTCCGGTTGTGTGTTCACTACCACATCACTTACCTGTGGGGTTCCGCAAGGCACGGTCCTTGGCCCTATCCTCTTCATACTGTACTCTGCCGACATTGTCAAGATCATCCAGAAATACGATCTTCTCCATCGTCTGTACGCCGACGATTCACAGAAATATGGTTACTGTCAACCATCTGCTGTTAGCAACAAGCGCCTCCGCAGTGCATTGACGGAGTGTATCACCGAGGTTGGCGACTGGATGAAGTCTAATCGGCTACAATTTAATTGATCCAAGACAGAGTTAATCTGGTTTTCCTCTTGTCGACGGATGGATAAATTTGACAATTCTCCCCTCGACGTCGGTGTCGACCTTATACAACCAGCTGGCATAGTACGCAACCTTGGCCTTCTACTTGATAATGGTCTTACACTGGTCCCGCACGTCACCAAGGTTGTGCGAACATGTTTCTGAGCGCTTGACGGCTTCGATCGGTTATGAGATCGTTGCCTCTAGCTATTAGGCGTCTACTGGTCCAAAGTTTTGTCATCTCGCACATGGACTACTGCAATGCTGCCTTCGCTGGACTGCCTCAACGCCAGATTTCTCTGCTCCAAGCCGTCATCAACAGAGTGGCAAGACTCATCTATTCCGTCGGTAGATATGAGCACATCACACCAGTTCTGCGTCACGACCTTCATATATTGAAAGTAAATGAACGCATCCAGTTTAAGCTTTGCCTTCTCGTATTCAAATGCCTTAATAACCTTGCACCGCAATATCTATGCAAACAGGTCAATCTCCTCTCAGACGACCCGAATAAGCAACGGCTTCGATCATACAGTTCACTCGACGTCTTCGTCCCACGCACCCGCACTCATGCCGGTGATCGCGCCTTCTGCGTTGCTGGACCTTCTTCCTGGAACTCTCTCCCGTTCTCAGTTCAAAGCGCGAGAACACTTTCCATCTTCAAGAAACTTCTAAAAACTCACTTGTTTCATCGTTCATTCATTACATAGTTTTGTGATGCGCCCCTCGAGCTGCTTTTATATTTCTGTTTTACTAATTGTTGCCACTTTTTTATCTATTCTTTTTTCTTTATTTATTTTTTTTTCATTACATTTCCATTGATTGACTGACAAATCTAGGTTTTACCAGTAGTTCTGGGATATGATTCCTTTTGTCATGGGTTATACACTGAAACTATGCAGAGTAAAACCAATTTGTTTATGCCATAATGTTGGTCTTGTTTTCTACTTTTGAACAAACAATCTAATTTTATGCCAAAAGTGGTCTTGCTTCCTTTTGCCATGGCAGAGCAGTATTTTCCTCCAATGCCGTCTGGAGGTGGTCCTTGAGCTAGGACTGTGTCCCTTAGTGTTCAGACCCCGTTTTCTTAGCTCCCGCCTCAACTTAGCGACGGTAAGTTCTTCCAGAACTTGAAAAACCATTTCTTTCAAATCTCATTTCTAACACCAATGTTACGATATTGCTAATCATATTCGGGTTCTTCTGGAATGGTTATATGATTTATTGAAAGTAATAATAAATGATTTTTTTAAATCTGATATTATTTGTTAAATAAAACTTAACACAAAAATATCAGAACGGCGTCACCAAAACGTCACGCTCCGGGGAAAAACACGATATACATACTTTAAATATTTATTTAACACATAATTTTATTATAAAGAATTTAAAGATAATTGTATTAGCGATTAAATCATTTGGTCAGAATTAGACCATTGCCAAAACGTACTGGAGTCTAAACAGCTGTGCCAAATCAACCGGCGCCCAAACGTCATTTTTGATAATAATCTTAGGTTTTTATAACAAATTTTTTTAAATTTAATTCATTACTGAAATTGTATTTACCACGTAAACAAATCACGTTGGCCACAAACTCTTGACCTGACAATTTTCTGACAAATCAGGGTCAAAGACAAGATATTAAAATCACAATTTAAAATGTGAAAAAAAAGCAATAAATCACAAAAACTTCTTTTCAAATTATTATATTTAATAACACAAAAAAATCAATGAAAAACAGGCATCAAATTTTAAATAGCTACATTTGCTTGGTGACCGAATGTAAAATATTCCTGTTTGAATACTTAAGGTGCATGATACAGTCAGATTTTGTAGGATAAGAAGCCACTGGATCGTGGAACTTTGAAGAACTGTTGCAATAAATAAAGATTCAAATTAAAATAAATTAATTTCGTTGCTAATAAATTAACAAATATCTTTATTTATAAAACTCTTTGTTCGTATGTACGTATAGACGTATATATGTATTTATGTGCTTTATGCCTGGTTAGACGTAGGAGTTGCGAAACTAAGTAATATGTTCATTAGGGAGATGAGATTTCTGGGAGTGACATAGGTTTTTCAGAATTACACAAGACACATTAAAAACTGAAATAAATGGATTTTAATCAACAAACCAAAAAAACTAATCGGGCTAGTATTATAAGAAAGTTTTGGTTGGTTTGCACCTATGCCTTATAAATATCTAACCATCAACATACATAATTTCCAATGTCTTTATATATGTATGTTAGCAATTTCGCATAATGCGGCATCAGTTATTACGCAATTTTACACTGTCAGTCCTAAAGATGAACAAGGTGGTGCTGCAATTACAAATTGATGTATGATATTGAAAAAAAATCTGTCATTTTTGACAAACTTCTCTTCTCTCTAGTATGATTACAAATGATTTATATAGATAATTGAGACACATATGTATACTGAATTCCACAAGAGACCTAGAGGGAGCGGGAAAGCAACCAGGAACAGGAGAGCAAGCAGGAAAGGAAATGGGAGGAAAGAGAAAAACAATAAAAAAATCTCTAAAAACCGCAGGCATTGTCTGGTAGCCCGCTAGTTTGTTATAAATATTTTGATATTGCTAACTAGAATCAAATACCGAATGGAAAACACTGTAACCATGATACCACAACTTTTAAAATTAAAAAAAAACTTACTCGTCTGTGTCTGAAGAGTTTGAAGTTGATTTCTCCAGGTCCCAAATGTTGAGATTTCCATCCATTCCACCTAAGGAGCAAAACCAAAAAATTCAAACAAAATTTTTACAGAAAAGAATAACACACAAAAGTTTATTGAGATGAAATAAAATATGCTGCTTCAAACACAACAGCTGACAAGGCTATGCTGGCAAATAGATGGAAGAAGACGTCGATATCCGAGTCTCCGAATTGAGACTCCAGGACCAGACGATCAATAACTTGAGTGTTGAATCAAATTCGTCTAAAACCAACCTGAAGCAACAAACGATGAATGGCTATTAAAGGCCAATGTATAAACATGAGCAGTGTGTCCCGAAAAGTTCTTCAACAGTGAACCAGTTCCGAGGTCCCACAATTTTACCATTCTGTCCTCGCCTGAAAATTGAAAGATACAATTTTGTATGAATTGACATAAGCATGTGCCCGGCTTGTAAGGATGTGTAACTGACACGAACATGACGTTCAGTACTTCCGGATCTTTTATCTATACTAGAATGTGCAAAGTCCAACATGCATAGTGGTACTTTCTGGTCTATTTTTGATGCCCAAACATGAAATTTTGAGAATTTAAAACACGTAAAACCCAAAATAAAAATTACAAAAATTTGCAAATAACATGTCTATGAAATAAAAGTATAATTTTTTGTTTAATTGGGTAGCAATTAAAATTCATGAACTTTAAAATGAAATAAAATAAACAAAAATGATAAAATACCAGCAGATGCAAGAAGTTTCCCGTCAGGAGAAAACGCGAGAGCATCAATGCGTCCCTGGTGACCTAACATGAGTCGCACACATCGACCGTCCTGTACATTCCACAACCTAACTGTCATGTCATTGCTGCCCGATGCTAAGTAGTTGTTATTCGGATGCCATGCCACACACTGTAGGTGTATCATATATAGTTAGTATCATATATATAGAATAGTATATAAGATGAGCCTATCTTTTAAGATGGCTTGCAGTCCGGGAGACACGGAGGTATGTTAATTGCCCAGGATCCATAGAATCAGGAACTATAAGCGACAGACAATCATCATAATAACTACATTAAAGCAACTGATTGAAAAAATACTTATTTGAATATTAAAAAATTTTAAAATTGATAAAAATTTACAAAATACATTTTTTCAAGAAACTTGAGTTTTATTTGTTTAGTTTCAGGACATCCATTTGTCTAAATATAGCGCTACCAGTAGTATTTAGTTTGCATCATGTGGTAGTTTATAGAACTAGTTAAATGAATTTACTTGCCGATGAAAAGAACAATTATAATTATTTTTCCAAATATTTCAAAAACTTCTCACTTCTAGCACATCAATATAATGGCATTTTTTAGCAATTCAATAGTGAAAGTGGAAAGAACAATGGAAATAAAAATAGATTGTAGAATCCTCTGTTGGTTTCTTCAATCTATCAATTGTGTCAAAAGACTCTAAATCGTTTAGATGCCATCTTGAATCCAGAAAGATAATTCGTTTATCTCCTATATACTTATTCTATATATATATATATGGTTGGTATGTACCAGTTAATATATTTTATTAGAGTTCATTTGAAATTTGTTAATAACGATATGACTAAATCACGACCGAACATTCACAATGATATTGCCTCACAATTAAAATGTCAGAAATCTGAAGTAATAATAATTCATATATCAAGAAAGCAAAAGAACAGGATGAACACACTTCATTTTAGAACATTCTACAAAATTTTGTTAACTAATATAAAATATTGTACACATAAATGTAAAAAAAATGTAAATGATTGATAATTTATTGAGCGCCTTTTCCGCTTTGTTCAAAGGCGCTGTTCTTTTACATGCCCCACGGAGAGAACGATTTTACCCGCTAAGTTTTCCGTTGACATGGGCTACTAGGCAGTGAGTGGGAGTCGAACCGTGAAGCTTTCACATTCAAGGCTAACGCTCTACCAACTCAGCTAACCTAGCACCTATTAAACACTACAATTCTTACATTAACAACTTTTTAACTAATATAAAATATTGTAAGCATATTAAACACTACAAGTCAAGACTACATTAACAACTTTTTAACTAATATAAAATATTGTACACATATTAAACACTAAAAGTCTTACATTAACCGCTTGCGTGTGTCCGATGAAATTTCTCAACGGAAATATTCTATCGGTTGTCCACAGTTTCAACGTCTGATCGAAAGAACAACTTGCAAACATCGATCCTTCGGTGCTGAAAGAAATTTAATTCAATTGCCAACACTTTTTGAATCAATTTTTATTACAAATATTCCAAATAAAAATCAATTAAAAAAAGCATGCAGTGATAAAGGTTTTGCAAAAATAAAACCACATTAAATATCCCATCATTACTAGGTAACAAGTATGTTATAAATTTAATATGAAAATCTATATATATATATAAAAATGAATGTTTGTATGTATGAAATTTTCACACAACCTTGAGAGTCAAGGGGAATCAAATATAGAGAAAAAAAATTTGAAATCCGACACAAAATGAGCGGAGCGGGTGAGCAAGCGGGAACTATATATATATATATATATATAACTCCGTAATAATTCATCAATAAACATAAAGCAGATCATTGGAGATTTTTCACCAGGATACATCTATTGTAATGTCAAAACACACAAACCTGGAAATCCACTGAGACCAATTATATCTCAGTGCCCAACACCGACGTTTGCTCTCTCAAAGTTTCTTGTTGCTTTGCTTTCTCCATATTGTTCGTGTCAACATGCAGTGAGATCATCTTTTGAATTCGTCGCCCTAATCAGAAGTAATCGCCACATAACTGGCGTTATGGGCTCTTTGGATGTTACAAATTTATTTACAAATGTGCCCGTCGATACTACCATCGCTATTATTCTTGAAAACGTATATCACAATGCTACACTATCTCCCCCAACTGTTCCAGAGAGCTCCATGTTGCAGTTGCTGTTGTTGTGTACTAAAGAATTGCCATTTAAACATCCCGATGGCCGATTGTTCAGACAGATCGACGGTGTGGCCATGGGCTCACCCTTGGGCCCTCTATTTGCCGATTTTTATATGAGTCATTTAGAAAATCGTGTGTTCGACGCCATCAATAAACCTACATTATATGCAAGATATGTCGATGACATCTTTGTGATTGCTCGAGATACTACACATTTTGAAGAATTAAGAACTAAGTTTCAGCAATACTCTGTGTTGAATTTTAAAATCGAATATAGCGACTGTAATCATACGTTACCTTTTCTGGACGTGTTGGTCTCTCAAACGGATTCCGGCCTTGCACATGAAATGTACGTCAAGCCTTCCTCCGAGGGTCTTTGCATGAACGGTGCCGGCTACTGTTCTGATATATACAAAGAGAGTGTTATACATAACCTTCTTGCTCGCGCTTATGGGCTGTCAGAAGATTGGTGTAAATTTCACACAGAAGTCAAACGTCTCAAAACGCTGTTGATCAACAATAACTACACCAACACCATGGTTGATTCTGTTGTGAAAAGATTTGTGAATAAAAAGATTTCTGGCATTCCAGCAAACACTCCTAATGATGTCGTCAGGACTGTTGATATCCGTTACTGTTCCCAGATGCATGACAATGACCGTCTTGATGAGAGAATATTACGTCAAATTATTACAAGTTGCGTTAAAGTTAAAGATCGACTCCGACATAGACTGTCATTCTCCATATATTATAAAGACAGAAAATCACACAGCCTTATCATGAAAAATAGCCCTCGTCACGCCAGTATTTTCCAGTGTACAAATGTAGTTTATAAATTTACTTGTCCTGCACCGCATGATGTCATTGCTACCTACATTGGCCAGACACGTACTACGCTCTCCCGCCGGGTTACTATGCATTTACAGGGTGGCAGTATTACAACGCATTCGCAACTGGCTCACAACACAAAACTCAACAGACAAACACTCGTCGATAACACTGTTATTCTCCATCACGAGGCCGACCCCTCTCGATTAAAAATTGCCGAGGCCCTCTACATTGTCCGGGATAAACCAATACTAAACGTCCAAGATGACCATTTTGGACGGACCCTTAAACTATTCAACAATAGGCACCACTTGCAGAGCCACAGCGTTGGTGTGCCGCAGGGCTCGTCATCCGCTGTTGCCCCCAACACTTGCATATTGAACGATCATGCACTTGACAGGTATAGCAAGGGCCCAGGTTGTGATCCGGTTTCCTGTGCTCCGTCCACCAGCGCAATAGACCATGCTAACCTTATTGAAATTTGTGGTTTGCCAAACTGCGATCGGCCTACTGGTCCTCCGTCTGCCAGTTCTATGGATGATACCAGTTGCATCGAGGCTGTGCGTTTGATCGAACAGTGCTTTATCGATCCGTCGGCCATCTGCCGGCCTTCTTCGGACCCTGTGAATGGTGATATGCCACAGGCTTCACCATCGACTGTTCTCCCGCTTTCTCCCTTTGTCACACCTCGTCTCTCGCTCTCAGATTTATCTGTACTCGGTACTAGGAGTTCGGCAACCAAAACTACAGGTGTTTCCCATTACAGTTACGACCATCCTTGTGACCAGTACGACAACGGTTCCATTTCTCGTCGAGTTTTATCTCCTTTGTCTGCCAACGCAATAGACGCTGCCAACGAAATAGACCCTACCAACTGTATCGATGTTTCAAATGCAACCGAACTGTGCCCTGCCGACATGCCAAGGACTCCGCTATTCACTGTTCTCCTGCATTCTCCTTTTGTCACACCTCGCCTCTCCTTTTCTGATTTATCTGAACTCCGTATTAGGAGTTCGCCAACCAAGACTACAAATGTATCTTATCACAGTTATGATCATCCTTGCGACCAATACGACAACGGCCCAGTTTGTGGTCCTGTTTCCTTTCCTCCATCTACCAACCATATTGAAGCGTTGGACGCGGTCGAACAGTGCTCCACTGGTTTGTCAGCCATGAGCCAACCTCCTCGAGGCCTCGAGACTGCTGACCTGCGTGATGGTGATGGGACTGGTGCGATGTGTCCGCATTTGATCGATAACTGCAATATTACTATACGTAGACGTTGATCATTTTCAACTTTTAATTAAACTCTCAATTTTATCGATATCCTATTATCTTTGAATTGTAGCTTTAAATTCTTATTTTATTATTTTACCTCTTTGCTTTTATTAGTAATTTTCTTTTAATAGTTATATTTTACTACTTAATTTGGTTGTATATTTTAGCACATGTAATTTTTTATTTTTTCTTATTTTTTGTTTATTTTTTGTTTATTTATTTACTCCGAGGCAAAAAATTTGGTTATTTCTTAGCGGTTTTCATATTTTGCTTTTACTCTTCTTTGTACTTTGACCTCGATTGATGTGTAAACATATCTGATATGTCTCGCCACACCACTTTATATATTTTCGTTGTAGCTGTAAATTAGTTTTATGAGTTCTGATGATGGCTAATAAAGCCGACACCTGCAGGTCAGCTCATGACCAAAACATTAATAAAAATATATACCAGTTGGTTCAAAAGTGTCTTGGTATTTCCGATTTTCGAAAAGTTTCACGTTTGATAGAAAAAGTTTGTAATAAGAAATGGGCCATAGTCTTTAATAAAGCGTGTTTGAAAGAACATCTTGTTCCTAATTATTTGAAAAATATATATATATATATATATATATATATATATTAATTGAGGTTTAAATAAAATAAAATATACATACCTAACTTGAACCCCGGTAACTGGGTACGTGTGCCCCCTGTACAGAACAACATTCATTTTTTTCTTAAGGTCCCACAGTCGTACTGACAAAATTAAAATAATTAATTATTGAAAAAGCATTCATAAAAATTAAATAAAATGTATTACTCCAAGAATTTACTTTACCAATATCAGAGAAAGTTATAGTTTGACTTGTTTAACATGGTTCTAGTACTTAAACCTCTAGGCCACGAATCCAACTTTTACTCACTCGTGGGTCCATTTCACACTACAACCAGACACAGCAATTTATAGGCACGCCCAGTGTTGGAAAAAGTACTGTGTTTCAGTACTTAGGTAAAAGTACAAGTAACGCCTCAAAAAGTTACTTAAGTGAAAGTAAAAGTATTTTCTAAAAAATGTACTTAAGTAAAAGTAAAAAGTAACAGCACTTTAAAGTTACTTTAAAAGTAAAAAGTAAAAGTACTGAAGCCGCTTTTTGTAATGGTCATTTGTCAATCATCTAACTCTATTTTATCATAATTCCATCGTCTTTCAAACGCTACTGCGTTGATAAAACTGATAAACTAATTGATAACACGCAAACTAATGAAAAAATTCTATTTTTACGTGCCTTTTTGTCAATTTTTCGTATTTCGATACATGCGCTGGATGCACGCGTATCACGTGTTTCTTCAAGTTTGACGGAGAATTGTGGAATGCTAAACACATAATTACTTTACTTTAGGTTTGCCCAGCAAGCATGTGAATCTGAACGTTTTAGCTTCCATCGATTGAAATCTGAACATTTTAACTAAATATGGCCATGGGCGTTCTTTACTAAGTTCATTGTTGTTACGCGCCTATCATCGCCACCACTGCTCACGTTCGCTCCTTTGGAAGATTTCATAGTAGGTAATCTCGAACAATCTATTGTACACCAAAACAAGTATGACCGCGAAAATCTTAGCTCCACCCACAAGCTTCAATACTACTAACATAAAAGTAAAATGGGGTTCGAAAATGCATACGTTAATAATCATAGATAATTAATACAACATCGATTTAGACTTTACGTCGTTTTATTAATTTTTTACAGTACTTTGTAACGGTTTGTCCTGGAAAAGTAACAAAGTAAAAGTAAATCCGAAAATATTACTTCGTTACAAGTAAAAAGTACTGAAAATAATCTGTACTCCGTTACAGGCAAAAAGTACGTCTGATGTACTTAAGTAAAGTAACGCGTTACTTTTACTTCGTTACCGAACAACACTGGGCACGCCTACCCACGCCACTTGCAAACGCTGGTGACGCTAGCGAGATTTCAACCTCAAACTCTCACGTCTACAGGCGAATGCCTTACCGCTATACCACCCACCAGCGCACGCCCAAAAAATATTTATTGATAATAAAAAAATACATTTATCGGACAAAATAAAAATAATTTTCAAAAGTAATAGAGACAAGCAATAAATATTTATGAATAAACAGCACATCATAATCACTAAACGAGGTTTTTCCAAATTAATAACAATGAATACAACTTAGTAGACCCAGGCGCCAAATTGTTTTAGGATGTCGGCTGACTGGAGCAAAATTATGGCTCAAATTGCAACTAGCCGAACTTCTTATGGCTCGATTACGGCTGACAAATTTACAAATCAAATACGGGTCAGCCGAAATTTTCACGGCCAAAAACGTCTTGTATCTTGCAATGCAACCTCATTAAAATTAGCAAGCATAGGCTTACACAGTGCTCGAAAGTGATGTGTTTAAAAAATATATAAATGTACACTGTCTTATATTGCATGTATTAAAAAAAACTCGGCAAATGAGATTATGTATGTTAGTCAAACAAACTATGCCATTTATTATGTGTTTTCCATTTTGCTCTACATGAAGAAGAAGATCGGAGCATGGATATATCATGGACAAGTGGGAGTTTATCATTATTCATTTGTTTTTGGCGCAATCTATTGGCTTCAACAAATCAAAAGCACTACCCATGGTTTCCAGCTTCTTGGTATCCAGAATTAATATTTGAGCGACAGTACAAGCCTCTGTTTCTACAAGTCGATTCTCCACTTTAGTCAGAACAAGTTTTTTTTAGTTGCTTAATAGCTGGATCTTCATGATGGACAACTTTTTAATTCTTAATTTCATTAGCGTTATAAGTTCTAAAGTTGGACCAGTTGTGCTGAAAAGCTGAGTTAGTTCTTCAAAGGGTTTCAGAAACAGACTCAAAGAGATCCTCTAAGATTTCCATTTCATGACCTTGCAAGCCGAGAAATACATTGCCAGTTTTTTTCAGAACACTATCAATTTCTGTCTTCAAATCAAGAATTAAAGTTATCATTGTTAGCGTGGAGTTCCAGTGATTTGGACACGACTTTTAAAGAGTAATATGACAGTGCTGGCATTTTGCAGTTATGATGAAGTCAAGTTGTAATTGTCTGCTGAGACATCACTGTCATCTTCTGCCAAGAACTGTTCATCAAGTTCAAGAATTTGTTGGTCTTTAGATATTTCAGATGCCATTTTGTCCAAAAGCATTTGATCTTGCTTCCGTCGACAGTTCATTGACTATTAGCACAGACACAATTTTTTTACATTTTTCCAATAGATCAGTCAGTTCGGGAATTCAAAACAAACTGTCAGCAGTGGTCAACAACAGATGTATACTATGTGTGATGCATTGCTGAACTCCTTCAACAAGTAGTAAAGATGATGCTTTTTTTCATATTGGCTACTCTGTCATGACAAGATGAAAATAGTAGAGTACGATAATCTGCAAAGAAACTTCTGAGAACTGTACGTCCGTGCTCATCTAGCGCTTCTCCTGTGCGTGATGCAAATGGCCTGCAACTCAGTGTAACAATCTGAAACTGCCAGTTCTTTACATAGGCAATAAGCACGGCAACACAGTCAAAGATAACGCAAGCTGACTTTAGTGATTTCAACTCCTCTTTAACTAATGACTTTGTTGTCAAGAATAGATCTAATAATCCTTCTCATGCTATTGCTGATCTACTCAGTATCTCAACACAGGGCATAGTTTTAAACATAAAGTCTTTAAAACCTTCTTTTTCTACAAACTCGAAAGAAAGAAGATCTCGACAACATCACAAAGATAAATCACAATTTAATTCGTGCAAACTTATACTTAAATCTGATTTTGGAGTACTTGATCTATAGTTGGTAACACAGTTGACCGTTACTTCTTTCATCTCCCCCAAACCATGCTTGGCCTCTAAGTGCGTGATCGACGGTCCAGAGAGTTCACTTGTCCGAGATATGCATTCATCGGCGATCAGCCTCATACGAAAACAATATAAAATAATGAAATCTAATCAATTAAAGATGAAAAATGATTAGCGCCGTATTCGTGCCAAAAAAAATTCGGGTAACGCAAGAAATTTATTTTTACGGCTGACATTCGACTCGGCCGTAAAAAATTTGGCGGGACGGTGCAAGTCACAAAAATTCGGCAAGGCGCGCCCAGGCCTACAAATTAGCATTAATTATAATATAATTAATAACCATAATAAATTTAAATGAACAATAACAAAATTAAACAAAGTAACAAAAAACTCTAAAGAAAAACATCTCAAAACTTACTCGTTTTATCAAAAGAAGCAGAAAGAAGCCACTTTCCATCTGGGAAGAAATCGAGACCGAAGACGGAGCGGCAGTGACCTCGCAGTTCAAAACCTTCATTCGAATCCGCATCTTTTCTTAAGAAAACATTATTAAAACAATTATAAAAACAATTCATGCCACTACAAATGATTTTGACAAATTATCGCTTATAATATCACCATTATATTAATTCCATATACTGCCACTTATAATATCACCATTATAACTTATAAATAAGCGCATAAAAGCAAACTTATGACAGCAGTCGATATCGTTCGTTGGTTCAAGATTCCATATTTGAATGCTTGCATCTTCATAGCCACATGCCAGAAGTTTGGCATCGGAGAACATGCTGACACACGACAGACTGCAAAAAATGAAAAACACAATTTGTGATAAGTGATAATATTATTTTTTATTTGAACACTTTAGCAACAATATATTAAAAATTTAGTATACAATTTGTTTAACAGCACAATAGGATTAAAATAATACATAAATAGGTACATTCTTGCAACAGGTTAATATTTTAGTAGATCCACAAAAGTTATAAGTAAAAATATCAATAATAACTAAAAAAAATAGAAATTTATCAACCCCTGAGATACGTTCGTGAAATGCAATTGGCTGACAGATGGCAACATTTTTGCTGAAATTTTCTTCAACTTTTCAATGACTTCGTCCAGTTTTTTGTCAGCTACCAAAGCATCATCCGAAGATTTGTTTAGTGTTGTGGAATCTTCAACACTTGTTGTTGATGTAGAAGTAGTAGTTGTAGTAGTAGTAGTAGTAGGCTGAGGCGTAGACGATGGAGGGTCAACATCTGCTACAGGTGAATCTGGACATTCATCATCATATAGTACTGTGGAAATAAAAAAATTAATAAATATTTTTCAGAGAGAATTATTATTATAAGTATAAAAGTAATTTAATCAACTATTAATAATGCAAAAGAAATATTGTGTATTTCATATTGGTTATCATAAAGGCTCTTGTGATTCTATTATATTGATATGCACGAACTGCTTAATCAATATATAACTTCAATAGCTAATTTATAATCATTTCTACATTTTTTACAATTTTATTACTTAAACTAATCATTACTACAATAGACTTAACTTATATAACTTTGTTTGTGACATTATAATTCACTATAAGCTAAGTCTATTGTATAACCATTTTAGATGTCAATAATAAGTTTATATCTTTTGATTTCAATAATAAAGTAATTAAAAACTCAATTATAATTTGAAAATACAAACAATATCACTTTCCAAAGCTTTAATTAAAAAAATGAAAATTATTTAAACTGACCCATGATGTTGACATGTCTGTTTAGTATTTGGAGAATGTACATATTACTTTGGTCCTGTAAATATATTTGTATATAATAAATATTTTACAAATATAAAAGTAAACATAAATATAAAAATAAAAGAAACATATAATCTGTAAAAATAATAAAACTAGGAATTCATCAATTATTGGACATAATCGGGATTGACTGTTCCAGGATTGGAATGGTTGAATAACATTACTTTTACTATTCTAAACTGAATTCCCAGATTTAAACTTCAATAGTTCTACATAATTTTCATAATATAAATTAAAAAGATAAGAAAGTGCTATTAAAGATGAACAACTTTAGAATTCTACTTTTAAGGGAGTTTAACTGGTAATGGTCATAAAGTTTGAAATATAAAAGTAAAGGTCGTACTGTTAGGGCGCAACTTCGTGAAATACACCTCAGCAGCACCAGGAACATCTCGTGCATATGGGATCACACAGTGTTAACTGTCACCCGCACCTGTCTCCGAAATCGGGATGTGCCGAACCCTGTTATCCTTATTCGTGAAACTGGTACTCATTTATTGACCAATGAAAGATGAAAGGCTGAGTTGGCCTAAGCAGTGTGAGTGAATTCCTTGCTCAACGAAAGTACGCCTCACCGCGACCGAGATTTGAACCCACGACGGCAAGAGGATAGCATAATTACTTTCACCACTGTGGAACGGCGCCTCATATAGCACAAACAATGTAATAACATCTATCATTTAACAATATATTTCACTTTTTATTCAATTCAATTCATTTTGTTAAACTATCTTTAACATAACTTGAGTTAGCTTTACTGAGTCTACTTATTCAGTAAATTCAAGATAGTTAATAAGCTTTATTTAATACCTAAGCAATAAAAAATTCTATGTAAAAGTAACAATCACAAATGTGAAAGGCACCAGCTGTTTCACACCTTTCTTGAGCACAACTAACACCATCATGGTTGCAATGCGCCCATGTTTTCTAAGTAATAAACGCAATATAAATGCCTTCATATTAATATCCTAGCAGCACGAGGTAAGTATTTTTTCAGTGATGAAAGAATAAATTCATATAGCCAAATGTTAATATTACATCCAATTTAATTAACTAACCTTTAAAAAAATCAGAAGCCTCTGAAGAGCTTCATTTGAAAGATTTACTTTATACTTCTTCTTTCTATAAAATTCCAAACAAAATCATTTAATTAAATGTTTACTGAGCACATTATAAAGCTGGTACTCATTTATTGATGATGTTTAAATTTGTTTGTTAAAACCTAAATGTTATGAGACAATAAATAAAATTAATGAAATAATAATAACTTTAACTCGGTCAGAAAATTATTCATGGCTTTTTCATCTGACGACTTGGACGTCAACATGTCAAACATTTCTTTGTTTGGAAATATTTTGCTCTTCTCATTTATAAAACTTGAGGCTAAAATTTCGGAGATAATGTGGCAATTAATTTTCATAGAAAAGAATGAAAATAAACATTATTATTTTTTTTGCAAATCGAGAAACTTACATAATGCATGCAACAAATTACTAATTTATAATAATAAGCAAGCATTGTAAAGAATAAAAAAATTAAAATGAAACAAAGAGTAAACATAAAATAAAACAAATAATAAACAGCAACCGGCAGTTCTGAAACCACTTGTGATGAGATCGGTGTAGATGTGAAGAAGAAGTGGAAAGAGTAGACCTTCTAACTCTTTGCTTTTTTCATTATGGCCTTCATTTCCTATAAATTCTTCTAATCTGCGAATAAATATGATTAAAATAATTTTAAACAAAGATCTAAAGCAATTTTCAAATCCTATATAAGTAATATTTCTCAAACTTTTCCTCAAAAACCAAATCAGGTTTTAAAAAATACAGCACAGAAGTCATCAGAGATGTAACTTACTTATTGAAAAGAGATTGACGAAGTGACGGATCAGCAGACAAGCTGTTGATAGAAACAGAGTTAGACAAACTTGAACTGGCTGCGACTAAATTATTGAGCAAAAACTCATCTTTGGTGCACACAAACTTTCTTACTTTTTTCTTACCATCGTGCCCGGATTTGTCCTGAATGTATAAATATGTGCAAGGTACAATCTATATTATTTATTACACAATGTATAAATATGTAAAAGTTACATTCAATGTGATTTATTACACAATGTATAAATATGTGCAAGTTACATTCGATATGATTTAGTACACAATGTATAAATATGTAAATGTTTACAAAGTGATAGACATTCAATATGATATATTACACAGTAGACATCAACAGCAGGATCTCCGTCTATAATGTCAGTCTCGTTATAACAATATTTCTTATTTAGTCCCTTATAGTGTCTTCTCTATAGAAAAAGTTTAGTGTATTTTTAATTGCACTAATTTTGTTTTTTTTTTTCAAAAAAATAACATCTAGACTGAAAAAAACCTTGCCAGTGTATTCATTAGCCAGTATACATTTGCATATTCAATTGTTGTATTTTCACAAAAATAACATGAAATAAAAAGGAATCTTACTAGCTCAGCTTTTCATCATACTCAAGAAGTAATATGAAAATGTATATATACAAGAGAAGTCAGAGAAGTATGTTGAAGAAAATAATCAAAAGTATACTGATGGTCAATATTTTAAAAATTTTTCTAATAATTTGCATATTTCCATTTTATATTCATTAAATTGTGTTATAATAATATGTTAGAATTGTTAGATAGATTTAATAATTTAGGCTGTTTTATCTTTTGGATGAACCTTGGCTTAAGTGCTAGTGAGTGGAGCTTTCGTAATTAGTTTTATTTAATTTTTGAACACAACCTCTTTGACGGGTTTACCAAAAATAAATAGAAATATATTATATATGCCATTATTTGACTATTTGTAGCTCCAGGAAGTTAGCAAAGCTTCGGGCAACGATTTTCGGCAATTATTATTTGTCACTAGGAAAGTGTAAAATGTAATTAGATATTTGAGTTCTCCGTTAAATTTGCTATAAGAATACATTTGTTTAAAGAGGCGGATAATTTTATTATTTTTTTGATTAATTTTTTTCTGATTGGCTGTGTCGGTAACATATTTGTAAGGTCAAGTCGTGGAAGGCATTTTTCACAAAGTGTCAATGAATATTTTAAAATAATTTTTGCACTGTTCAATCAAGCTTATATTTCTCTACAAGAAAACAGTTGTTTGAAGGGACGGACAATTTTAGTTTATTTTTTGTTTAATTAATTTGTTGCGATTCGGATCGATTGAAAGCGGAAGCATTTCTGTAAATGACGTTTATTATTATTTGTCACTAGGAAATGGTAAAATGTAATTAGATATTTGAATTCTACGTTCAATTTTCTATAAGAATACATTTGTTTGAAGGGGCGGATAATTTTATTTATTTTTTGATTAATTTGTTTCTGATTGGCTGTGTCGGTAACATATTTGTAAGGTCAAGTCGTGGAAAGCATTTTTCACAAAGTGTCAATAAATATTTCAAAATAGTTTTTAAACTGTTTAATCAAGCTGATATTTCTCTAAAAGAAAACATTTGTTTGAAAAGGCGGACAATTTTAGTTTATTTTTTATTCAATTAATTTGTGGCGATTTGGAGTGAAAATAGACATCGTTTCCCGCTTCGTTGCTAACTTCATTCACCTCTATTTGTTTCAAAAAATAACAAACCATGTATTGACGACGCTGCAAATAGTACTCTAAACAGGCCGAAACTTTATTGGTTTTCGACTTCATGGCTCCATAATGCTTTAATCAATTTTATCAAATTTTATCGGATATTTGAAAAGAAATATTAGTGTAAACAAAAACAGCATGTACCGCTACAACAAAGAACAACTAGCATTTATTAACTTTTTTTATTACCATAAATATATAGTTATTACCAAACAAGACATGAAGCTAAAAAGTTATGCTTGAAAAAAACGTTGACAAACACACAATTTTTTAGCTCATTAAGAATTAAAAAAAAAGCTTTTACTCATTTAATGAATGATTTTGACAAGCGGTCTTGAAGCAAATAGATGGTTGAGGTACAGATATCGTCGGACATCACGTCTATGCCTATACTAAGGGTTGAAGAAATACAAAATAAAAGCTAGAAGTCGCGTACACAAAACCAAAACTACTGACCCTTCGAACAAGAAAACTGCTTTATGGGACAGTTAAATAATTGAGGCCACCTGGAAAAACTTTTTCTGATATTTTCAAAGTACATAAACAGTGATCGGGATCATAGTTGTCCACGAATCGGGCCATGGGATTTTGAGATAAAAGTGGGCGGGGTTAGGTCAACCTAAAAAAAACATGTCAACTATCTTCAACATATAAACATTTCCTGAAGACCAATTGGGTGAATGAGACGTAAGATGAATTAATACTTTTCTATAAAACATACATTTCAACGATTCTTATTCGGGCAGCATAATAACATCCCTTTACAAGATAGCAGCTACAAAAATGAATCGATAAAAATTGGAGGACAAATATAATTAAGACTTTTGCATTTATCTACTTCGTTAAAAATAAACAATTAAAATTGATTTCATTATAAGTATGGGCTTTACTAGGTCCTGTCAACAAAAGTTTATGTACCCAAAAATTCTGACCCATGAACAATCCCCATGCTTTTAAATAACACTTAATCTATTGATGACAATGAACATCTCTTGTTGGTAAAAAATCTATTACTGTTTTGCTATCCTCTTTATTACATACACTCCACAACTTACTCATGAAACAAACTCAAACAAATGATGTAATTTTAAAGTTGTTTATTTCACACCATCATAATTAATACAGTCCACATAATTATTTCTTTGGTGCTGCTTTGACGGGCTGGGCGGCAGCTGGTTTAGGCTGAACGGCAGAGGACTCGGAACTTTTACTCTGTGATGCAGACCTTTTCCTTTCCATCTTTCTTTCCTTGAGTTCCTTGAGTCTTTGTGCAAGGAGCTTCTGGTATTCAGAAGCATCTTCTCTACGCTTCATGTCTCTTCGTCTCTTGACAGCAAGACGGTGGCGTTTCCTCTGGAGAACAACCGGTGTAATCAAACGCTGAATCTTTGGTGCCTTGGTTTGAGGTTTCTTTCCTAGAAGTATTTACAACAAGTGTTAAATATGAATAATGAGAATATGAAACTTAGAAAATGATATTAACCATCTTTAGCTGGAAGAGGTCTTCTGACAACATACTGTCTGACATCATCTTTTTTGTCCAAGTTGAAAAGTTTTCTGATTTTTGATGCTCTCTTTGGCCCAAGACGACGAGGAACTGAACCATCGGTCAATCCTGGAATTTCCTGTTCTCCCTTTTTCAGGATAACCAAGCTGAGAACACTCAAGTTAGCATCAACAAAACATCCCCTGACAGATTTTCTTCTTCTCTCGCCACTCTTTCTCTCACGGTAACATGAGTGGCCCTTTGAGAGAAGCAAACGGACTCTGCCGTTTGTCATGACTCCCTGCTTCATGGGGAAACCCTGTTTGTCATTTCCTCCAGAAATGCGGACAACATATCCCTGTCAAAACAATCCAAAGTATTTATAGGACATCTTTGAGGCTATGACCTACACTTGAAATTTGTTAAACCAACCTTCCATTCCTCTCCCAGACTATCAGCAGGAACTACGGCTGCAAGTCTTTTCTCAAAGAAAGGTCTGATTCTGCGCTCTTCCTCAACATCAATTAGCTTTTGGCACCCAGTTGCCGGGTAAGAAATGTTAAGCTGAAATAAAAAATGAAATCTTACCAAATATAATATCGCCCAGTCTCGAGAAGCTAGCAATCCGCCAAATTCAATAAATTCCCAGACAAAATCCACAGTAGTTATTTCTTTCTCATAATTATTCGCATAAAATATCTATTTATGATACTTCGATGATTAAAACTGAGTTGCAATACCTTCATATCTGAGTACCAGTCACCGACGGCCGTACATGAAAAAGGAAATATCCCAAAAAGATCAAAAACATTAATGTGAATTTAGTTTTACAATTGGGCATAAAAAATAAATTATTATTGTTACCGATTCATATAATTAATTTATTTAAAAATTATTTTTTAGCACATTATTAAAAAATTTTAAGTTTATTAGAAGTAAGGTATACAACGTCAGTTTTACATAATTTATTTAAACCAGCTAGAAGTTGACCTGAAAAATATAATTTAAAACAATTTGCTTTATCCTTTAACCAGCACGACAAATAGAATCGCTTAAACAACGTGTCTTACTACTTTCAAATGTGTAGGGTGTTAAATTGGGATGAGCTCATAAGTGTGTAGTAACTGCCTACCATAGACAAAAAAGAATTAATATAAATCACTGTTTCCGCTTTTATCGAGTTCACACTGTCAACTTGGCAATTTGATTCATTCCAAATAAATTGTAACTTTTATCTTTCAGAAACAGAAGAAGTCAACCTTTGCACACACTTCATTGGTGAACCCGACTTTGAACAATTATGGAGTCACAAGCAGCATCAGTAACAATTAAACCAATTGCCTTCAACCCAGCCGAGGCACTGGCTTGGTTCAAGATAATGGAAGCGCAGTTTGCCCTCTCCAACATAACGGTTAGTTCTACTCGTTTTAATCATGCATTATCAGCTTTACCAGGTTCGGTGGTCATGTGCCTTGATGATGACACTATCGAGGCAATGGACTACGATAAACTGAAGATCGAAGTTTTAGAACAGACCATGCCAAACAGAGCTGAACTCTTTGACCAGTTCTTTCAGAGCAACCCGTTAGTAGGCAGACCTTCCCAGCACTTACAAACAATGAAGAGATTAGCGCAACAAGTCGGAGCATCTGAAGAGATGGTTCGACACAAATTCCAGAAATCGCTGCCTGCGCATGTAGCTCTGATGCTTGCAACACAGAAAACTTTATCCCTCAAGGAGATTGGAAGACTGGCAGATGAACTGATTGCTATTTCGCCAGTACAACACACTCAGGAAGTCCAGGAATCCTCACTGGACGTTGATGTCATCAGGAGACCCACCAAAACAACCACCTCTCTGGAGCCGTTTACGCCCGATCAACGACCAAAGGTCTGTCGAGCACACATTTATTTTGGGCCAGAAGCAAAATCCTGTCGTCCGTGGTGCTTATGGCCAGACAAACGAGGGGCTCGATCCCGAAATTCGTCCCCGATGTCTCGAAAAACAAGTCTCGGAAAACTGAAAGAGGCCGTCTCGGTTGCGACTATCGACGGTACTCCCACATTTTATGTCGCATTCGACACAACAGTCAGCACCACACGCCATCACTTTAAGTTCTTGATTGATACCGGATCAGCGGTGTCAATAATACCCCCAGCAGCATTGTCAAAAATGTCAGTTCCCATCCATAAAACTAATATCAGACTAAACACAGCTAACGGCATGCCACTAGAGGTTCGCGGAGAAGTGACATTGACGGTTAGTTGCCAAGATCTCAGAAGAGAATTCACATGGACATTCATAGTGGCTGTTACCACACAACCAATACTAGGGGCGGATTTCCTTACACATCACCACCTACTAGTTGATTGCCGCAGTCGTCAACTTCTGGACAGGAAAACGTCTCTCTCCACAGCCATGATAACAGCGGTTGGAAAGACCATTGCCCCAGTGTTTGACTGTCCTGTGAACATTCCTGCACCTATTAAGACTTTAGTCGACCGTCACACTGCCTTAGTTGGTCCTTGGCAAATCATTCACAATTCGCCATCATCAATGACTCAACACACAATTGAATTAATGTCAAACAAACCAATCTCTTCTCGTTTTCGACAGCTCCCACCCGACAAGTTTGAGGCCGCTAAGCAAGAATTTGCAATATTGTTGAAAGCTGGAATTGTTCGTCAATCAAATAGCTCTTATTCCAGCCCACTGCACATGGTCCCCAAGAAAGACAGTCAATGGCGTCCCTGTGGAGATTATCGAAAACTCAACAGTATAACTAAACCTGATAGATACCCTCTACCAAGAATTTCCGACGTGACAAGCCGTCTCAGTGGTAAATCAGTCTTCAGCAAATTAGATTTAGTTAAAGCATATTACAACATCCCAATCCATCCTGACGATGTTCCCAAAACAGCAGTGTCAACTCCTTTTGGTTTGTTTGAATTCACTCGCATGCCATTTGGTCTCAGAAATGCGACTCAAACATTTCAAAGATTTATGGATACAATTTTTCAGGATTTGTCATATGTTTGTGTATACATTGATGACATTTTAGTAGCCTCAACCAGTGACCATGAGCATTTAGACCATCTTAAAACAGTTTTTCAGCGACTGGAAGAAAACAATCTGCGAATCAACATCAATAAGTGTGTATTTGCTCAGAAATCTGTGGTATTTTTAGGACATAAACTTTCTTCGACCGGAGTATCTCCACCCGAAGATAACACACAAGCCATCATCAACTTTCCAAAACCAAAAGACTATGCCGGTTTGAGACGTTTTATTGGCATGATTGGATATTATAGAACGTTCATTCCTCATTTTGCCCAGATATCTGCCCCCTTATACACACTTTTGGGTAGCACTAATCAACGTAATCATCAGTTAACGTGGGACACTCTTCAGTGCAAAGCTTTTGAAGATATTAAATCAGCTCTTGCAGGTTCGGCCGACCTTTATTACATTAGCAAGTCTAGTAACCTATACCACCTCGTTGCAGATGCATCTTCTTCTGCCATAGGCGCAGCCCTCCATCAAGTTGTTAATGGCAAGCCACAACCTATTGCTTTCTATTCTAAAAAATTGTCTAAAACAGAACTGGTATATTCTACATTTGACAGGGAACTTTTGGCTGCGTATTTAGCTGTCATTCATTTCAAACACATTATTGAAGGCAGAGAACTGCATTTGTTTACAGACCACAAACCATTATGTCAAGCTTTCCAATCCAGCAGAGACCAGAAGACCCACATGCAACAAAGACGCCTTTCTATCATATCTGAATACGTCACTGAAATGCACTACATCAAAGGAGCTGAAAACGTAGTTGCGGATACACTCTCCAGGCCGGTCAGTGCACTGCAACTTGAACACCCAGATTTAGCAAGTATTGCCAAGGCACAGACTGAAGATCCAGAAGTACAGAAATGCAAGGACATTCTCACATCTCATCAACTTTCTGCAGATTTGTCAATCCTTTGCGAGACAAGTTCTATTTATCCCCGGCCATTTGTTCCCCAAGCCCAACGAGAGTCAGTGTTTGGACACAAACACTCCTACAATGCCCCTTTTTTGACCAGCCAGCCAGTACACCTCCAGCCAATTCTTCCAACGATCTACCACGCACAAGATCAGGAAGACGAGTACAATTCAAACAACACCAGGATTTCATCTACTACTAACTCCGTCTCCTTAGGGGGGAACTACTGTAGTAACTGCCTACCATAGACAAAAAAGAATTAATATAAATCACTGTTTCCGCTTTTATCGAGTTCACACTGTCAACTTGGCAATTTGATTCATTCCAAATAAATTGTAACTTTTATCTTTCAGAAACAGAAGAAGTCAACCTTTGCACACACTTCAAGTGAATATATTAACTTTTGAGTTGCACACTGTTTTTGTGAACCAAGACAAGACCTAGACTCATATTCATAAGTTACTTGTGTTTTCCGTGACAACTTTGGCTGTAAGAAATGTACAATGACAATTAGGTATACAATGTATAGGTACTTACCTTTTCTCGAAAATAAAATCGCAAGTTACTCGCAAAATAACGCTAACAAACTCTCTGATATTAGATACCCGTTCTCCGCTTTAAATGTAGGCTACGGCTACCCAGTAAACATGGTAACCATTTTGTAACGTTTCTTGTCCGTTACTTTTCAGTTACCTGGTTATAAAAAGGTTACCTGGCCCAAAGCAACTAAAAAGAAACGTTTCTGTAACGTTTCCAACGTAACGAAAAAGTAACGTGTAATTTGCGACAAAAAAGAAACGTTTCTGTAACGTTTCCAATGTAACGTAAAAGTAACATGTAATTTGCGACTAAAAAGAAACGTTTCTGTAACGTTTCCAATGTAACGGAAAAGTAACGTGTAATTTGCGACTAAAAAGAAACGTTTCTGTAACGTTTCCAATGTAACGGAAAAGTAACGTGTAATTTGCGACTAAAAAGAAACGTTTCTGTAACGTTTCCAATGTAACGAAAAAGTAACGTGTAATTTGCGACTAAAAAGAAACGTTTCTGTAACGTTTCCAATGTAACGAAAAAGTAACATGTAATTTGCGACTAAAAAGAAGTTACTACAACGTTTCTAATGCAGCCAAAATGTAACGATTTGTTTTATTCATAGATATCTATGGTTTTATTATTACGGATAATATAAAAATCTTTTATAGCATATATAATTTTATAGAAAAAGTAAAGTTTTTGTTTATTTATAAAACTCAATTGCTAAAAAGCATTTAATAAAGACGCTTAATAAATGGTATTTGCATTGTGTCGTATTATATTTTCCTAGATTTTGTTCTATCTCATCGGTTCACTGAGAGCGTCGAACGAGTCGCCTGGGATGAGATAAGATGCTAATCAAAAGTTAATTAACGACTCGCTTCTACAGCTCTTGTGTTAGAAATAATTTGAAGGTACAAAACAAGCTATACTGGTTAAAAATCACCAATCAATTCGAAACATTAGATTTTTAAACAATTTGAAACCTCTGCTTCATGCTGCACTACTACCCCTGCGCTGTTTGTGAATTTTTATTTATTTATTCGTGTTTTAAGAAAAGACCTGACAGAACGCAGGAAATCATAAAAAATAAGCAAAAAAACAAGAAATTAAAAGAAAGTCTGTCTAGTCTATAACAAACATTCAATATTCCGCTAATTATAATGACTGGCAATAGTTAATTTTAGACAATAATAATAGAATAACGTTATTGAATCAGCTAATAGAATTGAAAGAAGTTAGGTTAGTAAGAGTGATAGAAGAGCATTCTAATAATAAAGTTACAAGCAAAACTAGCAGAGTGATGTTGCATTGAAGGGAGTACAAAATCATGTTTCCTCTTGCGAAGAATATGACCATGATTTATCATTACGTGGTCATACTCATTTGTAAACATTTCACTTTCATTCACACTGACATAATCTAAATGGCCATATTCTCAGGTGAGACATTCTTCTTGCTTGACCAGCGAATTGCTTGATGTCACAAGTGTCTACCAACCCGTGGGTAGTCATAGACACCTTTCACTCTTCCCCATCAGCAGTTTTTTCATAAACTGTTTTAACTTCGAACCCTTTACCAGGAGGTGTAATTTCTGCCGGTATAACACTTTGGAAAGAAAGCAGGAGCTAAATCTGGCTCTTGTTTAATGCCTTTCACAGAACTAATATTGTTTGTTTCTTGTTCTTAATGTTCATTCTTGCTAAATCTTGGCAAGAAACCTAATCTTTTTGTTAAAAGAATGAGGTAATGTAAATAAGCCAAAGTTGAGGCTCTTTGACATTGGCTGGCAAGTTGGTAAGCTCCGCCTCCATGGCAATTACGAACAACTTATATATAGTCTGAAAGTGCGCGAAAAATCTGTTTGTTGTGAGGTCACACCGTTATTGTTTCAGTAAATCTATCGTGTTTTGTCTGCATTTGCTAACATCTAACGAGTTTATTTCATTCTCATTGTGTTATAATAATCAGTTAAATTCGTTGTGTTATAATAATCAGTTAGATTTTTTGATCGAAACTTTGTTACAATATGAAGAGCAGTTAGATAAAATTAGAGCCGATAATTTAGCAGATATGTGGTTGGACAGTTTACTAATATATGGGAAGTTTTGAAAGAAATTAAAAGTAATCTGGCTCTTCTTGTCAGTCCGCCAACGACAGCAGTTAATACGGCAGTTCCGGAAAACGTTCGGTACAATTTGACCAGTTGGATTCAAAATTAGAATCTAAAGAATTATTTGATGCTCTGGTAAGTCAATTACAGCATGTACTTAGATATCTAAAATTTTTGTATTAGGTTATCACTATCATAAATTCAAACATTTGCATAGGTGATTGACTTACAAAAGCTTGGGGGAGACACAATGGCAGAGGCGTGTCGTAGGCTGCTCCGGTACACCATGGATGATGGGCTGGCTGAAAAGTTCAATTGGAAAGGGAGTGGTGGTAAAAGAAAAATGGAAAGCACCTTTTTCAAAAAACTTATCATTAGTTAGCTTAACTAAACTATTAGCAAAGTCATTTTAAAAATATTAGATATCTAACAACTATTTTTTTAAACTTTCTCAGAAACTCTCCAAACCAATAGACGCTTCCACGATTCGTCAGCCAAGGAAATTGAGGTTGTGACAAAGAACTGGATAAAGTTTGCACATGAGAGGCTGAACCGCAAGGAGAAGAAATGACATTTATATAGAGCTCAAAAGACTTTCTTTAAATAAACTTTTTTTATAAATTTGCAAATATTGTTTCAGTTTTGTCTATTGATGAACGTATTTGAAGTGATAATAATTTGCATGAGCAAATAATAGAGGAAGTTTCTAAAGCGTTACATTGTAAACGTTTCTAAAACGTTACACGGGAAACGTTTCTAAAACGTTACACAGGAAACGTTTCTTTAACGCACAGCCGATGAGCAAAACAACCGAAAAGAAACGCGTTTCTTGTAACCGAAAATGAACGGTTAAGAAACGTTACAAAGTGGTTACAATGTTTACTGGGTAGTCTCAGGCACTTTTTGATTCTCTCACATTTCTCTTTCACTTGTTCTTCTGCGCTAGCTAATTCGGTCTTAGAGTGATTTTCAAAATATGCTTTATGTCTTCCCTCCTAAGTCTGGTATTCCCTCCTAAGTCTGGTCTTTCCCCTTAAGTCTGGTCTTTCCCCTTAAGTCTGGTCTTTCCCCTTAAGTCTGGTCTTCGTTCTTCTTTTCTTAATCACTTTCGCATTTTCACTATAAAGCACTCTTTTGATAAACGCTCTTTTTACACGCTTTTATTTACCTCAAACTGTATGTTGTATTTTCAGGTTTTTTAAATCGATTTTTCGACCACTTCTACACAAGAAGATTTGAACGAAGACTTCAAGGGTAGCATAGTTGAAAAATCATTTTTAATTTTTACAAGACCAAAAATTTTAAAATAATATTACGAAAAAAGACACTTTTTCAAAAAACACGCTTTTATTTATGTGTGGAAAGTGCACTAAAAAGAATAAAATATTTTTTTCCTTTCCTTCTATATGTCATCAAATAATCTTTGACTAAAAATAAAAGCGTGGGATGCTCATCATAATCCATGGATTATGATGGAAATGGATTAGGATGAACTCCCACGCTTTTAATTTTAGTCAAAGATTGTTTGATGACATATAGAAGGAATGGAAAAAAAATATTTTATACTTTTTAGTGCACTTTCCACACATAAATAAAAGCGTGTTTTTTGAAAAAAAAATCTTTTTTCGTAATATTATTTCTACTCTGGAACTCTCTTCCTGCTTCTCTTACTAACTCTACTTCTCTCACAGTTTTCCGTCGTGGACCTAAAACACATCTGTTTAAGTTCATGACCGAGCGCTATTGAACGCCACTTAAATAGCGATATATAAATCTAAATTGATTGATTGATGTTTAAAATTGACTCTCTCCGTCATATTTAAAAGATCCTAAAATTATTATAACTCTCCATAAGTTTAAGATCTTCTACTGTCAATCACTCCTTTACTTTCTCTATTAAACACTCTTTTGCCAAATCAACTTTTAATTATTCTGGTCCCATAGTTTTTTTGCGATTAACGACCTTAAGCCTTTATAGATCACACAAACTTTGTTAGGCTGCGTAATTTTTTTAAAATTAGAAATAACTCTATAAAATAAAGTAAAATATTTGAAATTAATTTAAGCATATAACTTGCATGGTAGTAAGTTAACTCAAGAATGGCTTGAAATGGCTAGAATGAAGAAAGAGAAGAATTGCTTAAATAATGGCCACCGCTTGTATATATGACTCATCTTCTACACAGTTTGTCATGACAAGCTGCTGAAAGGTTTGCAATGATGGACATTCAGAAACAAATTTTCAAATCCCGTATTCAACAAGTCAAAATTTGAAAAAGAAAGTAGAATCAATATGAAACTGATTTTTTTTTCAAAATAAATGATGATTTGAAGCTATTTTTACAGAAAAAGCCTTTAACAAAAACAAAACAGAAAATTTTTCAAACATTAAAATCCAATTTTATAAGAAAATTTTTCCAACACTAAAATCCAAATTTTATAAGAGAATGTTTGTCACTACTTCAAAAAACGGCAATCACAAACAACTTTTTAACACGACTAATATGACCAATTTTCCTTCATTGAAGCATGATTTCTAAAACATCGGATGGCCGAATCTATCCCTCGGATGATCCGCGACGTCCCTCATGCCGTATTGTTGAGTCGGTTTCATAGACGATAAGTTGCGGGGTTGTGGTTGAGTAGGAAGAGGAACAAACTTGCCACTCTTGTGAGACGAGGAGGAAGTGTGTGAAAGCAACTCGAATATGCATCTGGTCAGCTTTAAGATAGCAATGTGAAGACCATATTGAAGAATGAGAGCTCCAAATCCTTTGTAGAGTCCCGATACTCCTTCTTCTTCAATTATCGTCGAATAGCAATCGAACACGCCTTCGTATCTTGTCATTATCGGAACAACTTCCAGCCCGGTGTCGGTGTTGTCGATGATTGTTCTCGTTCCCTGGTGGGAGAATATTAGAAATTCATTATTTTTTCAAATTAGACTTTTACTGTCATAACATAATATGCTTGCAAAAAATCAATACAAATAAACCAGCAACATAAACAAATTGATATCAGTGTCACGGGCATTAGAGTCATGAACTAACCAAACTTTTAATTTTGAGCTATCTAAACAAGTGGGCCAAAGTTAGCACAGGCCAAGATTATTGTTTGCAGGCCTAGAGATTTTAGGCCTGTGAAAACATGTCAGGCTCAAATCAGGCCGGGCCTTTTTGTACCTACAAAACAAGATCGACCGAGTTTTTTAAGAGGCTGGCCACAAAAAATCGGCCTATGCAGGACTATAATAGGCATGATTAGGAACTGAGCCACAGGGTCTGAACATTTTTATCAAACAAGCAGAGAGAGTGGCTGTGGTGCAACAAACTACCTAACAAATATGAGTCAAATGCAGAAAGCAGAAGTTGTGTTATGCATGAAAACAAATTATTTTTTTTTATTTATTTATTTCTCTTTCACAACGCCTTACACACTACATGTTACAGGGAATGTAGCAGCTCTTTGCCAAGTTCTGCCACTGTTAAACACAAATAAAGCAGCAACCTAGATACGACAAAAATGTCCAAGCCAAACCTTTCTTACTTCTGTGTATAGAAATCTCATATAAAACAAACTTTTCTAACTATCGGTCTATACAGATTAAAGGACCTAGTAAACAACAGGCAAATTCTCCAAGTCCATCATTAGCAAACTGCAGACCAGCAAACAATAGAGCAAAGAGCTAATTAACATGCCATATCAAGAATTTGATATATATATTAGCATGAATATATAAATTCACCTGTAAAAACAATCTATGAAGAATAGTTTCAAACGGATACAGGATTGTATCAGCCAGTAAGTTTCCTGTGAATGTTGCTACCAGCTCCGGATAGTAAACTTCATAGATAGTTCGTTCTCCACTATCATCTGCATTCTACAGACATGTGAAAAAATGAGATCAAATCACTAAGAAAGTATAATAAAAAATACATCAATAAAAACCCACACGTCTTAAAAATATTAAAATTCCTTTGCTGGCTAAAAGAGAATATCAATATAACTTAGTCATTCATGAGTTAAATAGTTTAATTTTACACATGACATTGTTTAATGATTTTCTAATAAGATTGTAATGAAATATAGAAAAATTTGAATCATAATTAACGTCGAACCTTGCTTTCCAGTTCAGCTCTCATACTGGCTGAAACTCTAAACATGGCAAGAGAAGCGATGATATAGTGAGCCACTCCATATATAGCAGTCGGAATGAGAAGTTTCCAGATCGGTATGAGACGAGTCGGAGTCGAAGATGTGAAACTCGCGAGTCGAGTCAATCCTTCGAATATGCAATCAAACACTCCCGGCTTTTCGCATGCTATTTCCGACTATGAGTGAAAGAAAGAGTAATAAAAAATAAATCATTGTCAGATGAAATTTAATGAGCTTTTAATGAATATTTATAGGGATTTAATGAATTGAAATAAGTTGACATAAGCATTTTCATAGATGTAAATAATAAAAAATTACTTGAACTGTTTCTACAAGACTTGCAGCATAGAACGGAGTAACAATAATGAAAGCAAATCTAAAAAAATTTAAAGACATTTTTAAGAAATATAAATTTAACCAGAATTAGTTGGAATGAAAATTCTAAGCAATTCTAAATAACAAATACTGTCAAAATAATATAACATTTGTTAACCCCTTCAGCATTATGTGTTCAGCCATTTTCTTCAATGTGCAGTGTCTGTTTATCTCTCTGTAAAGTGAAGATGAAGGAGAACAATAAACATTGTAATTTAAAAATGCAGCTGCAATAACAAAAAAAACAACAACATTAATATTTAAAAATGCAGACTTGGGAAGAGGGGTAAACTCGTGTATTGCAGCCTCACTGGCCACAGCAATTCCTTTCACCAAGAGTGAACTTCCAAGACCTTTCCACAATGAAGTCACACTCTAAAACATATGTTTGAAAGATTTGAATAAAAACATGTAACAATTATTTTTATGTTTATTTTCTAAATGTAACTTACAATGCTGTGCTGAGAATGAAAATTAAAAAAATAATGTAACAAAAACTAACCTGATGTTTTTGAAGATTATAAATTGTTTGGAAGAGAGTAAACGGAGTAAGATGGCATCTAGTTGATGTGTTGTGAACCTACACAACAATGAAAGTGATTGTTTTACATTTTAATTCAATTTTAGTAAATCATAATCACAATGCATTTCCAAAATGATAGAATATCATCCTAAGTGGTAGCTTAATTATCACCACAAGAAATAATAGTTTTAATAATAATAACAAACAAAATATCTCAGTATTACATTCGTTGACAAAATGATTGCATTACCTGGCATTGTCGTCTCAGAACAATGCAAGGATGAGAAAGAACGTGCTCCGAAAAGACACTAAATATAAATAAAAAAGATATGAAATTAATTGATATAATGTTTACATATATGTATATCATCTAACAATCCCTATATTACCTTGCAAGGCCAACTGCCAACCCAGCGAATCTATGAACATATTCTGCAAATAGAATAACGAAAATAAATATTTAGGTATTTATTTTTAATAACCAAAAAATATTTGCATTTTTGATTTTGATACCACAAAACTTCAATTATAAAGTTATAGTATTAAGAATGCACACTAGGTACTTAAGTTATTTTTCACTGCATTCGCATAATATGGTTCGGACTGAGGAGGTGCCAGCCATTATTTTATAGCCAACATTTTTAAGCAAGTCAACCAACATTTTATAACACATACGCCCCCTACTCTCTACTGAGACTGCTACCACCCTTGCACGCAGCCTAGTCACATCTAGACTGGACTACTGCAACTCTCTGCTCTACGGAACATCATCGACTCGCTTAAATAAACTTCAACGTGTTCAGAATCAACTCGCCAAAGTCACCACAAACTCATCCACTGTCACTTCCTCCTCTTCTCATCTCCGCAAACTTCACTGGCTTCCAATAGAATATAGAATTATTTTCAAGATATCACTACTAACCTACAAAATTCTCAGCACTAATAACCCACCTTACTTAAATAAACTCATCACCATTAGGACCAACAATAGACAACTCCGTTCTTCCAACTCTCTCTTACTTTACCAACCGGTTAGCCACTCAAAACTCACCAATAGATCATTCAGCTACAGCTCCCCAGCCATCTGGAATTCACTGCCGCCATCAATCACATCATCACCATGTCTGATGTCGTTCAAAAAACATTTAAAGACTCATCTGTTCTCGAAGGCTTTCGGACAAGATCCCGCGCACCTCTGACGCTCCGCTACTGGCGCTTTACAAATTGACTATTATTATTATTATTATTATTATTATGAAAGTCAACAGAATTGACAACAACCTATCGAAATCAAGATAACCCCTTAGAATACCAGACAAAACAAAACAGATGTTTCCATCATTTTGATTAACAGGTCTAAGAAGCTAATTTGACATAAACCCGATTTTATGAATGTTTATTTAAATTCTGAATGTCCCGGAAACTGAACAACTTCAGCTTCAGAGAACAACCTGAGCAAAAGTTTAAAGCTCGAGTTTTGATAGTCACTAAGACTTGATGTCAGGTTGTTTATAATAAGACTGTTAAAACTACTATCTACTTAATTTATCACTTATCATTTGGAAAAATAGAAGCTGTTTGTAGTTATTGCAGAAAATATAAAATCATCTTTTCTGAAAATTGATGAAAAAGCGCAAATAAAAAAGTACCGTGATGCCTTTTTAAGTTATATAGCAGAACAAGCTTAACTTTCAAAGCAATTGGTTTTAACTGACAGAGCGTTCACTATCAATAGCACACAAGGTTGTTGACAATGCAATGCCAAAAACCTTGAAAATTTATCATGCAGATGAATTTTTCTATCCACTAATTAGCCAACTTCATAAAATCACTTCTATGGCCAAACATTTGAAAACACAAACAGTAGCCACAATACGAAATTTTTCCTCCAGGGAAAGATACAGGGACATATGCAAATTATTAAAGCAAAATGGTTGACCTTATTGTTATAAAAAAAACCTAGTTTCCACAACATTTTCAATTTCTTTAAAACCTGAAAAGATTCTGCATCATTGTAAATAGAATTTATTGATGAGAAAATTCTTTTCTCACCTCTCACTCCAGAGGATAACTACTATAAAATCAAAACATAATTTTGGGATGCACGAGGTACTTCATTTATATCTAGTACATTTTATTAGAAACAATTCAAATAAAAGTAAGAACATTGGGGAACAGCTCATGCATATGGGATAACACAGTCTGAACTGTCGAATACACTGGAACATATTCAACTACCACAAATAGATGAAAGGTTGAGTTGACTTGAGCTATTAAAGTTAACTCCTTGCAAGGAGAATTAAGTAATGTGGGATTTTTCATGCCCAGAATTTGAACCCATGACCCTGAGCATAAAAGTCAAAACTCTACCGTTCTATACAATTGGCGTCGTCTCGAGTTGCTGACTGTTACGGTGTACCGAGCTTCGGACCACTGCTTATGATGGTCATACCCTTACTGTTACTGGAGTTAAGCTAGAAGACTCGCTAAGTATGGGAATAGGTAGACTAAATGTATGGGTGAAGATAGCAGACCCGGAAATAAAATTCACTTTAAAAAAAATATCGGTAATAAAAAATACAGGTCTTTTAAGTTATAATATTCAATCAAATTAAATAAACACTCACAAATTCATTAAAAATCGATTTGTTTCTAAACGTAAATAATAGGTAGTCTGTGACGCACGGCGGATGGTATACACACAGCATTCTATAGCGCCAGGTTAAATGATTTATCTCAGTAACTATCCACTATTAAGCAATTATTTAACGTGTCACACAATCATCTAGTGTTCTTTTATTAAACTTCAAAAAATGGTTACATCACCCCAACGTTTCATATTTAATAAGTTGTCAGGAAAAGACGCGACTTTCACCGACACGTTATATCTTAAATTATATATATATAAAAATCTCGTGTTATAGTGTTTGAAATTGAACTCCTCCAAAACGGCTGAACCGATTTTTATTAAATTTTTTGTGTACATTTGGTAGGTCTGAGGATAGGTCCTAGGCTATTTAGAATAGTATTATAAAATTATTTAAAAAAGTTATTTTGGAAAAACAATAAGGTGCAATTATGTCCTTTTTATAGGAAAATCCAACAGACAGATATATATATATATATATATATATATAGGAGTTCAACAATCACTGATGGATCATTTCCAACTGCACTTAACAAAAATGTTAAGTCTCTTTTGATTTTCCAGGTACTACAGATTAATCATTATCCAACTCTTTAAAATGTTCTAGCACCCCAAGAAAACATGTGTGAAGTTAGCCTCGAGACTGCCAATGCTAATTAAAAAAAAATTGCTTGCCCTGGGGCTATGCTATACATTGTTGGATGGGGTCTAAAAAATGAAATTGAATAATATATTTGGATTGTCTTCAGTTCAACAAATAAAAAAATTATAAGCGAAAACGACGATTTTCCGCCGAAAATTGCATAAAATCAACCTTGGCTCTTCTTTTAGAAAATCGAATTTGTTTTAAACGGCTGCCCTGGGTATATCCGAGACGCTTGTTTTTAAATAATTCAATATCAAATCCAACAATACAACTTTCGCTTCTCAAAGTTAATAAATAAAAAAGTTATCGAATAAAACGTCGGACCGAATACCAATTTCTCCGAGCAAACCGAAACATAAACAGACGTTGCGATTGGACAATCGAGTCTAGCTCACTGTGGCTAATTATGCAAAATATTCAAAATATGCAAAGTGGCAAATATACCATTCGATTTCATTTTTTAGACCCCATCCAACAATGTATAGCATAGCCCCAGGGCAAGCAATTTTGGTAATTATGGAGAATAGGTGCAGAAATTATTTTCGGTGTTTTTAATTATTTTTCCGCAATAATAATTATATATTTGTAATCACAATAATAACTCCAATTTTATGATCCAAGCAGTTTATTAATTTTTGATAATAAAATCCTCTCAGAAAACTCACGAAACGCGCAAGAGAACAGCAACAAAAACTATGAATAGCGAAGTCAAGCAGAAATACTATTTATAGCGCAGACAAGAAATATTGACAGCGCTTAAAAAAAACTTATTATCAAAAGTAACACAAAAAATAGTATTCACGCAGTCAAAATAACATTATTTACAAAAAAAAATGTAAGTTTATTTAAGTCCGAACTGTTCTTCATAGAATGTTAAACGCGATAGTTTTCAATTAAGGCACACAAATTAATTCATACTTTTTTTTTAAAATAAGTTTTTTTTTTTAAATTGTTTTATAAAAACTCTCACAATAAGTTAATTTGACAACTAATTTATTTGACATTTCATTTCGCTTCTCCTTTAGTTAGTTTACTGTTTATGAACCTAGTCTTTCCTACTACTTGGCGGTTTTCTGTCATTAACTTCTTCTTTAGTTGTATTCTCAATAAATTATTTGGATCAGTCGATTGGTAATTTAATTCAGTTTCTAATTATATTAATTTTATATTATAAAAATAATTAAAAACACCGAAAATAATTTCTGCACCTATTCTCCATAATTACCATTAACTGTATACGGATGAAAGTTGGATACATCTCGACTGATATAGATCGTAAATTGAAATGTTTTTAAATTACCTTTGTAGTCTTTTTTTTAAATAATAAAAATTTTCTTGTGAGGCCTATTGAAATGTTTGCAATTGCCATGAGAGTGACCACTACAACACAGTCAATTGGAACTTTGAAATAGTTATTGTTAAAAAATCTTAACTACACCGTAAAATTAGAACCTGAGTTTTTCTTCCCGACTGTGGCGTCTGGTTCTGGAGCCTGCATTTTTGGAATTGAATGTCCAGAATAACTGTACGGTGGTCCTACCTTCGGCGGCCTCTCGCTACTTAAATCAATTTTGTTCCAAGACGACATTTTTGTAAAATTTAACTCCCTCAGCTCAAGGTATGCAAAAACGGCCAACAAATAATTTATCGAAACGACCTTTCATCACACCGTGTTTACTGTTTTCTACAAAGAATCAGTAATAAATCAGTATATGGAAATTGTTCATTTGCAATTCATAATTGTCAAACTATGTCAAACGTTGTTTTGATCATTTTTTTGCAAAATAACTTATTTAAAAAATGATTAAATTATAATTGAAACAATTATTATTTTATTTTGTTTGCTGTTAGGTTCTCAATAGCTCTTCACTTGGGATCTTTCCTGGGAACTGACCTCCTTGACCTCGTTCAAAAGTCGTCTTGTAGCAGACAGTGTGGTTGGGTCGGACATATCTCATATTTTTATTTGATATAAATAAGAGTTTAAAACTTTTATATGAAAATTTCGTTGACGTGTCATGCTTATATTAATAATTGTTATGGATGATTTTTCGGCGTTTCGCTAGTGGTTTCCTAAAAACTCCTCAGAATCGCTGTCGTGTACAATCTTGAAATCTTGAGTGTGTATTGTCACGTAACTGCAATTCAAGTGCATGACAGACTTGCCTGACTTAAGTATATGTGAATTCAAAGAAAATAAAGTTTTGATAAATGCACTTAAGATATAATATAATATAAGATAAGATTAAAATACTGATTAAATCATCCTGACTATATTATTAGTGAGAGATCAGTTGTTTTTTCTTTACATATAATATTGTATATTGGTGGAGGAAAGTATTGTTATATTATTATTTTTTCACTTCCTAAGCAAACACTTCTGCAATGATGAAGAACAGAAAAACTGATGTAAATCTTCAGAAAGAAAGGTTGAAAAAAAGTTTCAGTGTGGAAGAATTGACAAATGTTCTTGATGGTGGTGCCAATATAACCAAAAGAAGAAGGGCTATTGGTGATGTTCACAATGTATTTTTTGCATAACTATTTATGTTATTAATTTTGTTTTGTTTGTTTGTTTTTTTTATAGAAAGCTTGATATTCGAAGACAAGGATATGTGTGGGCCTGATTTAAGGCACATGGATAGAAATGAACAGTTTTCTGAGTTAATTAGAAAAGATGTTAAAGTAATTATGAAAGGAAGAGATTATGGCCTGACAGATGAATTTGATCTGATGACTCTCTACAGGTTATTTTCTCTTTATTTTTAACAAAAAGTACAATTATATAATAAAACTTAATTTTTTTAAAATTAATTCACTACTATAAATTTATTTAAGCCATGAAATCAGGATATCATGTCCTTATTAATGTTATAGAGCTTATTTTATATTATGCAAATCAGTCTTTTTTGAGGATAATAAGTCTATAAATTAGAATCAGATCACAGTCTTCTAAATACTTGATATCCAAGCATGAAAAAACGTGAAGCCTTAAAATCACTAGGAAAAAAGAACCAGATGTTAACAATAAAAAAGCATTTCCAAAATTTAATAGAAAGCATTTTAATGATAGGGGAGGTTTTATTTTATGTTTCAGCTGAATTGGATAACAGACAACTTTGTTAATTTTCAATTTCAAGACTTGCCACAAGCAAGCAAGCAAGACAGACAATGAAGTTATTATTAGGGATTACAATCCCGGGAATTTTGCTATTTTTGGCGAGGTCATAATCCCGGGATTGGTTTCCTTTTATTAAATTTTTTATATTAACTTCACAACCTGTCTTGCTTGCTCGCTAGCTTACTTGCTTGTTTGCTTGAATGTTTGCAAACCTTGAAAGAGAAAATTAACCAACTTCCAGTCATCCAACCAAGCTGAAGTTCATTCTATGAAAGTTTGAAATTTTTTTTGAAAAAAATGGTTTTTTAATTTAAAAAAATAACTATTAAGGTTTGAAAACCAAAAATATAAATTCAAAAAATGTTATTTTAAAAGAAAAATTTGCTGTAAATGAAAAGTCAGAAATATAAGGAATTTGTGAAAAAACGTTGTTTTTTATGGCTTACTTGTTAGATATGTTATATATATATAGCAAATAATTTTTAAAAGTTTCTTACTGAATATAAAAACTAATATCATCTGTTGCACAATTGATTTGACCTAAATTCTAGTAAATTTAGTGAATTTATGGTATTTGAACTCTAACTTTGGCTGGTATATAATATTCTCTATAGCAACAACCTTTTTGCACAAGTGAATCTACTTCAGTTATTGTAAAATGTGAACAGTTGATGCCATTTCAAAACCAGCTCTGATATTTTCTAGAGCAAAAAACCAACATCAGTTCTATAGCAAAAATTGAAAGAAAATTATTCAAACAATGACAATTGCGATTCCGACAATGATGAAGAAATTGATGATGGTCAATTTCTGAATTGGTCTGATGTTGAAGAAACAATTGCTTCAAAATTGTTATAGAAGATGTTAAAAAAGAACTATTTTTAGTCTGGATGTCAAAACTAGATAATGTTTGGTTACAATGGCTAAAATATGTTTTGAGTTAAGAGTTTCATTAAAAAATAATTTACTGATGTGCTTAGATCTAAAATTTCCATTCTTAGAAAAAGGCTTACAAAAACTAAACTGGTATGAATTTTTTCAGACAGATCCGCACTTTGGTAACTGCTGAATATTGCACTGAAGGAGCAATTATTTTAAGGCTATCATTTTGAGACACAGATGGAAGTTTTTTTGGATATTGGAAAAAAGCAGTAAATTTGTCTGTTATCTGTTTTTTTTACGGTTGCAACTTGGAATTTAGTTTAGTTAAAAACACATTTATAATCTCAGCACAACAACTAAATGTAAACAGCAAGTTCTTAACCATCAACGGTAACGAAACTGAAGATAATGATGATATAATGTCAAAAAAATGTCAGGCAGCATTACAGACTGGTTATGTACTGAATTAAAACAAGTACAATCCCACACGGTTTTAACAGAAATTAATTTGTAATTTGAATCGAGCAAGTAGTAGATGGAGTTTCTTTTTCAGAGCCATGTATAATTGTGTCAAGGTTCTAAAAATTGTACACAAAGCATCATTGAAAACTCTACCAGGCAGTCAACAGGCAAAAAAAACTTTTCTGCAGGAAGTAACAAATTTTTCTTATAAAAATCAGATCAGAAGTGAATCTCTTTTAAAACTTTTCTTCATTTAAAAGCTATTTCACTGAAATAAATTATTACGAAGTGTCTATGTTAAATTGCATATATGTCTTGGTTACGAAACCCAATCTCAATCCCGGAATTGACAAATTTTTAATCTCGTAATCCCGGGATCTGTAAAAGGCCAAGATTTGGGATCCTTAGTTGTTATAGAGTATTTAAAAACAGCACATTAGAAAATTTTGTTACACTAAAAATTAAACATTTAATGTCTGCAGTTTTCAGCATTTCTTTGTTTTTTTTCTACAAACTTTTATTTAGGTTACAAAATGTGTGTGTGTGTGTGTGTGTGTGTGTGGCTGTCTCTGTATGCAAATCTTGCAAGTAAAATTTAACCAGCTTTATGACTAGCTAGGAAGCTGAAAATTTCAGCTTAGTTTTATATTGGATGACAATACATGATTCAATTAAAAAGAAACAAAAGTTTTTGCTGAAAAACTCGTTTTTTCCTTTACTTGTTTAAACTTGAACTAATCATATTTAGACCTTTTGAAGAGTTTCTTGTACAAACATTGTTACACTGTTTCCTTTAATGACTATAATAGTGATGTATTTTATAACATGTAAACCACAATATATTTTATAGCTTGCTATCACATGCATGTCAAGTTACAGGCAGACGTGGACTGTGAACCTGCTTCATGCTGGCACGAAGAAAGGTCACAGTCTAACCAGAACATCTATCTTTTGTGACTAGCATTTAATTAACAAGCAATTACAAAATATTTTTTTGAAATATTTGTAATGAGTTATAGACATCCTCTTGTTAGGATATTATAGCTTCTTTCACTCTGTATGGGGGTTTTTAACTGCATTTTAGAGTTATAACTTTAAATTAAAACTAGAATTATTATGACTTTTATTACATTTTAAAACTACAATAACATTTTAGAACTGCAATTAAATTTTGGAACTACAATTACATATTAGAACTATAATTACATTTTAAAACTAAAATTACATTTTAGAACTACAATTTCATTTTTGGACTACAATTGCTTTTTAAACCTACAATTACATTATAGAACTACAATTAAATTTTATAACTAAAATTACATTTTAGAACTATAATTACATTTTAGAATTACAATTACATTTTAGAACTACAATTACATTTTAGAACTACAATTACATTTAGAACTACAATTACATGTGAGAATTGCTCTTTCTATGTCAATATGACATTAATTAATCGTCAGTCGGATTGTTTTTCATTGTTTTTCTGATTTTTGTATGCCACACATTAAGCACGTAATTTAAAAATCGATTTTATATTAAACATGAAGTGACTTTTTATGATAATACTATTGTGAATTTATAACATGCCATATATTGATTTGTAAGTATACTAAGTATAATAAAGAAATAAATAAAATTGAATTGCAGAACAGCAATGACTACTTATGCAACAGGGCTTACACTTCACACAAAGGCATTTATTCCTATGTTGAAGATGCAATCTTCAGATGAACAACTAAAAACTTGGATGCCTTTGGTTGATTCTTTTCAAATTATCGGATGTTATGCACAGACGGAGCTGGGTCACGGTAAATATTTTCTCAGTAGATGATATACTATTGAAGTTAGCTGATTTTCTTAAGATATGCTATTACAATGAATGCATCATTTCTTATAAACGGTTACTAAAAGAATTTTATTGAAAATATGTTCTAGTATTTTATTTTGTGATTTATTAAAACTTTTCTGATTTAATTCCCCCTGCTTTATTTATTATGCTGTATTTTTTATATTTTCACATATGTGAATGTAATTTTTTAAAAACTGCATGATTATTTTTATTTATGGTTTCGAGGTACAAACGTCAAAGGCATCGAGACGAGTGCCGATTACGATCCGAAAACTGAAGAATTTATTTTGAACACTCCTACTTTAGAAGCAACAAAATGGTGGATCGGTGGTTGTGAGTTCGATTTTTTGTGAAATTGAAACATTGCTGAAAATCATGTTTATCAATTAAAGCAAAAAAATGAATTTTTTTTATGCATACAATGTATGTATTTATATGTATATTGTTAATTATCATTTTCACCATAATCTCTGTTATCTATGATTATTATCTGTTTTTTGTTGATATATTTTTATTTCAGTTTTGAAGTATCGACTTTTGAGAATTTCTTTTTAATCCTTCAATCACAAAACTGTTAACCGTGTCAATGAGTGGTGTTCATAGGTCAAGTACCAGTCTAACAATTTTATATTGTTCAATAGATCAACTTTACTTTATATATATTGTCAAATAACCATATTTCTTTATTTTTTTGTTTCTTTTCTTGCAGTTATTTAAATCTACCATAAATGTGATATTTATTTAATTAAGTAATTTTATTATTGTTATTATTAATTATTATTGTTATAGTTACAGTTATTATTATTATAATTTAACTCTGTTACATTTTCTAATTCAATTTAACGCAGTGGGCAAGACAGCTAACCATGCATTATTGTTGGCTCAGTTGTATACGAAAGGTGAATGTCATGGAGTTCACGCATTCCTCGTGCAGATTAGAGATCATAATCATCTGCCTCTTCCAGGCTGGTTTAATTTTAAAATTATTTATCTGTTTTTATTTTATCTTATTATCTCAGGAAAATTTCTTATTCATAATTTAATTACAAGTCTTCTATCAACTCATGATTTTGTATTGCGACATGAAGCTTTTGACCTATAATGCGTCTGTTTGCGAAGTCATGGCGTTTTTTTAAATTAAAAAAATATTTTTATTAAATAAGTAGGCATTTAAATGTGTATAAAATTAAATACATAACATATATTTTGCTAAAATATGTATGCTGTATGTTTTACAAAAGCTAAGGTATATCGTGCATTGTAGGATTAAATTTATAGTAGGTGGCTACAGGGGCTGATACAGGATTAGTAAAAGGAGGGGTTCAAAACGGAGTGGTTAAGAAATTTTTATCCCTTATTGTGTCTGATTTATAGGTTTTGACAAACTTTTTGTAAAAATTTAGTCTTTCAAAAACTGAGTCTCTGCAACAGTTTTTAACATAATAGTAGTTTTTACAAAAAAAAATTAAACATTAATTTTTTACTTAGCTTGCAATTTCATTCTGTTTGTCTGTATCCTGAAACTTTATCTTTACTAAATTCACTTTTCGACCATCAATAGTTCTGATATTTGGCAGATATTTAAAAATTTCAACCTTTTTCAAACCAATTCAATGCAAAATAGAATTCAAATAATATCTAAAAAAACATTTAGACCTCCACCGGCAGATCGAGCAAAAAAACTTGAAAATGATACTTTTCTTTTTCTAAATAGGTTTAGATGGCTCAACAACAAGTTTTTAAAACAGTAATCATGTGTAATATGAATGGAAGCTGTAAGTTCAGGGATATCAATTCGGAGGGGAGCAAAGAGGGCATTGCCACCTGATTTTCAGTGGGCCCCCTGACGTAGTTTTGGGCTCCCAAAAAATAGAAATAATGCCCACAATGGCCTAAGAAGCGTAAAGTTGAAGGTTCCGAGGTTTGAACGGTCCTTTTTCATAGATAGGCGGGCCCCTATGACGGTGAAGTAGCCCCCCTGCCTGTGATGTTTCACCAGGGCCCCATGAAATTGCAAGTTAATAGCTTTTATTGGGAAAAAAATAAAAATAGGGTTTCAAAAATTTATGATTTTTATTGAAAAACTGATGGGCCCTTTGAACAAGTTGTTGATGTGACGTTCCTGCGTAAATTATTGCTGATTACCAAAGTATTACAGAGCAACAGTTGTAATGGACAGGTCCATTGGGTGTAAAGCAATTCTCAGTTATTACCTGTTTATTCAATAATCTGCTGTGATGATCTAACAATCCGGAATATGTTCAGATGTACGAAAGGACTTTGCATTTCTATTAGTTTTTCAAATTGATTGGACAGAATTTGAATGAGCTATATAATAAAGTCAATAAAACTTATTTATTAAAATTTATTTTAAAAAATTACAACTTTTCTGTACAGAAATGAACAATCAGTTTTCAGTTTATTTAAAAAAAAGCGATATTTAATTTTTAAAGTAAAAATTTATAATAAAAACTTCGTTTTTACCATATTGATTCGAAAGTTTCTTATAATTTCAATCTTCACATATTTCACATACCAAGTATTTAGAAGACTGTGGTCAATGTTTTTCTATTTTATAGACTTATTATTATAAAAAAACGCAAACAATTAGCAGCTGCCAAATTGCAAAGGTTTTTTATGGTTAACTTAATTTTAGCTTTTAAGTGTCTGATGAGCTAACTCCACAGCATGATAGAAAAAAGTTGTGTCTTGTGTCAATATTGCTCCATAGACAAAAAATACAGAAAAAAAGTGAAACAGAAAAAAATGAAAAAATAAAAAATGAGAGTTAATAAAAAGTTTGATTTCGATTCCTTTTGTCTAGTTTTACTAAAGAAAAAATTCAAGATATCTTACAAAGAGCTTTATAACGACAGTAATAAAAAAAAAAAACATTTGGCACCCCCTCTTACGAAATTCCTGGATCCGCCACTGCGTCAGGGCCGTAACCAGGAATTTGGAAGTGGGGGGGCGAAAAACTTTTTGGGGGGGCACTGTAAATTTTCTAATCAAATAAATTGCACATTCCAGTGATTTAACCCCCAAAATGTGCTTCACGCAAAAACAGGTTTAGCGATTGAAATTTGAATCTTAATCTACCATATTTAATTGAATTTGAAAATAATAATGATAATAATAATAGTCAATTTGTAAAGCGCCAGTAGCGGAGCGTCAGAGGCGCGCGGGATCTTGTCCGAATGCCTTCGAAAAAAGATGAGTCTTTAAATGTTTTTTAAACGACGTCAGATATGGTGATGATGTGATTGATGGCGGCAGTGAATTCCAGATGGCTGGGGAGCTGTAGCTGAATGATCTATTGGTGAGTTTTGAGTGGCTAACCGGTTGGTAAAGTGAGAGAGAGTTGGAAGAACGGAGTTGTCTATTGTTGGTCCTAATGGTGATGAGTTTATTTAAGTAAGGTGGGTTATTAGTGCTGAAAATTTTGTAGGTTAGTAGTGATATCTTGAAAATAATTCTATATTCTATTGGAAGCCAATGAATTTTGTGGAGATGAGAAGAGGAGGAAGTGACAGTGGATGAGTTTGTGGTGACTTTGGCGAGTTGATTCTGAACACGTTGAAGTTTATTTAAGCGAGTCGATGATGTTCCGTAGAGCAGAGAGTTGCAGTAGTCCAGTCTAGATGTGACTAGGCTGCATGCAAGGGTGGTAGCAGTCTCAGTAGAGAGTAGGGGGCGTACGTGTTTCAGGGCCTGTATATGATAGTTACAGGCCTTTATAGTCGAAGATATGTGACAGTCGAAGCGTAGGTGGCTGTCAAGGGTGACCCCTAGCAGTTTAACGTGTGAAGATATAGGAAGGGTGGCTCCAGCGATGTCTATTGAGGTTAATTCTTTAAATTTGGTGAGTTGCTGTGGTGAGCCAAGGATGATTACTTCAGACTTGGTAGGGTTTAACTGTAAAAAGTTTAAGCGGTGCCACTGTTGAAAATATTCTGAATCAACATGTAAAAAAACACATCACATGGATCATAATGTCAGAGAACAATACGGCGCGATTTTTGGGCAAACTTTTCTATGAAAGTGTTCAAATCTACTTTTAGCGTAAAATCCTTCTCAAAAGCAAATAGTACCAGTTTAAATTTACGCTCAAGGCCCAATGGTTGGCGATAAGGACGCAGAATCCGCGTGAGAGTGGAGAAACTACTCTCGCACGTAGCAGTCGACACACCGCTGGTGATTGCTTAGGCATACAGCTGATACACATTTGGAAATGCATCGCGGTACTGCAGAATTGCATATGTTGCATCTTCCTACAACAAATTTAGCTGGAATTTGTTACGGAACAGTTGCATTGCACTAGGCAATTCGCTAGGGAGGGCAACTTGGTCGAGGCAAAGGAGCTGGCTAAGTGGTGGTTCCAAGCACTTCTCAACAAGAATGCTCTGAGATGATGGAACGAAAGATTCTACAGCTTGAAACAAAGCCAAGTTGGACTCCCCAAATTGGTTGTTCATTTCAAAATGGTGTTGTAGAGCTCATGAGCTCACGTGAAGTAACTTTAGAACAAATAACATGGTAATGACCCAAAGTGGAGCTGACCACAGAGCCGGTCAGCCAGGTGCTCTGAACTCGTTTGCACTTTACTGACACTACATGGTCATCCTCATTTGATGAAAAACCAGCAGCATCTGCCATTTGATCAAAAACCTCTGCAGACCACAAGGCAAGAAGGCTCTCTTTAGCTGTGGAGATCAGTTCCATAGCAAGAGACAATTGCACAAGTGACCTTGCAACAAAGCACTGACCGTTGACAGCAAGCTCAGTATTTTGACAACGGCATTTGAAAAAATCCTTTTTTTAAACTTTGTTGAGCAGCCCAGCTGCTTCAACCAACACATCAACCAGAGTTTTTTCTAAGTTGGCAACAATTTTGAGGATCTCTGTTGTTTTTGACAACCATTGCAGATTTATAAGGGCCAGTCCATCTTTGAGTAAGTTACCGCTTTATTTATGAGTAAGTAACCGCTTTAACCTACATACAATTGCTCATATAAGTTAAAAGGTTGTTTATCTTTATCTCTGATTCCATAGCGTGCGCAACCACATGATGGAGTTGGCGATGCAGTGCACGTACGGAATTCGGCGGCCCAGAGTGTCTTGCAATATTTTCTGGACACCTCTCTTTCCGCCGTTCATTACACTGGCGTCGTCATAACATTGACTCAAAATTCGAGCGGGGTCCAGCTGCTGAGCCTGAAGCTCTGTAAGCAGCAAACGTGTCAGGCTTTTAGAATCTAACTCACTAGCCTTGATCATTGAGATCATGTGCTCTCTTGCCTTTCCACAACGCACATAGCAAATGACAATCGACATATCCTCAACATTGCACTGATCTTGAGTTTCGTGGCACTTGATCGAATACCAGTTAATGTCAGAATCTGTGCATTCTTTGACTATCAAAACTTGTACCATCTGTGCCATCTGTGCCATCAATTCGATTATCTCGTTTTGGAAAAAAGACGACATGTACTTGGCATTTTGAGGCATGTTTTTTAAATCATACACAATTTATCATCCTTCGCCTACATTTGCTTTGTTGAACTAGACAGCAATACAAAAAACTGGGGGGCCTGATTGAGCTGGGGGGGCCCGACCAAAACTAGGGGGGCCTGAACAAAACTGGGGGGGCCTAGGCCCCCCCGGCCCCATAGCTGGTTACGGCCCTGCACTGCGTTAGATCAAAGCTTTTGAATCAAGTAACTGCCTGTAAAATATAAGTGATTTGAATTTTTTGCAACCAAAGGGGGGTTCGGATCCTCCCCTGTATCCGACTCTGGGTAGATATATATATATATATATATTGAGAGAAAATGCATTTTGCAAGAAACTTTTTGAACACTTATTAATTAGTTATTGTTTTTCGTTTTCATAAATCAGGAGTTTCCTTAGGAGACATAGGACCGAAAATGGGATTTGCTGCTGTTGATAATGGTTTCTTAAGACTGAATAATCTCAGAATTCCTAGAATGAACATGCTGATGAGATACTCAAAAGTACATTTTTATTTTTGTAAAGATTTCGTTTGTTTTTTTTTTAATTTCTCACATTTCTTTAATTTCAGTCACTCTTTAAACACATTTTCATGAATTTGATGTTAGGATTTTTCTTCATTACACTGAGCTTATTCTGAGCAACATGTTTGATATGTCAGCACAAATAAATGATTTGTTTGTTTTAACTATTATGTCAAGGTCAAATTCTTATACTCGTTGTATTTTATTTAGTTTAAATTAACTTTGATGATCTTCAAGGCTTTACAATCTGTGATTGTTTTAATATGTTTAGCATATATATAAGTACTACAACTGTTTTGTTTAAAAAAAATTATTTTTTAATCATTAAATTCACTATTTTTTTAAAATATTTATCTTTGAAAACCACTGCCTACTTTAAATTTAAATAGGGCCACCTAATAAATATTAATGAGCTGATTCTAGATAAGTTTATATTAATCAATTTGCCACCAAGTCATCACCTGTCATAATTAGTTCTATAGTTCACACCTTTCTTGCTGAAAATTTGCCACGGACAAAGTAAATAATCATATCCGGCTGTCCCGTATTGTAGGAACATTTTTTGTTGCAAAGTTATTAAAATAAGGTTATTTAAACCATTACAATTGATTATTCTCAGGTACTGAAGGACGGAACGTTTATAAAGCCAGAAAATGATAAACTGATTTATGGAGGGATGTTATACATGAGAAGGAATCTTAGTGATGATACTGTATTTGTGCTGTGCATGGCCGTCACTGTTGCCGTTAGATACAGTTGTGTGAGGAGGCAGTCGGTGCTCAAAGAAGGGTATGTTTAGGATTTTTTTCTATTTTATCCAGTTTGTTGATAAAAAATTTGATCTAATTGAAAGGAGCATTTTAATTTCTTTTGTTGTTGTTAGTGAGAATTAATGAAACGGGAACAGGTAATTTATGCAAATTATTCTGACTGGACAGAGCAGCTGTCTCAGTCGTTTCTAATGTAGTCAAATTTAGTATCAATTTATGGCAGCACATCTGCTCTGCAAACAAGCTCTCTTATTTCATTTTAATTGCTACGCTGCCACAATTACATTATGTATATTTTCATAATATATTTACGTTTAAATACTGTGATAACATCACAGGGATCAGGAGTTACAAGTTTTGGATTACCAAACTCAGCAAGACAAATTGTTTCCATACCTGGCCACAGCGTATGCATTCAGACTTGCAGTTCCGACTTTAAAGAAGTGGCTGGATGAAATCAGAGAAAATGTTTTTAACGGAGACCATTCGGATCTTGTTGAGGCTAGTTGTGCATCTTTTATGAAGTTTTAGTATCTACTGTAAAAAAATAGTTTTTTTTCTTTATTATTCTACGTGGTGTTGGTATCGACGATACTTTCAAAGTTGCAATCGATATTGATTGTCGGCGATATTTTTGAAAAATATCGTTAACTATGGCCATTGTGATGACATTTTTGTAATCAGTAGATGTGTATGTGATACTGTTGTTGTAAATGACCATCTTTGTGTCATTTTTGCTCTGTTTTAATCAAATTTAATTTCACCTTTTGTATCTAAAGAGAATTTATTAATAAATTAAATGATTTTTTTGTTTGAAAAATCAAATGACTTGAATAAGTATCAAAAATATTTTGTTGAACAATAATATAGACATGCATGAAAGCTCGATTGTAAGAAAATTAAGCAGTACAACTAATGATTTTTCCTTGAAATGATGTTATCAACAGGCACATGCATTTGTATCAGGCCTGAAAGTACTGGCAACCACAAAAACTGCCCAAGGAATTGAAGTGTGCCGACTTGCATGCGGTGGACACGGATATATAACTGCTTCAAACTTTCCTATGTTTTATAAAAATGTTGTTGCAGCAGTCACTGCTGAAGGAGAAGTTACTGTTTTGCTCTTACAAACTGCGAGGTGAGAAATGAGAGTTCATGATTTGATAGTTTCATTTTGGATCTTTTGGTCAGTTTCAGGTATCTGTAGTCTGCTATACTAAGTTAAAAAAGTAGTCTTCAGATTCCTGAAGTTCCAACTGACTGGTTCAGCTCTATTAATTGTAATGTAATGTAATGTAATATAGATTTATATAGCGTCTTCTTACAGCAAAAGCTGTCGCGAAAATGCTTTGCGAGCAGAACTAAAGTTTCTTAAAGAATTTAAATTAATTAAACGAGTTAAATAGAACTAATTTGAGTCGCTGCATGAAGACAGGAAGACTCAGTGTTGGGTCCCTGACGTTGTCGGGCAGAGTATTCGAAAAGGCCGGTCCTGCTGCTGCGAAGCCTCGAGGTCCGAATGTTTCTGTGTTGGTTAGAGGGATGAAGTTGAACGAAGTCGGTGGAGTTGTGCTACAGCATTTGAACTTGTGTGCACAAATCTGACTTCCCATCTACTTATATAATGTTCCTGCCTCACTGACACACTGACTCATACTCACTTACTCACTCACTCACTCACTCACTCTCACTAACTCACACTCACTCACTCACTCTCACTAACTCACTCACTCACACTCACTCACTCAATCAGTCTGGAACACTGACTCATCTCTATGTAATCAACAAGCTGTCTAGCAATGGTTTTTGACATCTACTTATATAACATTTTCTGAGTTAATAGCTCATGAATTACTTTGTCTATTGCTTAGAGTTGTTATTTTGTATGGAATAAGTTGAAGATAGTCAGCGTCTGTGTATGTTTTCATAGTAGTGTAGTCGATTTTTTTCTGAACTTGAGATGTTTATATAGCTGTGAATGTGTGTGCGTGCTCACCTGTTGATTATAGGGTAGATACAAAGAAAGAGGCAGTGTGAGTGTTATTTGATTATTTTTTAATTATTTAGCTTAGATTTTTAAAAAAGACAGGCTCTTGTGCCGATCGAATTCTAGTCGTATATAGTTTCATACTTTTACACCTTTTCACCTGTATAATCGCGGGGATGGAAACAGTAGCGAGAAAGAGAAACCGATAGAAAACCCCAGGAAACGCCGAGTAACCCCGCCAGTACTACATAATAGATGTTCAGGCTTATAAGTTACTAAATACACACATTATGTTAAGAAGTCTGCAGGTCTTTGCATTGCTGACAGAATGACTTTGTTTTTATAAATATATACAAATATATCTGTGCAAACCATTGATATATTTATGTTATTGAACCATTCTGAATAACAGATTTCTCTTGAAAACATTGATGAAAATACAACGAGGTCAAAAAATTTCTGGGTATTCTTCATATCTGGCTAGTTTCATTCAAAATGGAAGAAAAAAATTTGCTGGTCAAATTTCATTTGATTCTTTGGTTGAAGCTTCTGAGTACAGATCTGCAAGGTTGAATTACATTTTTACTTTTTTTCATTTTGTTCTAACATAGAAGCACTCAAATATTTATTAATTATTAAGCTAAATTGTTGAAATATGTTTATCAAAGCTTTTATCCTGTCCATATCCATATTTTCGAAAGCTATTTCTATTTCTAATGCATTTTTAAGCTTTTATGGTTTATCTTTTTATTAAATATTTCATACAAAATAATGTTGATATTTTATGGACATAACAGACTTCTGGCAAAATGTGGTGAACGGTTTAAAAGAAGCATGGAAAAGTTTGGAATGACGCCAGAGCAAGCATGGAATAATTGTTCTGTTGATCTTACAAAGAGTGCTCTTGTTAGTTTATTTTTTATATTTTTCGTAAATGTATTCATTTATAATAATTAATACTGTTTAATGTTTTTTTAAGTAATTTTGTATATTTTCATAAATTTATTCATTTATGATAATTAATACTGTTTAATGTGTTTTTAAGTAATTTTGTATATTTTTCATAAATTTATTCATTTATGATAATTAATACTGTTTAATGTGGTTTTCTTGATGGTTTTGGATTAATAGTTACAACAAAGAATTAATATTTGATATGAAAGGAATTGTGTATCGTAGTTTTCATAAGAATGTTTTCATTCATTTGAGCTATAAAACTTGAACTTGACCTGTAGGCCTCCATGATGGAATAATGCAAAAAAAAGTTTTTTTTTAGCAATTAATTGTTGCTAACACAGAGCAGTTGATTTTGAATCAAAATTTTTGATGGTAAACAGTTGCTGTAATATTAATTATTGTTTTTATATAATTTAATTTAATGTGTTATTTTTTATTCAGGCCCATACAGAGTGTGTGATAGCTCGTGTGTTCAGCGAGACAGTGAAGCAATGTTCGTGTTCCAATGAAGTCCGTCGTGTTCTGGAGAATATTTGTCGGCTCTATTTGGTTCATAATATCCTTGACAACTGTGCTGATTTGCTACAGGTCTCTTAATGTTTTTTTTTATAAACTCACTCAAGTTGTAGAATTAAAGCTTTGAATTGTTTAATTTTTTCATAATTTTTTCATATTTGTTATATATATATATATATATATATATATATATATATATATATAATTATATATATATATATATATATATATATATATATATATACCAGTTTAATGACTTTCAGTAATAGGGTTCGACACTTTTTGATTTCGGAGACATGTGCGGGTGATCCCATTTACACGAGCAGTTCCCGGCGCGGCTGGGATATATCAGTACGAAGTAGAGCCCTAATGTTCAATACATACATACATTCATACATACATACATACATACATACATACATACATACATACATACATACATACATACATTCATACATACATACATACATACATACATACATACATACATACATACAAACATACATACATACATGCATACATACATACATACATACATACATACATACATACATACATACATACATACATACATACATACATACATACATACATACATACATACATACATACATACATACATACATACATACATACATACATACATACATACATACATACATACATACAAACATACATACATACATGCATACATACATACGTACATACATACATACATAAGTAAGTAGTAGTAGAAAATTTGTATGGCACACTCGTGTTATGAAACCTCAGAGGCGCCGGGAACGACTCGTGCATACAAGATCACACAGTTTCCTGCCACCCGCATGTGTTTCCGAAATAGGAATGTGCCGAACCCTACTACATCCCAGTCGCGAAACTAGTACTCATTTATCGACCAGTGAAGGATGAAAATTGAAAGGCTGAGTTGGCCTGATCAGTGTGAGTTAATTTCCTACTCAAGGAAACTACGTGCCTGAACCTGGAATCGAACCCGGGTACTCCGGATATCCAACCCGGTGTCTAAACCACTATGCCAACAGGTCTCATATATATATGTGTGTGTGTGTTTGCTTATAATATGTAGTAGTAGCTGTAAGTTTAAATAACAGCAGTCTGTTCAGTTTTTTAAAACATTTTTCATTAAAATGAAGTTTAAAAATTTCTTAATCATGATAAATTGTATTTCACGACAGGGTGGATATTTTTCATCGAGCGACGTGTACCTGTTGAGAGATGATTTGTACAGGTTGTATGAAGTCATAAGACCTGATGCTGTATTATTGGTGGATGCATTTGATCTCCAGGATGAGCATCTCAACAGTGCACTGGGCTCGTACAATGGGAACGTATATGAAGATCTCTTTACTTGGGCACAACAGTCAAAACTCAATGAAACTGAGGTTAAAACTTTAGTTTAACTTGTTTTAATAAAGACTTGTTATTGATTTCATTGGTATATTTAATAACCAATTTTGTGTTTTACATATGGCAACAAACAGTTTTAAGCTTGCCTAACAGGATTCAAACAAACTCAAATTGTTAGCATTATATTGGCTTAAAAAACAACCATTAGGCATTAAACAGTGATAGGCATAGACAATTCTATCATCAAGTTGGATTGTCACTTTCAGTATGGAGAAATGAATAACACCAATTTACTATTTGTTACCTCTTAATGATCTTTGTTTAATATAAAGTTGTTCAATCATTGCAGGTTCATTCATCATTTTACAAGTACTTGAAGCCTGCAAGGGATCTAATGCTTGCCAAATTATAATATATATGAGCTACGTATAGTGATGTGCCTTTGATTGAGCACTGAATATTACTGCATACGTATTCATGTCACTGCATTGTTATCATTATAGTTTTTCTTCATTATTGGATTATATTTTGTTTTCTATCACTACAAAAAAGTTATGATAGTTAAGATATTTATTGATTCAGTTACACCTGTTATTGTTTTAATTAATTTGTTGACTCGTTGATTACTTAAATCTAAGCAAATTGTTTTATTTTTTCCTTAAAAGACTTTTGTTTAGTGGTTTGTGAAATAATTGCATATGTGGCAAAAGTTAATGGCAAGTAAATGAGATTTCATATTTTGAACTTTTCAATTAACTTCCATTTATATTATTAATATTTATTATATTGTGAAGGTGAACTAAAAGTATTAACACGAATTCTGAGTGTCATAATAATTGTGAGATAATAATAATCAACCGGAGATGTGAATGTAATGAGTTTTATAAAAATCTCATTCGAGCTCATCCCATTCCAGCTCAACACCGTCTGCGTCCATCACTATTTCTTCACTGATTACTTCATCATCTTTTCCTTCTTGTGACGTCACGCTAGTAGCATCTTCGGTATCAAATTGTGACGGAGAAGTTTCCTTGAAACAAATAAAAAAAATACAGTTTTTAAGACTTTCATTGAAATTAGAGATGTATACCGATTATCGGCTTGGCGGTGGTCTCGTCCTTTTTCCAAAAATTGGTATTTGTATTTTTGTGAAATGCTAAGGCAATGCATTCTGTACAAGCACATTTATGATTAAGTTGTTTTAAGTGGGGCCTTGGTGCGAGTTCCTCCCCAAAATAAATATTAGCGAGGCCCTTTAAATACGAATACGATGCGGATTAATAAATTAATTTTTGCTAACATGTGTTTGTGTTGAATTGCTATCTTTTATATAAAAGGTAGATTTATTATAATATAATATTCTAATCAATCAACACCGAGGAGAAAGAGCAAATGATTCAGAGACAGGTGGGCCAAAGATCTGTCATAAGAATTTTTAGCTTTTCTTGGAATTATTATTTTTGGTATTATTTTGAAAAACAAACAACACGTAATAAATATAGTAACTATTAATTAACAATTGCCCGTTTTCTGCAACGAATTGTACGCGCCGAATTGTCCTGCGACGAATTGTCCGCGCCGAATTGTCCTGCGACGAATTGTCCGGACACCAAGCGGACGCAGCTTCGCCACGCAAAAAACAGGGGGGGGGGGAAGAGAAATGAAAAAAACAAAAACCAACTTACATATATTCTCATGCATATGGATTATAATTGAAGTAGAACTGAACGACGTGTTACTTCACAACATTAACCCGAGGTTGTTCATTTAATGACCGTCTTATCTCATCTTATCCAGGATGGCTTATTTAATTTTTCACAATGTGACCACTGACCGCCTCTATTTGTGGACGGAACTAACTTTTCACTTACACCTTTGTGCGCTGATGGTTTGTACGAAAGTGAATGGCTTTTTACAAACTTTTATTTAGGTTACAATCTCTGTTTGTGTGTGTGTGTGTGCGTGCGTGCATGCGTGCGTGTGTGTACGTGTGCGTGTGCGTGTACGTGTACGTGTACGAGTGCGTGTGCGTGTGCGTGTGCGTGTGCGTGTGCGTGTGCGTGTGCGTGTGCGTGTGTGTGTGTGTGTGTGTGTGTGTGTGTGTGTGTGTGTGTGTGTGTGTGTGTGTGTGTGTGTGTGTGTGTGTGTGTGTGTGTGTGTGTGTGTGTGTGTGTGTGTGTGTGTGTGTGTGGCTTTCCCTGTACACAAATCTTGCAAGTAAAATTTAACCAGCTTTTTGACTAGCTAGGAAGCTGAAACTTTCAGGCTTCAGCATAGCTTTATATTGGATGACGATACATGATTCAATTGAAAAAACTAAGTTTTAACATCTTTCGTATTTTTAAATCGAGTGTATTTAAAATCAAAGTTTGTGTTGAAAAACTCGGTTTTCCTTTACTTGTTTGATTTTAATTTGCTTACCATTAATTTAGTTTGATGCAGGCTGCATTGATAATATGTACATGTACTTTCCACACAAAAAACTAGTTGGGAAGAATTCCAGTGGACAAAATCATCAGATTAGCTACTTTCTCAACAGGCACCTCAATTTGGGGGACAGGGGATCCCCCTTACTTTTGAGTGAACCCCCTCCTTAACGTAGTTTTGGGTTCCTAAAAGATAGAAATGGGGCCCCAAAAATGACCTGAGAAGTGTAAAGTTGAAGCTACAGGAGTTTGGGCGGATCATTTTATATGTAAGCGGACCTTCTATGACGGTGAAGTGGGCTCCATGTGATGGTTGAGTGAGCCTCCCGAAAATATGAGTTGGTTATATATTTTGAAAAATTAGCTCCGACTAACCCTTTTCCCGGTCATCAGCATTTTTGGGGGCAAAAATGAAAAGAGGGTTTCGAAATTTTTGATTTTTGTGAAAAATTGGTGGGTCCTGAGAACAAGTTGCCTCCTTCTCCAAGGTTCTTGCTGAAATATCGTTCCTGCGTTAAAGAAACCAGGGGGTCAAAGACTTCATTTAACCAAAACCTTAGGGCTAGCCCTATGCTCAATGTCCTACTTTCCTAAACTTTTTCCTACTAAAATTACTGACGATCGAGAGAAGGGAGTAGTTGTAGTGTATTTTTCTTAAACATTTTCCGAAGACTTCATTTTGTTTTTCCTAAAGTAAACTGAAATTATAAAATGCATATTACTTATTTGCTAACGCAAGGCGCTGCCCCAGGCCCAGGTTCCCAAAATCATGCATCCAGCTTTGATAGCTACTTAAAAAATCAAACTATAAAAACTTTTTTCTAAGAGCAGATGACCGGGAGGAAGTATCCGCAGCTACTTTTCAAAACACTTTTTCAAAATCTTCTCCAAAAAGTTTGTATCTATTTGTTTTCTAAAAAAAAAAATTTTCTGCTAAATCTTAAGGGGGCAATGCTTTCCCACCCCCGCAAATGACGCCCCTGACTCTATTATTTGAAACTAGCAGTGCCCGTAGCGGCTTCGCTCGCATGAAATTAGTAGAGTACTGCACGGATCAATTTTTTAGGTCTCGGCTCGGCCCGTCGACAACTTGGCCCAGCCCGTTTCAAAAACCGAAATTCCTGGCTTCGCACGGCCCGTCTAATATGGGCCCGACCCGTTTTTACAGGCCTAGAAGTTCTATATACTTGATGAAAAACTTCGGCTCGTCCCACCTTGACTTCAGGTTTAGCCCGGTCCGTCTGAACACCCTAAAATTACTAAAATGTCTATATACTTCGTTAAAAATCTCGGCCCGTCCCACCTTGATTTAAGGTTTGTGCAGGGCCGTATGAAGACCCTAAAATAACGGTTTGGCCCGTTGGTCCGGTGATAAACAGAACTCATCTACTTTTAACCGGCACAAAACCTCAAAATACTAATTTTCACATCTGTAGCACTTACAGTTTTTGAGTAGCAGTTATTTTAAAATCAAATAACCCTTTTTCCACTTCACATTTGAGGTCCTGGAAACCAAAATTTAAAAAAATGGTGAAACACGTATATCATTATTTTTAGAGTACAAACTAAATACTAATTTTACTTTTGTAGCATTTACAGTTTTTGAGTAGCAGTTACTTTAAAAACCAAGTAACCCTATTTTCCACCTAGAAACCAAATTTTCAAAAAATGGTAAAACACGTATATCATTATTTCTGGAGT